>BLBF01000040.1:13500822-13548016 GCA_015471245.1 Laticauda colubrina
TAGTATTTCACCTAAAACAGTTAGGGTGAACAATGTTATCCCTAACAATCTCCACCTCCTTCCTTTTATCCCCAGAGCTAGGGTGGGGCTTCACTAGCAGTGGTGACTCTTCCATCCCAAGGATCGGCCCAAGGATTTCCACTGCTCTCCTCTCTTCTGCCTTCTACACATCTGCACATCAGGCACTGGACCCAGCTGTTCCTCCACTTCTCTATCAGCCACCTTCAGACCTGGAGGCTGTTGACTCTCCATCTGAGGACTGACGGATGGCCCAGACTCTGTCTCTGTTGCTCTCTCTCTGCCAGCTCCATTCCCACTTCCCTCTCAGAGCTCCAGGTTGCCTTGATGCTGACTCTGAATCCCATGCCTCCTCCTTATCTGATTCAGCTGCTGGAGGGGCCGGCAACCAACAGGCCACAACAACACCATTCCCATTTCTCAGGAGAGAAATAAAGTGGGACATTGCCAGGTTAAATTTGCTGATAAGCCATATTTATAGTTAACAATGTCATATGAATTAATTCCAACTTTGAATCAAAAATAGGCATTAAATAGCAATTTCAGAAAAAGACATTTCAAGAATAAAAATACAGTATTTTCAGATGCTTAATAATAAGCCTGCAAAGCAAAACTCAGAAAAAATAAATCACAACCCCTGCAAATACTGTCTGGGGAATTTTGGGAGTTGCGATCTTAAAGTTGCCAAGATTGACAAACATTGTCCGAAATGATAAACTCAGAATAGAATAACAGAGTAGAAAAGGACCTTGGAGGTCTTCTAGTCCAGTCCCCCACACAAGAATGAGACCCTGTATCATTCCAGATAAGTGGCTGTCCAGTCTCTTCTTAAAAGACCTCCAATGATGGAGCACCCTCAACTTCTGAAGGCAAGCTTTTCCACTGATTAATTGTTCTAACTGCTAGGAAATTTCTCCTTAGTTCTAGTTTGCTTCTCTCCTTAATTAGTTTCCATCCATCATTTCTTGCCTTGCCTTCTGATGCTTTGGAAAATAGGTGGACCCCTTGTTCTTTGTGGCAGCCTCTCAAATATTGGAACACTGCTAGCTAGACAGCCCAGTCCTTGTTTTCACCAGACTAAACAAATCCAATTCCTGCAACCAATCTTCATATGTTTTAGGCTCCTGATTATCTTGGTTGTGCTTTCCTGCACCCTTACAAATATAGGAAAAGATACCACAAGAATGCCAGGCACTTCCCTAATACAAATGAACTTCTTATTTGTATAGGAGTATCAATTAACATTCTACAACTGATTAGTGGTTTCTGAATTCTTAAAATAATGCTTGGGTCTTTTCTTGCTGTGAGCATGAGCAGTTCACAGCAAGCCAATTGAGAAGGAGATTGTTATGTAAGAAAACCAGCTGGTTTAAAAATATATGGTGAGGTAGACAAAGAATTATATCCAATCCACTTAAGCATACATCTCCAGGTAAGAATTTGTGTTCCTGCTTCCAAAGCACTTGTTGTCTTCAGTGTGTTCCAAGGACGTTGAAGAAACGGGGCTATTAATAATATGTTCCACTCATGGAACAGCACCCCACAAGTAGAATATTATCTTTTCGTCCAACTGTCAGAGACACAATAAAATAGATCCATCAAAATTATTGGGGCTTAAGGGTGGCAAGATGACTTTGTTTCTATTATTCTATTTGAAATTTAATTTTTTTTAATTTGAATTCAATTTGAGTTCTGATAACTTTATGGACATGATTTCATAGTTTCTTGGCAACTATATGGAGGTGGCTTTCCAGTGGCACCTTGATTTTATTTAAATATTCCTGTGCAATCTACAGCTCAGCAATCTAAACTTGCTTAGTTTTTTCAAGATCTGCTGAGATTGGTTAGTGGTGCCTCCTACCTGGATAGTAGTAGTATTCTATTCTGCAATGAATTTTCTTTAGTCGAAATCTAGCTTTTTCCCTGAATTGATATATTAAAGGATCCAGATTGTATCCCAGCCTTGTCTCTTCATCTTCCTTCCTTCCTTCCTTCCTTCCTGCCTGCCTGCCTGCCTGCCTGCCTGCCTGCCTGCCTGCCTGCCTGCCCTTTCTCTCACACACAAACACACAAACATTCTTATTTCTCAAGGACTCTTCTTTCTGGGAGGAATAAGATTGCAGTTTTGACAGAAGTCAGAATGAAGTTATGAAGCCAACAAAACAAAGCACATATTCATTCTTTAGCCTTCATTCTTAAAATAAATGTAGTGCAGGCAGAAAAGAGGAATGACTTTTCATGTGTGGTCAACCCAACAAGTGTTACTTTTACAAGATTATACTACAAAGGATGGTAATAGCGAACATTTTATGTTAAATGTAAGTGTTCTCATATTGTTTGGAAAAAGCTAGTGATACTAACAGCTTTAGATGACAAAAGGATCTAAAGTTCTACGCTAGATAATGTTTGGCTCATTATCTGACTGGGTGTATTATTATGAAAAGCTGCATAGGAAAAAGGAAAGGCCTTTAAATAGTATAAGGAAAGAAAAAGAAAGACCTGACAAAATTATCTGAAACTGAGTGAACGCAAATGATAGTGCTTGATCCTTTGAGGAAGCACTTGTATAGGCTATGAGGTCAAATTATTTTAAATGACCTTCCAAAATGAATTTGGCTTCAGGGCTGAAAAACATATAATCATCCATTGTATTCAGGTAGTCCTCAGTTAATGATAGTAATTGAGTTGGGAACTGTCATCATTAAGCACCATGATCATAAAATGCAAAGTCACACTTAGCAATGTCCAAAAGTGCTTTTTTCAAGAGGCAACTGGATTTTCTGGTTTTTCTTTGAAGACATTTCGCTTCTCATCCAAGAAGCTTCTTCAGCTCTGACTGGATGGTGCAGAATGAAAGGATTTATTATCCTTGGAAACAGCTGGTCATTTTCATTCTTTTAGTGAGTCCTTAAGGTCACCTGGAGGTTAATCTATGTCATTAGGATCACCTGAGTGATGCAAATGGGCATGAAGCCTTTTTAGAACAGTTGAATGGACTGTGTTGTATATTGGAGATAAATGTCGTATCCCTTCCCCCTTTGTTAAGTGCAGGCTGTTCAATTTTGACATAGATGGCTTCTTTGACTCCTCTTTCAAACCAGTGGTCCTCTCTGTCCAAAATGTGGCCTATGTCTTTTAAATGCAGGTGGACTGCTGAATCTAGTCCTGATATGGTTGTTCTCCTATGTTGTGCCATGCGCTTATGAAGTGGTTGTTTTGTTTCCCCAATGTCCACGTGACCTTAATGACTCACTAAAAGAATGCAAATGACCAGATGTCTGCAAGGAGTATAAATTCTTCCATTCCCCACCAACTGGTCAGAGCTGAAGAAACTTCTTGGATGAGAAAAGAAATGTCTTCAAAGAAAAACTAGAAAGTCCAGTTGGCTCTTGAAAAACCACCTTTAGGACATCCATGACCTGGATGACTGAGAATCTCCATAGTCACTTAGCAATGGTGATTTTGGCAATTCCATTTCCCCTTGTTAACTGAAGACCTCAAGGGTCAATTAACTCATATCTCACTTGATTGCAACTTCCTGCCAGCTTTCCCGTTGACCTAGTGTTAGGAATATGAGTCTCCTAAGAGGTATTTGGGTTAGAAATATATAAACCAGAATAAACATTTCAGTACTATCTCTTTAAGCGAATGCAAGAGCATGCAATTGGGTGTGGTTTTTCAAACGCCATAAGATGGAGCCAGAAACCTGGGTTGTTTTAGTCTGAGTCTCAGAAGAGAAGAGAGTGTATCTTTATTTCCTTCTGTTGGAAAGTATTGCTGTTGCTCCATTTTTCTTAATTGACTGATATTACTGGATTTAATGTAAGTCTGAAACTTAACTGTTTTTGACACTGGAATTTGGATTATCCCTGGATTGAAAAACTGACTGATTAACCTGTGAATGATTTTTGGACTGTATTTTGAACTTTGCTTAAACTTTTCTGGAAGTAAAAACCAATATTTACTGTACAGTGTATCTGTATACTGTGTGTGTATTATTCCAACACGACTCTATACGTCTCCCTGTATGCGCTCATTCTCCTAACAGGGAATTACCTCAACACCTTGCTACAAGAAAAGCGAACTGTTTTGCTTTTAGGAATAAATATTTCTTCTTTCCTCATCATTCTGTGGATCTCATTTGTATTTATTCTTGTGTAACCCTGACTCAAATTGAAATCCCAAATTATTATTCTGACAACACAGGGTTGCCATTATAACTTTGCTTACCCTTCAAAAACTACTAAAGGATTTTCTCCCTTTTATACTCAACAACAAAACAGTGCAGAAATTCAAGAAAGTGATTGCCTCAAGGTCCCTAAGCTTAGAAAACCAGGTCTCTTCAGATTAATAATTGGTTGAGTTCACACAATGTATTTTCCTAAGGCCGGGTAATGACCTAGTAGTTGGTTTCACACATCCTGGTATGTTTGGTGTCTGTTGTTTTTGATTAATTTGAGGAGACTTGCCTTGATGTAAAAAAAAAAAAAACCCCACTCTGTTTGGTTCAATACATTATACACATTCCAAAAAAATGTACAAAAAACAAACTAGGTGTGTTGTGCAAACACAGCTATTCAATTTATTATGCCAGCATTTATCAGCATCCAATTCAGAATATCACATATGGGAGAAAGATTTTTTTTAAAGCCATTTCTAAATTCAGTACTAATCTTCACACTTGTTGGTTTCTTCCAGATGGGTTAGTTTGAGGGGGAAAAAAACTACTTTTATTTATTTTATTAAGATAATAAGTATAAGTATAAACATATTTATGAATACATGAAATGAATACATATAAGAAAAATAAAAGAAACAATAGGACAGGGATGGTAGGCACGTTGGTGCGCTTATGCATGCCCCCTACAGCCCTTTTAGGAAAGGGGTGAGGTCAATAGTAGAAAGTCTAAGGTTAAAATTTTGGGGATTTGGAGAAGAAACCACAGTCAGGTAGAGTATTCCAAACATTTACCACTCTGTTGCTGAAGTCGTATTTTCTGCAGTCAAGTTTGGTGCAGTTAATCTTCAGTTTGTATCTAATTGTGTGCTCTTGTGTTGTTATGGTTTAAGCTGAAGTATTCATTGATGGGTAGGACATTGCAATGTATGATTTTATGTACTATACTTAAATCGGACCGAAGGTGGTATAGTTCTAGTTTTTCTAGGTCTAGAATTTCAAGTCTGGTGGCATAAGGTATTCTGCAACGAGTAGAGGAGTGGAGAACTCTTCTTATGAAATATTTCTGGACTTTCTCAACTGTGTTAATATCAGATACATGATGTGGGTTCCAGACTGATGAGCCGTATTCGAGTATTGGTCTAGCAAATGTTTTGTTTGCCGTTGTTAGTTGTGTGATATTACCAGGGAAAAAGCTACATAGCATTAGGTTAACAACTCTTAATGCCTTTTTGGCTATGTAGTTACATAGTTACAGTGGGCTCTAGCTCATTAGAGATGAGTATTCCAAGGTCCTTGATGGAGTTGGATCATCAACAAAATCTTGACTATTCAGCTTGTAATTTATTTTCTGATTTTTTTTGCCAATGTGTTAGACAGAGCATTTATTTGTTGAGATTTGAAGTTGCCATTTGTTTGACCATTCTGAAACATAGTCAAGGTCTTTTTCAAGGGTAGCAGTATTTTCTGCAGTGTTGAATAGCTCTACATCATCAGTGAAAAGCATGCAGTTGCTTAATATGATCACAGAAGTCATTTATGTAGAGTATGAAGAGAGTTGGTCTTAAAACACTGCCTTGGGGGACACCACTGTTGACAGGTACAGAATTTGATAGGACACTCCCAATTTTGATCATTTTTTTGCCTGTTTGACAGGAATGCTTCTATCCAGTAATGCAGGTGTCCAGAGATACTGTAAGATTTTAGTTTTAGGAGTAGTTTGCTGTATACCACTGAATCAAAGACTTTACAGAAGTCTATGTAGATTGCATCTATTGCTTTGCCCTGATCAAGTTGTGTAGTCCATATGTTTTTGCAGTGTAAGAGTTGCAGATTACAGGATTGTTTGTTAGAGAATAGGCTGTTTGTCTCTAAGTGGAGGATAATGGGTTGGTTAATAATTGATTCCATGACTTTACAGGTGATGCAGCATAAGGAGATTGGTCTGTAATTTTCAACTATACTGGGGTCTCTCTTTTTGAAGATGGGATAACCGATGATTATGCTTAAAGGTTCAGCTATGGCAGTGGATACCTTTTTGAAGAAGTAGGCATATATTCTATGCTGATTAAATTTTAAATTCAATTATAATTTTTGAGCCAGCTGTAGCTATCTGCAGTGGCAATGCAGAAGACTGTCATTATTTCAAGGAGTTTAAATTATATATTTAAATGTCTCGTCTTTTTACTAGTCTTTACTTGCTCGTATTTTTACTCTAGTTTACTGAATAAGAGAGAAGGGAGTGGGAAACTTCAAATAGCTGTAAATCTGTGAAAATCTCAGATTTTCATTTCCCAATGCAAAATCAAGATCAGTGACTTGCAATCTTGTGACCACAGAAACTGGGCCATGAAGTCAGGGTGGCAGATTTTAATAAAATTCCCAGGACTAGCCTTTAAGCTAGGAGCTTCAGCACAGAATCTAGAATTGGGTACTGTGGAAACTAGCCACCTAAATAACTTGGCTGTTGTTATTAATCCTGACAGCTTGTAAGAGATTTGAGTATCATTTTTCTGGTATTTATGCTTTCCTTCAGCTAATAATAAAGCTTAAAATCCCATTATTCACTGATGTGCTTATTGTCTTTTGATCCAAAATAACCAATTGCTTGGGCACCTGATCACTGCCTTGACAATTGGCAAAACAAAAACAAAAAAACCCCTACCTAATTGTCATAACTATCCAGTTCCACACTTAATTAACAGTCTAATCTGGATGCGATGAAGTATTTAATGGATTTATATCCTATCTTCTGTTTATAGTATATACAATATACCCATATAAACCTCTTCTGTATTCTTTCTTTTTAGAAAGCAGGATGGATTTCTTTTGATATAAGCATGTATGTTATAATGATAGCATGCAGAAAATTCCTGCCAGTTGCTGCTGTACATATAATTTCCATAAGAATCATTGAATGTAGCCAAGAAAGAGCCAACATACAGAGGACTGTCTAAACACCTCCAATTGCTGTCATAATTTAACAATAAGGTATTAATTTCTTGGAAATTATGAAATTTCCTATGTATACTTTCATCCAAAACCAAGATGAAACATGTTTCACACTTATTACACCAGGAATCTAATTACAGTTCTTATTTATTTATTTTTTCTTCATTAAAAAAAACCCACAATGGATTCTAAGTGAAGCAACCAGAATGAAGATGGTATTTCATGCTATCATGCCATAAATGTGATTATTCTTGCCTAAGTCTTAAAATAGACAGCACATTTTATTCCCCCACACCGTTCAATAAATCAAAGGTCAGTGGCAAATATTCAACATCGCATTAAATGGACTCAAAAAGTTAGAAGATCATTTAGAAGTCAAACTTCTTCATTACTCCACAGTCCAAATTCACCAGTGACTTAACAACAGATATCTCTTTGTCTATATGTGTGTGTATGTGATTAAAATAAAAAATACAAGTAAAAATAAAAATTGGGGAAAAGAAGAACAGAAAAGCATGGGATGAAGAGAAAAACAGAATGAAATACATTTAACTTCCAACTTTTTTCAGCACAGTGGAATAAAGTTATTAACATTGCAGTCTCAACTTTTTTACTTTTACTTAGGATAGACATTTCTATAACAAGCTTATCTACTCAACAAATCCCCAATCAGAATTTCACTTTTTTCTGTCTCAAGCACAAAATCTAAAAGCAGTTTCTGAGTAAGAAACAAAATTGAATGTGTTCTTTTCTTTGATTAAAGCAGTTAATTTGGCCATCTCTGCACCTATAGATTGATACCTCTTTATCAACATGCTGATATCTCTGGGGCATTAAAAAAAAGTCTGATTGGCTTTTGTAGCTTTAAAAATGATAAAACCTCACCTCTTTATTTATGACTATGTGAAATCAATGCTTAGTAATAGGAGGCAAAAGTCACTCAGCTAATTACACATGCTTGATAAACAGCACAACAGCTAAGAAGAACTCGGCTGCAATGCACATTAGCTGAGGCATGTAAATTGCTGCAGTCATTTTCATTCAAAGTGGATAGAGCAGTACAGAGTGGGTATTGTTCCAAAGAGCCTCCTGATTTCCCTCGACACACATTGTTCTGGTCATCTGCAAACCTCAAAGGCAATAAATGGCATCTTCATAATCCCACGTACAAAGAAAGGGCTGCAGGAAAATTAAGTCTCCCAGAAATGAATTGAACTTATTATCCTTGCAGAAGCTGCTAGAGCTTGGCTAAGGCCAGCATTCTCTATAGTACCTCTGAAGCTACAACTGGCCATTTTTATAAGGATGGTATTTTAAAATTTATTAATATAGTCAGAAAACCTCAGGGTAGCCACAACGTTCTCTAAACATTTTATTCATTAGTCTAAAACAGTTTATGCTATGTGGAAGGTGGGCAAATAGCAGTTGCAGGATACCTACAAGGCTGCAGGTTTTTTTCAAAAAAATATTTTTACTGCATTTCATTTAATGCTAATACACATAAAAAGGAAAAAAGAAAACACACACACAAAAATAATAGTTATGATAACATATACATTGTCCAAGTGGGGGAAAAGCACACAAAGAGTGCTTTAATTAAAGCAAAATAAAAGAAATACAAAAAAAGACCCTTAACTACCTTGCTTAGTAACAGAAATTATGATCCCAAATGTGGTCATAAGTGAAGGACTACTTGCACTTGTCTATACAAAATCTACATCGATAGACAATCTGCTCATAACTGACAAATGTAATTAGGTCTTCAGTCCATTGAACAGATGGAGCCGTACATTTTCCTTTTACGAAATTGCAATTACTGCTTTTGTACAGCCAATAACTCAAGAGTCTTCAAACTTGACAGCTTTAAGACTTGTGGACTTCAACTTTTCCTGAGCTAACATGACTGGAAGAGGAATTCTGGAAGTTGAAGTCCATAAGTCTTAAAGCTGTCAAGTTTGAAGACCCCTACAATAACTTATAAATTCATGTGAAGGTTTCTCATAATGAAGAACTTAGAACTTAGAACTTACTTTAAAATAGCTGTATACATTATGTCTATTTTAGAAACCCAATGAGAGGATAATTATGCCATATGTCAGAAATTAAAGCCATGGCAACGTGAAATGTGCAGTATTAGCAGAACAGATTGATATAACAGAATAACAGAGTTGGAAGGGATTTTGGAGGTCTTGTAATCCCACCCCCTGCTGAAATTCTTTACCATTTCAGACAAATGGTTGTCCAATCTCTTCTTAAAAACCTCTAGTATTGGGTGTCCATTGTTCAGCACAAAAAAAATTATATCAGTGGTTGCATAGAAGAAGGCAAGGTCAGAACATAAGTAGCTATTATGATTATCATTAAGTGTTGTATCTGATGATTCTTGACTCTTGACGAATGTATCTTTTCTTTTATGTATACAGAGAGCATTTGCACCAAGACAAATTCCTTGTGTGTCCAATCACACTTGACCAATAAAAGAAGAATTCTATTCTATTCTATAATAATTAGTAAATAATGTATCAAATGAGGATTGTAAATGGTGAAGTAAAATTTAAATATGCATAACAATTGTAATGCCAAAACAGATGCATTATGTTGTATTTTTATAATAAAAATAAATAAATAATAAAAAGTAGGGAATGTTAGAGACATCAAACAATGCCATCTCTGAATCTACACAGAAATTCAGAAAGTCATCTAAGGCTAAGTCATCTAAGGGCCTTTTGTGTGGTGGCTCCTTCTCTCTGAAACATCATCCCCTCCCAGAGATTAGAATGTCTCCTACTCAAGCACTCTTCCAGAAGGCACTGAAGACCTGGTTCTGTCAGTGGGCCTGGGGAACCCTGAGTGGGATGGAGCCCATCAAATGGCTCGTGTGATCTGCTTTTGTTGGGGTGGGGTGGATGGGAGTTGGGGGCTAATTTTTATTTTTTTCTATTTTTTCCAGATTTTGTTTTATTGTACTCTATAAATTTATTTGATTCTTTTTGTTAGTTTTTATTGTTTTTTATTGTTTTTTTTATTTTTTATGTTAAATATGGTTTTATATTGTGTAAGCCACCTCGAATCACCTTTGGTGAATAGGCAGTGTTGAGGTAATTCCCCATTAGGAGAATGAGAGCACACAGGGAGACATAGTGAGAGTGGTGAAGAGTAACACACAACCAGCACACAGACACACTGTATAGTAAAATGTAGGTTTTTACTTCCAGTAAATAGTTAAGCAAAGGCCAACAAGCAGTCCAAGTCATACACGTTTATAGCAGTCAGTTTTCAGTCCGGGGATAATCCAATAACAAAGTCCAGGATCATAAACAGTTCAGTAACAGACTTACATCAAATCCAAGAAGAACTATGATCAGCAATATTCAATAGGGAAATGCAGGAACAGCAATATTCTCAACAATAGGAGAAAACAAGTCAGGTTTCTGGCTCCATCTTATGGCCATTTGTGGAACCACACCCAATAACAATTTTAGCATTCCCTTAAAGAGACAGTATTAAAATGTCTATCCTGGTTTATATATTTTCCAACCCAACTGATAGGTGACTTACATTCCTAACAGGCAGCAATATAAATTCAAATAAATAAATAAATAAATAAATAAATAAATAAATAAATAAATAAATATTGGGCTGTTATTGAAAGTGATGGGAAGCCTACCATAGTACTCTCAATCCTAACCTATTAAGTTAGGTGAGGATTGAGATCAATTAGGGGACACCAATGAAAATAGGAGAAGACCACTTCCTGCTCTCTTTCCCATTCTTAAATTTTGTAAAAAATGTTTAAAAAGTTGTTGTTAATATTTTGCTGTATCTGCAAATGATATTAATCAAGTAATAAATACCAAATGAAATAGGACAACTTGCCGCAGCTAACTCGCTGTGACCAACTGGTCACAGCCAAATTGCCACGGCCAACTCACCATGGGAGAATTTAACAATTCAATTTAATTATTTAAAATAAATACAAAATTATTTTAATTTTTGACATTCATATTTCTTTCTGTACCTCCTTTTCCATCCTTTCTTTAATGATTATATTCTACCATTTCTTTGATATTAGTGTAACTCTTGTCCTGTAATAACTTGTCCTGCAAGTTGGCCATGGCCAGTTGGCTGCAGCAAATTGTCATACACCCTAAGTAAGGGGGTAGGAAATGCTTAAGTCTAGTAACCTTTATTCAGTCAATGACCAGCACAAAGTAAATAGATGGACAAGTAGAAAGTACAAAGCTATAATCCCAGAACAAACACAGCTCAAGTGGAAAAATGAAGGAGGATTATAGGATATTATCACATTAAGAATGTAACATTGATACCAGAGTTATTCTGAAGAATGTAATATTTTTAGCATTAAGCTATCCTCTAGAATACAATAGATATAAAACCAGCACAAACTAATTTAAAAAAAACTATATCAGATAATGGCTGGCTGATCACATATCAAATATTTTAGAATAATAACTCCTTTTGTGGTTAGCTTACTGTGACCACTTCTCTTGGAAAAAATAAAGGACAAACTTGAAAAAAGTCAAATCTGAAAAAGTTCATAAGAATAAAAAATCTTAATTGTTTATAGGTTTGCTTTACAAAAGTAAATTCAAGAGCAAAGCCAAAAATAGTTACAAAAACGCATATTCTGATAAAATGCGGTACCTAATGTAAAATAGAATATGTAAATTTATTTTATTTTTTTAAAAAGATTCAAATTCTCTATTTTTCACATGAATGTGAAAGACTGTATTATGTGGTACCATTTCTACACTAAAAGTTAAATGATCAAAATACAAATGGTTCTCTACTTACAACAGTTCATTTAGTGAGTGAATTTGCAACGGCATTGAAAAAAGTGACTTCTAGCAATAGCACTTAGACTTATATACCACTTCATGGTACTTTATAGCCCTCTCAAAGTGGTATACAGAATCAGCATTATTGCCCCAACAATTTGGGTCCTCATTTTATCAACCTATGAAGTATGAGAAAGCTGAGTCAACCTTGACCCTGAGGAGATTCAAACTGCCAATTTACAGGCAGCCGGCAGCCGGCAGTCAGCAGAAGTAGCTGACTTTTTTACACTTATGACCATTGAAGCATCCCCATAGTCACATGATCAAAATTCAGATGCTTGGCAAGTGGTTCCTATTGATGACAGTTGCAGTGTTCCGAGTTCATGTGATCACCTTTTGTAACTTTCTGACAAGGAAAGAATGGGGAAGCCAGATTCATTTAACAAACATGTTACTAACTGAACAACTGAAGAGATTTGTTTAACAATTGTGGCAAGAAAGGTCATCAATCAGGCAAAATTCACTTAACAACTGTCTCACTTAGCAACTTTGGTTCAATTATGGTCATAAATTGTGGACAAAATGAGGTTTCAAAGCACAGATAAATCCGAATCCACAGTTCTCCTTCATATTAAAGAATGTATAGTCACTTTAAGCTAATAAGACAGTTCCTCCATTTTGGCATCCCTATAGAACACAACACAATGCAACAGAAGTGGGAGACTCTGGAATAACTAAAATGTCATTTATCAATTGGACTTATTGCCACAAATACCAACGGACCTTTAGCATCACTGTTTTAAACCAGAGAGGGGGTTCTACTGACATCTCCCAATAGGTTCCACATCTGAATGGTGACATTTGCCCCTACAGTAGCTTCCAGGTCTGAGTAAGAGAGCAAGGAAGACAATATGGAATCATCTCACTATGTAATGTACTTATACATCAATTGTATATATCATGGGTGTCAAGCTCAAGGATCGGGGCTAGATCTGGCCTACGATGTGATTGGATCCTACCTGTGAGGCCGGCCTGATCTACCCATGTGGCTTCATCCCAGTCTACCCAGGGGTGAAATGCTACTGGTTCTTCCCGGCTCTATAGAACCGGTAGCTCTGAAGAGCAGCAGACACAGAACTGGTTCTGTGTCTGCTGCTGTTTGACCCACACACTCACCTGGGCTCTTATCTGACCTTTATTCCCTACTTTTTCAACCGCAGTTGCTTTGCGCGGCACAGCTGAGGTTCAAAAAGCAGGGAAAAAGAGGCTTTTCAAATGCTGCAGACCTGTGTACAGTGCTTATCAGTTGTCCGGGCAGCACAGCTTAAGTTGTAGTACACGTGCGCAAAATGTAATCACTGAACTGGTAGTAACACTGGTTGAATCCAACCCCTGAGTCTACCCAATGCTATCAGGCCAGCATGAGTTTGGCCTGGTCTACCCAATGCAAAGAGGAAACATGCCAGCAGTTTGGGGAATGGCATCAAGCTGCCCATGCCCACCCAATTGGCCATGCCCAATGAGTGGCATCAAGCTGGTCTTACCCACCCAGTTGTCCATGCATGCCCAGTCCCCCGAGGTCAACCAGTCCTGATGTGGCCCTCAATGAAATTGAGTTTGACAATCCCGGTCTATATATTAATTCTATATGAAAAGTCAACCAGTGTTTGTAGCAATATAGAGAGATCATTTCTGCAGGAAAAGGATCTCAACTCAGTCAGTATTTCCTGCACATTGATGATCTGTATGTATGATGAAATGAAGAAAGGAGGTAGATTCCCATGCAAGATTATAAGTATAGGTATGAAGTAATAAATAACTCAATTTGGAAGAAAAGGCATATGTTGCACTTGGTTTGGTGCCTGAGATCAGTCTTGCAGACTGAAGGTTCTACTATCTGCATCTACAATACAGTCTATGAATTGTTAGGGAGGGTCTCTCTTCACCTTCTTTCTCTCACGCATAATACTTTGATAGAGTTGCATCTTACTCCTATAGAATGTATCCTCTACTCTCCTGGGAACCCATGTCCACAGGATTCTGATCAGTCTTCTAAAGAAGATTGGGGATGTGTCTACTTATTCATTCAGGATAAGGAGATCAGAACAGCTGGTTTAAATTGCTAAACATTGCACAGAGTTTAGATAAACGTACTAATCTCTTCAAAAGTTTTCACCACAGCTTGTTTTTTTTATGACTTAGCCCATTGCAATGTCCAGCCTGTTTAGTTAGTAGATGATTCAATGTACTGTATAAACCTAGAAAATAAGCTAATTCAAGTTAATAGGTTAATGGTATATTATATCTGATATAGCTCTCTGTAGACTCTACTAGTTAAGAAAGAAAGTACAAATTAAGGTAAAAGTCTACAACTTTAGCAACACTGGAAAAATAAGAGGAATAATCAACCTCCATTCTCATTTCTAGATCCATTTTTTTAAAAAGAAAAATCTTAATAGAAGAACAATTTTGAAGCAGTGGATGGGAAGGGTCTTTGAAACAAATATAGAACATTTTTCCCTTCTGTTTTCTGAAAAAAAAAAGTGCACAATCCAAAGGTAATCATATTAATGTACTGTTGTATCATTGTTACAATGTTTGATTTTAATTAGTAAACAAGCACACTCTCTTAGGTCTTTATGTTGGAACAACACTTTCAAATGTCACAGAATACAGAATCTATTATGGTGCTTGACTGGCATTTAACATGGTTATAATTGTTTTTTAATGCGATGTCTGTGTAATTATATTCTACAGCACTCTTCTCTAATTCGCCTCAGATTTCTACATCTTATGCATAAAGTAAAATTTACTGACACACTTTTCAAACATATAAATAATGAATCAAAAATTATTTGAGGTGTTATAAGCTTATGAAGTAGTGAATCTATGCATTCATCTACCTTGGATAGTAAACTACCATTAATTAATTGTGGCATTATGTAGCATTATATCCCACTTCAAACTTTAGTTTAGTAATGGTTAAAAAACTACAAACAAGCAATCTTATTAATATAAGCCAGGATTTTCTTACTGGATGCAATTCATGACAAAAAGGAATTAAGGAATAGTATTTTCCTCCCAAAATTATTCCCAACTTCATAAACCAAACAATCACCTAAACTCTATCAATACAAATGGAAAACTCACAAATTTTCTTTCAGTTCAACTCAAATGTTGACAGATTCCATTTTTAACGTTTGTCAAATTAAAAGTAAAAGAGCAAAAGCTATGAGTGTTTCCAAAACTATTGATTGAAAAAATAAATTTGAATTACATCATTTTGTTTTTCACTGAATAGATTTGCAAAGCAAAGAAAAAAAATGATCACAAAATGGCAAATTATGTCAATGGTTTGTCAAATGATCCTTGTCAAAGGTATGATTGTATTGGTGATAGCGGAAGAATGTGATTTTGCCATAAAGTTTTAATTAAATGCTCAGGTTTCTAATTGATTGTCAGAATACTTTGTTTTGGTAAACAATTAGGACTGCAAAGCTAAACAAAATGGAAAATACAAGGGAAAACAAATTCAGAATCTTCACTATAATGCCTCAAAAAAAAAAAAAAAACACCTCATCTGAAAACATTTGTCAATTGATGATAGTCTAAAATATCTCCATCTGCAATATCTAAAACAAAACTGTGTATTACTAGAAATATAAAACCAATATGAGGTGTGATGTACACTTTCGGTAAAATGATATGAAATAATAAACCTGGTAAACAAAATAATTACTTTGCAATCCATACTTTGTCTTCTGCCAGAAGAAAGTAACTATAATTCTATCTCTTTGGAAACAGCATTCAATCTTTTAATCAGATACCCAGGAGGGGAAAAAAGAGAGTAATTTTATCCAGCAACTTCAAAAATCATCTCTGTTGCACTCAAGGGAATCAAGGTTATAAAAGCTTCAGCTCATTAAACTCTCCACTAAGTCACTGGCTCTACATGTGAAAAACACACATTACCACTGAACTCCACTTTTTTATTGGATGATTACATGCAAACAACTTTCCAATACCCTATGCATTAATGCTTCAGAAAGTGAAAGGAATTTTTGTTTAATTCTCTTGTTTTTAAAATATTTGTCCTATTGTACCACCACCATCAACAGCAACAACCTAATTCTCTTTTAAGATGGTGATGTTCCTCCCTATGGTTTTGAACAGTTTAGTTTTTGTTTTGTTTTGTTTTTCCAACCCAGGATTCATTTGTGACCACTTTTATACATACCTCCTTTTCTACAAATTTTCTTGCCGGGTTTTCTGGCACATTCCTTGGATATTCTTTTGACTGAAAAATGAATAGAAGACTAGAAAATAACATGGAGCTCCAATGATAGACAGTAGGAGCATGCAATACCATTAGCTTCGATATGGGCTGCTTATTATATGTATCGTTTGAGTGCAGAAGAATCTCCTTTTTGCCTATCCATGCAATGGATTGAGATGTTGATGCATCTTTCTCAGGAGTCAATGGGAATGAGAATTAGGTACCAACTTTGACCTAAGGATAAACGTGCTGAAAAGGAGTCTAGACTAAGAGAAGAAAAAGGATAGCATTGGCTAAGTACTGATGCATATATAGAAAAGCCACATGCACACAGGTTAAAAAAAAAAAAAACAAGGTAAAGAAATTAGCATGCAGACAGAAAAAGCCGTGCTGGCTACCAGTACACATGGTTTCATCATTTAAAGAAATATCAAACAGAAAAGTAAACAAAAGTTTCCCCTGCTCCTTAAGTAAATAACTCACCATCTTCAGTTGGGACATATATATTCAAATAGAGGCAGTCTTCATTCTGATCCTGTACAAAAGTAGAAACTATATCCAAGTTATTCGTAAACCAAACAGGAAGCATGACTTCTGGTAATCTTCCCTCAATGATGTTTTGAGGACATACTGGTGCAAATTGTGTTGCATTTTTTATGTCTGGCCATGTAATAGGTGGCTCAGGCGGTTGAAATCGGTGTTCTCCAATAGGTGGGGCAGCATAAGGAACTCCAAGAAACTCGATCACTGGCCCCAAAATTTCATTGTTCAATTCCTTCTTCATCCCCCTCAGCTTTCCAAAATTGGTGGTCACCACAGGGTCAATATCATCCAACTTTTGGGATGACACTGCGGCCGTGTGAATCAAGAATCCAAGTACGCAAAAAGTAAATGTGGCATCCAATCCCATGTGCAACAAGCGAGCTTGTGTTGCTCTCCACACACAGTTCAGCCATACAGATATTGGGAAAGCCATGGTCCCACATGAGTTGTACATCTATGGTTAAAACAAGGTGATTTGTATCCAGCAAGGCAGAAAGGAGGTTTTCCACTCCCACAGAAACCAGAAAAATCAAAAATCAAATAAGTCTGAAAATACTTCCAGTGATTTCATTCTTGCTGATACAGCATCTTCTGAGTCCTGTTTATCAGGCTACATTCAATTGACAATTCAGTTTTCCACTGTAGCAAGATGAAGAGAGCATCCATTTAATACAGCTTCCTCATTTATAAATCAATTCCAGTTAACTTCAGGTCTATAGCCTGGAGAAAATTAAAAATAAATCATTAGTATGAAAGAATTAATAAAGGCAGAATAATAACTACATGTTTTACAAGTTACTGTGCGTATATTAATAGTTGCCAGAGATATGTAAAAAAAAAAATACACAAGTAATTTATAGTTTCCCAAGATGGCAAGTAAAATACTGATTAACCAGATATTTATGTCATTTGCTGAATTTTTGCATTTAATTTCACTTTTCTAAAACTGGACACATGGATTTAAGGGCTGGAATAAATGTGCATACAGTTTGTAATGCCACATTCTTTAACTAACAAAGAGGCTTGCGATCAATTTCAAGATGATTAATATTAGACAATTTGGAACCACAAATCAATTATAATTTTATACAACTCTGAGAGAGTAAAGTAAACACTAAGAAGGTATGAAACTTCTACAGAGAACCTCAGTTCTTCCAATACACTAGTTCTGAAGTAACTTCTCAAAATATGGTTTGATCCGAAGAGCCTAATTCTTTCTTATGAGGCCCCTTCCATCATCCTCACACATATTATTTCCTTATGAAATCATCCTGCATTATTGAATAACTTAAAGAAAAACTGACAACCATATTTCTGAATCGTGGTTTAGTTCTGAAAAAGTTTTTGACTTGCAACACATTAAAAATAGCAACAAAAATCACTTAGAATAGATAGCAAATGCCTCATCACCTTGTGAAACAAGGAAGAATTATAGTACAGGTAGTCCTTGACTTATGACCACAATTTCTGTTGTCAAGTGAGACATTTGTTAAGTGAGTTCTGCCCCAGTTGTTAAGTGATAAGCCTGTCACTGCAGTTGATAGGCTAGTAACATGTTTATTAAGTGAATCTGGCTTCCCCATTGACTTTGTTGGTCAGAAGGTCACAAAAGGGAAGCACATGACCACGGGATACTGCAACTATCATAACTATGAGTCAGATGCCAAATGTCTGAATTTTGATCACGTATCCATGGAGATGCTGGAATGGTCATAAGTGTGAAAAACGGTCATATGTCCTTTTTTCCAGTGCTGTTGTAACTTTGAACAGTCATTAAATGAATTGTTGTAAGTCAAGGACTTCCTGTACATGCTTTTAAGTATTTGGGAGGATAACCCATCCTTCACGTAACAAGCTAATTCATCAAAATTAAAGTAACAATAGCTCTCAATCAACAGGAACGATAACATGAATTAGACCCAAAACAAATTAAACTCCAAAAAATACAGATACTATCTCTTGGCAGTCAATGACTGATGAATATATCCAGCTCTTAAATAAATTTGAGGCATTTCTTACAGGAATATATTGTCCATTCATGTCCCCATAAATACATGTGTCTAATATGTCACTATATTGAGCAGTGTTGGCAAACCTTTGCAGCGCTGAGTGCCGAAATGGGACCGTGTGTGCGTGGGAGTGCCAGAAACTGAAAGAACAGCTCCCCAGCACATGTGCACACTGAGAACCCGAGCTTCTTCTTTCCGGTGCATGCATGCACACTGGCCACCTGGTCTCCCAGTTTACAGCATGCATGCGCTCAAGGAGGCCAAGCTGTCAGCGTACATGCACATGCTGGAAATCAGAAACTCAGCTTCCCGACGTGCATGTGCTCCAGTTTCTGGCACTCCCACACATGCAAAGACCAGCTGGCAATGGGTGAAGGCTGGTGTGCCCAGATAAATGGTTCTGAGTGCCACTTCCGGCATATATGCCAAAGGTTCACCATCACAGATACAGTGGGAACTGTAGGGAAAAACAAGTGTTCTTTAAATCTCAGAATGTTCTTAGACCAAAACAATGAGAAGTGTTTCTATATCTCCCTGGATCCTTTGCTTACCGGTATCTTGAATTTGGCTGGAAACAAATAGGTGATCATTACAGCTCTTTTAACCCTGATGTTCTCAGATCTCTGTGAACTATTTCTGAAGTTGCATTTTCAAGGACAGTGTAACATAAATCACATTTCAGTTTTATTCACCACATACAGAAAACATATAGCCTGTAGTATGGACCTTAGAATTCAACAAGAGTTCCTAAACTCAGAAGATACTCAGAATCACCTCGGTGCCTCATTTTGTGTTAGACTTTTCTTCTGGGTCAAAGCCTTTTATTTGATTTTACTTTCTTCCTCTTTAAATGAAGCTGGAAACGAGCAGTTATTCAGATCAGTACATAATGCTTTCAATGACAAAAGTGCCTTCTGTGACATAAGCTGCATAGTCAAATTAAGCTATGAAGATGAGAACAGCCTTTATTCATTCGTTCATCAAATTTATATGGCTGCCCAAGGCTGGAATGCAACAATAAGTAAAACAATAAATATATTAAAAACACTCATTATTAAAAATATAAAACTAATTATTATTAAAATATAAAATGAAATGTAAAGGAGAGAGTAAACATCTACTGCATTCATGAAGGCATTGTAGAATATTAATGGGGCCACTGATGATCTACTGAAAGAATTCTGGGATTGAGACCAAGGAACCCAAATGCAAATCTGGTGTAAGATAACAGTCCCACATTCCCCAAGAGTGGTCTCTTCTTTGTCTCCCACCAGATCTTGCCATGCCCATTAACAGTATTACTATAGCCCAGGAGTTGCCAACCTTTTGGATTTCAGGGACCACCAAACTCATAATTTTAAATCCTGTGGACCAGAGACCCTGGGAAAAATCCCAACAAAAGTCTGCAGGAAAATTCCCCACCCTGTTTTCCTACTGATTGATCATTCTTTATTTGGGATTGCAGGATACTGTCTCCAGCTCCATTCTTGGGGGGCAGGGGGGAGGAAGAGAGAGAGAGAGAGAGAGAGAGAGAGAGAGAGAGAGAGAGAGAGAGAGACTTTTGGCTTCATGCAAGGAAAGCAGTAGAAGCAGCAGATGTCTTTCTTTCTCTCCCCCAAACTCCACCAGAAATGAGTCTTTGCGGCGCAGCCTCTTGGAGCAGGATGCCTTGCAGGGTCACAAAGATTAATTTCTGGCAGAATTTGGGGGAGAAGAAGAAAGACTTTTGCTGCTTTCCTTGTGTGCAGCCAAAAGCAGAAGAAGCAGCAGCCCGGTGGCCAGGCAAGGCAAGTGGGGCGAGTGGGACAAGTTCCCCCCCTCCGCTGTTTCCCCCCTTCCCTCATACCTCATGTTGCTCACAATGCAAGTGATGCAAGCCTTGTGTTCCCATGGGCTGTGTGGGTGGTGCAGCCTTGTGTTCCCACACAGCCTGGATTAATTGCTTTGGGGGTGCTTTGTGGATGGCATTTCTCTGTGGACCACTGAAATTTTCTTGCAGACCACTGGGGAGTGGTCCCCGGCCCACTGGTTGGCAACCACTGCTATAGCCTACCTCCACATTTCCAATGACACCTCCCACTGCCTTTTCCAATCAACCCCTTGGAAGAGATGCTGAGCACTTCAAAGAACTTCAGCTAAACTATCTCTAAGCAGCCTCAGAGTATCCAGGCACCATCTCCCTGCATAATGCAAGATCTCACCTATGCTACAAATATTTGTGCACAGAAACAATCTCTCTCTATCTCTCTCTCTTTCTCCTACTTCCACAAGTTGTAGAGGCCTCCTTCATTCCCCTGTCACTTGCCTTCAGGGGGGAAAGGGGTCCATAGTAGACTGATACTCCACTCCACTCCAATCTGTCTGTCTGTCTCACCACTCACACCTTCAAAGCAGTGGTGGGATTCAAATGTTCTTACTACCGGTTCTGTGGGCATGGCTTGGTGAGTCTGGCAGGGGAAGGATACTGTACAATCTCCAGGCAGAGGTGACATTTGCCGGTTCTCCAAACTACTCAAAATTTCCGCTAATGGTTCTCTAGAACTGGTCAGAACCTGCTGAATATCACCTCTGCTTCAAAGCTCCAGAAGGATAGATGGAAGAGACCACTCAATAAAACAAATGACCAGAAGCAGAAGCCCCAGCATCCAGAAAGCATCAGTAGCAGCAAAAAAGCAGCAGCAGTCACCAGAGGCAGTCAGCACAGCAATGTTCAGTGCAGCCCAAATTGGTCTCCAGAACAACAGTCCAAATGCTGACACCAGGTCCAGAAAACTGCTGCCAAGTCCATAACAAGGACAGTGAAGCCAGCCAAGGATGGTGTAGCAGGTGTGGCTCGCAAAATGCCATAGATCAACAGGAATGGCAATCTTCCAAGATGGTGCACTCTAATCTCCAATAGTCCACTCCACCCAGGGAAATGCCTCCAAAAACATCTTCAAACATACCACACAAACAATCAGGAGGACATCCTGAGTGTAGTTCCTTCTTTCTCTACCATTTTCCTGAAGAGGTCAAAGCCAAAAAGAGACTTTTAAAAACTTTCTGTCTTCCTGATTCTGAAATCCTTATATGTGAGATAATTATGCAGATAACAACTTTAAGAAGAAGGATTGGAGATATTTGATTGCCAGGTCAAGTGTAATGTTCTTATGATTATGAGACTTCTTTCCTTCCTTCCAACTAAAGTCCATCAAAATATCCTAAGTAAACCAAAAGACTCAAAAGCCCCAGAAGATGAAAAACAGGAATCATCTACAACATACAGTGTAAGGGATGCAAAAAAGCTATTACATAGAACAACTAAGCAGAAGACAGACAACAGAATGAAATCATGATCACCAACTAGCAGTCAGAAGACACGATGAAAACTTTTTTAATTTCATATCATATGGACAGACTTAATCATAGTTTCAGTTTGGATACTGTGTCCATCCTAGATGAAGCCAAGACCAAAAACCTAGGGGATTTCTAGAAGCCACTTTGGCATATTAGCTATCAATAGACACATAGACACAAGCAATATCTACCTACTATGCAAAAGAGATAGCCAACAAGCTAGAAAGGGAACAAAGATCAAAAACTCTTCCCCACCAGTCAGCACACAGATGAGCATAGATTAACTCCAACATTAACATCAGACCAACAATCAAGTAACAACACTCCAATCAAGGTATTGCCAAACAAGCCAGCAGTAAACAGTCAACCAAAGAACTTTTAACAAAGAACTAACTTCTACTCCTACCAACAGGGCAAGCCACTACTAGAACAAGGGTCCCCAATCCGGAGGATCCAGGCTGCACAAATGGTAGGCAAGCAACACAAGTGGCAGGTGATTGTGAAGGTACACGCAGTTGCACTTGACAAAACTAGGAAAAGAGCAAGCTTCTAAACAACTCTTCCTCCAAAGACATCTCAGCAGTTCCTGTCCTGTTTTAAATAATAAAATAGACTTTTGGCTCAGACCAAACCTACTTTTGAAACAGAAGCCTAACAGAATATAAAACATCAGCAGAAAAACCCTAGCCACAAGGAAGAGGGAGTCAAGCTATTACCCAAAGATATTCATGAGTAGAACAACTTCCTTCCAGAAGTTGTGAATGCTCCATCAC
Organism: Laticauda colubrina; assembly: GCA_015471245.1. Taxonomy (NCBI): domain Eukaryota; kingdom Metazoa; phylum Chordata; class Lepidosauria; order Squamata; family Elapidae; genus Laticauda; species Laticauda colubrina. The sequence goes on from BLBF01000040.1 coordinate 13,523,706, forward strand.
TGGAAATTTTGAAGAAGAGATGGGAGAGAACAATTTGTCTGAAATCATATAGGGTTTCCTACCTGAGCAGGGGCTTGGACTAGAAGATCTCCAAGGTCCTTTCCAACTCTGTTATTCTATATTCTAGCACGTCTTTGGGGCACTATACCCAGGGTTAGGGTTAGGGTGGGATTCAAACTTTTGAACAACTGGTTCTGTGGGTTTGGCTAAATTGGTGGGCATGGCTTGGTGGTCATGTTATTGGCTGGGCGTGGCCAACTCAATATCACTCACATTGAGGCACGCATCTCTTCGCCTGGCCTCTCATGACCATAGGGATGCTGCAACAGTCATAAGTGTGAAAAATGGTCATAAGTCACTTTTTTCAGTTCCATTGTAACTTTGAATGGTGACTCCACACAAAGAAAGTACCAGCAAAGAAGGGAAAAAAATTCCAGAGACGTTCCTGAGACAGGAAGTCTCATCCTGCCAAGAATGTAATCAGGGTTAACGGAGAGGCAGTTTCTGTAAGCAACATCAGAATGTTTCCTTCCTGTCTTCCTTACAGGATTAGGCCAGTAATTTCTTCTAACAACCGGTTCTCCGAACTGCTTAGAATGTTAACAACCAGTTCTACCAAATAGGTGCAAACTGGTAGAATCCCACCCCTGAGCGCTACACCTTATCTGAGTAACTTTCTAGCTTGCCATTCAATGTTCTAAAATTCCACATTTTTTCCTATTTTCTCCACTGTAATACAAGCAACACGGAGTTCTTTGAAAAACATTGTTCATTAAGAGTCATATTCTTTTTGTTTTTTCCCTCCCAGTGCATTTTATTACCTATCAAAGAAATATACAAGAAAATACAGTTCACCTTTACTGGAGAGAGATCAGTTTTTTTATTATTATTAAAAGAAGAATTAGCAGTTTCTAATGAGAATATATTTTATCAGCCCCTTACATAATTTTGCAGAGCAAATTCAAAAGGTGAATCTGCTGAAAAGCCCATCTGCTTTAGCATTTAACTTATTTTACAAAAGAGATTATAAAAGCGGCATAGAATAGCAGGGAGGAATGCACATTTTAGTATTTTTGAACAATTTTTCTCCAAAGGCAATAAAGCAATAAAAGGAGATTTTGGACTATTTCACTCATGCATTATCATCTCTTTTCTAATTTTAATAACATGTTTTCCGTAAAACTGTTTTAATTAACTGCATTAATATAGTTTTTTGCAAAACTGCATTAAGGCAGGCATATATCCATCCTTCTCCACAAGGGATCAGAAGATTTGTCTGGAATGTAGAGAATTAGAGATAATCTTTATTTTCCTCTTTCTCTTTTCTGGAATACTGCAAATACTTAAATTCAACATCTATTCAAAATACCTTGACAGATATTTCTTAAAGGATTATTATTTTTTTATAAAGATTCAAATTTCAAAGATAATTAGAACAGTACTCACTATTGTGCTTTTAAGTCTGGATATATAAGACATATAGGTAGGTGGCCTAGTGGTGGAGCTCTCACCTCACAGTTAGGAGACTGAGTTCAATCCTGGGTGGAGGCAGATATTTCTCTCTCTGGGCACCTTGAGATTATATCTGCTGAATATAACTCCGCACTGATGACAGGAAGGACATCTGGCCAGTAAACACTCAGCTCCATTCAGTTGCCCAGACTCCACCGCAAGGGATTACAGGATCATTAAAAGATGTTTCATGTTTACTTAGTACTTATTAATCTATATAGTTATCTGTTTGTAAGGTTTTCATATTATTTGAGTTTTTATTGATTTTTATTTTATAGTTGAAAGTTGCTTTTACTGTTCTTTGTGCATCACCCAAAGTTGTTATTATAATATGGGCAGCTATTTTAATGTAAATAAACAAATAGATGAAATTTCTGGACTGACTGAGTTCCTATTGTAGATTTTAACGGAATTTTGCAAACTGGCAGAGTTATAATGGCAAGACAGCTGCTACTACTTCTTCCCATTTGATGGTTATCAAGACAGGATAAAGGGTCTTTATCAGAACTTCAAAATTGGGTCACTTTTTAAGAGGTCCATTGTAACTTCAAATGGTCACCAACAGAACAAAACAACAGAACAGAATATAATTCCTTCTTGATTCATATGCTCTAAATGGTTGTAACTCAAGAACTACTGGTATTCATTTCTTCAGTCTTTTTTATATTAAAACCATCCATGCTACTGCCACATGTTGTATACATAATAACAGAATTTATGTTATGCAAAAATATGCTTTCTGAATCTGCCTTTCATTACTTATAAAAGTTGAATAGAAGTTCTAACAAGCTGAGAAAAAAATAAATTCCTTCTCTGTATTTATATTTCTGAATCTGTATAATGCAATAGTATATTATTCTATGCTTGCATTGAGTTGTATTTTCACTTGAACAACTTCGTTCCAAAACTTTCGGCCCAGACAATTTTTCACTTCAACAGATCTGTTGGAAGAATCTCTTCATGCTACATCACTGAACCTTCATGCATTGCACAGAAAGGTGTGAAATACTGTAAGCCATACACTGAATAATGAATGTACTGACACCAGCCTTGTTTAGTTTTATTTCCACACTGGAACGTACATAAAAAAACTGACATAACTTGCCCTATAGCTGTACATTTAAGGAAAGTTCACTGACACATAAGATTCCTCCAGTGAAGACATTATTGCAACATACTTGATCAGGTTGCATAGAACACACAGTACAAAGACTTTTTTTCCTAACAAATAAAAATTTGGCTTTTATTTTTGAAAACATAAATTTAGGAATCATGCTTTAAAATAAATAATTCCTGAGGCTGATTCCCAGAACCTCAATACATAAATCTTGTTCTGTTGTTAGTGAATATATAATTTATTCAACTTTTTGCACAAAGAATTTAATAAAATTAACAACCTCTCCATTAAAAGGACATAACTCATTACTATAATGTCATGCTGATTTGCTTAATGGTAAGTCCCTCATTAATGGAAAAAGAAGATTTATATATAAAACCAACTAACTGGCACCAAAATGCATTGCAAAACAAATAAGGTAAAATAAAAAAAAATCAGGACATTATTAATTAAGTTTCTATTCTCTTTATTACAAGTATATCCTAGTTATTCAAAAAGCATTCCTTATTTTTATTCAATGCCTGGGGAAAATATTGGACCGCATGCAGGATATTTGAACCTGAAAACTTATGGATTCAGATTTGTGCCAGTAGCTGCAAATACAAACAAGGAAATACAAATTAAACATCAGTTTATTGTAGCTCTATGGCCAGATACAATTGAGTTTCTGGTGGTCCATAATTAAACATACACAGGAGTACCCCCCATCAATACTGACAGGGCAAGCCACTGGAATAGAAACTGATAACAAACTCAGCTTGTTAAGGCCCGGTCCCACTGGTCGATGGACGCAAAACGTATGCATAAAGGGCACAGCAGACGAGCAAAATTTCAGGGGTGGCTCCATCCGCTGTCATCCGCTCCAAAAAGTGGCGAAAATTTGCATAAACAGAATGGAAAAGAACGGAAAAAAATGGACGTGGGTAGTATGTAGTGGGGGTGTGAAATGGATGTTCATAGGAAGTCTAGAGGATGAAAGCGGATGGAAGCGGATGAAACCTCCGAAGGGGTTCTGGGGGATAATTGCGAAGTGGACACATAGCGGATGAAGTGGATGCATCATGTACGCCTAAAGGAAAGAAAGGGAATGCCGCACGGATGTATATCGGATGCAAACCGTTCTATTTCCATGCTACTAATGATGTATAGACGTTCCATGTACCTTTTCTTTCCTCCCTCTTTCCGTTTTCAGCTGCAGTGGATGTGAGTTGCGAGGATGCCCAGAGGATGCAGAGAGGATACAGCGGACGTTTAATGGATGATAAACAGACATAGAACATTTGTTGCTCATATGTCATGGATTTACATCGTACACGGAGGAAAGTTCATCCGATCACAAAGTTTTGTGCAGCTCAAAACTTCTTGCACAGATGAAATTGCAGTGGACGGATGCTCAACGGATAGAGCATATAAAACACGTATGCAATGAGTACACAATGGATGCATAGCGTTTTCCAATGGATGGCAAGCTTTTTTTAATGTTTTACATCCTCTTTGCATCCATAAGTGCAGTGGGACCGGGCCTTTACTAGCACTGATGATGTTATCTAATCAAATGTTTGCAAGGAAACAACCAAACTCAGAGAGCAGCAAAGAGTCTTCATTTAGGCCATGAGCTATAACTATTCCTATGTACCTTTATTGGTACGTAGGAAAACTCATAAAACTGAAGACTGTGGAGGGCAATTTATAGAACTTGGCTAAAGCGAGAGCCTTATGAAATTTCAGATTTATTATGGTAATAAATAGAAGAGTGAAGCAAACGCATTTGGAAGAATATGATAAATACCAGAGTGCGACACTTTGCTTAAATTTGTTTGGAGATCTATGTTCCAAATTCATTATATGTGGCACTTCTCACAATGTCAAAATCAACAAGCACAAACTTTCCTTGTTTTCCAGTAGTATGAAATCCTTGAAAGTATAGTCATCCCATTCAGTTGCCAAGCATTAATTTTAGTTTAACAAAAATGAAAAGCATGCAGGCCAAATGGTATGAGAGTTAGCAACAATCATCTGTGTATGAATTATGATGGACATTTCAAACCCAATTTCATTTAGGGCTGCATCAGGGCTGTGTTTGACCTGGGGTAGCGTGGCCAGGGGGGCATGGCCAGCTTGACATCATTCATGTCGGGGGGTGCCTATGGTGGCCCAAGTGCTCTGCCAGTGAAAACAGGCTCCAGAGCTCCATTTTCAGCTGCAATGGCTTCCTGCAACCTTCTGCCACCAAAAATGGAGCTCAGAAGGGTTGTAGACCGTGGCATAGGGTTGCAGAAGGCTGTTGCAGCCTAAAATGGAGCTCGGAAGCCCATTTTCTCTGTCAGAGGCACCACAAGCTGATCCTTTGCTGTTTCAGGGTGGCCCCACAGGCCAGATCTAAGCACCCCATGGGCCACATCCAGCATGCAAGCCTTGAGTTTGACACCCCTGCACTATCGGTAGTCTTCACTAAACAATCACTTATTCAGCAATGATTCAAAATCACAACCGCGCTCAACAAAGGAGATTTACAATGGGTCCTCACAGTTGCAGCCACTGTAGTTTCCCCATAGCCATATGATCATGATTTGCATGCTTGGCAACTGACTCACAGTTATGACATGGCAGCAATCCATGTTCAGTGGACACCATTTGCAATCTTCCCTGCTAGCTTCTGACAAGCAAAGTCAATAGGGAAGTTCGCTGGAGGTCACAGATGGTAATCATACAACCACAGGATGCTGGGATGGAACAGGATTCACCTAACGATGAGAACTGGGACTGCTGTTATAAGTTGGCAAATCACATCATGTTGTACTTTATGCATGTGGCACTTGGCAACAGAATTGGCAGTCCCAATTATTATACCTAAGTGAGAACTATATGTTATTTCTATCCTTTAGTTCCAAAGGATGATGGGCTTGAATTAATCACTGTTATTATTTTAATAAAAACAAACTGATTTAACCCTGACAATTCACTTCACTTCATTATCATGTTAATTTGGATGTATAATTAAAGTTGCATTAAAATGTTTTTTCCCCTTTCTCTCTTTCTTAAACTATGTCTACACTTTAATGGAAGATTAAAAAAAAAACATCCAACAACAGTTATTTATTTTCCATACTTCTTAATGCAGAGCAGAACTATGACATTTTATCCCATGTGTAGGCGGCAAAAAAAAGTGATTTTCCCCATAACAAAAAGAAAAAGGAAAAGGGGGGGATAACTCTTGTCACTTACATGCAAAGTTTTAGACAGCTAAGTAATACAAAATTAAATTTTAAATGACAGTTGTGCTGGCTTGGAATATAATGGGTACTGAAGTAAATGTTTATTCCTTTTAGCAATTTGTAGTTAACTCTTACACTGTGTGAATACTTCAGTCAATTTGCTGATTTGTAAATATGCAACTGGGAGGGGAGTAAGGACTTCATAGCCTTGGTATTTTTTCTCCCATTCAAATGCATATGACACTCAGAAACTTTGCACAAACTGCTGCCTTCTGGATCAATTGTAGCTTCTAGATGATCTGAAAGCCCATGTAGGGCACACTGCAGAAGAGAAATCTAATCAGAAAGTGACTATTTATATATATTATTTATATATGGTCAGTAGGCACAATCGGTAGGCATGACTGTGTGCTTATGCATGCCTAGTGAGCAAATCTCTTGATTAATCTCTTGTACATATGTCACACAATATAAATTTGTGCAAAAGCTCCCTGGTCATAATTGCCACATGTTCTTCCAATGGGAGCCACAAGTCTAGGAGAAATTCTTGAAATAACCAGTACTTCCAATCATACTCCAAAACCTACAGCTAGCCAAAGCATCTCTCACAAGAGAAGCATTAATCAGATGAATTGGAACTGGCCATCATTCATCAAGGACTACCTGTTGGTAATTCCCCATACCAGATAGATACGATAGATAGATAGATAGATAGATAGATAGATAGATAGATAGATAGATGATAGATAGGTAGGTAGGTAGGTAGGTGGATGGATGGGTGGATAGGTGGATAGGTAGATAGGTGGAAAGGTAGGTAGGTAGGCAGGCAGGCAGTCAATGTCTCAAGGGTTTTGTGTAGACATTGAATAAAATGGGGGAGAGGACCAAGCCTTGGGACACCTCATACTGGATACTGGAATTACCAAAGTCTCACCCTATTATTCCCCATTACAATTGATTGGGGACAGCTACCAGACAGGGCCTCCAATCAAAATGTCTTGTATGCAACTCAAAAGATGGCATGATCAATGCTATAGAATGCTGCTAAGAGGTCTAGCAGAGTCAGAAGAGTCCACCTCCTTCATTACTTATTTTCATTCACAAATTCCCTCCATTCAAGCTTTAATATAGGTCATCCACAATAAAGTATACTGTTGTTTCAATCTCATGCCTATGTCTAAAAACTGACTGGAAGGAATCCAGATTAATCCCTTGCTTCCCTTTTCTCAACCCTCTCAAGAAGGAGAGTTTTGAACCCAAATGGAAGTGTCCATAACCTATGAACTGAGGGAGGATGTCTTCAGAAGATGTTGTACCACAAATGTCTTTAAGACTGTGAATACAAACCTCTGTCCTATAAAAGTATTCACCAGTCCTCAGATGTTGAGACTTGTCCCTTGCTGGCAAATGGAACAAGGTAGAGGAGAGGGAGCTTGCTTTCAGAAGCTCAAGGTGATGTATGCTGCATCCTTCCTATTTCTTCAACAACTTTTTGGGAAAGATTGGTCTGAGAGACAGTGATATTCCAAATCACCCAGCATCAACTCCTACATCAAACTGGCTCTAAAATGAATAGCGCACATGAATTAACCCACACAGAAAACTTAGTTCTAAAGAACCTACAACACATGAGTTTATATTGTTACATGCATCTAACAAATAACAGGTAGTTACTGTATGAAGAGTTAGTTCTGTACCATTTTCACTTTCATTATCTGCATGTAGGAGTGAATTTCTGGATTGTGAAAAGTTATCATTTTCTTTTTACTTAATGAAAACATAAACCAGCTAAGAATAATTCTGAAATATTAAAATTCCATGTGTCCATGGATGTATATGTTGTATGCATTTCCCTGAAAAATATTAATCTCTTCTCTTGTTTGGCTAGCAAGTGTGCTTCCTTTTCTTGAGTAATGAAATTTGAAAAAGAACAACCCTTAAAGTTGCTCTAACTATTAGTCTTGGTTCAGTGAAGAATTAATTTGTTATAATTTGCACTAAATTTAATAATCTAGGACTAGTCATGGAATGACATAAATAAGATTTGACCTTCTAATTTGGTGTTTAGCAAATCTATCAAAGCTTTCACATTAGGAAACCTGCCAAGCAGGGTAGCTTCATTCCCTCCCTTGTCCCATTTAGCATTTTAATAGGAAGGAAAGATATAACATATTGTAAGTTATTTGCTTGTTGCGTCTCCCTCCAACATACAGTAGAACAAAAGGCCATTAAGAATCTTAACCTCCTAATAACAGTCTGATGGTTAGAAAGAGCTCATTTCTCTGACCTGCCTGTCACCCCAATTTTCTTTGTTTACTTACTTACTCTAAGCTTATTTCAGCAGCTGAATAACTACTGAGACACACCCCAACTGAAGCCAAAGTAGTGTGGAGCCATGGAAACTTACACTATATACTGCATTTGAACTACTAAATTTCAAAACTCTACTGCAATGCAGAAAAGCTTTCTGTATCTTTTTCTGGCTCTCACAAAAAGATGGTATCCCTAATTTCTCTAGAAAAGCAGAAAGAGCTGGGAGGTAGAGTTAAACATGTCAGCAGCCTAGACTCCTTATGTTGCCACGAATGATCAAATTCTTTTGATCCTTATCTAGCATCAATTTAGTGCCGACAGTTGACTAGATTCTTGTGTACAGGCTTCAACAATAAATCTTCTGAATTCGAACTTATCTGTGACCTTCATCATTCATACCTGACACTTTCTGTTATTTACCCTACCACACATGATTTTTGCAGAGATTAAATGTAAATTATTTTCTCGCTATGTAAGTTACCTTCGGTATCTGAAAATAAAATGGTATAAATCTAATCAATTAAAGAATGTATAAAAATAGTATATAACATTTGAAAGAAGCAAAGTTGGAAGTTAATTAAAAGGAAGAGGGAATGTGATGACCCGGGGCATGACACAAAAATAACCAAGTCACAAAAATGGAAGAATGTCTCTTTAATGCCTCCAACTTGGCCCCAATGTCCAATTATCATTGGCAAGATATCAAACTCTTAAAGAAAAGAGTTTACTGAAGGAGTAAATGCAGTTTACACCCAAAGTAAAGTTAATTCGAAATAAAAAAAAACCCAACACACCATACTGAAGGAATTACTACAGTAGGCAAGGATGATTAATTGCAGACTTCTATCAGATAATGCAACAACCACAGTTGGGAGGAAGCCAAAACACAGTTAAGCTTTGACAAGAATGCATGTTTTGGTTCCAGCAACTTTGCCATGCACAGTTTGTCCTTTTAACCAGTTCTCCCAGCTGCAGCCCATGAAGGAGATCAGGGCCCCTTCCTCTCCCGTAGACCATACCACTCATGTTTCTCCCTTATCCACTCCGCCCTGCATGCCCTAGGATGAAGAGGGGATGAGCCTGGGTCATCCTCTGAATGCCCATCCAACCTGTGCCCTTCCCCAGTTTCCCCCACAACCACCAGAGCCACACTCACACTCCCTGTCAGCTGTTCCAGTTCTCCCTCGGAGTCAGACTACAACAGGGGCATGACAGGGAAGGCTGTCCGCATGCTCCCCTGTGCACTCCAAGCAAGACTGCAAAGCCATGTTTTCATGCCTTTCCAGAAGACTAGGAGAGTGATGGCCCACCTCACCTATGGGGGAAATGGCAGAATAGACTCTCTTCCTTGATCCCACCAGTTGCAATTCTTTGGCTGATAGGATTCTCAATATGCCTTCCATACAGGGGTGGGATTCTCCCGGTTCGGACCCATTCAGGCGAACCCCTTGTTCCCACAATCAGCTGGCTCAGAACTGGTTCACTCTGATGAGCATACGGTCCAGCTAATTCATGCGGCAGAATGGTATGCGCACACTCACCAAAACGGTTGTTATACTGGTTGAATCACATCCCTGTTTCTATTTCCTCCCTCCAAGGACTATGCTCACCCAGCCATTCATTCACAAATTTTCTCCATCCAAACATTCTTAGGCAAGACCATAAGCCCTTTGGGAAGTGACCAAATTAGGATCTTGGGGCCTAAGTCAAAATGATTCTCTCTCAGAGCACTTATAAACTCTGACACTGAGCTAGCATTGAGTTTCTCTTGTACATCTGCAGTTATCACATCACTTGTGTGTTCCAAAGCTCAATTTCATAATTGCCTTGTTTTATTTTTAATTAAAACTTCCTCATTGGCACCTGTAAGGCATAATTAAGACTAATTAGCCCCATGCCTACTTATCTGTCATTGCTAGCTTTGAATGCATTTGTGTGAGAATAAGTCAGTATATACAGGCATGTGTGTGTGTGTGTGTTTGTATTTCTTCACAACTGCTTTATAGAGAGAGTAAATTAAATAATAAACAGGGAGGCAAGATTGTTTTTATGAGCTTTTAGAATGAGAAAGTCCCATAAGGTTTCAGACAGAAAAGCAATATGGCTAAAGGTAACATGCTGACACCTCTCAGATCTATAAAGTCTATGGTAATGAAAGCAGTAAAATAGTGCCACAGAAATGTTTTACACGCAAGAAAATAAAAATAGATGTAGTAGAGAACAAATCTGTTATTACAAAGGGAGAAAAAAAATCAAAATTTCTCATAAAATTCTATAGAATGCCAACAGTGATTTATTTTTTTTGCTTGAATTCATGCTAAGATCTTATTATTTGATGGCTTTCTTGTTTTCCAATTCCTTTAGTTTTTTTCTGTGGCAAATATCCCCTATTTAACCTGAAAAAAAACAAAACAACAACTAATTTTGAGTCATCTTATGGTCATGTTCTGTTACTCCTCATTATTCCCACAGAAAGCATCAACACCTTGTTGCCATGAAGAGGGGAGCCATTTTGATAAACTGAGATGATTCAATAATATTTCTGTTATTTGCTTTGACAAAAAAGGGTGGTTGGTCTGAGAGTCAGATCACAGTAGTGTCTGCAAGAAGAAGGCATTAAAGTCATAATAGTGATTGTAACTATGCAATCAAAATCTTGCCATTTCTTATAACCTTTACAACTCATGTAAAAAAAAAGGAGGAGCAAAGTTTTGATCAAACAATTAAGGTCATCTTCTTGACTTTGGACACACTCCCTGATTTGACACATCTCTGGGCTATCCAAAATCCATGTATATAAGAATTTGTACAAATTAAGATGATATCAGAATGACAACATGCAAATATGATGACTTGAAACAGAAACTCAGCCTTTACATATTTCTGTCCTAACGTCTGACACAAGAGCTTAAAATGTGGGCTTTTTGTCCTAACACAGAATAACAGAGTTGGAAATGGACCTTAAAGGTCTTCTAATCCAACTCCCTTACTCAGGCGAGAAACCTTATACCCGTGTTGGGGAACCTATGCCACGTGTGCACGCAGAGCCATTTCCCCCACCATGCGAGAAGTCACCTGGAAGAGCCCTACTGTGCATGCATGCGCACGCCACTGCCCAACAGCTGATTGTCAGGTATCTGGTGCACATGTGCAAGGGGCAGAGGGGTGTGTGCAGGAGATGCACGTGCATGTACAGGGATGCACTGCATGCAAGGGGATCAGGTGTGCATGCATAGATGTGCATGCAACGAGGAAAAGTGCACACATGTACAGATGTGCTGTTCATGAGGAAGGCATGTGCGCATGTGCAAAGAGGCATGGTGCACAAGGTGGAATCATACATGCATGCATGCCCAGATGTGCAGCATACAAGAGGATTTTATGCACACATGCGCAGGGGAAGTGGGAGGGGCAGCACACATTGTTTTTTCTGGGTGCTGGCATATGAATGTGCGCAAGCAAGCACGTGCTCAATTATCAGCATGGGATCTGAAAAAGGTTAGCCACCGCTGCCCTATACCATAAAGAGAAGCCAGACTAAAATGTCTCCTCAAATGCTGATGAAATATTTGCAACCAAATTGCCAAGCTTGGAGCCCAAACTACCTTACAACCAACCCTACTGATATTCAAACACATTTCAACCTTATACCCAGGAATGGGATTCAATTTTTTAACAACCAGTCCTGTGGGTGAGGCTTAGGTGGTGGGCGTGGTTTGGTGGTCATGTGATTGGGTGGACATGGCTTGGTGGTCATGTTATTGGGTGGGTGTGACCAACTCAGTATCACTCACATTGAGGCACGCATCTCCTTGCCTGGCCTCTCATGACTGTGGGGATGCTGCAACAATCATAAGTGTGAAAAGCGGTCATAAGTCACTTTTTTCAGTGCCATTGTAATTTTAAATGGTGACTCCACACAAGCAAAGTACCAGCAAAGGAGGGGAAAAAACTCCAGAGATGTCCCTGAGACAGGAAGTCTAGTCCTGCCAAGAATGTAATAAGGGTTAATGGAGAGGCAGTTTCTGTAAACAACACCAGAATGTTTCCTTCCTGCCTTCCTTACAGGATTAGGCCAGTAATTTCTTCTAACAACTGATTCTTCGAACTGCCAGTTCGCACCTATTTGCTAGAACCTCAAGCAAGAAGTCAGACATTACTCCTGTCCCCCCTGCTTTTTTGCTCACCCACTTGGTCATTATTTTATCTCTGTTTAGGTAAGAAAATATCTCTGAAATAGTCAGAGACCAGTGCCACACAAAAATCACAAACTTGCCAAGTGCATTTTAATCTACTATGTATTGCGAACACTATCCATGTGGTTAGTTTATGGTTCATCAAGGGATAAACCTCCAAAACTAGGTTACTTGAGCAAATTACGGAACAAAATTTGATGCAAATATCACCGTTAATAAAGAACCCATTATAAAGTTTAAAAATGTGAGATGGGAAAGGAATATGTTATGGTTCTAGGCAGTTGCACTTAATCTCATTACATTGTGGTTGCTAGGCAATATCACACTAAATTACATGAATTCAGAACTGGGCAAAACACAGGTTGGGACTTCCGAACTCTTTTGGCAAATTGCAGTGTATCAGCAAAGTCAGAAGTATTAAATGGCTGACTGCCATTTATGATAGAATCTAGTGATAGAATTCCATTTAGTGATAGAATCTATGGTAAATACCATGCTCCCATGTTATTTAGCACAGCGGCAAGAACGTGGCTATGATTCAGACAATATCCAATTTAAATCACAGCACTGTTTTAAAAGTGTGAAGTGGCTCCGGGCAAGGTATTCTAGTTCAGTCTTAATATCCCTGTCTGCAACAGAGGAAACAATTTGAAGGGGATTTCAACAATTCAAATCTAGATCAAAAATGTATTTGGAAAGCATGGGGAGTACAAACATAACAATTTCTCTTTCTGACTTTTTAATCATAAAATATGTTTTTTATAAGCTAGATATTATGATTCCCAAGCTGAAAAGATAAAATATGAATACAATTTTAAAGACTGTAAAAAGCAGGCAGTACACATCACCATCAATCAATTTAAGCAATAAATTTGTCAGACTGAATAGCCAACAAATATCAGGTAACCAGTAAATCTAAAATATAAAGTGCATCAGATATTCTAATGCCACTTTTCCAAGTAGCTGCATTTTTCTTGGAATTGCATAGCTGTCTTCTGTGCTCTCCATGTGATCCTAAAAAAAGGACACTGTTATTTTATATAGGTTCAGATCAATGCTACATTCACATACAAATGTCTGAAGGAAAAGGGTTTTTTGTTACTGAATATGAAACATGAAGTATCCCTAAAAACTTTACCAAAATGTTACAAGGATTATCATGAAGAAGGCATTTCTTCTGATATTACCTAGTTCTTGGTTTTGTATAAAGTGGTTAAGAATTTACAGTCATTTTCTATTTGCAGTAGAACTTATATTGCACCCTACTTTTCTATTACCTTTTGTATATTTCAGAAATTTCCTGTCCATTTTCACCTTTACCTCAGTACACAAACACATTTACCTGCTCAAGTGGTTTACCATGTATGAATAATTTGCAACTGCTCACACCATTTTCCCAGTGATAATCCCTACTTTAATCTTTGATACATTCATTTTTGGAGCCATACTCCTTCAGTATCATACAATCTGTGTACAGAGTACAATTCCATAGGGAGTCGTAAAGTTCAGATTTATTCAAATTAGTAAAATGCCACATTACTAAGTAAATAAAATATTAATATAGTCAGTTCTTAGAATGTCAAAATGCTAAATTAATAATCTATTAAAATATTAAAATACTTAAATTATATTCCTATTTATCAATCAGTCTATCACATTATTATTAGAATCACAGGCCAATGTCAAATATTTAAAAGTCCATAAAAAGCAATATATACTCCAATCATTCTTACCATAGCAGACATTGTGTTCCTCTGTATAGTGGTGCCATATTCGGCACACTGCCAAATAAAATTTTATTACTTCCAATGTAGCATTTAGAACAATTATCTGCAAGCATATATGCATTTAGAGAAACCGGGGTTGCTTTCATAGGAGGAAGGGATGGTCTCAAGGTTCAGTGAACTCTATCAATATCCCTACAGAATATGGGGCATGGTGACTATGGACAAGTCTTTTATTGATCAAAACGTTCTTCTATTGAGTTCAGATTGAGTTTGACACCCCTGGCCTAACACAAAGCTGTGTGCCACTTCCTAATTTTGTTTGTTGTCATGTCTTCTACCTTTTCAATCAGAAATTCAAAAGACATTTCACAATATACTGCATGTTTGCTGGAATAATTTCCCTATAGTTTCTGCATTCACTTTTTGTATTTTCATTTTGTATGTAGGGACAATATTAGCACGATTCCCATCATCAATCACCGATTACAGTCTTTGCACACAGATTAAAAAAACCTCTAACTGTATGACTGAACAATTTCCATATTTAAAAACTTTTCAGTGATGCTTTCTACACCTGCAGGCCTAGCCTTTTTAAAATATTCATGTAGCCTTTGTGACTTTTTCATCTTTTTTTTTTTCCTTTAAAGACGTCACTGTCATTCTCAAATCTTATATTCTTTTCAGAATTACCTTACTCCTTTAGTCTTTAAGGCCCTGTCACACTGCCCAACGGATGCAAAATGTTAGTAAAAAGGACACAACGGACGAGAAAAATGTTCCATCCGTTGTTATTCACTCTCAGAAGAGGCAAAAATTTGCATAACTGGAGCGGATAACATGGAAAGGAACGGACGCGGGGAGGACGCAGAACGGATGGAAAACGGATGCGGAATGGAAGCCTAGCAGATGGAAGCGGATGGGAGCGGATGGCACATCCGCTAGGCTTCCGGAGGACCTCAGCAAAGCGGACGTGGAACGGATACAGTGGATGCACAGCGGATGCAGAGCAGAAGCCGAGCGGATGCACAGCGGAAGCCTAACGGATGCCTAGCATTAATTGCGCATGCGGGGAGGATGCATTGCATAAGCCCTGCGGATATAAGGGAAGCAGCTCGGAAGCAGGTCACCATTCAGAGGAAAGACCTGCTGCCAGATGGATTGACAGCCTTGCCTGCCCTGCCTGCATGCCTGCCTGCAAGCCTTGCTGCCAGCCTCCCTGCCAGCCTTGCTGGCTGCCTGCCTGCCAGCCTCCCTGCCAGCCTTGCTGGCTGCCTGCCTGCCAGCCTTGCTGCCAGCCAGTCTGCCTGCCAACCTTGCTGCCTGCCTTGGTTCATGTCTGCCTGCCAGTCTTCCTGCCAGCCTTGGTGCCTGCCTCCCTGCCAGCCTTCCTGCAAGGCTTGGTGCCAGCCTTCCTGCCAGCCTTGGTGCCTGCCTGCCTGCAAGCCTTCCTGCAAGCCTTGGTGCCAGCCTCCCTGACAGCCTTCCTGACAGACTTAGTTCCTGCCAGCCTGCCTGCCAGACAGCAACCCCACAACCATGCGGAAGCACAGCAAGCCTCTGCCATCTGCTGCCAGCCCTGGCAAGAGGGACAGGGCTACCATCCCGCCCCCTGGCCCTCATTCTGGTTCTGCTGGGGATTTTGCAGCACGGGCTCGCTCTTCTGGGGCTGGGGCTTCTGCTGCTTCTACTTCTGGAGGAGCTGATGACAAGCACTCCAGCACCAGCCACCTCCACAGCACCTGGACCCTTCACCCCTGAGACTGAGCAACCAAGAGGAGTGCCAGAAACTCATTTTTGTTTTATAGCTTGTTGTTAATAAAGTCTATTTTTGATTCACACACTTGCTTCATTTCTTTTTTTTAATAAAGTCTTGGTGGAAACTTTTAGAAATGGTTTAAGCCTTTGCATGCTTGTGGGATGGGTTAAGATAGCAGTGGGATGGGTTGAGATAGCAGTGGGATGGGCAGGGATACCTTTGGTATGGGTAATAGCTGTGGGATAGATAAACCTCCAGTGCAAGCATAGTGGGACTGTATGGTCCACCCTCCCAGGTGCCACACCTATGGCCCTTTATTATCAATAACAATGTAAGCAATCATCCACACATGTCAACATAAACACAACTCTTTATTAAATGCCCTGTTCATTGTAGGCCCACCCAACATACATGGCACAATCTCATCCGTGTGATGAGACAGGCTGAAGGAAGCATCCATTAATCATCTATCATCCTGTTTTGCCACTCCACTGCTCCAGCTGGGGAGTTGCACCAGTGTCTCAGGAGGTTGCGCTGCTTCTTCCCTTCACGTGAGGCTCTGTTGGGGCCTTGCACATCCTCAGTGTTGATCAGGTTTTGCCCTTGCCTCCATTCCCCAGGCTCTATGTCCCCATTGCCTTGTTGGAGGTCCACGAGCCTGTTCTGCAAGACTGGGTAGCGGGTGCGCATGAGATTGTGCACGATGCAGCAAGCTTCCATGATCCTCCTCACGGTCTCTGGGCGATGCTGCATGGTGGTGAGAAGAACCTGGAACCTGTTGGCCAGGATGCCAAAGGCGTTCTCCACCACCCGCCTTGCCCTGGACAGCCTGTAGTTGAAGATCTTCTCTTCACGGGTGAGGTATTTGGAGGTGTAGGGCTTCATGAGGTAGGTTCTGAGGGAGAAGGCGTCATCCCCCACGATGAAGTAGGGTACATCTTGTGTGTCGTTGGGCAGGGGTTCTGGATCTGGGAAGCCCACGATGAGGTTGCGTTCCAGCCCACCCTTGAGGTCACTTGCGTTGTATACCTGGGCATCTGAAGATGAGCCATTGCCTGAAGCATCAATGTACATGAACAGGTAGTCAGCATCGACCATGGCGAAGGGGATGATACTGAAGAAGCCCTTGTAGTTGTGATAAGAGGACCCTGAGTTGGCTGGCGCTTTGCAGGCCACGTTCCTGCCATCGATGGCTCCAACGGTGTGGGGGAAGTTCCACCTCTGATACCACTGCTCTGCAACTTTCTTCCATCCTTCTTCAGTGGAGGGGCACTGGAGGAGCTCCTCCTTGTATTCTTCGATGATGGCCTGCACCACTTCTCTGATCACAATGCTGATGGTGTTGTTTGGCACCCTCCAGCCGTACTGCATGCTCCTGTAGGTGGTCTCTGAGGCCAGGTGGCGCAGAGTGAGTGCCACCTTGAGCCCAGGTTCCAGGCTGGGCCGGAAGTTGGTGTTTGCCTTGGTCAACCTGGATGTCAGCCGCTGCACAACTTCATCAAACATGGCTGGAGGCATCCTCATGAAGTTCTGGAATGCCCGAGTGTCTTCGTTCCTGAGCTCCACCATCAGCTTGTTGTACAGTCCGTACTCTGCTCTTCTCCCGATCCATCTTCGGACCGAGACGCTTCTTGGCCGCCTCTTTTTCTTCCCGTAGTCGAGTTTACAGAGCCTGTAGATGGCTTCGCACTGTTGCAGAATGATGGTGGCTGCCAAAAGGACTTTGTTACAATCCACGGTGGACATGACTGGATGCTGTGGAAGAGGAAGAGTCAGATGAAGGCTGCAGAGGTCTGCACAGCTGGGCTGCTGGTCTGAAAGCGAGATGCAGGTGAGTTGCTCCCCCTTTTTATAGGCAGTATAGGTGTCCCTTTGCATCCTCTAGGCATCCTCTAGATATCCTTAATATCTGAGATAGGTCCCCTCTGCGAAGGTTTTTTCTGTTTTAAATGCTTTGTTTCTGTGCTGCATCTGCTAGGCATCCGTTCCGCATCCGTTCCGCTTCCTCCCTGCATCCGAGCAGATGTGAGTTGCGCGGATGCGCAGCGGATGCCTAGCGGATATAGCGGATGCGTAACGGATGCAGAACGGATGCGTAGCGGATGCGTAGCAGATGCAGAACGGACGAATTGGATACATTTTCTGCACAAAAGTTTTGAGCAGCTCAAAACTTTCTGAGTGGATGAAACGTCCATAAACGGATGCTGGACGGATAGAGAGGAAGCAAAATGGAGGCAGTGAGTACAGAACGGATGCATCGCGTTAACCAACGGATGGCAAGCTTTTTAGTCCGTTTTACATCCTCTTTGCATCCATTGGTGCATTGTGACAGGGGCTTTACTTCCACTTCTCTTTTCCTCTTTTTAAAAAAAAATCTGTTTCCTCTAAATCTCTCTACATGTAATCCTTAAATTATAACCACAATTGGGCCTAGAATATCCAGTGATTTGGTCATAAATGGTTTGGTCATAAAGTGATTTGGTCATAAACATGATGACATTGGATTTTACCACTTAGCAAAGAGTAATTCCTGAAGCACTTTCTCCTATTATGAAATGATGATCATGAGTTGTTAAGGAAACAGCAGCAGCACTTAGACCGATATACCACTTTACAATGCTTCACAGCCCTCTCTGAATGGTTTACAGAATCAGCATATTGCCCCCAACAATTTGAGTCTTCATATACAGGTAGTCCTCAACTTATGATCGCAATTGAGCACAAAATTTTTTTTATTACGTGAGACATTTGACTCACATGAGTCTTGCCCATTTTACAACTTTTCTTGCCCCAGTTGTTAAATGAATCACTGCAGTTATTAAATTAGTAACATGGCTTCCTCATTGACTTTGCTTATCAGAAGGTCACGAAAAGGTGATCACATGACCCCAGAATGCTGAAACTGTAATAGATATGAACCAGTTGTCAAGCATCTGAATGTAAACCATGGAGAAGCTGCAATTGTTATACATGTGGGGAAATGGTCTAAGTCACTTTTTTCAGTCCCGTTGTAACTTTGAATGGACACTAACTGAACTCTTGTAATTGGAGGACTACGAAAACCATCTTTCTAAAATTAACTGTTAAGAAAACTTCAACAGTAAGTTAAAAAGTTACACCAAGTGAATTCAAATTAACTCTTTGATTGTAAGTGTGGAAACAACATTTTGCCAACATTTCATTATTCAAAAGTTGAAAATAACAATAAGCTGATAACATAAAGACAAATTAAATTCTTCTCAAATCACTATGTTAAAGGAAAATTTGGGAAATTGTCTAATCTCACCTCCTTCATGACCAAATAGATGGATACACAGTTTCTTAATAACAAATCAGATTGTCCCAAAGGTGCTTTTTCAAGAGGCAACTGGACTTCCTGGTTTTTCTTTGAAGATGTTTCACTTCTCATCCAAGAAACAACTTCTGCTCTGGCTTAATGGGAGAGGATGGAAAAATTTATACTCCTTGCAGATAGCTGGTCATTTGCATTCTTTTAAGCAAGTCATTAAGGCCACCTGGAGGTTTATCTGTGTCATCAGTGTCACCTGAGTTGTGCAAATGGGTGTGGAGCTTTCTTGGAACTGTTGAAACTGACTGGAGATAGAGAATGTCATGTCACTCCCTTTCTGTTGAGAGAGGGCACTCTCTCTTTTTCAATTCTTGAGACAACCATTTTGGGTTGTAAATTTTGGGACAACCATGACCTGGATAACTGAGCATTTCCATTGACAACTGATTGGATTGTTTCTCTCTCAGTTCAAGCACCGCAAAGTAAATTCATTCAATCAAGTTCTAACCTCTCGGGCAACCAAAAACAAGTTGTTTGGTCTTCTCAAGGTTATTTGATTCCTCTTATTCTCTTACATAGGCTAAACAAGTTTGTTTTCTGCTTAAATCTTTGGTCCCAGAAGATATTTTTCAAATGTGGCATTAAAAATTAAATACACTGAAAATGTAGCAAACAAAATACGTCAATCAAAACTCCACAGGTTCAAACCTTTCCAGTTTCCCTTCATGATGTGAGAGCCATCATAGAAATGGATGCAGACTTCAGTTTTTAAGGAAAAAAAAACAAAGCAGGACCTTCCTTAAATAAAAACAAGACCAAAATGGAACATAAATTAAACATTACATTTCATTCTTAAGATAAGAACACAATGTTAATACTAGTAAGAAGTTTAAAAATGCATGGATCAATTGGAAAAGCAGTTTAGAGGCAAGCAAACCATCCGATGATATTAGCTGAATAAATTCTTTGGGCTGTGTTCATTCTCAACACTTTGGATGGATATCAACATCTAAACTGAGAAGCAGGGCAAGAAACAATTACAAGAGGTGAAGCATTGACCATATTATTACCAACTTAATGTAAGGTCAATGTAACTTCAATCATTAAAAAAAGGATTTGGATAATATGTAGGAAATTATAGGTTAGTTTAAGTTAATGTCTATTATCAGAAACCTGGCACAGAGCATCATTACAGATAAAAGTATTAATATACTGACAGGCAAGGTAAAACCCATCTTATGGTACTTTAGAATTCTTGAAAATATGAATAAAAATTTGAATATGATCCTAGCCAGATAACTTATCTGGATTTTCAAAGGACATTTGGCAAAATTCTTCACTAAATATTTTATTAACTAACTTACATTTTAAAAAATGACAGAAGACTACATTAATCCACATTACTACATTAATCCACGATTAATTAAAGAAGGAGAGACCTGGTCAAAGGTATAAACAAGAGTCAGCAAAAATCCACTCTGAGTGCATTTTTACCTGGTGTCAGAATAAGTAGTGAAAGGAACAAGATTGCTCGTGACAACCAATTATTTAAGGTGTTAAAAAGATTTATATATCTTTATTTCCAGTACCACAGGCAGAACTGAGAGAGTGCACTTATATTTCTGTCCATTTAATGGACTTCCAAGTTGTATTTGCTTGTGTGAACTGTGTGAACTGAGGGATGACTACCACAAAAATTTGGTCTGATCAATTACATATTTTGTTTTCTATACTTGGCATTTAATAAAGTCTAAATACTACACTAAAATCATAAATAGAACATGATTGTGCTAGACAGTGATTATCCATTGGCTTTATTTCATGATTAGCCAGTAGCTGTTCACATTTATATAATTTCATATTTATTAAGCTGTATATGAAGAAAAAAGTAGAGATGGATTGAACTCAAGAGTACTGACCTGACTAATTTTTAAATCACTTCTGGAAAAGTCATTCCAATGCTTTTAATGTAAGAAACTGAAAACTAATTCCCATACATCAGTTTCTTCCTTCATTCAATCAACTTATGTATTTTGTATCCACATTGTAGCTAATATGTATTCTTACTACATATTTATTTTAATTTACTTTAATCTAAGCATACTTTCATACATTAGTCAAAAGCATGATCTGGTTTGCTAGACCGGATCTAGCTAAATGTTAATTAACTGAATGTTAACTCAGTAAGAAAAGTGATATACTACATCTATATACAGTACACTATAGGGAGTAATAGTTATAGGCAGAGGTGGGATTCAGCCAGTTTGGGCAAACTAGTTACAGATACAGATAATCAGAGTTGGAAAGACCTTATAGGTCATCTAGTCCAACCCCCCGCTCAAGTGGGAGACCCTAAACCATTTCTGACAAATGGCAGTCCAATCTCTTCTTGAAAGTCTCAATTGATGGCAGTCCCACAACAAGCTGTTCCATTGGTTGATTGTTCTCACTGTCAGAAAATTTCACCTTGTTTCAGGTTAAATCTCTCCTTGTTCAGTTTCCATGCATTATTCCTTGTCTGGCCTACAGGAGCTTTAGAAAATACCTTGTTCCCTTCCTCTCTGTGGTAGCCCCTTAAATATTGGAAGACCGCTATCATGTCTCCCCTGGTCCTTCTCTTTACTAGACTAACCAAGCCCAGTTCCTGCAACCGTTCATTGTATGTTTTAGCCTCCAGTCCCCTAATCATCCTGGTTGCTCTTCTCTGTACTTTTTCTACACCCTCAACACCTTTTTTATAATGTGGTGACCAAAACTGGATGCAGTACTCTAGGTGGTCTTACTAAGGCTTTATAGAGTGGCATTACTACTTCCCTTGAACTTGACTGTATCCCTCTGTTAATACAATTTAGGATTGCATTCGCTTTTTTGGCTGCTGCTGCACGCTGCTGGCTCATATTTAGTTGATTGTCCACTAAGACTCCAAGATCCCTCTCACAGTTACTGCTATTGAACCTGGTTTCACCCAGTCTATATGTGTACTTCTGGTTTTTCTTGCCTCAGTATAGGACTTTACTTTTCTCTATATTGAATTTCATTTTATTAGATATGGCCCAGTGTTCTAGTCTGTCAAGATCATCTGGAACTTGAGCCTATCTTCTTGGGTGTTAGCTATTCCTGCCAGCTTAGTAACATCTGCAAATTTGGTAAGTTCCCCTTCTATACCCTCATCTAAGTTGTTAATGAAGATATTGAAGAGTATTGGGCCTAAGACGGAACCTTGTGGCATCCCACTGCTTACTTCCCTCTTCCCTCCCTTCCCAAACTGAGCAGAAGGTTCTGCGCAGTTTGGAGAACTGGCTAATCCCACCATTGGCTGGCCCTGCCCCACCCCATTCTGCCCCTCCCAGGAGTCCCAGCCACTCCTTATCTCACCTCGCCCACTTGACCAGTGCCTAGAGTCATATCAGTGGCATAGGTGCTGCTACTCTCTGGTTCTCTGGCTTGCTAACTGGCTTCCCTTGACCACAGGGCTCTCGCAGCCAGGCCTGCTTACCTGCCTTTGCCCCAGCCTCCCATGTGACCCATATCCCTGCTTGCCTGGTGAGCCTTCCTTTACCATTCTCCGCTGCCTCCTCCGCTGCCTCCTCTGCTGCCTCCTTCCTCATTGCAGACTGAACTACCTGCCACCACCATCTCATTGCCATCCCAAACTGTCTACCACCATCAACACATTACTGTCCCAAGCTGCCTGCTGCTGCCACAGCTGCTGTTGCTGCTTCATGGGTGAAGTGGCCTACACAATGCCTTGTGCAGCACCATAAAATTGAGCACACTTCACAATGGAAAAGACAGAGTACTGTCTTCCTCCTGGAGCCCATTAGGACACAAAGCCACAATGTGGGCTGACTTAAGCAACAGAATCAGTGTCAGCCACAACATGGTTCAAACCAGAGGGCCAGTGGTGGTGGTGGCAGCAGACAGTTTGGGATGGCAATGAGGTAGTCATGGCAGCAGGCAGTTTGGGACAACAATTAAGTGGCTGCGGCCTCATCAGGCCAGTGTCTCAAGGTGGAGCCATGCCCAGTTGCCCCAACAAATGCCAGAAGTAGTC
Source organism: Laticauda colubrina (assembly GCA_015471245.1). NCBI lineage: Eukaryota > Metazoa > Chordata > Lepidosauria > Squamata > Elapidae > Laticauda > Laticauda colubrina. The sequence goes on from BLBF01000040.1 coordinate 13,546,885, forward strand.
GTCTGCCATTTCCTATTGCAAAAAATCTTTTTAAAATCCTGACTGTCAGGCAGCAAGACTCAGCAAGAGATGAGGCACCAGAGAATCAACCCTGGCTGCTTCTCTCCACTATTGCTGTTGATGGACAAAGGTAAGTAGAAGGGCGCTTAGCTCTCTCACGAAGGCTCCAGCCATCACCATAGCTGCTTTGGCCCACCTGTGATGCCCCACCTTGTTGTGAGTAACATTGAGTTGGCCATGCCCATTCAGTCATATGACACACACACACAAGCCACACAACCCATCCAGTCTTTAGGAAGAAAAGGTTGTTAAATTAGTTGACTCCTACCACTGGCTATAGGACACAGATAGATTAACTCATATTCTTGATTGATTATGAAAAAATCAAAATTTCCAGCCCACTTTCCCAAAAAGGATAAATAATATAGCATCAATAAATTTATAAAAGAAAAAATACACAATACAATAAAAGAAAATATCAATATTTTAACAAAATATAACAACCACAAAAAATAAAGCTTAGCTCAAAGAGTAAACAAAGCTATTAATACTGTACATGTTAGTTTATGTTAGAATAAAAATGATATATAATAGGTTTTTATGGACTTGAATTGTTGTCTCCATCTAAAATTCTGACACAATTTTAGAATAGATTATAATTTAAATTGTCATTTTTTTCAGTGCCATTCTAACATTAAAATCATTGTAAGTTGAGGACAGCCATAGTCCTGGGCTACCTAGAGAAGTAGTCCAGTTAAGATCCCTGGTTGTGGAGATTAAAGACAATTTACAGATTGCTATTGGGGGGGGCGCATCATTTCAAAGCACATCACAAAATGGTATACAAAACATAAATCCAGGCTATGAGCAATTACAGAAACCATCTTTCAGTATTCAGAAATCCACAAGCTGCTATTTGTTTATTAGATATCAAAAATTAGACTTGTACTCTCTTATTTCTCAAATTCATCTAGAGAAGTCTTAATCCAGTCACCCAACAACTGTTGGAAAATAAATAAATAAAAAAGAAGGGAGGGAGGGAGGGGAGAGGAGAGGAGAGGAGGGAGGGAGGGAGGGAGGGAAGGAGGAAGGAAGGAAGGAAGGAAGGAAGGAAGGAAGGAAGGAAGGAAGG
>BLBF01000040.1:13566805-13576819 GCA_015471245.1 Laticauda colubrina
AGATAGATAGATAGATAGATAGATAGATAGATAGATAGATAGATAGAATTACAAAATACATTATATATACTTCATATACTGTGTATATGAAGACAAAATTGAAGTATTGAAAGAGAGTATTTGTGACTGGAGACTTCTAAATATTGAAGCTGGCAACTCTAGAAAATATTGATAGTGATGAAACAGAAATAAAGGAAAAAATCCATGAAGTGCCAAACTTTTTCCAACTGCCTCTCTAATGAAACTCATTGATGACAGAGCTGGAGACATTGTAAGCTGCTGGAGAAAACAGTGAAAGCCTGGCTAACTGGCAGCTTTTACATTGGCTGGATTTATATTTCCAGTGGGGCTTTTTAAGATGCTGGCTAGAGATAACAGCAGGAGCATATTTTAATCAATATGTGCAATTAATTTGTTGGTTGGTTTATATAGCTGCCCATCTCACCAATTACCAATTCATGTATGTTGTGTTTTCTTTAAATTCTACATACAGTATATTCTGGGTTGAAGTTCTACTTAGAGTAGACACATTGAAAACTCATAAAGATTTCAATTCCGCATGTCTACCTTAAGTTCCATGGATGGCAAAGAGTCTCTTCTAAGCATAATTAAACCTAATTTAAAAGTTGATTTGAAATCTAACAAAGAAAAGAAAGAAAGAAAAACTTTTCAGGCACATAGAAATTAAAAAAAAACATTTACATGCTACTCAAAAGAGACAAACAGAAAGTCCAAAAGGAAACAAGTAGACCAAAAACTCATCAACATCAGAAATCAACATCTATGAGCAGAGATTAACTCCAAGATTAACATTTGACCAACAGTTAAGATGTAAGCAACACCCCAATTAAGGATATACCAATACAGACAAATAAGTTAACAATAAACAGCAGCCTAATTAAGGATGAAAACACCAAGAACATTCCTGCCAACACTGATAAGGCAAGCCACAAGTATACAAAAATAAGAGGAACCCTACTCTCTTCTAGCACTGATGAGTAATGAAATGTCTGCAAGATAACCATCAAGTTCAGAGAAAAACAAGGATCCCTCAAAAAGTTTCAAGTTATGAATAAAGTAGCCTTGGTGGATCATTGTCATCCTTCACTTTTAACACCAAACTTGATTCTTTAGAAATTCTTCCTACAAAGCTAAAACCCTTCCCTGTTTTGCTTCAAATATCTGACATTCAAAAATATACTGTTTCCACTCATGAATGTTGTTTCCAGCAACCTGATAGATTTATCCACTGTTTGACATCTCTATGAATTTCTCTGTCCATTTCCAAAAGCTATCTTCCTCATAGAACCAGTGGCATGCTAAAAAGTAAGTATTCAATATCTTTTTCCTAGGAAACTGCTCGTAAAGCATACTCATTCAACAGGAGTCTCCTTTTTCTGCTTACACAATGTTAAATTACATCCCCCTCCCATGTAACTAAACAGCATCGCCTTCAAAATACTCATGTTCAGCAGGGCATCCCGAATGCATTCACAAGTCCAATGTGTAGAGAACTCCAGGCAAGGTCTAAACCTGTCAGGAAATTTGATTAAAAAATTTCTACTCCTAAGGTTTGGTTGCGGTACATTTGGTGGCAGACAAGTATAGACTAATGTTTGTAGTAGTGACAGGATAATTTTGTACAAAGTTTGCCTAGTCTACCTGAAATATCGAAATCAACATGCCGGATATTTATTTTAAATTTAAATTGCATCTACAGCTTCAATAAAATGTGATGCACACTGGTGGTGAAAGAGATCATTCATAAGAAACCATTCACACACACACTCACACACAAAACATTTTCTATTGGCAAATGTCAGGCACTCTGAACTCCTCTCTTTTGTGGGGATGCAAAAACCCTTAAATCATAGCTATGAAAATTGACAACCGGTTTACTGAATCTTCAAAGGAAAGGAATAGTTGCAAAAAGTAATATAATCCAGAAATTAATCATAACAATCAATTTTTCAAAATCCCAAGGAAAATATCACATGCTTCCATAAACAACCAAGAAATCAAAGGACAAAGGTTTTACTTGAAATTGTTTTGCTTCTAATCTAAGAAGCTTCTTCAGTTGCCAGCATGAACTGAAAAAGCTTTTTGGATGAGAAGGAAAACATCTTCTAGGAAAACAAAGAAAGTCCAGTTGCCTTTGGGAAAAGCTCTTTTGGGACAACCATGACCTGGATAATTGAGAATCTCCATAGACACAGAACACCATGGATGTCCGATCCACTTTCCTTCCTCATTTTGCCTATTGCAACTTTCGTCTTCCTCCCAAGTTAAGTTGGTTATCCTTTTATCTCATATTGGGAACCACAGGGTTTAAGAAGTACAAGAGCACCTTGGAGATTTAGAGGTAGGTTTTTCTATATACAAGTAGTCCTCAATTTATGACTGGTCACTTAGCAACTATTTGAAGTTTTGACAGACCTACCTGGGGAATACTTACATCATTACAAGTTACAGTCATCATGGAAAAAGCTCAATCACGGTCATAACTTGGAGATTACCTGTATACATAACTTGAAATCTCAGTTTCATTATTCACAGTTCAGGATCCATATTCTCTTGTAGTACTATGCATAATGTTATTCTGACTGGGAAATTTAGGTAGTTGTAAATACATCTAGGCAGCTTGAGCTCAGGGGTGGGGAGTGGGAATTGCTATTCTCCATTGCACCAAAACAGAATGTAGTAAACTGATCTAAATCCTGTTTCGTCTGTTGTCCCAGTGTTGTCCCAGTAGTAAGAGCCAGTAGGAATAGTGAAGGATTGAGTTTTTCCACCTGCAGTTCATTCTTTTTAGACCTTCAAGTAGAGGACATTTTTAGAGATAGTTGAGTAAGCTATTTTCTTGGTCTAATTGACCTCCAAGGGACAAAGATTTATAACACAATGACATAACTGGATAGGAGCAAATATTTAAATTTATTTTTGAGTTTGCAAGTGTTTTAAAACCCTTTAAAGCTCAAACTAAAAACAACTGCTTGTTTTGGAAGGTTGAGTAAAATGGTATTTGAAAGCTGTACCAATAAAATAAATAATAAAAAGATAGGATAGGATAAGACATGAGATATGATAAGAGACAGGAGATAAGAGAAGAGTTGAGTTTGAAATGAGTTTGAGAGGAGTTTGAGGTGAGACCAGATCAGACCAGACCGGACAGATAAACCCAATCTACTATGGGAAGATTCTTGGGTCTAAGAGCAGGTTTTAGAGGGCTACTGTCCCTCAAAACTGCAGGTTATTTACTTCTTGATATGTAGGACTGTCCTCTGTGAAGAAGGAACCTAGAATTGTTTTATTCTCTAGCCATCTCTTTTGTGCTCCTTACTCATTTTAGTTTTTTTCCCAACTGAAATAATCCAGCTTTATTCTGTTTCTTTAGGCAGGGATGGGTAACTCGAGACATATTTCTTTTTTCCACTTCTACCACTACTGCCTTATTTTAAAGGAATAAATATTCCCCAACAGGGAAAATGGGCACAAACATTTCACCATAGCTCCTTCTCATGTTATCGCTGCAAATGCCACTGTAGCTCTCAGAGGCTGAATATGAGAATGGGAAGCGTAGCTTTTCTCAAGTTTGTCACCTCTTAGAGAAGGCTATCCAACTACTTGGTTATTTTGTTTACTTATTTTACATCTTTAGAATAACAAAGTTGGAAAAGACCTTATAATCCAACACCCTATTCAAGCAGGTGACCCTATACCATTTCAGAAAAATGGTTATCCAATCTCTTATTTAAAAACTCCAGTGATGGAGCATCCACAACTTTTGAAGGCAAATGATTTCACTGATAATTGTTCTAACCATCAGGAAATTTCTCCTTATTTCTAGTTTGGTTCTTTGTTTGATTATTTCCTGTCCGCTGCTTCTTGGACCTGATAACACTATGTGCAACTTGCTTCATTACATGGGCATTTCAAAGTGTCTATGTCAGTCTTGCAAGCCATTTTTTTCCTTTGGAGCTTCAAGGGTGCCACATTTAGTGCTTGGGAAAGTGGGAGGGGGGATTTCAAGGAGCATTGGAAGATTAGCCACAACAACATTCCTTTCTCTGGGAGTCAAGGACGATTTCCCTGGACCTGGAGGGGAATGACTGGAGGTCAGTTGGTATGAAGATATGATTGGACCATGTAATGGACTTGTGGGTGTAGGGGGTGAATTATTGTCTTTCTTTTGGGTGGGGGAAAACCCAGAACTCTCAGATTCGGGTTTTCTCAGGTGTGCCAATGTGACATCTCTAATAAAATGGAACTTTGAGGAAATGCTAGCCTAGGAGTCTTTGTTCTTGGAGGTTGTTACTTGGAACGCTGACAGTCTATCTTAGTGTACTTTTTCTTCTTAGGTGTGGAGCAAACTCTAAAACTCTGATACTCCATCAAGTTTAATTTTGGAATGCCTTTGGGGTTCTTGGTATTCAAAGATGTATAAATATCACATGGCTGGGTAATAAATTGCCTTGGATGCAGAGATGATTTTTAATAGGAAGAATCAGCTATGCAACGTCAATAAGATGCTTAATAAAAGATGAAGATAAGTAATTGGAGTGTACTGAGGGTCAAGCAGGATGAAAATCTCAGTGCACCAAATATTCAGGAAATCTTGATAGATTTCATGGTTACTAACAGTCACTGTGTTGTATATGAGAACAGGACTGTATAATTTGATGGGCAGCACATGAAGTTGTCTCCATAATCTTTGGCAGATTAATCAAATATTAATATTTATAATATTGAAATAGTATACATTTCATAACCTTCCTTAGTTTCTTTATCTGTACAGCTGCAGTATGGAAGCTTTGTACATGCCAGTCAGGCACTCCTGGTGAGGGGAATAAAGCACAGCTTCTTTTATCATGGTGCTCATTACTTCTCAGCTTTGTAAACACTTCTATTTAAAATGACTTTTTTTTTTGAAAAATCACTTATCTGATTAATTGGACTAACTTCAGTAATTGATCAAGGGTTGCTTGTTTGTTTGATTTAGTTGACTGAGTGAGTTAACTGGGTAATTACTGCTGCTAAAAGCTGAAACCCAGGGTGGAGAAGACAACTGGGGAATGCAGCCAGAAACAGAAGACAAATTTGCTGGTGGGTGAAATTTGAACCAAAAGTAGGCTGAGCTTGCAGAACTCAGAATTCTGCAGAATTAAAGAAGAGAGGGAGAGGGAGAAAGACAGAGAGAGAGGGGGAGGAGAGAAAAAACATGTTACACATTCATGCACACATGCTTAATTTTATAAGGTCGTTAACTTATATCTCACTCCAACCCAAAACACACTCAAGAATAAACAGATTACAATGGCTCAAAAATGGTGATTTGCTTCTTATCTCAGATTTTCTATACATCAAGGGACTTTTAATTCCAATCCAATGGGACTGTCTCCTGCAATTTATTTCTTCCCATATTTTTTTAATGATCATTTTTCACATGTATGAGTAAAAGAACAACAGTGCAAGGCCAAATTGGCATTCCAAACTGGATCTAATTGAAAGCTCTGTTTCAGCAACCTTTTATCTCTTTAGTATGTACATCGATTCCTGTGCCTGTGAATGGATACATTTAATTGTATAATATATTATAATATATATAGGAAAAGGTTTCCCCTGTCAAGTCATGTCTAACTCTAGGGGGCAGTGCTCATCTTCATTTCTTCGTTGAGGGAGTCAGCATTGTCAGAAAACATTTCCGTAGTCATATAGCCAGCATGACTGTACAACAAGATGACCGTAATATTATTTCCTTTCCACTAAAGTGATACCTATTTATCTACTTGCATTTGTGTGCATTTGAACTGCTAGATGGGTAGGAGCTGGAGCAAGTAATGGGAGCTCATCCCATTGTGCAGTGCTCAGATCTTGAACTCAAGCTATTAACTTTCCAGCTAACAAGCTCAGTGTCTTTAACCGCTGAGCCATCCTACTTCTGTATAATATATGGCTTACCCAAAATACCTCTTTTTAGGGAAATGAATGTTTTATGGATACAAAAGCTAGAGTGATATAAAAGGATCACAAGGATAGTCCTACTGGCATCTTGCTTATCCACATCACAATTCATTTTATACTAGTGGAAGTTGCTGAAATGGTTTAAGGGCCACCACATCGAGAACATGTTCCAACAGGAAGACTAACCTCTCTTCAGAGTGAATTGCCACTTTTGTTAGGGAGACATCAACAAGAATCTGTCCATTAATCACACAATCTAAAACAAAAATTGAAGGAAAATTAGCTTTCATTTATTTTCCACCAATTTTCATTCAGCTCTGATAACTGAGAATTAGTTTTATATATACTTTTCTTAAGATTGTTTTTTCTAAAGTCCTGCTCTCCATTGAACAATCATTCCACCAATGGTCTGGAGCAGGCATGTCAAACTTGTGATGACACATTGTCACCATGTGATGTATTGCAACTTTTTTCTCCTTCACTAAAATGGGGGTGGGCATGACCAGCGCATGACGCATCTGCCCCCATGGGCTGTAAGTTTGACAGACCTGATCTGGAGGGCTCCTGGCTTTGGTCATTTCATTTCAATCCTACAAAGACATATTGAGGGAACAGAGGTGGTATTCAGCAGGTTCTGACCAGTTCTGGAGAACTGGTAGAGGAAATTTTGAGTAATTCAGAGAACCAGCAAATACTACCTCTGACTAGAGATTTTACAGGATCCTTCCCCTGCCACACCCACCAAGCCACGTCCACAGAACTGGTAGTAAAATAAAATTGAATCCCACCACTGTGAAATCTTCTGAAACCCCTCTCCCCCTCTATGTTTTTTTTCCACCTAAAGGTTAGGTTACATCAGGTGACGGATGCAAAACGTGTGTAAAAAGGACACAGCGGATGAGCAAATTTTCCATCTGTTGTTATCCTCTCTCAAAAGTGCCCCAAATTTGCATAAAGAGAATGGACAACCACGGAAAGGAACGGATGTGGGGAGGACGTAGCGAGGATGTTAAGCAGATGCTCAATGGAAGCCTAGTGGATGGAAGCAGATGGAAGCAGATGACACATCCGCAGGGCTTCCGTGGGAGAACAGCGAAGCGGACACGCAGCGGAAGGAGCGGATGCGTAGCAGATGCCTAGCGGATGACGCAGATGCATCACGGACGCCTAGTGGATGCATAGCGGATGCCTAGCGGATGCAAAACATTCACTGCGCATGTGGGGAGGATGCATTGCGTCAGCCCCGCGGATATAAAGGGAAGCAGCTCGCAAGCAGATCACCATTCAGAGGAAAGACCTGCTGCCAGACACATCTTCAGCCAACAACCATAGGGAAGAAAAGGAAGCCTGTGCCTACTCCTTCCAGCCCTGGCAAGAAGGACAGGACCACCATCCCACCCCCTGGCGCTGACTCTGCTTCTGCTGGGGCTTCTGCTGCTGGTGCTGCTGCTGCTTCTTCTTCTGCTACTGGTGCTGACTCTGCTGGTGCTGGTCTTTCTGCTGGTGCTACTCCTGGTGCTGGTGTTTCTGCTGGTGCTGACTCTGCTGGTGCTGCTCCTGGTGCTTCTGCTGGTGCTGACTCTGCTTTTGCTGCTGCTGGTCCTGCTGGTGCTTCTGCTGCTCATGCTACTGCTGGTGCTGCTGGTGCTGCTGGTGCTACTGCTGGTGCTGCTGGTGCTACTGGTGGTGGTGGTGGTGGTGGTGTGGTGGACGAGCCCCTAGAACCTCAAAGCTCTGCTGATGAGGGCCCAGAAGCACAGGCAGCCCTTCTCAGTCCAGGCACAGGTTCCTCGCCTGCCACAGATGCCACCGACACCACAGATGCCACCAACGCCTCACCTCACTCACCTGCAGACCAGACAGCCCCACTACACTCCTCATTTCTCCACCCCACAGCCAAGCCCGGCCTCAGAACATCTGTCATCGGTGTTGGGACTGACATCCCATGTCCTGGAGGAAGGGCCTCTCAACATCATGGGACTGAGCCAGCTCTCTGAGAGCTTCCTGCACACACCATCCCCTGTTGTCCTCTCGGGGCCAGGCACCCCAATGGCACCTCAGACCAGCACTCCAGCCACTGCCACCTCCACAGCCCCTGGACCCTTCACCCCTGAGACCATGGGCATGCCTCAGAGTGACTGAGAAGAGTGCCAGAGACTGGGTTGTTACCTGTTGACTTTATCTTTTCTTGGGACACTTTTCTTGGTTCATTTTGCTTTTTTTAATAAAGTCCTACAGTTTGTTATTAATAAAGGTTATCTTTGCTTCACACACTTGGTTCAGTTCTTTTACTTAATAAAGTCTTGGTGGAAACTTTTAGAAATGGTTTAAGCCTTTGCATGCTTGTGGGATGGGTAAGGATAGCAGTGGGATGGGCAGGGATACCTGTGGGATGGGTAATAGCTGTAGGATGGGTAAGAATAGCAGTGGAATGGGCAGGAATACCTGTGGGATGGGTAATAGCTGTGGGATGGGTAAGGATAGCAGTGGTATAGATAAGCCTCCAGTGCAAGCATAGTAGGACTGTATGGTCCACCCTCCCAGGTGCCATACCTTTGGCCCTTTATTATCAATAACAATTTAATCATTCATTAACACATTTCAACATAAACACAACTCTTTATTAAATGCCCTGTTCATTGTAGGGCCACTCAACATACATGGCACAATCTCATCAGTGTGATGAGACAGGCTGAAGGAAGCATCCATTAAGCATCTACCATCCTGTCTTGCCACTCCACTTCTCCAGCTGGGGAGTTGCACCAGTGTTTCATGAGGTTGCACTGCTTCTTCCCTTCACATGAAGCTCTATTGGGGCCTGGCACATCCTCAGTGTCTATCACGTTTCGTCCTTGCCTCCATTCACCAGGCTCCATGTCCCCATTGCCTTGTTTGCAGTCCACAAGCCTGTTCTGCAAGACTGGGTAGTGGGTGCACATGAGATTGTGCAGGATGCAGCAAGCTTCCACGATCCTCCTCATGGTCTCTAGGTGATGCTGCATGGTGGTGAGAAGTACCTGGAACCTGTTGTCCAGGATGCCAAAGGCATTCTCCCCCACCCGCCTTGCCCTGGACAGCCTGTAGTTGAAGATCCTCTCTTCATGGGTGAGGAGTCTGGAAGTGTAGGGCTTCATGAGGTAGGTTCTGAGAGAGAAGGCGTCCCCCCCCATGATGAAGTAGGGCACATCTTGTGTGTCGTTGGGCAGGGGTTCTGGATCTGGGAAGCCCATGATGAGGTTGCGTTCCAGCCCCTCCTTGAGGTCACTGGCATTGTATACCTGGGTATCTGAAGCTGACCCATTGCCTGAAGCATCGATGTACATGAACTTGTAGTCAGCATCAACCATGGCAAAGAGGATGATGCTGAAGAAGCCCTTGTAGTTGTGATAATTGGACCCTGAGTTGGCTGAAGCTTTGCAGGCCACATGCTTCCCATCTATGGCTCCAACGGTGTGGGGGAAGTTCCACTTCTGATACCACTGTTCTGCAACTTTCTTCCATCCTTCTTCAGTGGTGGGACACTGGAGGAGCTACTCCAGGTATTCTTCGATGATGGCCTGCACCACTTCTCTGACCACAATGCTGATGGTGTGTGGCACCTTCCAGGTGTACTGCATGTTCCTGTACGTGGTCCCGGAGGCCAGGTGGTGCAGAGTCAGTACCACCTTCAGCCCAGGGTCCAGGCTGGCCGGAAGTTGATGTTTCCCTTGGTCAACCTGGGTCTCAGCTGCTCCACAACTTCGTCAAACATGGCTGGCAGCATCCTCATGAAGTGCTGGAATGCACGAGTGTCTTCGTTCCTCAGCTCCACCATCAGCTTGTCATACAGTCCGTACTCCGCTCTTCTCATGATCCATCTTCTGACCCACACACTTCTTGGATGCCTCCTTTTCCTTGCATAGAACAGGTGAAAGAGCCTGAAGAGGGCTTGGCACTGCTGTAGAATGATGGCGGCTAACAAAAGGAGTGTGCGACGATCCATGGTGGAGATGACTGGATGCTGTGGAAGAGCAAGAGCAAGAGCAAGAGCAAGAGCAAGAGCAAGAGCAAGAG
>BLBF01000040.1:13576829-13596113 GCA_015471245.1 Laticauda colubrina
GCAAGAGCAAGAGCAAGAGCAAGAGCAAGAGCAAGAGCAAGAGCAAGGCTGAAGAGGTCTGCACACCACGTCTACTGGATTGAAAGTGAGATCCAGGTGATTTCCTCCCCCTTTTTATAGGAAATATTGGTTTTCCACTAGGTGTCCTTCTGCATTCTCTAGACATCCTCCAGACATCCTAAATATCTGAGATATGTCCCCTATACGAACGTTTTTTCCGTTTTAATGCTTTATATGCGAGCTGCATCCGCTTTCATCCTTTCTATGTCCATGCTACTAACGCTGCGTGGACGTTCCACGTCTGTTTCGCTTCCTCCCTCTTTCCGTTTTCCACTGGAGCGTTTGCGAGTTGCGCGGATGCATAGCAGATGCTGAGCGGATACAGCGGTTGTGTAACGGATGATGACAGACGTAGAATGTTTATTCCCCGTATGTGTCGCGGATGTAGAACTGATGCGGCAGAAAGTTCATCCACTCAAAAAGTTTTCTGCAGCTCAAAACTTTTTGAGCGGATGAAATCTCAGTAGATAGATGCTGAACGGATAGAACGTATGAATCACGCACGCAGTGAGTACAGAACAGATGCATCACGTTAATCAACGGATGGCAAGCGTTTTTCTCCGTTTTACATCCTCTTTCCATCCGTTGGTGCAGTGTGACATGGGTTTTAGGAAGCTTCAGAGTAGAGAACTGAGATGAGTCATAATTATTCAGATGCCATTTTATGGGACACTCATAACATGTTCTCAAGATTCCAGTGGTATGTGCTGGGATAAACACGGTTGCATAATAATCTGAGGGAGATGGGTGATTAAGAAATATAAAATATAAATAAATAAAATAATCCTGATGAGACAAAGAAACCATTTTCTTCATTGGTGAAACTTATTAAAATTTCTTTAAAAAAATATCTCTGGGTAGATTCTTCTTTTAAGCAAATAACGTAACCACCCATTTAAGTAAAGAGAACTTCATAACAAAAGTGAAATAGTGGAAGGAAGAAAAATAACTTTTTTTTCCTTTCTCCCTTTTTCTACTTACTGTTTCTCCCATTATAAATGCTGTTCCTTAAGGCCATGTGCTTTTCTTTCATTCTTGACTTCGTGTGTGACTGGAATAGCTGACTTGAAAATGTAACACAGAAAAAAGCTCTCAGCTCCAAGACCTCTCAATGCTATTCTGTGTCTGGATCTTTTTTTTCTCTCCCTCTGGAAGTCAATTCTTCCATTTATCACTTTTAATCAAAGCTTATCTGACTGGGGCCACAGGAATACAAAGAATGTAAACAAATATTCATTATCAATTAATATTATGAAGCTTGGAGGTGAGAGGAAAACAGTCTCATCTTCTTACATCACTGAAAGCAAATATAAAAGTTTTGAAATATGACTGTCTAATAGTACTACAGTTTTCTGGAATGTAAAAAAAAGCATATAGTTTCCATCTCTGTCTCTGTTGGTGTCTGACAGTAGCAAGGAGATCATAAAAATGACTGGCATCTTCCACAGTTGCTTCCTAACAACAGGCAATTAAAACACATTATAGGTAAGTCCTTGACATACAACAGTTTATTTAATGACCATTCAAAGTTACAATGGCACTGAAAAAAGTGACTTATGACAATTTTTCACTCTTATGACCATTGCAGCTTCTCCATGGTCACATGATCTACATTTGGATGCTTGACAATTGGTTCATATTTATGACCATTACAGGGTCCTGGGGTCAAGTGATCCCCTTTTGCGAACATCTGACAATGGGGAAGCAAGATTCACTTAACAACCATGTCACTAAGAACTGCAGTGATTCACTGAGTCACTGTGGTAAGAAAGGTCAAAAATGAGGCAAGTTTTATTTAACAAACATCTCACTTAGCAACACAAATGTTGGGCTCAACTGTGGTCGCAAGTCGAGGACTACCTGTACCTCTCATTTTTAGAGGACATAAACAGCTGTTAAGATTTATAGCCACTGATCACCCATTCGCCGATGAATTTGCCTAATCTCTTTTGAAAACAGTACAACTAGTAGCCATCATCAATCTGTTGCCAGGATATTGTGTATGATTGAACTTTGCATTGTAATTACTGAATCTCAGTAATTCCACATTTTAATACAGAGGAAAAAAGAGAACCGCTCTTTCTTTACTTTTCTCCCAGTAGAGCTGCCAAATGCTCTACCTAAAATCTGGGAAACCCAAAATCTAATGTGACACAGCATTCTTGTTAAACCAAATGGTCTAATTTAGGATAAAGCTTTTTCCAATATTCTTGTACATTAATTATCAGATTTTTGTTACACACCATGACTGGCAATATGTATCTGTGTAATCCATGCAAAGAAAGCCAACCTGATGAGGTGCTTAAGGCACTGGGTTAGGAACTGGAAGATTGTGAGTTCAAGTATCTTCTCAAACACAAAACCAACTGGGTGAGCTTCGGCCAGTCACTCTGTTTCAGCCCTAGGAAGGAGGCAATACCAAACCACTTCTGGACATTTCACCTAGAAAACCTCAGGGATTACTGTCAGGTGCAAGAAACCAGGAGCTAGAATATTATAGGAAAGTATTATGAGTTTATTTCTTCCAACCTATACACAAGAGTTTAGACTAACAGTCAAAGCAAATTTGTGCTAGATTAGAATCAACAGAATTCATGATGGACTGGATTTAGATCTCTTGTGGAAGCTTAGTGACTCCAAACTGATGACACATTTGACCCCATCCTCAAACTACAATTACTCTAGGCAGTTGTCAGGTTTCAATACTGATTCAAAGGCAAACAAACAAACTGAAAATCCACAGCAAGTAAGAATTTCTTTGGTGTCTTTTTATCCATGTACAGAGTTCATTACATTAAAACATAGGGAAGGGAAGAAAAAAATAAAAGGAATGGCAAGTTTCTAAAACAGCCTAGTGAAATGTTTTCAAGTTGATGACCAACTTGATATGGACCTATATTATTTCACATCTGATATAACCAGATTGCCGCATCAATATCAGATACTTTTCAGACTAAATATTGTTCCCTTTGTTATGCCTTTAGGAGCAGGCTGATTCTTAACCAAATTAGCAAGAATGTTTTGTGAATGATATAGCAGGTTTATACCATATAATATTCTGAATATACTACAATGTATAGCAGAGTTCCCCAAAATTTCCAGATTGGTGGCCTGGAGCAGGAGGGAGAGGGGGGGAAGGGGGGATGGTTTTGTGGGAGGTCTAGGCATGTGAATGGGGCACTGAGCACCATGACACTTGCACAAGGGAGGCCCTGAGCACCCACAGTGCTTACACATGTGGAGCCCTGAGCATCTGCAATGCAATTGTGAATAAGTTACAGCCCATTTGCGAATTGACCATGGATTAGTAATAGGCTGCAGCCCACAGGTTGGGGACTTCTGCTGTAAACAAGGTAGTCCTCATCTTATAATGAGGCTGGAAAAATCAGAAATGGCGATCCCATTACTACAGAATGCTGCAACTTTTGTTAAGTACAAACTGGTTGCAAAACACCTAGAGCAGAAGTGTCAAACTCAATCTCTTTGACGGCTGCATCAGGGTTGAGTTTGACCTTGGGAAAGTGGGGAGAGCATGGCCAGGATGAGTATTACCAGCTCGATGTCACTGGTGTTGGGGGCACCTGTGATGGCCCGAGCACTCTGCCAGAGAAAACAGGCTCCCAAGCTCTGTTTTCAGCTGCAACAGCCTCTTTGGGGTGGCCACACACAGCCCTGGTGAGCTCTGTTTTCAGCTGGGATGACCTCCTGCAACCCTCTGCCAGCAAAAATGGAGCTCGGGAGGGCCATGCGTGGCCCTCCCGAGCCCTGTTTTCACTGGCAGAGGCACCTCGGGCCAGTCCTTCACTGTTTCCAGGACAGCCCTGTGGCCCAGATCTTAGTAGCCCTCTGGCCAGATCCTGCCCAAGGGCCTTGAGTTTGACACCCCTGACCTAGGGAGCGATCCCATGACAAGAGACAAGCTATGACAATCATAAGTGTCAGGATTTATCGTAAGTCACTTTTTTTCAGTGCCATTGTAACTTTGAACGGTTGGTAAACAAATGATGGTTTCGCAAGGGCCAGCTATTAAGTAGTTAAGGGGATTCTACTTCCTGGAACATCTTGATAGATTACCTCACCCTGAAATCTTTAGAAAGGCAGCTTTGATAATGGAATGTATCATGAAAGACACATGTGTAAGCAACTCACGTTCATTTAACTAGGCCCAGGGGTGGGATGCTACCGGTTCTGCTCGGCTCTATAGAACCAGTATCTCTGAAAAGCAGCAGACACCAAAACGGTTCTGTGTTTGCTGCTGTTTGGCCCACCAGCCCACCTGGGCTCTTACCTGTCCTTTATTTCCTGCTCTTTCAACCTCAGCTGCTTTCCGTGGCACAGCAGGAAAAAGTGGCTTTTCAAATGCTGCACACCCACACTCAGCACTTTTCAGCTGTTCATGTGGCACATCATCACTAAACCAATAGTAACATCAGTTGAATTCCACCCCTGACTAGTCCTAACGGTGGTTTTGAAAGAGTCTTGCACACCTCCATGACAGCGTACACAAATAGTTCTCAACTTGTAACCATTTATATAATGATAATGTTCAAAATTAAATGGCACTGGAAAAAAAAATGACTTAAGGCTGTTGCAACATCCCCATGACTAAAATGAAGCCACTTGGCAACTGATTTGTGTCGCATTGTCCCATGATCACCATTTGGAACCTTCCCAGTTGGCTTCTGACAAGCAAAGTCAATGGGAAGAATTCAGATTTGCTTATGATTCATTTAACATTGGTAGTGGTGGTTCTTTTAACAACTGTGACAATAAGATCATAAAATGGGGCACCACTCACTTTTAACAATTGTCTTGCTTAGCAATGGAAATTTTGCGTTCAATTATGATCTTAAGTCAAGAACTACCTATATAAGCATCAGTGTGGCTATTCTGACCAATATTCCGTATTCTCCTAATGTTCTAGCTAGACTGTTATTCTTGCTATTATAAAAACAGAAAACCTTAACAAGGCAAAAAGACAGTTGAACAAAGCAAAGCAGCCTTTACCCTTTTAATGGCTGGCAACCGTGTGAAATAGACATTTTCTGAATGCATGGAATAGATTATTGTCATAGTTGACTCAGCCTGCCATCCTTCCGAGATCAGTAAAATGAGACCATCCAGATTGTTGGGGGCAATATGCTGACTCTGTAAACCACTTAGAGAGGGCTGTAATACACTTTTAAGCAGTATATAAGTAAGTGTTCCTGCTATTGTTATTTCAGGAGCTGGTTAAGGAACCTGGTGGTGCAGTGGTTAGAATGTAGTATTGCAGGGTAAACTCTGTTCATAGCCTGGAGTTCGATCCTTACAGGCTCAAGGTTGACTCAGATTTCCATCCTTCCGAGGTCAGTAAAATGAGGACCCAGATTGTTGGGTATGCTGACTCTGTAAATCACTTAGAGAGGGCTGTAAAGTACTGTGAAGCGATATATAAGTCTAAGTGCTATTGCTATTCCGCTTTCAGAAGAGTATACTTTGTTTTTTCCCAAGGCAAAACTCTTGTACTGATGGGGAAACTCTGTTTTGCAATTCCCAGGATAGAAACAGCATAGCATACACAGCATTTATCAAAAGCATATGTCACTCAAAATTTTATAAGATGCATTCAGAAATCCATAAAAAGGAGGAATGAACTCTCTTCTATTGTTGCTTCTTAATAATTTATATTACATTGTTTAAGTAACTAACATATAGCTACATGAAAGATTAAATTGCATGTGTTTGCATAAACATACTGATAATCACTAATAGTTCTAAGTTCCATGTATTTATGTAATTATTTGAAGTCATTTGTATCCTTGGCCCTCATCACAGCGATCAATACCAAACCGGGGAGCTGAATCAAATTGTGAAAGGAAAGTTTTTCTTTTGAACAACTTTCAGGACTTCCAATATTCACCTTCAGTGCTTGGTCTTTCATTCTACTATATTCTACAGCCTGCATTATTCTATATCCATTTGTCATGCTCATGTTATTTCAGGACTTTGTGGAAACATAAGAAGGAATCATGTCCAAAATAATCAGCCTAAGAAGGAATGGAAAACAAAGTTCTAAAGTTCAAGCTATTGGATGTCTTCTGAAACAACTTAGTTCAACTCTTACAGCAATCGCATAAAAATATAGTCTATAGAAATAAACTGCCTGCAGAATAAGCTAAAAGAATTCAGTGCTGAGTCTGGAGCATTGTTTCTCAATTTTACAATGTCAAGGTGTGTAGACTTCAACTCCCAGAATTCCATAGGTAGAATCAATGAAAAATGTAGGAGTTGAATTCCACATACTTGAAAAATTACTGTGGTTAGGGAAATCTGACCAAGAGAATTAGCAATGAGGCTTGCTTCCATGTGGACATATTTGTAGTTCTGAGGACCTCACCTGAGTTTTGGCTGGTATTTCCATGCCCCCCCATCCCTAAAAAGAGGATTAGTTTTTTGGATAGCCTCCAGGTTTCAGTATTCTTTTCATAAGATCTCCTTCAAAACACTTTGCTGCTTTATGGAGCTATTGGTTCTTCAAAGGCCTATTTCACCTCAATAAATCTTTCATGAAAGTGCCCTTTTGAAAGGCTTCAACAAACTGAAGTCATTCTCTGACTTCTAAGTGCTTGAATGCAGCAGTTTTGCTGCTTTACTCCATCAATAAATGGGACTTGTACACATATGCAATGTATGTGTCAGGCCCGAAATTGACATATGTGTAGCCATTTTAGTTAGGCTTCGGATATATTCTTTTTCTTACTTTCTCTTTGGTGGTTATGGAGGAAGGGTTTTGGGCTTGCCGCATTCCTTAGGAGGGAGAAGTAGAGGTAGAGTTGTTTAGGCAGGAGTTTCTTTTCAAATGAGGGAGGAAAGCCTGTCAAACCTGAAATTGACATATGTGTAGCCATTTTAGTTAGGCTTAGTATATATATATATATATATATATATATATATATATATATATATATATATATATATATATATATTTATTTCTTATTTTCTCTTTAGTGGTTATGGGGGAAGGGTTTTGGCCTTGCCACATTCCTAAGGAGGGAGGAGTGGAGATAGAGAGAGTTGTTTAGGCTTGGTGATTCTTCTTCTCATGGGAACAAGAGCTGACCAGGCTGAGGCCCCTTGAGGTGTAGATTTATGACATCAAGAAATATTTCATTACTTCTATTGCAGAATGTGACTTTGGGGGTTGTTTTTAACTTCTAATATTGTGGGGTAATTCCGGGTTGTGTCAGATCCAGAATTACCATGGACTTTGCCAATTTGATGCTTTCCTAAATAAAAGAAATTGTCTTGGAAGATGGACTTTGCTCTTTTCTTTTTAAATGGATTTCATCACTTGAAAACCTGACAGCAGGTTTGTAAGCCAGAAGGGCAAGTTGTAGATGGAGGCAAATTGGAGTGGAAAAACACTGGGACTGGAATTAAAATTAAGAATATATTCCTGATGTTTTATTTTTTTAAGATGAGGTAAAAATGCCTTTTTGGGAAAAAAAATGAAGATCATCTTTTTTTCTCAAGTGAACATTCCTAGTTATGGAGTTGACTTCTTCCTATGCTTTGGGTATTTTATTGGGATTGAAATTATCTGGACATAAGTACTGAACTATAGTTCCCAGCTTCTATTAACCCTGACTGTATCTCTGGAGCTTCTGAGAATTGAGCAACATCTGTTAAGCTAACCATATGTTAATTGCAGGCATTGCAATTAAGAAAGATTATCCTTTTGAATTTATATTATCAACCATGTTGGAAATTGGGTTGAAAAAAAATACCATAGAAATATCTAAAAGAAGGAACTAATATGTAATAATGTTGAGTGACCTTGGATAGAATGATTCTATTCATTCCTGAAGCAATTTCTATTCCACCAAAACATTCGTATTTCCATTGAATCAAATATTCATATTATCCTCACATATAATGTGTATTTTGTCATTCCATGTATTATATATGCCCATCTATAAACCACATTAAAATAATAAACAAAAGACTGCTGTTTTTTTAGAACATATCAAATTAAGCTCTGCCTAAAACTCCCCCAATATCCTATGTACAAACTTAACAGCAATTATCTTACATTTGGATAATGCATATTTTGATACATGTAAATGGAGTCCATATGCCTCCATCAGCCAGGGCACATCAGCTGAGGCACATTAAATTCTTTAAAAGTATGGCCTTTTTGGAAGCCCATCTTGTTTTAACTTTATATATTTACTTGAGAAATTTATTTAGCCACCCGATATTAATGTGGCTCTGGGCAGCATACATCAACTGAAAAATTCAAAAGTTCAGTTACCATTAAAACAAGTAAGAGATGATTGAGGACCTTCAATTACATCTTACCTCACAAGACAGGATCTCCTATCACCCTGGCTTCAAAACCTTGGAAAAGAGCCATGTTTTAATGCCTTTCTAAATGCCAATGTGGTTGGAGTATTTCTGAGTATGACACTTATATATTTACATATTTCCTATAATTGAATAGATTTCATAGCTGTATACCTACAGTATGATTGAAATATACATACAGATGAACCTGAGTCCTTTAACGCCAGAATCAGGTGACATTTTAAATTATGACTCCTATTACATCTCATTATAACTGATGATGTAGGATTATGAAGCATCTGGAGACCATTTCTAATCCTTTGATTACACTTGGGAAGCACTCAGACAGGCAGTGGGGAGTCCTCAAGTGTGGAATTAGCATCAAATCCTTGCTCAGCCTCAAGAGATCCCTTTAAATTTCACAGAGCCTGAAGTACCTATTCCTAGGCTAAGACTGGCAGTCAAGGGAGAATATAATAAAGTTGTTAATTCTAAAGAGGCAGAATATAATAAAGTTGTTAATTGTTGAACTTTACACATATGGATCAGAGGTGGTATTCAGCAGGTTCTGTCCAGTTCTGGAAAACGAGTAGTGGAAATTTTGAGTAGTTAAGAGACCTGGCAAATACCATCTCTGACTGGAGATTTTACAGTGTCTTTCTCCTGCCATGCCCACCAAACCACGCCCACAGAACCTGTAGTAAAAAAATTTGAATCCTACCACTGGATGTGGTTTGCTAAGTTGTACCTGACAGTGACTTTGAACTAGAGTGTGCTCTTAAGGTTTTTCAAACTGTGTGGCACAAAATCTAGGATTCTTCTAATACTTGATAAGGTTCTATGAGAGACTAAAGATATCTGTCTGTCTGTCTGTCTGTCTGTCTGTCTGTCTATCTATCTATCTATCTATCTATCTATCTATCTATCTATCTATCTATCTCAAATGCAGGCAATTTTTCCTCATTAAAATTTTGTCTCTAGATCAAGGTTTTTTGATTGATTGATTGATTGATTGATTATCAGATTTTGCAATATTGAATTATCTGTGAACAAATGAGTAAATCTTGCGGACTTCAAAGAATGAAAACTTTTGTTCATTGTGCCAAGATATAATATGGATTTTCCTCATTTAGCCTTACCACATAATGTGCAATTCCCTGGTGGCTTATTTATCATTTAACAAATCACAGTAAAAGAAACTGCAGCTTAGCAATTGTTATTTGGTCACGAGAGAAGAGAATGCTCTAATACCTTGAGTGGTAGGTATATGGCAAAAGACTGTGGAGCTCAGAACCTGAAGCTTTAATCCCAGTACATTTCAAGAATATGGATTCACTCTAAAAGACCGCTACAGACAGAACTCTTTTCACCCCATGGATCCTTTAGGGAATCATACAACAAAACTCCTTCAGGCAAAGTATGTAATGACCAAAGGAAAAAGGAGAAATTTGCTCGGGTTATGTATCAATTTGCCTTTTCCAAGCTGCCTACAAATCATTCTGCCACTGATTCTCTGCATTTTGTCCTGCAGTTATCCAGTTAGAAGTTATGCATACGAAAATGCATGTATTGGAGTAATCATACAGAAAAATAGGGACTTCAGTGAAAATCAAATGCAAAAGGATATTACTTTAGGGAAAAAGTGTTTGCAAAAATGTGTGCATATTTGGAGAGGTAATGTGTACATTGGGAGTCATGTACCTGAAAACGCATACTAATTTTGTGCAAGCTTGAAAGATAAATTTGCCAATGGATGCCAGAAAGAGATGAAACTAATTTAAGATTGGAAAAAATGAGAAAAAAAAAGAAATGGAAACTATCAAGAGTTTGTGTATCCCTACAATCCCTGCAACTCTACAACCTACTCTTCCTACTTTAAAGAGCTTTTATTGATGGTATACTTATTTCACAAAACTTTATGCACGACAGCCAATGTTTCTGTGAAGGATAAGCAATTTTTTCTCTCTCTTAAAAATGTGTCATTTTGTTTTAACATTTCAAATTGGAGTACAAAACTTCTACGACTTGCAAATGGTTTGTAATGGTGATACATATGTTACAACTCACGCAGACCAGAAAAGCCCCTCAGTACTTTTTAAATAAATCTTTATCTGATAAATCTACAGAGAAAAATAGAGATTTTCCAAGACATTTTTGAAGCTTCAGAGAGAAAGTCCAAAGGGCTGGATTTGACCATTGGGTGTCCTTTAATAGTACTTAAAGAATATACTGTCTGAGGCAGGTGAGGAGTCACTTTTTCTTCTGGTAAAGTTGGCTCTGGATAATAAATTGGATCCCTCGGGAAATAAATAAAATATGTTTGACCATTTGCAAGCTGTATCAAGGCTTCTGAATTTAATGAGTAAAGCTGAGCCTTAACATTTGCCAAAAAGTACAAGATATATTTATGGAATAGTATGTTATAGGAGACAAACCACACATTTTGCATACACAAAGGTACTTCTGAAGCACTCCACAGTACCCATAGAAAGGGATGGAGAAAACACAATACCTAAAGAGTTCTCACACTGTGTGATTGTGGCTGTTAAAGAGATTGAATAAAAATCATGAAGGAGATATCCACTTACAACTAGTATCCTAAGATTGGATTCATAAAGCATGTTAAATCCAGGTTGGCAAAACTCAGCTCACACTTACCTAGCACACTATGACAAATGATGACTGATTACAGTGGCCTCATTCATGCTGCATGTTAGGACAAGGGCTGGTTTCTCACAGCATTATGAATTATATTATCAACTCTGCCTAGTCTAACATGTTATGAGAACCTATTGATGTTGTCTACAAAATCTCTATCTTCAGCTGAATGCCAAAGATTGAGAAAACTTAATCAATTTGCCAAAGGTAATATGTTGAGAAACATAATCATGGAATAATACATTTGAATATGAACTACAAAGATACATGTTTCATTTAATCAGGAATTATAGGCAAGAATTAAAGCTATTAAAGATAGAGGTAAAACGCAAAGATATTTAAGAGTTTCTCCCACCTCTGCTGTGAGCACTACTTCCTCACTATACATAGATTAACTTAATTAATCTGCTATCTAAATTAATATATAGATTTAGCTTCATAGCCTAAATTACTATATCATGTAAGTATGAAAGGTGATTGTAGAATAGAAAGTTGACACATGCATCTTCCAGATTTGGTGATCCACAACTTTAATTTTATCCACTATTATTAACAATGCTGTCTGCAGGCAACAAACAAACAAACAGTCTTGTCCAAAACATTCTGGAGAATGTCGATCTAAAATCCAAGCTCTTCTCTTCATTAAAATATGAGAGTATCCAGGGAGTAAAATAGAACCGGCAGAGTGAAGGCTTGGGGAATACAAGCAACTTTTCCTAATCTTCAATTTTCAATATCAACAAAGAATGCATAGGGAAATCTGGGATTGTAAACCCAACACATGGAAGAATATAAAGTCAGAAAGGGCTGTAATGAAAACAGGAAGCTTGAAATAGCAACAATAGATCACGAGTACATATGTAAGAAGGTAGCAATAGCGATAGCACTTAGACTTGTATACCGTGCCAGGTTTGTGAGTAGAGTTTGCCTGAATACTACATTCTAACCACTGCATCACCAAGGCTCTAGAAGATCCAGAAGATATAGAACATGAGTATCAAACTTGTGACCCACAGGCCAGATGTGTCACACACTGGCCATGCCTGCACCCATTTTAGCAAAGGGAGAAAAGTCACAATACGTTACATGATGACAATGTGATGTGACAAGTTTGACACCCCTGATCTAGAAGATCTAAACCAGAAGATCATTCTGATTTAGAACACTGCAAATGTCTTTGAAAGTGTGTGAAATTACAGTATTCCAGACGTATAAGCAATATTGAATCCTCTGTAATTTATTACCTTTTGAAAGATCTCTGAAAAGACTTGCCTGAAAAGCATCAACAATGATAAATACAATAAATTCTCAGAGTCCAAATTGTGAGTTTCCATTTATAAGTCAAGTTAGAACACAGGATAATAATGAAACATAAACTCACCAACAATATTCAGTACTTTATTATAATGTAAAGTATATTTACTCTTTTCATAGCTGGCTAGAGATTTTTATCTCAATTCTTGGATTTATTTAAATCTTTCATAAAAGGTTAGATTCTATATTCTGCATATTTGTATGTCTGTAGTTGGAATGGGGTGCAAAGTATTAGTTCTCTTATTACTTATTAATTAGGAAAATTGTCAGATTCTGATGCAAGTTTTATATAATATATAGTAGGTGGAAGAGCACACAATGTGCTTTTTAATCACAAATTATTGTTTTAGATAATTAATCAGGCTTTTTTCAGCTTAATAAAACAAATGAGTCATTGATGAGAAAATGAGACACCATAATTTTGGACATAAAAACGGGATGCTCATTAGTAAAGGAAACATAAGCTGCTCAGAGTCACTCTGAACAGTGAAATGGGCAGGATATAAATTTAATAAAAAAATTAATGAGTCAGAAGAAAGAATTTGGTGAAATTTTAAATGTGTCAAGACAAACAAATGGAATCTCCACTTTTACTGAACTGCTATTACTCAGCCTAGAAGTTTGGGCTGAATATCACAGAACAGAAAATTTAATTCTGGAGTACAAGTTGACTAAATGACAGGAAACAATGAGGAAAAGGCAAAATAGCATAAAATGCCTCTGGAAAGCTCTCTTCTTAAGCAAGGGATTCGTTTATTAGGTAGATAATGACTCCAAGCTTTCATGACAGTCTCATGAATAAGTTTACCCAAATAAAAGTTTGGGGAACTAATTAGGATGAAGCAGTTCCCGAGATGTCCAGTTCAAAGTCCAACTAAACAGACAGTATACATACTGAGCCATCAATAAGAAATTTCACTAACCATCTGAATTGCAGAGGTCTCCAATGAGCAATGAAACTCAATATATTGAGAAAGGATGACACCTGAAATGTGTAAGGCTGATCCTTATCTGTTGTTATAGTTGCAATCTCGTAGGTTTAATAAGTACTCTTCTATTTTTAATTGCTCTGTGGAAAGAAGAAATATATAGGAGGGAAAGCCACATCTTCATTTTGTAAAGCATGATGGTCTCAGTATGTTTGTAGTTACACTGACAGCTTATGCACCAGAGTCAAATTCCTTGTGTGTCCAATCACATGTGGTCAATAAAGAATATTGTATTGTATGATATAGTCTTTTTGGTAGGTAAAAGAACAAAATCCGACTTTGTTCCTAGAACCGATCTACTTTAGGTCAATCCACTATTGACCTCACTCAATTCCTAAGGGGTCTGTAAGGGGTTTGCATAAGTGCACAATCGTGCCTACCACCCCTGTCCTATTGTCCCCATTTATTCATACCTATTTCCTGTATTCTTACTCATGTTTATACTTAAACCTATCATCTTGAAAGCGATTAACAAATCAAATAAGCAAGCAAACAAACAAACAAACAAACAATCTTCTCTTTCTGACCAGAAACAGAGAAGGCTTAGATTCAGTGTATTAATTTATGCTTGATTTAGCTATGGTTTACCCAATGAAGCACGATTGCCTGGGTAGACATAAATTCTCAAATATAGTTGGCTGAGTCACATAACTTGCAACTCTGAAACTACAAATCACATTATGACTTAATACTATCTGCAGTCCAGGTCAAAGAGTTTCTCTATCTTTTGCCCTTAAATTTTACTTTCTATTTAAGCTATTCTTCATGAGAAGGCCATCTTCCGACTTAATGGTGCATTTGAATTGTATAAAAGAACCATATCTCCTATGAGTCCATCTTTGACAGGCCTGCAGAGTGGGCACCCTCATACTTTCCCCAACACTATGTTAAGGTAAGAAATTCTTTTAGTTCACATTATCTCCATCTATCAGAGAGATACCAGAGAAAGATAGAAAACAAGACCAGAGAAAGATAGAAAATTTTGTAAGCCAGAAGAAAAGGGAAGAAGCATGTATATTTGCTTTGCATTTCTACATTTACATTGTATATCTTTACATTTGCACCAAATAATATTAGTTTAGAGTGAAATTGCTGTGATAAACGAAAATAATGCTGTAAACATGAAAATATGTAGTGTGCATGGTAAGTAAATGTAAATATAGTACAAGTTAATATTTCAAAAGTTCTTAGCATGTATTGCAATATTCTATGAAGCTATTTCAGCTTATTGATTCTTCTTTTGTGTGCAGTCTGTTCATTAAACATAAAACCTAGGCACTTATTTTCATTTTTCAAATATTACACACCTTTAACCTATAAGTTTATAAGTGAACCCATTGTTTTAATTTAAAAAAAAAATTATACCAAAGGATTTTCCTCTTCTACAAAGGAAGCAGATGCTGGGAAAGTCTAATTGATTGACCAGTTGACTATATTCATCTATCTATCCATCATATATTGGTATACTTTCTTCCAAAAAAGCATAAATATGAATAATAATACTTTAAAATAAACTCTATTGATCACAGCCTAATGTAGGGATTTGATTACATTGCAAAATAGGCATTGCTAAATTTACAAAGCCATGATAAAACGACCTAAATTCTAAGTTTCCATGGTCATACTGCCCATGTGACTTCATTTTATGATAGTTTTACTGAAAAGCTGCATTTATTTCCAGTTTCTTGCAAAACAGTTCCATAGGTTTGCTTTCAGACCCTAGTGCTCATTTAAAAATAAAAGGTTGTTTGTCACGTTTACAGCATCACAAGTTTCAACCATGTGGGCAGGCTCCATTACAGTCATAATTCAAAGCCTACCTGTATGTAAAGAAGATGTTAGAGATGCCAAACTTACAACAGCTTGGCAGTCTTCCTGGGTAATATAAATGATTCCATTTGCCAGCCTTGAAGCATGACCTCTCCTTCTTAATCTTGCTTCAGGAAGAATCTAAAATTCCATGTCTATACCCTGATTTTTTTTAAGGATTATGTATAGGTAGTCCTTGACTTACAACAGTTCTTTTAGTGACTGTTCAAAGTTACAACAGCACTGAAAAAGGTGATTTGTGATCTTTTTTCACAGTTACGATATTTGCAGTCCCCCCATGGTCATATGATCAAAATTGAGGTGTTTGGCAACTGGTTTATATTTATGACCCTTGGCTGTGACCCAAGATCATGTAATCATCTTTTGAGACCTTTTTCCAAGCAAAATCAATGAGGAGACCAGATTTACTTAACAACAGGTTACTAACTTATCAACTGCAGTGATTCACTTAACAACTGTGGCAAGAAAGCTCATAAAATGGGGCAAAACTCATTTAATAAATGTCTCACTTAACAACAGAAATTTAATAAATGTCTCACTTAACAACAGAAATTTTGGGATCGTGGTCATACATCAAGGACTATCAGTATTGTAGTGAATGGCTTCTGAACTTTGACCTCTTGGAAATGATATTACTTTTATATTAGGGTTGGGGTGTCAGCTTTATTTCTATGGTTAATGATAGGATTTTGCTGCTAAGGTTTTGCTTTATATTTATTATAAAACCACCATGAGTTTGTTTTTATTGGGACTAAGTGAGTTATAAATGTGACAAATAAATAAATAAAAATAAATTATAGCATCAGTTAGCAAAACCAAGAATTACTAAGGCTCTAAAATGTTTATGCTATTTTATTGATTTTATAAAGGTTTTTATGTTGCTTTGAACTTGGTAGAGGATTATAACAGCCTATAATCCATTTTCTGTCCTCTCCATCATCTTTATTTCATTCTTTCTCTTGTTATACTACAAGTACAGATTTATTGCTATATGGGTTTTTTTCCAACTTTCTTTCTCCATATTTTTTTTGGCTCCCCTGTCTTTTTTGGTCAATTTTCCCCTCTCCTCCCCATGATATTCAAGAAGGTGAGAACACCAAAAGGCAGGAGGTAATTTAGGATATGACTAGTAGAAAAGGAAAAATAAATAACCCAACAGGCAATTTCTTGTTCATTATGAGCAAAGCCTTCCTGTAACGAGATCAGTTATTCAGTGTAATAATGTCTCAAAGGAATGCTGGAAATCCATTTCTTCAGATGCTTACAAGGATAATAAAGGAAGTGATCGAAAACATGCCAGAAAGGATAGTAGTAACCAAATGAAGCTTGAGTATTTTCAACTTCCTCCTTCCCTATGATATTTATTTTGAAGGTGATTCCTGATGCTTTCCTTTTAGACTGTGTGAAGACTCCCCTAATGTATTTAAATAGTGGTTTTATCCAGGGGTGGGATTCTACCAGTTCACACCTATTCACTAGAACTGGATGTTAACATTCTAAGCAGTTCGGAGAACCGGTTGTTAGAAGAAATTACTGGCCTAGTCCTGTAAGGAAGGTAGGAAGGAAACATTCTGGTGTTGCTTACAGAAACTGCCTCTCCGTTAACCCTTATTACATTCTTGGCAGGACTAGACTTCCTGTCTCAGGAACATCTCTGGAGTTTTTTTTCCCCCTGCTTTGCTGGTACTTTGTTTGTGTGGAGTGACCATTGAAAAAAGTGACTGATGACTGTTTTTCACACTTACAACTGTTGCAGCATCCCCACAGTCAGGAGAGGCCAGGCGAGGAGATGCATGTCTCGATGTGAGTGATGTTGAGTTGGCCACGCCCAGCTGGTCACATGACCACCAAGCCATGTCCACCCAGTAACATGACCACCAAGCCATGCCCACCAACTAAGCCATGCCCACAGAACCTGTTGTTAAAAAATTTGAATCCCACTCCTGGTTTTATCTACAAAGAATATATACATACACGTATTTTAGTCAGATCTCAAACAAACAGCAATCAGCAATTACATCATGGAAGCAAACACGGAGAGAGAGATAAGCCCCAACAGGGCCTTTTCTTGTTACAGGCTCTTAAAATGATATCAGCCCCAAAACCTTGCTGACTCATTCCCAGTATCATTGTAGCAGCTGGTCAGCTTTTAAAACATTACCCTGGCACAAAACTTCTATTGTTAAGTGCATTTTGCTCCATTTGATGACTTGTTTTGCCATGGTTGTTAAATAAACCAGTGTAATTATTAAGTTAGTAACATGGTTCTTCAGTGAATCTGGCTTCCCCACTGACTTTGCTTGTCAGAAGGTCACAAAAGATGATCACATGACACTAGGACACTACAGCTGTCATAAATATGGGTCAGTTGTCAAGTGTCTGAATTTTGATCACGTGTCCATAAGGATGCTGCAGTAGTCATAAGTATGGAAAATTGTCATAAGATACTTTTTCAGTGCACATTGTAACTTCCCAATGGTCACTAAATGAACTGTTGTAAGTCGAGGACCACCTGTAACAAAAAATAAGCCAGCCACAATATCAACCTACTCTTCTTTGTGAGCTATCTTGCTTCTTTCTCCATCCCTATTATCAGCTTGCTTTTATTTAGTGTTTTAATTGGGATTGCCAGTTGACTAAGACAAATACCACTCCCCATTCCCCCAGGAGATGGAAGGAAAGATAATGACAAAAGATTATCTGACAGGGAACCTTTCCAGAGTTTCTATGAGTCCACAATATTAATAATGGAAGAACTCTCACACGTATTTTCTTCTTCTTCTGGATTTCTCAGGGCATCTGCCTGTTTCCTGTCGCTCTCATTTAAATTGTCAGCTCTTCTTCTTTTTGGCAGAGACTGCTTCTACAGTACATTTCTTGCTTTCAACAGCTCTTTCAAAGAAAGCTCAGCATGTGTTTCCCCCCCCCCCTTTTTTTTTTTTTTACAATCTTGCATTGTCATAAATATTTTGAACAAAAGTTCCAGAAGGCTCCCCGGAGCACCAAGGAAGATAATTCATACCAACCTAGTGATTTTTTTTCCTTTCCCTTCATTATTCCATTCCATAACAATCTCTGGATTTCAAAAAGTAAAGCCCCTGTCACACTGCAGCAACGGATGGAAAGAGGATGTAAAATGGAGAAAAACACTTACCATCCGTTGGTTAATGTGATGCTTCCGTTCTGTACTCACTGCCTCCGTTTTGCTTCCTCTCTATCCGTCCAGCATCCGTCTATTGACATTGCATCCGTCTATTGACATTTCATCCGCTCAAAAGGTTTTGAGCTGCTCAAAACTTTTGAGCGGAAAATGTATCAAACGCGTCCGTTCTGCATCCGCTAGGCATACGGGGGACATCCGTTCTGCATCCGTTGTCATCCGTTATGCATCCGCTATATCTGCTAGGCATCCGCTGCGCATCCGCACAACTCGAATCCGCTCCAGCGGTAAACGGACGCAGGGAGGAAGCGGAACAGATGCGCAGCGTTAGTAGCACGGATGGAGAAAGGATGAAAGCGGATGCAGCACACAAAGAAAGCATTTAAAATGGAAAAAACGTTCGCAGAGGGGACCTATCTCGGATATTAAGGATGTCTAGAGGATGCCTAGAGGATGCAAAAGGATGCTTCCGTTCCGCATCTGCTTTCCATCCGCTCTGCCTCCTCCCCCCATCTGTTCCTTTCTGTGTTATCCACTCTGGTTATGCAAATTTTTGCCCCTTTTGAGAGTGGATAACAACGGATGGAACATTTTTCTCGTCCGCTGTGTCCTTTTTACAAATGTTTTGCATCCGTTGGGCAGTGTGACAGGGCCTTAAACTAAGTGAAGAGGAAGTACATAGATGAAAAGCAATTAATTATTTTAACTACAATTATTTATAATTTATATATGTAACTTAAGAATATCAAAGGGAAGATAGTATTTTTTTATGAATATTATACAACATAAAAAGATGTTGTGATGTTTGTTTTTTTTCTGGGCCCTGAAGTCTAAATTTAATTTCTGCTATATCCAGCAGAATAGGATTGGTTAAGTGTTTGGGAACTATTGCTTATTGGAATAGAATAGAATAGAATAGAATAGAATAGAATAGAATAGAATAGA
>BLBF01000040.1:13596123-13613827 GCA_015471245.1 Laticauda colubrina
GAATAGAATAGAATAGAATAGAATAGAATAGAATAGAATAGAATAGAATAGAATAGAACAGAACAGAATAGAATAACAGAGTTGGAAGGGATCTTGGAGGTCTTCTAGTCCAACCCCTGCTTAGGCAGGAAACCCTACAGCATTTCAGACAAATGGTTATCCGGTCTCTTCTTCAAAATTTCCAGTGTTGGAGAATACATGGAGATGTTCCAGATAACAGGGATGAGCACCTTTTTAGTGGTCAGGACCCACATCCTATGGTAACAGTGGCATTATTAATGGCATCTGGATCATTGCAGAGAAAATGTGATATCCTGCTTGAGCAGTGGGCTGGGCTAGAAGACCTCCAAGGTACCTTCTAGCTATATTCTGATTATAAAATTACAAATTTTGCATAAGTAAGGATTCTCTACTCGGGTTGCAATCTGTACAGAAGAGGTTTGCAATATCCTCTGTGAAAGATATCTGAGATATCACCATACTTAATCATAGAACCAATATTTAGGGTAAATGTCATGGGGTGTACAGAAGAGGTTCTTGAAACAAGCAGCACATAGCACTCGTAAAGCATATCATTTTCTCCCCTTATTTGTAGCCCTGTAGGATAGAAAAATGTCAGTTTCTCTGAGAGTTTTACTTTCACAGCTAGATAGCTCTGCAAGTGGCATCCAACTAAAGCAAATAAACAAACATCTTCAGATCTCCCTCCCTTCTGTTGTCTGCCATAAAAATGTTGGAATGCAATAAAAACAGGAATTCACTTTATGATTGCAACTGCTCAACAATTAAGTATTTTCCTGCCTGCAAAGTTTTTTTTCCCCCACCAGAAGTGCATGTGTCTAAAACAAGTGTGTCAAACCTGTGACTCATGGCTTGCATATGGCCCTGGACAGCTAGTAATGTGGCTGTACAAAATAGAAAAACTTTTACTATTGTGTATTTATATATATTAACTATACTATATATTTTACATGTGGCCTAAGACAATTCCTCTTTACTCAATGCGGCTTAGGCAAACTGAAAGGTAACACAATCATAATCTATACCAGGACTGTCAAACTCCTGGCACCAATCATGTGCTGGCCACACCCATGCTCAGTTTAGCAAAGGGGGAAAATGTCCCGATATGTCATGTGACACTGCTGTGATGACGTGAGTTTGACCCCGCGATCTAAGTTATTATTATGCATGCTGCTATAGTGAATGTCAGTTGAACAAGAACTTCAGACAAAGTTAGTTGGCAGCCCTTCAAGACCAGCAGAATGTTGATCTTTGAATTCTCTTCTCCCTTAGGAAATCTGGGCAGTATAGAGTGAGGGATCTCTTCCACCTTTGGGATTTTTCCCAATTAGGTTTATCAGTTGCAAGTATAGCTTGTACCTCTGCCACATTTGACAAAATGGCAGTCTGGGTTTAATTGTGCCATTCTGTTCCCACAAAGACCATACCCATTCTCATGAGCTCTATGTGGCCCTAATCTTAAGTACTACCTGAGATCGTGACCCTCCCCCCCAAAAGCAGCAAATTGGCCAATAAGAAATGCATAATTTTCTGTATTTTTTTAGAAATAAGAATTCTTTTTTAAAGCTGGTATGTCATCCATAAATAAACTTAATACACTTAGAATGTGGATTTTTTTTTGAGTGGTGGAATTAGCCCCTTCTCCTATATTCAAAGAAGGTAAAGTCCCATTTTGTTATCTATCAACCGCCACTTCTGTTTTGATCATCAAAGTTGCTTAACTCTGGCGTCGTGATTCAACTGCTGGATTTTGACAGGAAAAACCTGGTTGGAATCTTAATTCAGCCATGACATTCTCAGTGTGATTTTGGGATAATCGTTTGTATTTTACCCTTTCCTTAGCTTTCAGGAACTATGATGAAATAAAATGGAGATTAAGTACACTACCCTACTATCCTTCAAAAAAGATATTGATTCCTAATGTAATAAATGGAAAAACAGTGAACTGTGGCTTCTGTTTTTGGAGTATATCTTTGATATGTGCAGTAATGGTTTGCCTATTTTTCCTTTCATTAAAATCTTCAAAGAAATTACTGACACTGTAAAACATATGCAAGGTGACTTGTGGAAATTAAGAGAAGCTGCGACAAAATAGAGTCCCATTGAAAAGTTCATAGCTTCATGTCTATGGAGGTTCTCAGTCATCTAGGTCACAGTTGTCACAAAGGTGCTTTTTAAAGAGGCAGCTGGACTTTCTGGTTTTTCTTTGAAGGCATTTCGCTTCTCATCCAAGAAGCTTCTTCACCTCTGAAAAAGCTTCTTGGGTGAGCTCAAGAAGTTTCTTGCATGAGAAGCGAAACATCTTCAAAGCAAAACCAGAAAGTCCAGTTGCCTCTTGTAAAAACATTTTTAGGTTTCCATTGATAAGAACTGTATCTGTGAATACATCTAAATATACAAATCAGGAAAGGTGCATGGATTGATATGAGGTCCTTGGTGTTCTCAGAGCTTGACTGATTCTTTGCAGATATTTCATTATCCAACTAAGTAACATCATCAGTGCTATAAGCGAGTGGGGTTTGCTCTCTTTTTAGAGATTAATAGTGTGTCCTATTAGGGTTGTATCAGGGTTGCAGGGGTGTGCATAAGTGCACCAAACGTGCCTACTGTCCCTGTCCTATTGTTTCTTTTTTTCTTATTCGTATCCATTTCATGTATTTATAACCATGTTTATATTTATACCTGTTATCTAATAATTGTTTGACAAAATAAATAAATAAAGTGTTGGAGTGAGTGTTCTTGGTGGCTCCTTGATTAGGCTGCTGTTTACTATTAGCTTGCATGTCTGAGTTGGTAGTTCCTTGATTGGGGTATTGTTTATTGCTTGCTTGATGTCATATTGGACTAGCCATCTCCTAGACCTCTCTCAGTAGTCTATGATCCATTGCCTGGTGGCTTGTAATGGATAGATGCCTTTGCTCTAAATGCCTCCAAATATTATAGATTGAAATAGGTAAGGGTTCAATCATCATTTATCAGCCAAGGAATGGAGACTTATGTCAGGTCCTCCTCACTAGTGGCAGAAAAGACCTTCAGAAGAGAGTGATTGTCAGTGCAATTTGCAGGCTAAGAAGAGCTTCATATGGTGACCTGATAAATCACCTTGCTGTATGGCTTATAAGTTTCCCCTTGGAACATCAGTCATTAGGAATGATCTATCTAAAGCTACCATCTTTTACAAGCTGTTCATCATCATAAAGATACTTCTGTCATTGTGATGGTTCCTTTTTGACCACAGTCCATTGACCATCTAGTATCATTATTGTCAAGTTTTAACGGCTGCAGTGCTAGTTACCATAAAGCAAGCATTCCCTAACAGCTGGAGGAAGGAAAATCATACCATTTATTTTACCAGGTAAGAGTTATCAAGTTTTAAAGCCTGCAGCCATTCAAGGTAGAAGGAAGATATCATTGCTTTGATAAAGAAAATATCATGTACAAAAACAGTTAATTTTGAGTTACAACTGATATTGAACCAAGCAAATTATATTTTCATGGTTTCTGAGAGCTTCCCAAACTTGGTGTTACTAACCTCATATTTCTATTATTTTGTATGTCACTGTTTTCAAAATGATTGATATTTTTAATATACCCAGCATCTATACATTGTTATTCATTTTGTTAATATGCAGGTTTTTGTTTCCCTTTTCCTACCATACAAAGAAGGGATTGTATCTATGAATGCAACAGAATTAAAAATTAGGACGAGAAAAGCATAGTGAACAATTTGTACAGTTTTAAATTTCAAGTGAACAATCCTATTTTAATATTCAGTTACAGACATTAATTCTTATATGCACAATGTTTAGTTAGGCATGACTTATAGATAGCAATAACTGTTTTGGTATATTGATTTAATTTACTAGATTTATAGTCACCCACCTTAAAGACTGTGACTCTGGGTCATGTACCTAACAACAGCAGCAGCAGCAGCAACAACAAATCAAATAGAAAACCACATAACATTGAAACACAACATACATACATATATACATACAAACAGACACATACATACACAAATTATAAAATGGTGATCACAGTAAGAATACACAAAAACTGTCAAGAATATATTCATGAACCGGAATAGAGCTTAGTAACAAGGTCAGCCAATAAGAGCTGAACTGGGGGCTGAAACTTAAAGAGAGAATCTGGCCCTGGTTTATCTCTGTTCTGTGCTCAGCTCTAAAGCCTCTGTCACACTGCACCAACGGATGCAAAGAGGATGTAAAATGGACAAAAAACCTTGCCATCCGTTGGAAAACGCGATGTACTCACTGCCTCCGTTTTGCTTCCTCTCTATCCGTCCAGCATCCGTTTATTGACGTTTCATCCACTCAAAAAGTTTTGGGTTGCTAAAACTTTTGTGCGGAAAATGTATCCAATTCATCCATTCTGCATCCGCTATGCATCTGCTAGGCATCCGTTACGCATCCGTTACGCATCTGCTATATCCGCTAGGCATCCGCTGCACATCCGCGCAACTCCATCCGCCCAGACGCAGGGAGGAAGCGGAACAGATGCAGAATGGATGCAGAATGGATGCGTAGCGGAAACAAAGTGTTTAAAATGGAAAAAACGTCCGCAGAGGGGACCTATCTCGGATATTAAGGATGTCTAGAAGATGCCTAGAGGATGCCTAAAGGATGCAAAGGGACACCTATACTGCCTATAAAAAGGGGGAGCAACTCGTCTGCATCTCACTTTCAGACCAGCAGCCCACCTGTGCAGACCTCTGCAGCCTTCATCTGCCTCTTCCTCTTCACAGCATCCAGTCATGTCCACTGTGGAGTGGGACAAAATCCTTTCGGCAGCCAACATCCTTCTGCAACACTGCGAAACCATCTACAGTCTCTGTGAACAGTACGACGGGAAGAAAAGGAGGCACCCAAAAAAAGTCTGGCTCCGAAGATGGTTCACCAGAAGAGCACAGTACGTACTTTACGACAAGCTGATGGTGGAGCTCAGGAGCGAAGACCCTCGGGCATTCCAGAACTTCATGAGGATGCCTCCAGCCATGTTTGACAAAGTTGTGCAGCACCTGACACCCAGGTTGACCAAGGCAAAGACCAACTTCCGGCCCAGCCTGAAACCTGGGCTCAAGGTGGCACTCACTCTGGAAGGCAGGCTGGCAGGGAGGCTGCCCAGGAGGCTGGGA
Source organism: Laticauda colubrina (assembly GCA_015471245.1). NCBI lineage: Eukaryota > Metazoa > Chordata > Lepidosauria > Squamata > Elapidae > Laticauda > Laticauda colubrina. Next base: position 13,601,300 of record BLBF01000040.1, read on the forward strand.
GGCAGGCTGGGAGGCAGGCTGGGAGGCAAGCTGGCAGCAAGGCTTGCAGGCAGGCTGGCAGGCAGAACTCAAGGTATCCAGCAGCAGGTCTTTCCTCCAAATGCTGGCCATGTGTGAGTTGCTTCCCTTTATATCTGCAGGGCTTGCGCAATGCATCCCCCCTGCATGCGCAATGAACGCCAGGCATCCATTAGGCTTCTGCTGTGCATCCGCTAGGCTTCCGCTGTGCACCCGCTTCATCCGCTGTGCATCCGTTCTGCATCCGTTGTTTCCATTCCGCGTCCGCTTTGCTGAGGCCCTCCGGAAGCCTAGCGGATGCGCCATCCGCTTCCATCCGCTGGGTTTCCGTTCCACATCCGCTTTGCATCCGGCCTGCGTCCTCCCCGCATCCGTGTTATCCGCTCCAATTATGCAATTTTTTGCCCCTTTTGAGCGCGGATACAACGGATGTAACATTTTTCTCTTCCATTGTGTCCTTTTTGCATCCGTTGGGCAGTGTGACACGGCCTTAAAATGAAATAAAAACTAGACTTGCTTGCTGCTGAAACTGAGCTCTGCTCTGAACTGGAGCTGTGACATGTCTGCTTATGTTTGGATTTGCTTATAACCTTTCCACGTTGGAAGAGACTACTGGTATTGTAAATTTACTTATTTTATATAAAAAGAAGTTTAATGAATCCTGCTGAGCTAGTCATCTCTGTATTTTCTGGTCTTGAATTTCTGCTGCAAACTAAAAAAAAAACAACCAACCTAAAGATGAATCTACTCAAGTGGAGCAAATACTTGGGGGAAAGTTCGGACTTTCCCAATTTTGGTTTTTCTAAAGCTGGGGACTATCATGTGCTGTCAGGGGAATGGGGAAGAGAGAGATTGTTCTAGAACACAGAAGCCTCCCCCCAAATCATGCTACTTACTGTAGGTCCCTAGAGTTTAGAAGAGCGAACCTTTTATTATTGTAGTGGAGGGGGGCAGATTGCAAGAAGGCAGTCACACAATTAATCTATCCTATGCCATGTTGGATCATCATCTTTGATCACACCAATAAATCTGCTGAGAATCAGTACACCTCATGAAGTTGATGTTTTCCATGGAGAGAACAAGCTGTGCCCATAACTATACATGCTACTCTGTTCTAGAACAATTTAAGTTTCTGGATAACAGGAAATATACTGTAAAAGCTACTTCTCAATTTAAAGAGAATTTATGGAGAGAGAGAGGGAGAGGGAGAGAGAGAGAATATGCAAGACCAGGAATGTGAAGGCATTTTTTTTTTCTATTAAGAGCCACAGCTCCTTGATTTACTGAAGGAAGTAAGTGGAATCAAGAGCCTGTTTGATGTCGTGGTTATAGACAACAAGCTAAAAGCAGAGAGACCTTGAATTTTAGTTCTGCCTTAGTCACAAAGTCAGCTGGAGGACATTGGGTACCTCCATCTCTCTCAGCCCAAATGTCAAAATGCTGTCATAGAGTCAAGATCGACTTAAAGGCACACACAACAAAAGAATGGGTACGATACGATCAAAGCTAAAAATATTTGATGGCACTTATCTGACACACTCCAAAGAACTGGGTAAACTATTTAAAAAAAACCACTTTAATTAGTGCTTATGTTAAAATGTAATTACATTAATTCAATTAAATTAATTAACTGAATTATAGGGCAGTTATTCTGTATCTTCCACTTCTGCTCCATCAAAAAATTAGCTCCAAATTTTGGGTTAGTAGTGGGTGGCACTTACACCTTAGATGGCTGGGGTAAGTGATTTGAATCTCAATTATTTATCTTGATCTTTCTACCTCACCTGATCCCTATCCATGTAATTTCTAAGCAGAAGAAAATGATCATGCAGGAAAACCTATTATCATTCAATGTCTCCTTTGAAAATAACTGATCAAATTGGTTGAAATTCTAATTTTTATTGCTTGATGAATTTTTCCCCTTATTGAGATTAAAACCTTTCAAATATCCAATATTATACTTTGGAGCATGGGAATAGAAGAGCATTCCAAAAGGATCAGTGTTATCACTGCTGATATCTATAAAAGTCATGCCTTCAAAACCTGTGCCGAATATTACAAAATCCATTTAGATTTTAGTTTAAAGGGAATTAAGGAAGACAAGGACTGAATGGAGGGTTTCTCTGAATTTTATTGGCCAGCTGAAGGCTAAAAGGGGAAAAACATTTTACAGCTGGATGACCAAGATCAAATAATGTGGCAGGTCTAATTAAGCACGCAGCTTCTTTTATTGACATTTGATCAGAATGCTAATTGAAATTTCATGCAAAAATAACTGGAGTGAAAATGGGAAGGAAAATTAGAAACTCAGCTGGATTTCCTGCCATAGGTGTTTTTTAAATATGTGAGCTTGCATGTGTAATCTTTTATTTTCTGAAACTTAGATATCAATAAATTCTTAGATTGACTGATTTCATTAAAATTGATAGCCCACCAAGTTCCTATTACTTCAGGCAATTAATAGAGAAAGAGAACCACCAAGATGTTTTAAAAAACAAAACAAAATATAATTTAAAAAAATTAAGAGTTAACTTGACCCATGCCACAAGAATTATACCCTACCAAAAAATCTACTTTTTCATGGCTTTACAAACATTAGGAACATAGAGCTGTTAACGGGAACAATCAGAACTACATGTTAAATTCCAATTAAGAAGATTTATTGCTCAAGACTTTATATAAGAATTAAGTCAACTAATGGTCAGCACTAAATTGGTATTAGATAAGAGTTAATTCAAGGAAGGCTGGATTTGGATTGCTTGTTAGTTCATGGTAACTCCAGATTGATTCCTCTTTTGACTCAGTCTTGTCCTCTTCTCATACATCAACCTATATATTTTCAAGAGACCTACCTCTGAAAGGATTTGTTCTAAATCATACCTCCCCCACTAAATCTGCTATAAAGTAAGGCTGATCAAACTGTAAATTGGTAATCTCAACATACACCATGTTGAGATTTATTGACTTTTCATGACTCCTAGAAAAAAGCAAGTCAGAGTAGTGGTGTCAAAACGTTAACACAGTTCTAATCACTCTATAGTGATAACAGTGTAGGAGCTGGAATTTCCTTATAGTTTCTGCCCTCACGGTCACAACCTATGACAGTTGTAACTTGGGTCACCTACATGGCTGACCCAATTTTACAACCCTTTTTTATTGTAGTTGTTAAGAAATTGATTAGATTTTGTTGAAAATTAGAAGTAAAAACTATTTTTTTGGCAAACCCATTGCCAAAAATTGATTATGGGTAGGAGTGGGATGTTGCAAACAGCCATAAATGAAGGGATGGGATTATACAGGTTTGCACCTATTCGCTAGAACTGGCTGTTAACATTCTAAGCAGTTCAGAGAACCAGTTATTAGAAGAAATAACTGGCCTAATCCTGTAAGGAAGGTAGGAAGGAAACATACTGGTGTTGCTTACAGAAACTGCCTCTCTGTTAATCCTTATTACCTTCTTGGCAGGACTAGACTTCCTGTCTCAGGAACATCTCTGGAGTTTTTTTTCTCCTCCTTTGCTGGTACTTTGCTTCTGTGGAGTGACCATTCAAAGTTACAATGGCACTGAAAAAAGTGACTTATGACCATTTTTCAGTCTTACGACTGTTGCAGCATCCCCACAGTCATGAGAGGCCAGGTGAGGAGCTGCATGCTTCGACGTGTGTGATGTTGAGTTGGCCATGCCCAGCCAGTCACATGACTACCAAGCCACACCCACCAACTAAGCCACGCCCACAGCACCGGTTGTTAAAAAATTAAATCCCACCCCTGCATAAATGTAGCCTGAATGCCAAGCACCCCAAATGGAGTCAGGTGATCATGGGGAGGCAGCTGTCTGAACCCTGAATTTGAGTTGTTAGTACTCCCAAGGAGGCTTGAAAGCAAATTTATTTAATCAGTTCCAATGACCACAAATGTAAAAAGAGAGGATAGTTTTGTTTTGCTGTTTTCTTTGTTCTGTAGTATCATTTTGTTCATTTTTGATCAGAAAGGGCGACATTTGGGCAGTTCGAATCCCTAGTGCTGCGTAACGAAATAAGCTCCCGTTACTTGTCCCAGCTTTGGCCGACCCAGTAGTTTGAAAGTATGTAAAAATGTAAGTAGAAAGATAGGAACCACCTTGGTGGGAAGGTAACAGCATTCAGTGCGCCTTCGGCGTTTAATCATGCCTGCAACATGACCATGGAGATGTTTTCAGCTTTGTTACGGAGATGAGTACTGCCAACTAGAGCCGGAAAAAACTAGCATGTACATGCGAAGGGAACCTTTGTCTTAACGATCATTTTTCAGAATTCAACTTCCAGATTTTGCAAAGCATCCTTCAACTGAAAGTCCAGGAGCTTAAGAAATGGAATTTCTATAGATATTACTTTTCCCTGGAGAGGAAAAGCTACCACTCAAAATGCTTGTCCCACTTCTTCAGAATACCAATAGAGGAGTTTAAAAGCAGAAAAATGTGGGCAACATCAGGGCTGGAGATTGGGAAAGGAATGCAGTCCCATTTTCATAAGGAGCCAGGCAGAGATGGGCTGCACTTTTGTTCACAAGGAGCTCACTGGTCATGAGTGTACACAGGGCTGAAACACAGCTTTACACAGGAAGCTAAGCAACTCAGGCAGCTTTAGCGAGTATAGCACAGTGGCACAGAACTCATCTGGCCAGCCTGGGCAGGGGAAAAGTTAGTTATTTGGGGAATGAATAGCACAAGGTGGGCAGGCCCAGCCAGAGATCACAGCTTGGCATTCGCCCAAACCCCACCAACCATCCAGCAGCCCACCACTGTATCCAGGCTTCCTTACATGATGTACTTTCTCAACATCTGTTCTAAAAAATTTCCAAATATAAAAGATACCATCAGAGGAGAGGGGGGAAAAAAAGAAAATATTACAATAGTTAGGTATCTTGTTGCCAAGGAAAGTGGAAGCCACTGTTGTTGGTAAGATTAATTACACAACAGAAACAGGTCTGTGTGTGTGTGTGTGTGTGTGTGTGTGTGTGTGACATTGATGCATTGCTGAATGAAAATGTCAGAAAAAAAATTGAAGCTTTAAAACGAACTAGTTTATAAAGAGGATTTAAATTGTCACATTTTGCCTTTCTTTGTTACACTATCAGAGCGATTTATTTATTTATTTATTTATTTGTTTGTTTGTTTGTTTGGTTATTAAATTTATATGCTGCTCAGCTCCCCAATAGGGCAACACTGTTATCCCTTTTCCATATAAATTGGTGTGAGGGGAGAGAAATCAGAAGAAATCTGTGTGGGAAAAAAGTTTTGAATTTTTCTGTTGTATTTCTGGGAAGGTTTGCTACCTTCTGTACTTGGAGAGATCAGATTGTGGGCCTGAATAAAAGTTGCTTCTTTACTATGATCCTGGGAGTTATTATTCATGCTGAATAGTCAGTAATAAGGGCTGAACAGTTTTCAGCAAGGAGAAAGAAATAGAAGAGGAGGAAGAGGAAATAATAAACCCTGCGTTAGGCCTATATCCAACCTGAAGGTATTGCAGATCAGGTGATTCTACTTTAAAATATGAACTCATTAAATTACTTCCCTCTTCACAGTCTACTCACACATTATTCTATAAATCAGATTGCTCCACTGGAATTTAAAGTACCAAACCATTGACAGGATAATATCTCCAGGTATGCAAGGCGTCAACACAACTTATTTCTGTCCTAATGACAACAGATTTCAATGTGTTTAATATCCCTGAGGTAACGAAAGGGACACTTTGAAGAAATTAATTCCTCAGCCATTTGTATTCATTCACTGCATTACATTATACATATCAGGCCGGTCATCTGGCGACAACTCAGCAGTGCTCCTCCATAGTGTCATGTATTTCCATGTAATTTATTTCTTAGAACTAATGACAGGCTTTTTTAAAAGCACATTTTAAAAGGGTGGGGTGGGGAGCTTAACCATGCTATGCACTCAGACAATGAGACAACGATCAATGCAGCAAATCTGTGTAATAAATACAGTGCCGTGCCCTTACCAAAGGTTACACCGCAGTATTTTTACATTTCTCTCTATTTCTCTGTATATATATCTATCTATCTAACCATTCATCCATCTATCTATCTGTCTCTATAGACACACAGGGACTCACACATACACACACACACACACACACACACACACACACACACAGAGGGAGAGGGAGAAGAGAGAGAGGAGAAAGAGAGGGGGAGAGGGAGAGAGAGAAATTTTCAAATTTGTTAAACCAGTGTCAGAAAACTTTGGTGCTCTTAATTTCACTTTTAACAATAATAACAATGGAACCGTGCTTTTATGCATACTATTTTGTTTCTTTCTATCCAAAGGCTTGATGTGAAATTCCATTTTTCTTATCCAAATTTGAAAGTCTCATGGTGTACTAAGGATTACATTTCTCCCACTTATTGCAAAATAGTCTAGCTACCTTAATTCAGAGAAAGACTGGGGTGATGGTAGCAGTCTTCCAGTACTTGAGAGGTTGTCACAGAAGAGGGGGTTTATTCTCCAAAGCATCTAAAGGCAGGACAAGAAGCAATGGGAGGAAGCTGTCAGAGGGAGATCAACCTGAAAATAAGAAGGAATTTCCTGGCATTGAGAATGATTAATCAGTGGAACAGCTTGACTCCTGAAGTTGTGGCTGTTCTATCATTAGAGGTTTGTAGGAAGAAATTGGACAGCCATTTGTCTGGACTGGTGTGGATCTCCTGCTTGAGAAGAGGGCTGGCCTGGAAGAACACTATGCTTTTCTCTAGCCCTATGAGGATTGTATGTAATAATAATTCCAATTTTATTGCAGTCAAGAGTAGTGGATGTCTCAACAAACCAGGATTAGACTTAGCCAGTGCCTTCCACCAGACATGGTATGGCCCAGAACTGAAGCAAATAGTCTTTCCTGGAAAGTTATCACTTTCAGTTGAAAGTGGACAATGGTTATTGTTCTGTCCGGAAAGCGCGTGAGACCGGGTTCCAAACAACAACTATTTATTAAACTCGCAAGCTAAACATATACGGAACAGTAGCCCAAGCCATGGCAGTCCTTTTTATGGTGGCTTCCCTGTGGCTTGTGGCCAATGACATTCTTTTGACAGTTCCCACCATTTGGCGGGCTTCCCGGATTGGTTCTTAAATAACCAATCCGTGAGTGGCCTTTTCGGCCAATCAGAAAGAGGAACTTGGAACCTATCAAGTTCCATACAGAACACCCCTCCCCCTTTAGTTCAGTCCAACGTGCGTTACATAATCACGCAGGTAGGTGGGCCTTTTTCTAGTCCTGGTTGAACTGCACAGCTCAGTCACGGCGTGGTCTTCGAGCGGATCGGACGGGATCGCTGTTTCTCTGGTCCTTCTCTGTGGAACCTCCTGGAAGGGTGAGGCAGCCTTGCTGCTCCCGCCTGAGTCTCTCGGATCGGTTGAGATGGCTCCGCCACTCCTTCCTGGTTTGACTGGGTTGGTCGAGCTGGCCTGGCTGCCTCCTTCCAGGAAGGCCTCACTACGCTCTTCTGCTCCCAGATTTCCTTCTTGGGATTCATCTAACCATGAGTGCTTTTTTTGTTTAGTTAAATTGTCTTTTTGTAGTGTTTGTTGTCTTGTTATGGGAGGTTCATCTCTCCCTTTTTTATTTATTTGTATTTCCCCCCCCTCCTTGGTTGTTTTTAGGTCAATATTTATTTTTGAATCTATGGTGTTTTTCCGTTCGAAGTGGCGGCAACAAAGCTGGTCTATGTGCTGCTTCCATTCCCTACCGTCGTCTAAGTATAGACGGTAAGACCGGGGCCCTGTAATTTGGGTGATGGTGGCGGAAGCCACAATGGGTCCCCAGTGAGGTTTTTGGCATAGATCAGGTTGCTGATTTTGAACATACGGTATTTGCTGGAGGAATTGGGGGGTTTGTCCCAGGTGTAAGTGGGGTGCAATCTGTCCCAGTAGGAATGTAGTTTCCTACCCATTAGGAGTTCTGCTGGGCTTTTGTTGGTTGTGCTCCTAGGGGTAATGCTGCAAAGTTAGTAGTCAGTTTAGTTTGTCTTGTACGTCCCCCTTGTCCATTCTTTTTAGGCCCTTTTTAGTGTACCAGACCATGCGTTCAGCCCTGCTGTTTGCAGCTGGATGGGTCGGAGCAGTTAAGGCATGTCGGAAACCCTGGGCAGCCAGATATTGTTCAAATTGCCAAGCTGTAAATTGGGCCCCATTATCCAAAACCAGTATATCTGGTAGCCCATGTGTTGCAAAGAGTTTGTCTAGCTGTTTCATTACAGCTTCGGTGGTTGTGGAAGCCATGAGGATGACTTCTAACCAGTTCGAGTATGCATTCATGACTATCAGAAATGTGTTTCCCTTCGTTGGCCCTGCAAAGTCAATATGTACTCTAGACCATGGACCCCGGGGAGTTTCCCAGGCTCTTACTGGTGCCTGGGGGGGGGGGTAGGCCTCGAATTTTTGACAGGCATGTCATGTTGCAACCCAGCGTTCAATGTCTTTATCCAGCCCTGGCCACCAGACGTAACTCCTGGCCAGGGCTTTCATTTTGACTATGCCCGGGTGCCCCTCGTGCAACATACCAAGAATGTCTTCCTGGAGACTGTTCGGAATCACCACCCTGTCACCCCATAGAATGCACCCTTTTTCTATGGACAGTTCGATCTGTCTGGTACGAAGTGGTTTAAAAGTCTCAGTTTTATTCTCCTCTGGCCAGCCTTTACCGACCCAATTTTACATGCGCACTGTCAAAGGGTCTTTAGCTGTGGCTCTCACGACGTCTGCTGCAGTCAGTGGCAGGTTTGGGCAGGTCTGAAGCTGAAGTGTGGAGGTAATTGATGCAGAGTCGTCTTCTGTGATGGGTAGTGGGGAACGGTTCAGGGTGTCGGCGTGTGCGATGGCTTTGTTGGGTCGGTGAATCAGCGTGTAGGAGTAGGCAGCGAGGGACTCAGACCACCTTGTCATTCTAGGTGACATAATGTTCGGGGTTGGCTTGTTTCCTGCCAGGATTCCAAGAAGGGGCTTGTGATCGGTGATTATTGAAAAAGTTCTACTATAAAGGTACTCATGGAATCTTTTGACTCCGGTGATGATTGCGAGGGCTTCTCTATCGAGTTGGCTGTAATTGTGTTCCGATTTGGGGAGCGTCTTGGAGTAAAAGGCGTGCCTCTCTGCTGTCTGGTAGCTGGTGGCTCAGGATAGTGCCGACCCCAAAAAGTGATGCATCACAGGTGACCATCAAGGGCAGGGTATTGCTATACTGGATGAGAACGGTGTTGGACATTAATAGATCTTTGATATCCTGGAAGGCTTTTTGTTCCCGATGGCCCCATGTCCAAATGGTTTTTTTAATCTAGCAGTCAATGTAGGGATTCTGCTATTGTTGCCTTATGGAGCAGGAACACGTTGTAAAAATTTATGAGGCCTAGGAATGCTTGAAGCTCAGTTTTGTTCCTGGGCTTAGGAATGTCTTTTATAGCCTTCGCTTTTTTTCTTGGTGGGGTGAATGCCTTGTTCATCGATTAAATAGCCCAAAAACTTGACCTGGTTGGTGGCTAATTCACACTTCTCTCTTTTAACTTTGAGGCCTGATTTCCTAAATCTTGTTAATACTTCTCTTAATCTGGTCTCTAGCTGGTTGGCATTTTTTGCTGAAACCAGTACATCATCAAAATAAGGGACGACACCTTTGATTCCATTTAGCAGGTGTTTCATGAAGCTTTGGAACATGCCTGGGGCAACGCTAACGAAGAATTGGAGACGGTTACACTTGAATGCCCTCTATGTGTTGCAATAGTCTGTGCCTTTACTGTAATGGAATCAATGGGTAGTTGTTGATATGCCCGTGCAAGGTCGAGCTTCACAAAAAATTTTCCTCCCCCAAGCGAGTGCAGTAAATGTTGCACTACTGGTACTGGATATGTGCTTTGTTGGAGCACATGGTTCAGGGTTGCCTTAGAGTCTCCGCAGATGCGCACTGACCCATCTGGCTTCACCGGTGTGATGATCGGTGTTTCCCACCTGGCATGATTGATTGGCTCTAAAACCCCTTGAGCTATTAATTTATTCAGTTGCTCATCAATTTTCTGCTTTAACGTGAATGGGACGTGTCTGGCCTTTAAACAGATGGGGGCTATTTTCAGGTCTAGGCTAAATGAAATTGGGGTCCCCTTGTACTTGCCTAGAGTCCCGTCGAAAACATCTTGGAATTCTTGTAGCAGGCTCTCCTCCCAGTTGGCTATGGCTATGCGGTTGATCCCGGTCATCCCGATTCCCAGGGGCGCGAACCATTCGATCCCTAGCAGACTAGGGCGGTCTCGGTTGATGATGGTCAGAGGCAAGATTTCGGCGTGGTTTTTAAATTTGACTAGGAAATGTCCAAGGACTACTACCGGGATTCGATTTCTCTGGTAGTCTTTTAGCACTGGTCTTTGTTTCTGTAGTTCTCTCTGTTTAATGTTCGGTATTAGGCACTGGATGGTATTCCAGGATACCATGGATAGGAACTACCCTGAGTCGACTTCCATCTCGGAGGGCCTTCCCTCGATCCTTACCTCTATCCAAACCTTCTTTCCACTCTCCACTCTGGCATTTCCGATGGTGACTGTCTGATGCATTTCTTCCCTGTCACCGGTTCTCTTGTTACGGTTCCATCTGCTGCTGGCTTGTCTTTCTTCAAGTCTGGGGGGGGGGGTGCTGCCACGTCTTTTTGGACTATAGCTCTTTTTGTTGCGACAGACCCTTTCGATGTGCCTCCTTTTCTTACAATCCCTGCATATTGCATCGAGGAACCTGCATTCAGCTTGCAGGTGGTTGCCTCCGCAGCCTACACATTGAAACTCCTGCCGATTTCTTCTCTTTTCACGCCATTTTTTATCTGAATGGAATCTATGGACATCTTCATCGTCATCCTCAGTATCACTCTGGGATTCAATGTCTTCATAGTGGGCTGTCGCTGTGGGCTGTTTCTTACCTCCCTCTGCCTTCTTCTCTAGGGTTAGGGTTGGCAGGTCTGGAATTGCGTTCATTTGCCGCATGGTGGCTGCTCACTTTTTAGCTGCTTCAGCGGCGGTTGCCTCTGCAATGGCCTCGGCCACGGTTATGTTTGGCCTATTCAGGAGTTTGCTCTGAAGTGTAGTGTCCTTCAGACTGAGGACCACGCGGTCCCTCATGGCCTTGTCCATGTTCTGGAACTCATAGGCTCCAATCTCCAATTGTTTCATCCTCCTTCTGGTCCCTCTTACAGAATTCGTGCCTTTTTATTAAATTCGAGACCACTGGTGCATAGTGTGCTCAGAGCATTCTGTTCAGATTGGACCAAGTCATCTGTTTGACATCTCTGGGTTTCGCCAGCGCCTTCGCCATCTTAAAAATGGCTGGTCCACAGTGTGTAAGGAAGACAGCCCTCTTCCTTTGGTCCGAGATTTCTTCCATCTTGTTGCTTTCTAAAAACATAAGAAAGCGATCAATACACGATTCCCATCAGGAATGAATGGTGTGGGCGGCACGTTGTTACCGGCCATCTCTCTCGCTCGGTTCAGATCACCGCGTGCTTCAGTCTCATCTTCTATGACAATCCCACCTTCATCGCCAGTGTTCCATCTGGAAAGAAGCGCGTGAGACCGGGTTCCAAACAACAACTATTTATTAAACTTGCAAGCTAAATGTATACGGAACAGTAGTCCAAGCCACGGCAGCCCTTTTTATAGTGGCTTGCTGCCAATGACACTCTTTTGACAGTTCCCGCCATTTGTTCCCAATGTCTCATCAAACCAGGATTAGACTTAGCCAGTGCCTTCCACCAGGCATGGTATGGCCCAGAACTGAAGCAAATAGTCTTTCCTGGAAAGTTATCACTTTCAGTTGAAAGTGGACAATGGTTATTTTTCCATCCGGAAAGCGTGTGAGATGGGTTCCAAACAACAACTATTTATTAAACTCGCAAGCTAAACGTATACGGAAAAGTAGCCCAAGCCACAGCAGCCCTTTTTATAGTGGCTTGCCGCCAATGACACTCTTTTGACAGTTCCCATCATTTGGCGGGCTTTCTGGATTGGTTCTTAAATAACCAATCCGCGAGTGGCCTTTTCGGCCAATCAGAAAGAGGAACTTGGAACCTATGTTCCATACAGAACAGTTATAACCATCCATCTGGCGAGCTCTTGCATGATAATTTGAAGGGTTTTCAATATACTGTTAACCTTGTCATCACTCCTTATTACCCATCCCCTCCCACTTGTGACTATATGACTGCAACTTTGTTGCTTGTATCCTTATGATTTATATTGACTCTTTCCTAGTATGATTTGATTGCTTATTGTACCCTGTGACTATCATTAAGTGTCATGCCTTATGATTCTCGACTCTTGATGAATGTATTTTTTCTTTTATATATACTCAGAGTATTTACACCAAGACAAATTCCTTGTGTGTCCAATCACACTTGGCCAATAAAGTATTCCATTCCATTCTATTCTATTCTATTCTATTCTATTCTATTCTATTCTATTCTATTCTATTCTATTCTATTCTAT
>BLBF01000040.1:13613837-13683951 GCA_015471245.1 Laticauda colubrina
ATTCTATTCTATTCTATTCTATTCTATTCTATTCTATTCTATTCTATAGCTTTAACTTGTAGAACCTATTCGTATATAAATCAGCACATGCAATTTTTATGCAAAAATCTTTGCTCATTTACTAATAGGCTGCAAACCAGGAGGGGATGAGTTTCTGATCCTTCCCTAGGCATGAAGCCAGCTTGGTGATCATGGGCTGGTCACTCTCCCTCAGCCCTAGGAAACAGGCAATGGCACATCACTTTTCAGGGTCTTCTCCAGGCAATCACCAAGAGTCAAAATGGAGGGAGGGAGGGAGAGAAGGAAGGAAGGAAGAATAAAATATGAATGTCAATAAATACAATCCACCTATTATGTACTGTAGCTGCCTAGCCCTTGATAATATTCCTTTTTTGAAAATCAAATAGGTAACAAACCAGGAGAAAAAGAAGTCATCTACTTACAACAATTTATTTAGGGACATTCAAAATTACAATGGCACTGAAAAAAGTGACCATTTTTCACACATATGACCATTGCAGCATACCCATAGTCACATGATCAAAATTCTCACATTTGACAACAATATTTATGACAGTCGCAGAGTCATATCATCCCCTTTTGTGACTTTCTGGCAAGCAAAGTCAATGGGGAAGCCAGATTCATTTAACAACCAGGTTATTACATTAACAACTGCAATGATTCACTTTACAGTTGTTAAATGATTGTAAGATGTAAAATGGGGCAACATTCACTTAACAACTGTCTCACTTAGCAACAGAAATTTTCAGCTTAATTGTGGTTGTAAGTATACTTTCCCAGTTGTGAACTCAAGGAATAGAAGTCAACCAACTTCTGTCCACCCAGCTGCAGAACTTTTATTCTATTACAGATGTCCCTCTAGGAGTCAATGAAGATGAAACAGAAGCAGTTGTCTGTTTAATCTCTGGAGACATTCCAGGAACAGTAACAACGGAATCCACAGATGGCAAAAATTCACTGAGAACATTTTTTTATGAAGGGTTTAAATTGCTTTTGAGCCTCTCTCATCTTAGATGTTAGTGCATGATAATTGTGTTCATGGAAAATAAAGAGGAGAGATCTGAAAAATGAATTAGCATTCTAGATAATGTCAGTTTTACAAATATAATGTCACTGGCTTTACAAATCCAGCTGAATCCTAGCAACTTCTTTCCTAAAGAAAAAATTCCCTAAGACAGAGATAGGTAACCACAGCTTTTAGCTTAGCTTTATATGATACTCAGAGAAATTTAAAAGCACTCTGCAAAAGATTAATGTAGACTTATAGTAAGATCCACACTCTCTTTCTTTTCAAGCTTGCTGCTTGAAAGAAAGGGGGAGAAGGACAATAAAAATGAAGCATAAGAAAAAAGACCAGAGAGAGATGAAAAATGAATGGATGTATGTATCCCCAAAAAGTGATTCTCTCCTATCACTGTGTCTTCTGGGCTTAGTCATTCCTTATTTCAACCTTGACTACCCTGAGGAGAGATTATGCTTCAAGGAACGGACATTATCCAGCCAGTTTGATGTAGTGGTTAAGGTGCTGGTGGAAACCAGGAATTGAGTTCTAGCCCCACCTTAGACATGAAAGCTGGCTGTGTGACTTGGGCCAATCAACAGGAGACTGTGAGTGTTATGTATGGAACTTGGTAGGCTCCAAGTTTCCTATTCTGATTGGCCAAAAAGGCCATTCTCGGATTGGTCATGAGAGAACCAATCCAATTAGCCCGCCAGATGGCGGGAACACTTAAAGTGGTGTCATTGGCCACAAGCCATGGGCAAGCTGCGATAGAAAGGGCTGCCGCGGCTTGGGCTCTCATTCCGTTACCATTGCTTAGTGAGTTTAAATAAAGAATTTGTTGTTGGAACCCGGTGTCATGCACTTCATTCCAGATGGAACACTGGCAACGAAGGTGGGATCATCGTAGAAGAGCGAGATTGAAGCACGCGGCAATTCTGAACCGAGCGAGAGAGATGGCCGGTAACAACGCACCGCCCGCACCATTCAAGCCTGATGAGGAGGATTGGGAGTCGTATATTGATCGCTTTCCTATGTTTTTAAGTAAGCAACGAACTGCAGGAAATATCTGACCAAAGGAAGAGGGCTGTCTTCCTTACACACTGCGGACCAGCCGTTTTTAAAATGGTGAAGGTGCTGGCTAAAACCCGAGATGTCAAACTTGGCCTGAGCTGAACAGAATGCTCAGAGCACATACGCACCTGTGGTCTCCAACTCGATAAAAAGGCACGAGTTCTACAAGAGAGACCAGAAGGAAGATGAAACCATCGGAGGTTTTGTAGCAGCCCTGAGACACATTGGAGGAGCCTACAAGTTCCAGAATATGGATGAGGCCATGAGGGATCACGTGGTCCTCGGGTTGAAGGACACTACACTTCAGAGTAAGCTGCTGAATAGACCAAACATAACCCTGGCCAAGGCTATTGCAGAAGCAACTGCCGTCGAAGCAGCAAAGAAGTCAGCAGCCACCATACGCCAAATGAATGCGATTCCAGATCTGCCAAACTAAGCCCTAGAGAAGAAGGCAGAGGGAGGTAAGAAACAGCTCACAGCAACAGCCCACTATGAAGATCTTGAATCCCAGAGCGATACCGAGGACGATGAATGAAGATGTCCAAAGACTTCAATCAGATGAGAAATGGTGGGAAAATAGAAGAAACAGGCAGGAGTTTCAGTGTGCGGGATGCGGGGGCAACCACCCACGAGCTGAATGCAGGTTCCTCGACGCAACCTGTAGGGCTTGTAACAAATGGGGGCACATTGAAAAGGTCTGCTGAAACAAAAAGAGCTATAGTCCTAAAAGATGTGGCAGCATGCCCCCCCAGACATGAAGAAAGACAAGCTGGAAGCAGATGGAACTGAAGCAAAAGAACCAGTGACAGAGAGGAAACGCAGCAGACGGTAACCATCGGAAATGCCAGGACAGAAAATGGGAAGAAGATCCGGATAGAGGTGAGCATTGAAGGGAAACCCTGTGAGATGGAAGTTGACTCGGGGTCTTTCCTGTCTATGGTATCCTGGAATACCATCCGGCGCCTGATACCAGACATTAATCAAAAAGAATTGCAGAAACAAAGACTGATTTTAAAAGACTACCAGGGAAATCAAATCCTGGGAGCAGGCCTTGGACATTTCCTCATCGAATTTAAGAATCACGCTGAAATCTTGTCATTGACCATCATCAACTGTGATCGCCCTAGTCTGCTAGGGATCGAATGGTTCGCAACCCTGGGAATTTGGATGACCGGGATAAACCGCTTTGCCGCAGTCAACAGGGAGGAGAGCCTGCTACTAGAATTTCAAGATGTTTTCCATGGGACCCTAGGCAAGTACAAGGGGACCCCAATTTTATTTAGCCTAGACCTGAAAATAGCCCCCATCCGTTTAAAGGCCAGACGCGTCCCGTTTGCTTTAAAACTTAAAATTGATGAACAACTCAACAAATTAATAGCTCAAGGGGTTTCAGAGCCAATCAATCATGCCAGGTGGGAAACACCCATCGTGACTCGTGTGAAACCAGATGGTTCCACAGTGCGCATCTGTGGGGACAATAAGACAACCCTAAACCATGCGCTCCAACAAAATGCATACCCAGGACAGGTAGTGCAACATTTACTACATTCATTAGGGGGAGGAAAAATTTTGGTGAAGCTTGATCTTGCACAGGCATACCAACAACTACCCGTTGACGCCATTACCACAGAGGCACAGACTAATGTGACACATAGAGAGGCATTCAAGTATAACTGTCTCCAGTTCGGCGTTAGCGTTACCCCAGGCATGTTCCAAAGCCTCATGGAGTGTCTGTTAAACAGAATCAAAGGAGTCGTCCCTTATTTTGACGATGTTCTGGTCTCAGCAAAAAACGCCAACCAACTAGAGAACAGATTGAGGGAAGTTTTAAGAAGATTTAGAGATGCAGGCCTTAAGGTAAAGCAAGAGAAATGTAATTTAGCCACCAACCAGGTCGAGTTTCTGGGCTACCTAATAGATGAACAAGGCATACACACCACTGAAAAAAAGATAAAGGCAATCAAAGATGCACCAAGACCTAGGAAAAAAACTGACCTTCAAGCATTCCTAGGTCTCATAAATTTTTATAGTGTGTTCCTGCCCCACAAGGCAACTATAGCAGAACCCTTACATCGGCTGCTAAATAAAAAAACTACCTGGACATGGGGCCACCGGGAACAAGCAGCATTTCAGGGTATCAAAGACCTATTAACGTCGAACACCATTTTAATTCAGTATAGCAATACCTGCCCTTGATGGTAACCTGTGATGCATCGCCTTTTGGGATCAGTGCCATCCTGAGCCACAAGCTACCAGATGGCAGAGAGGCACCACTCGCTTTTTATTGAAAGACGCTTTCCAAGTCAGAACGCAATTACAGACAACTTGACAGAGAATCCCTCACAATCATCGCCGGAGTCAAAAGATTCCATGAGTACCTTTACAGTAGAACCTTTTCGATCATCACTGATCACAAGCCCCTGTTAGGAATCCTAGCAGGCAACAAGCCAACCCTGAACATTCTGTCATCTAGAATGACGAGGTCGTCTGAATTCCTTGCTGCCTACTCCTACACGCTGGTTCATCGCCCTGGAAAAACCATCACCCATGCCGACGCCCTGAGCCGTTCCCCACTGCCCATCAGAGAAGAGGACCCAGCTCCAACCAGCTCAACACTTCAACTAGAGACCTGCCCGACCCTGCCGCTAACTGCAGTGGACGTCGTGAGAGCCACCGCAAAAGACCCTTTGATAGCGCACATCTTGAATTGGGTAGGGAAGGGCTGGCCGGAAGAGAACAAAACTGAGACTTTTAAGCCATTTTGCACCCAACAGACCAAACTGTCTATAAAGAAGAGTTGCATATTATGGGGTGACAGAGTGGTGATACCAAACAGTCTCCAGGAAGATGTTCTGTGCATGTTGCACGAGGGGCACCTGGGCATAGTCAAAATAAAAGCCCTGGCCAGGAGTTACATCTGGTGGCCAGGGCTGGATAAAGACATTGAACGCTGGGTTGCAACATGCCATGCCTATCAAAAATCGAGGCCTACCCCCCCCCACAGGCACCAGTAAGAGACTGGGAAACTCCCCGGGGTCCATGGTCTAGAGTACATATTGACTTTGCGGGTCCCACGAAGGGAAACACATCTCTCATAGTCATGGATGCAAACTCAAACTAGTTAGAAGTCATCCTCATAGCTTCCACAACCACTGAGGCAGTAATGAAACAGCTACACATGGACTGCCTGATGTACTGGTGTCAGATAATGGGCCCCAATTTACAGCGTTAGCATTCAAATAGGATGTTGCTGCCCAGGGTATCCAAAATGCTTTAACGGCGCCTGCCCATCTGGCTGCAAACGGCAGGGCTGAATGCATGGTTCGGTACACTAAGGAGGGCCTAGATAGAATGGACAAGGGGGACGTGCAAGACAAACTAAACTGACTACTAACCCTGCAGCATATTACCCCTAGCAGCACAACCAACAAAAGCCCAGCAGAACTCCTAATGGGTAGGAAATTGTGTTTCTACCTAGACAGACTGCACCCCATTTACACCTGGGACAAACCCCCCGACTCCTCCAACAAATATCGAACATTTGAAACTGGTGACCTGGTCTATGCAAAAAACCTCACTGGGGACCCCTAGTGGCTTCCAGCCATGATCACCCAAATTACAGGTGCCCGGGCATACCGACTACTCCTAGACGACAGAAGAAAATGGAAGCGGCATATCGACCAGCTTCGTTCTTGCAACCTCAAACGCAAAAACACACCAGAGCCAAAAATAAATATCAACCAAAAAACAACCGAGGAGGGGGGGGAAATACAAAATAATAAAAAAAGGAGAGACGAACCTCCCATAACAAGACAACAAACACTACAAAAAGACTATCAAACAAACCAAAAAGAGCACTCACGGTTAGATGAACCCCAAATGAAAAGTTCGGGAGCAGGAGAACGAAGCAAGGCCTTCCTGGAAGGAGACAGCCAGGCCAGCTCAAACAACCCGGACAAACCAGCAGGGAGCGGCGGAGCCATCTCAACCGGCCCGAGAGATTCAGGTGGGAGCGGCAAGGCTGACTCACCCTTCCAGGAGATTCCATGGAGAAGGAACAGAGAGACAGCAATCCCGTCCGAACCGCTCAAAGACCACACCGCGACTGAGCTGTGCAGGTCAACCAGGAGTTGAAAAAGTCCCACCTACCTGCGTGACTACGTGATGCATGTTGGACTAAACCAAAGGGGGAGGGGTGTTATGTATGGAACTTGGTAGGCTTCAAGTTCCCTATTCTGATTGGCTGAAAAGGCCATTCTCGGATTGGCCATGAGAGACCAATCCGATTAGCCCATCAGATGGCGGGAACACTTAAAGTGGTGTCATTGGCCACAAGCCATGGGCAAGCCACTATAGAAAGGGCTGCCGCGGCTTGGGCTCTCGTTCTGTTACCATTGCTTAGCCCTGAACACAACTGGGGATGCTCCCCAGTTGCTGAATTATAACCTGTTCATGATTGCACTGCGGGCAAGGTTTGAGGACCCACTGGCAGAGCACAAGGCCCGGATTAAGATGAAGACCATAAATCAGGGGCGGAGGTCAGTGGCTGACTGCACCCAAGAATTTAGACAGTTAACTGGTCATCTCTGAGGCTGGTCCCAGGAAGCCCTGATAGAAGCATTTAAAGATGGTTTAAATGAAGAGTTTGGAAATGAAAATTTCCAAACAAATATATTGCATACCTTGTTCCAAGATTCCATCTGCTAAGACACTGGCTAAACTGTTTATTTCACATATCTATAGGTAACATGGCATTCCGGAACGCATAATCTCTGACAGAGGGGTCCAGTTTACCTCAGATTTTTGGAAAGAGTTCCTGAAGTTGATAGGCTCTGCCCAGGGCTTAAGCTCCGCCCACCACCCTCAAACCAATGGGGCCTGTGAGAGAACTAACGCAGTGTTAGAACAATATCTTAGATGTTACATAAATTATCAACAAGATAACTGGTCCGACTTACTACCATTTGCCAAAGTGGCATATAACAACTCCGTACATAGTAATACTGGATTTACTCCATTTAAAGTAGCTTCAGGACAATATTTTGTACCCATACCTGAATCTCCTTGTGAAAAGCCTAACATCCATTCATTGGATGAATGGATAACTCAACTCCAACTTAACTGGCCAGTGACACGCAAAGCATTAGATGAGGCCCATCAAGTTCATAAGAAGTTTGCAGACAAGAAAAGATCTCCACAGAAAGTATATAAAATGGGTGACAAAGTTTTCCTGTCCACCAGATACCTGCAGACCACTGAAAAGTCAAAGAAGCTTGGTCCTAAATATGTTGGTCCTTTCACGATTGAACGGATTATAAATCCTGTAACAGTCCAGCTGAACTTACCGAAAACTCTTCGACGAATTCATCCGGTGTTCCATGTTAGTTAACTAAAACCTGAACATATTTCTGACTTAAGACCCATCCAGGCTGACCCTCCCATACCAATACTGATTGAAAGTGAACAACATTTTGAAGTTAAAGAAATTCTGGACTCTCGCAAATGGAGGGGTCGACTCCATTAACTTGAAGCCTGGAAACATTTCCCTTTTTCACAAGCCGAATGGGTTAATGAAACCGATGTTAAAGCACCTAAGTTGATCATGGCATTTCATTCCAAGTATCCTGATAAGCCTTAGGATTGTATTCTTTTGTAATTGTTTAATGATTAATAATTGTCTTTATATTTTCTCCTCTCTCTCTTCTAGGACTGATGGTTTTCCTTTATCTAGGAGGGCCGAATGTCAGCCTTCAAGATCTTCTACTATCGCTTTGCATCTTTCGGCTGTCATAAGAAACAGGGGGGAGGGGAGATAGGGATAAGTCTGGGAAGTGAGCTGGAGGTGTTACATTCTTCTGTTGTGTACATGGGGGGGGGAGCATACAATAGAGTTAGGTTTCTATTTCTCGCTTAGCTTTCTTTTCTCTGCACAACTGCAACCCGTTATCAAAGTATGCCAAGGACAGAGGCCTCATCATCACCTGAAGATGCCCACATGATTATATTCACAACTTCTAATTGGAAGTTTCATCTGAACTATTGGGGGTGGGAACAGTTCCATCACTTTGTATATTTGATATGCGTGCCTAATTTCTCAGATTCAGAATTCTTTGGTTGCTACCACTTGACTTTCAGTAAAAGATATCTTTTCTCTAAATTAAAGAGTTGCATATTATGGGGTGACATTTTTTTCCTGGATTTTGAATGGAGCTCCGCCTGACAGAAAGCCATTTGGGCCAGTCATTGTCTCTAAGTCCAGTCCACCTCACAGCATTGTTGTGGTGGGAGCAAATCAGTAGAGGAAAGAGTATTAGGTATATTCAACAGCTTGAGTTACCAATAAAGCAATAAAGGCAGGATGAAACCTTGATAAAAAATAAATAAATACAATTGTCCCTGTTTAAAGCCCATGTCACACTGCACCAACGGATGTAAAGAGGATGTAAAACGGAGAGAAACACTTGCCATCCATTGGTTAACGCGATGCTTCCATTCTCTACTTTCATCCTCTCTATCTGTCCAGCATCCGTTGACTGAGATTCCATCTGCTCAAAAAGTTTTGAGCTGCTCAAAACTTTTTGAGTGGAAAATGTATCCAACACGTCCGTTCTGCATCTGCAACGCATACGGGGAACATCCGTTCTACATCTGTTGTCGTCCATTATGCATCCGCTATATCCACTAGGCATCCGCTGCGCATCCGCACAACTTGCATCCACTCCAGCGGAAAACGGACACAGGGAGGAAGCGTAATGGATGTGGAACGGACACAAAGCGTTAGTAGCACAGATGGAGAAAGGATGAAAGTGGATGCAGCTCGCATACAAAGCATTTAAAATGGAAAAAGCGTTCACAGAGGAGACCAATCTCAGATATTTAGGACGTATGCAGGATGTCTAGAGGATGCAAAAGGACATCTAGAAGAAAACCTATATTTCGTATAAAAAGGGGGAGGAACTCACCTAGATCTCACTTTCAGTCCAGCAGCCTTGCGGTGCAGACCTCTTCAGCCTTGCTCTTGCTCTTGCTCTTCCACAGCATCCAGTCATCTCCACCATGGATCATCACACACTCCTTTTGTAGCCACCATCGTTCTACAACAGTGCGAAGCCATCTACAGGCTCTTTCACCTCTTCTACGTGAAGAAAAGGAGGCAGCCAAGAAGTGTCTGGGTCCGAAGATGGATCGCGAGAAGAGCCGAGTACGGACTGTATAACAAGCTGATAGTGGATCTGAGGAACGAAGACACTCGTGCATTCCAGAACTTCATGAGGATGCCTCGAGCCATGTTTGACGAAGTTGTGGAGCGACTGAGACCCAGGTTGACCAAGCAGAGCACCAACTTCCAGCCCAGCCTGGACCCTGGGCTCAAGGTAGCACTGACTCTGTGCCACCTGGCTTCCGGGACCATGTACAGGAGCATGCAGTACAGCTGGAGGGTGCCACCCAACACCATCAGCATTGTGGTCAGAGAAGTGGTGCAGGCCATCATCGAAGAATACGTGGAGGAGCTCCTCCAGTGCCCCACCACTGAAGAAGGCTGGAAGAAGGTTGCAGAACAGTGGTATCAGAGGTGGAATTTTCGCCACACCGTTGGAGCCATAGATGGGAAGCACATGGCCTGCAAAGCTCCAGCCAAGTCGGGGTCCACTTATTTCAACTACAAGGGCTTCTTCAGCATCATCCTCTTCGCCATGGTCGATGCTGACTACAAGTTCATGTACATCGATGCTTCAGGCAACGGCTCATCCTCAGATGCCCAGGTATACAACGCCAGTCACCTCAAGGAGGAGCTGGAATGCAACCTCATCGTGGGCTTCCCAGATCCAGAACCCCTGCCCAACGACACACAAGATGTGCCCTACTTCATCGTGGGGGATGACGCCTTCTCCCTCACAACCTACCTCATGAAGCCCTACACCTCCAAATACCTCCCCCATGAAGAGAGGATCTTCAACTCCAGGCTGTCTAGGGCAAGGCGGGTGGTGGAGAACGCCTTTGGCGTTCATATACATCGATGCTTCAGGCAACAGCTCATCTTCAGATGCCCAGGTCATCTGTGGCGTGGCTTGCATCAGTGGCGTGGCTGGCATCAGTGGCATCAGTGGCATCGGTGGCACCGGTGGCGTACGATGTACCTGTGTCTGGACTGGGAAGGGCTGCCTGTGCTGCTGGAGCTCCTGGTCGCCGTAGCCTTGGTAGGTGAGGGCCTGTGGAAAGCCTTGGAAGGGCAGTGACATCACCTGGTGTGGAGGAGCAGGCCTGGACTGGGTGGAAACAGGTTCATCTGGGTTTGGAGGGTTGTGAAGAAGACCGGTGATCCTGTCCTTGACCACCTGGTACTGTGATTCCGACATGTTCATGAGGGTCTGGTTGACGTAGGTGAGGAAGGGCTTGTGGTTGGAGGATGGGACGTCGGTGTGTTCCAGCTGAGAGAGGAGATCTACGCTGCTTCTGATGGTATCCCTGATCTCCAGCAGGACAGTGTGGCTCTGCCCCACCGGTCTGCCTCTCTGCCTTTCTGTGGAGGTGGAGCTGGGGGTGGATGTGGGTTGGCCTGTGGTGGAAGTGCCCTCTCCTTGCTCCCACTGTGTCAGGGGATCCTCCACGTGCTCCACCATGGGTAGAGCAGCTTTTGGGGGGGTTCTTCGTCGTGGCACGCTCCACATATACCTGCCTGGACACAGGAGCTGACTTTTCGCCAGAAGAGGAATGGCTCTCTGCAGGCTGCCTGAGAGAGAGGGTTGTGAGAGGGGCTGCTCCTCGGTGGTGGATCTCACCCTCCAAGAAGCTGCACTTGGCCATCACGTAGGTCTCTCGGTCTGTCAGCTTGACCATGGCCTGGCCAGATTTCTTGAGGTGCAGCTTCCCTAACCAGGTGTGCATGTGCTTCCACCAGCCGAGGAGCACCTCTGAAGTGTAGCCCAGGCTCTCCGCCTTCTCTCTCCAAGCCGCCTGCTTCCTCTTGGTGTCTCGATAGAGCCTGTATCCCTTCTGCCATAGATACTCATTCTCCCTCAGCCATTGCAGCAACTCATCCTCATTTTCCTCTTCAATGGAGTATTGCATCCTCTCCCGTTCACACGTCTGCCTCTTCATCCCTCTGGCAGGGCCATATGGGCCCTCATCAAAGGGGCTTTGAGGTTGTAGGGCTGCTCCTCCACACAACCAGCAGCAGCAGCAGCAACAGCAGTAGCAGCAAAAGCAGGACCAGCAGGACCAGCAGCGCCAGCAGGACCAGGATCAGCAGCAGCAGAGTAAACACCAGCAGCGCCAGCAGCACCAGCAGGACCAGGAGAACCAGCAGGATCAGCAGGACCAGGAGCACCAGCAGCACCAGCAGGACCAGCAGGACCAGGAGCAGCACCAGCAGAGTAAGCACCAGCAGAAGCACCAGCACCAGGAGCAGCACCAGCAGAGTAAGCACCAGCAGAAGCACCAGCACCAGGAGCAGCGCCAGCAGAGTAAGCACCAGCAGAAGCACCACCACCAGGAGCAGTGCCAGCAGAGTAAGCACCAGCAGAAGCACCACCACCAGAAGATAAGGCTATGCCTTATCACCCTTGTACCTAATTATCACTAATCAATGGACCCAATGTACTAATATAGGCGTAAAGGCCCTGTCACACTGCCCAACGGATGCAAAACGTCAGTAAAAAGGACACAACGGACGAGAAAAATGTTCCATCCATTGTTATCTGCTCTCAGAAGGGGCAAAAATGTGCATAACCGGAGTGAATAACATGGAAAGGAACAGACGCAGGGAGGACGCAGAGCGGATGGAAAGTGGATGCGGAAGGGAAGCTCAGCGAATGGAAGTGGATGGCACATCCGCTAGGCTTCCGGGAGACCACAGCAAAGCAGTCGTGGAACGGAAAGAGCGGATGCAGAGCGGAAGCCTCGCGGATGCATAGCGGAAGCCTAACAGATGTTTAGCGTTAAATGCACATGCGGGCAGGATGCATTGCGTAAGCCCCACGGATATAAGGGAAGCAGCTCGGAAGCAGGTCACCATTCAGAGGAAAGACCTGCTGCCGGACGGATTGACACCCTTGCCTGCCCTGCCTGCATGCCTGCCTGAAAGCCTTGCTGCCAGGCTTGCTGCCAGCCTTTCTGCCAGGCTTGCTGCCAGCCTTCCTGCCAGCCTTGCTGTCTGCCTCCCTGCCAGCCTTGCTGTCTGCCTGCCTGCCAGCCTTGCTGCCAGCCAGTTTGCCTGCCAGCCTTGGTGCCCACCTTCCTGCCAGCCTTGGTTCATGCCTGCCTGCCAGCCTTGGTTCCTGCCTCCCTGCCAGCCTTCCTACCAGCCTTCCTGCCAGCCTTGATGCCTGCCAGCCTTGGTGCCTGCCTCCCTGCCAGCCTTCCTGCCAGCCTTGGTGCCTGCCTCCCTGCCAGCCTTCCTGCCACCCTTGGTTCCTGCCAGCCTCCCTGCCAGCCAGCAACCCCACAACCATGCGGAAGAACAGCAAGCCTCAGCCATCTGCTGTCAGGCCTTGCAAGAGGGACAGGGCTACCATCCCTCCCCCTGGCCCTCACTCTGGTTCTGCTGGGGCTTCTGCAGCACGGGCTTGCTCTTCTGGGGCTGGGGCTTCTGCTACTTCTGCTTCTGGAGGAGCTGATGACAAGCACTCCAGCACCAGCCACCTCCACAGCATCTGGACCCTTCACCCCTGAGACTGAGTGACCAAGAGGAGTACCAGAGACTCATTTTTGTTTTGTAGCTTCTTGTTAGTAAAGTCTATTTTTGATTCATACACTTGCTTCGTTTCTTTTTTTTAATAAAGTCTTGGTGAAAACTTTTAGAAATGGTTTAAGCCTTTGCATGCTTGTGGGATGGGTAAGGATAGCTTTGAAATGGGGTAGGATACCTGTGGGATGGGTAATAGCTGTGGGATGGGTTAGGATAGCAGTGGGATAGATAAACCTCCAGTGCAAGCATAGTGGGACTGTATGGTACACCCTCCCAGGTGCCACACCTATGGCCCTATATTATCAATAATAATGTAATCATTCATCCACATATTTGAACATAAACACAACTCTTTATTAAATGCCCTGTTCATTGTAGGCCCACCCAACATACATGGCCCAATCTCATCAATGTGATGAGACAGGCTGAAGGAAGCATCCATTAAGCATCTACCATCCTGTCTTGCCACTCCACTGCTCCAGCTGGGGAGTTGCACCAATGTTTCAGGAGGTTGCGCTGCTTCTTCCCTTCACGTGAGGCTCTGTTGGGGCCTTGCACATCCTCAGTGTCTATCAGGTTTCGCCCATGCCTCCATTCCCCAGGCTCCATGTCCCCATTGCCTTGTTGGAAGTCCACGAGCCTGTTCTGCAAGACTGGGTAGCGGGTGTGCATGAGATTGTGCAGGATGCAGCAAGCTTCCATGATCCTCCTCATGGTCTCTGGGCGATGCTGCATGGTGGTGAGAAGTACCTGGAACCTGTTGGCCAGGATGCCAAAGGCGTTCTCCACCACTCGCCTTGCCCTAGACAGCCTGTAGTTGAAGATCCTCTCTTCACGGGGGAGGTATTTGGAGGTGTAGGGCTTCATGAGGTAGGTTGTGAGGGAGAAGGCGTCATCCCCCACGATGAAGTAGGGCACATCTTGTGTGTCGTTGGGCAGGGGTTCTGGATCTGGGAAGCCCACGATGAGGTTGCATTCCAGCTCCTCCTTGAGGTGACTGGCGTTGTATACCTGGGCATCTGAAGATGAGCTGTTGCCTGAAGCATCGATGTACATGAACTTGTAGTCAGCATCGACCATGGCGAAGAGGTTGATGCTGAAGAAGCCCTTGTAATTGAAAAAAGTGGACCTTGACTTGGCTGGAGCTTTGCAGGCCACGTGCTTGCCATCTATGGCCCCAACGGTGTGGGGGAAATTCCACTTCTGATACCACTGCTCTGCAATTTTCTTCCATCCTTCTTCAGTGGAGGGGCACTGACGGAGCTCCTCCTTGTATTCTTCGATGATGGCCTGCACCACTTCTCTGACCACAATGCTGATGGTGTTGGGTGGCACCCTCCAGCCGTACTGCATGCTCCTGTACTTGGTCCCGGAGGCCAGGTGGCGCAGAGTGAGTGACACCTTGAGCCCAGGTTCCAGGCTGGGCTGGAAGTTGGTGTTTGCCTTGGTCAACCTGGGTGTCAGCCGCTGCACAACTTCGGCAAACATGGCTGGAGGCATCCTCATGAAGTTCTGAAATGCCCGAGTGTCTTCGTTCCTGAGCTCCACCATCAGCTTGTTGTACAGTCCGTCCTCTGCTCTGCTGGCAAACCATCTTCGTACCCAGACACTTCTTGGCCACCTCTTTTTCTTCCCATAGTAGAGTTCACAGAGCCTGTAGATGGCTTCACACTGTTGCAGAAGGATGGTGGCTCCCAAAAGGACTGTGTTACGATCCACGGTGGACATGACTGGATGCTGTGGAAGAGCAAGGGTCAGATGAAGGCTGCAGAGGTCTGCAGCAGGACTGCTGGTCTGAAAGTGAAATCCAGATGTGTTGCTCCACCTTTTTATAGGCAGTATAGGTGTCCCTTTGCATCCTCTAGGCATCCTCTAGGTATCCTCTAGACATCCTTAATATCCAAGATAGGTCCCCTCTGCAAACGTTTTTTCTGTTTTACATGCTTTGTTTCCATGCTGCATCCACTAGGCATCCGTTCTGCATCCGTTCTGCGTCCGTTCCGCTTCCTCCCTGCATCCGAGCGGATGCGAGTTGCGCGGATGCGCAGTGGATGCCTAGCGGATATAGCGGATGCATAACGGATGCATAACGGATGCGTAGCGGATGCGTAGCAGATGCAGAACGGACAAATTGGATACATTTTCCATGCAAAAGTTTTGAGCAGCTCAAAACTTTCTGAGCGGATGAAACGTCCTTAAACGGATGCTGTACAGATAGAGAGGAAGCAAAACAGAGGCAGTGAGTACATCGTGTTAACCAACAGATGGCAAGCTTTTTTGTCCATTTTACATCCTCTTTGCATCCGTTGGTGGAGTGTGACAGGGGCTTTAAATAGACTCCAGAAGATGGTAGTGAACAGGAAGGCCTGGAGGAACGTTGTTCATGGGGTCATGATGAGTCGGACATGACTTCATAACTAACAATAGCAACTCCTATAAAGTAAGTCCTTGACTGTCCTAAAGGTGCTTTTTGAAGAGGTCACTGGACTTTCTGGTTGTTTCTTTTTTTATTTGCTTCTCATTCAAGAAACTTCTTCAGCTCTCTCGGATGGGAAACAAAATGTCTTGAAAGAAAAATCAGAAAGTCCAATGGCCTCTTGAAAAAGCACCTTTGGGACAACCATGACCTGAGAATTTCCATAGACATTTAGTCTTTGACTGATTACCAGAATTGAAATCTGAATTTTAGCTGCTAAGCAAGCCAATTGTTAAGTGAGTGAACTTTACAACTTTTTTAGCCACAGTTGTTGTTAACTGAATCATGCCGTTGCTAAGCAAATCTGGTTTCCTACATTGACTTTGCTTGTTGCAAATCAGCTGGGAAGATTGCAAATGGGATGCAGCTACCATCATAAATACATGCCAGTTATTAAGCACCCATATTTTGATCATGTGACTCTGGAGATTCAGCGATGGCTGTAAGAGTGAAGACCTGTTATAAATCACTTTTTTTCAATGCCATTGTAAATTTGAATCAGAGGTGGTATTCAGCAGATTCTGATCAGTACTGGAGAACCAGTAGTGGAAATTTTGAGTAGTTCAGAGAACCAGCAAATACCACCTCTGACTGGCCCTGCCCCCATCTATTTGCTACCTCCTGAGTCCCAGCTGATCAGCTGGATCTTTTTTTGTTGCCCTGAACAGGAGAACGGAACTGGAAAGCAGTTTAATGGGATGGGGAGGGAATGAGGATTTTGCAGTATCCTTCCCCTGCCTCATCCACCAAGCCCACAGAACCAGTAGTAATTTTTTTTTAATCCCACCACTGCTTTGAATGGTTACTAAATAAATTGTTATAAATTGAGGAGTATCCATAGATGATTCTGGGAAGCTCGCAATTAAAACAGAAGAAAAGCAATAAAAACAATCAGAATTTAAAACAACAAAAATACTTTTCCTGAGTATTTCTTATGTGGGTTTAATATTGCTGCAGCCATAGAAAATTACTAGATAGGGTATTTCAGGATCTGAATGAAGCCCTGGGTAACGTATTTGGACCTCTCCTCCACATCACCATGGAAGTTATCAGAACTGATCTTACATATTCATATCCATTTTGAGTATGGAAGCAATCATCTATCAATCAAAGATTCCTTGGACATTAAAAGAAAATGTCAAGAAATAACCACAAGGCTTCCAATACTTCACAGAAGGACTGAAGCCAACCCTTGACAAATAGAAAAATCTTTTCCCCAGATACCAGCACAGTGGCAGCTAAAAAAGTACAACATGTTTCTAAACTGCTAGGGTATCCTGGGCAATTCAAGGTCACTTTATTCATTTTATTACATATATCTAAAAAAAACACACACTCAGATCTGGGCTGTATCTAAAATGTATTTTTTTAAAGAAACCAGATCTGGGCTGTCTGCAAAGCTGCCAAAAGAATATACAATAAAAAGTAAAGAGCAAGATATATATTAAAACACACAAGACTAATCTGAGAACAATCAAAAAATTCAACAGAGCAACATTAACTTCAGCTCTGTAGACATTTTGACTTGGAAAAAGCCTGATCT
This sequence comes from Laticauda colubrina, assembly GCA_015471245.1. Classification (NCBI taxonomy): domain Eukaryota; kingdom Metazoa; phylum Chordata; class Lepidosauria; order Squamata; family Elapidae; genus Laticauda; species Laticauda colubrina. The sequence goes on from BLBF01000040.1 coordinate 13,630,639, forward strand.
TGGATTACCTAATTATTTATTACATTTTTAGAGCACCAAATAACTGAAGAGTCCTAGATAGTGCAGAGATTTTAAAAACAGAACAAAACCAAGATAGCAAGACAGTTATAGAAATAAAACAGTGTGTGATAATCCAGAAGCAGAGAGATAAAATAATGTGTCATAAAATAAAGCTGCAATTAAAACAAGCAACAAGAACAAAAGGTGCTAAGAATCTAACATGATCTTAAAAATCCTGGGTAAATTAAATGCCAAGGCTTTCCAGGGATGGGGAAATGTTTCAATTTTATGTTTCCATAGATCTTGCAGGTTTGCAAACCACCACAAAGCTGAAATCAGAGTTCTCGTAATATGGTAAACAAATAAATGTTAAAAAGATGTTTTCTACTCTGAATGTCCCTGGTATAGAAATAACACTTCTCTAACAACAGACAACATGTTACTACTGAATATGCCTTTTTTCCTGTGCCTACTGTCTCCTCTCATTTGATGGGGAACTGGTTGGATATCTAAGAATCAACTGATTTCAGTCAAAGCTCAGCAAAAATTATATAAATTCAAGTAAATAGATCTGGAAAGAGATATTCCTTTAGAGATCACTGTTCAAAGCAGAATCCATTTTCATCATCCACTAACCAATATCCAGCATTTGTTTAATTTATATGCCCGCCAACCTCATTGTCAGGAGATTCATTTTAAGGAATTTATTGTGAAAATGTGCAAATACAACCATGAGTGTGTTGTGCTAGTCACAGAGTTTTCTTACAGGTGCAATTCAAGGTGTTAGTTATTGCCTTTGGAACTGTACATGGCACAAGACCAGGTTATTTGCAAGACCACCTCTAACTAAGAATATTCTGGTAGGGTGGGTATGTTCCAGGCCTGTTCCCTGGGATCTTGTCAGCTAGGGGGACCTTGGAAATGTGCCTTTTTTCATGACTTCTCCTCCCTTGTGAAACACTTTCCCACTGGTAATTGGATGAGCCCCTTCTCTTCTAGCCTTTCAAAGGGCCATGAAGACCTTACTTTTTTACTGAGGCTCTGGGATTGTATGGGTAGAAGATATGGAAAGAGAGCAGTTTAACCTTCTGTGGGTCACCCTAAGGGGAATTATGACAGAGCGTGTTTTTTTGGTTTATTATTTTACTGTTTTTTATTATTGTTTTATTTATTGGGGGGGGGGGTTGGTTGTTATGAGTTGCCAAGAGTCGCTTAATATGGGCAGCCATATAAATCGTTTCAATAAATCAATAATTAAATGAGGAAAAGCAGCAAGATCTCACTCTGGACACTGGCTGCCTAACAAGCTAGAATCTAATTTCTCATCTATCATTCTGAACATGTTTCATTGTCCTATTTCAAAATTAAAACTGTATCTATTTTGTTCATTGAGTTTTAACAGAACTCACTAATCCACTGCATCCTCTTAGATCTTCCCTTGATTTTGTGGTCTTTCCCTTGGTTCTGTAAAGCTTTTCTATTGCTGTTCTGATTCCACAGCTGTGTATCCTCCAACCATTGCTGCTCTAAATCTATTTTACTTGCCCCATTCATCAGATATTAGAGATCCTTGTGCAACTAAGTCATGTCCATCGATCTCCAAGTAGCGGTTAGCCTCTTGGGTCAAATGAGAAATGAAAATAAATCAAAGAGGGTGACTTTCCTGTAGCCAGCAATAACAGCTTAACAATCCCTTGAATCCCTTGAATTTTATCCAGTATTTACTGATCTTAAGCTATGGTACAAAGACTTCTGAAACACCAGTAAATATTATAGCTCATGGAAGGCAGCCATCAGCTTTGGGTAATAAGCATATTCTGCAGTGGATGAAACTGTGAGGAAGGGAGCCAAAATGATTCAGTCAAAGACTGTAGTATGCAAGAACTTCAAGTTACTGTTCCAGTGGATATTTAATTAAGCACTGAGACAGAAAAGCAAAGCAGTTTCCAAATAAACCAATGACATAAAAATTCAGTCTTTCACATGTGTTCAGTATTTATTCTCCTCCTCCTTTCTGCAGCCTAGTTCAGTTTCCAGCCTGAGAGTAATTCTATCTGAATATTTTTTTTAAAAAATGAGAAGGATATGTGACACGGGTATGTAACAGTTCTGGCAGAGCTTCTTTACTCTGTTTGAGAGTCTCTTATGTTATCTGCTTGCCAGCTTTTAGGAACAAAATATTGGACAAGAAAGGCCCTTTGTTCGATTTGTCCCAAATGCAAGCAGAGGTTCGTGTTTTTTTATGACTGGAATAGATTGCATTAGCTTTTCACTTGAAACTTTATATACACGGATTTTAATGCAATTCTCATGCAAAAGAGTGCTTTTATTTTTTTGTACATGCATACATGACTAGCTTAAAGGCTTTGAGATGAGGAAGATGGATTAGCTGACAGTCATTTGTCTCTTCTCTATAAATGAGCTAAATAAACAATGGTCCATTGAGATTACCTTCAACTTGGAAATATTTGATCCCTAGCTGGCTTCATCTCATCAGATTTATTTTAAAAAATCAGGTTTTTTTCAAATCAACATCTGCCTGAAAGTCCTATATGCTTCCCATTTGAGCTAGAAATACACTTACAACTAGATAACAAAACTTTTCTTTCACTTAACTCAACTGATGATATTTATTGCTAATAGTCATTCCTGGAAAAACATTAAAGCTAAGCTAAGAATCAAGCAGAAAATCCCAAACCAGCCAATCTCCAGAGTGCGAAACACAAGGCAATAAACTACCTTTTTAATATAATTACCATTTTGTTTTGTCTGATATCCAAGCAAATAGCCACATGTCTGTAGTAGCTACTATAAATTTATGAATATAAGACATTATGCCTGATTCGACTGTTGCCAAACATTTTCAGATTAAAATAGTGTTCTTACTACCATTTCAAATAAATTGTCTTTTCACTCCCCTTCCCAAGAAATTAGGTTGAGAAAATGTACATGCAATGATCAGTCTTAAAAGCCAACCATTATGAAAGAAGATTTTGCAATATCTCCTTGTCCCAATAAAATGCCTGCAGTATTTGTCATCATGCAGGAAAAGAAAAGTCAATAACAGGAGAATGAGAAAGGAAGAAAACTATATCAAGAATAAAAAATGAGAGTCTTAAAAAGCATAGATCTAGGAAACAGAAGGAATATGTAAATGATGACAAGAGCCCAAAGGCAGTGAAAAATACTTGAGAAAACCAAATTGAAAAATGAGCATCAAATAACACTGAGGATTTGAGTTAATACCAAAGAATACTTAAAGCATAATTATCTACCGAACAACTGGCAATGAGAAAGGAAAGCAATGCAGTATAAAAGAATAGGAAGGCTCTTTTTAGCAATTACTTTTGCACCCGTCTTTGAAAAGGGAACAGGGCAGATGTTTTTTTGTTTTGTTTTGTTTTGTTTTTTTGCTTAAAAGATACAACAGGCAGAGATATGAATGAAGAATGGAAGAAAAGGAGGGGCTGAAATCCACAGTTCAGAGAGCAGAATGCATACAAGCTTTTGCTCAGAATTCCAGTTACTAGTTTGCTTATGATTCTCTGGGTCACTGCTATTCTCAAAGAAAATGGTTGCTGCAGAAACCATACACTCAGATCTCATAGGATGAGGTCTTTCTCATTGAGCAGTACATAGAATATTACCAACTTTGTAGAAGAAACAATGATATGGAGCACAGGCAGTGGTGGGATTCAAATAATTTAACAACTGGTTCTCTGCCCTAATGAGTTCTTCCAATAACCAGTTCACAAAACTGCTCAGAAACTTAACAACTGGTTCTTCCAAAGTGGTGCGAACTTGCAGAATCCCACCACTGGGCACAGGAAAAACTTTGGAGGAGTTCATCAAGGTTCAGGAGATTCTGACATGCTTTGACAATTGGCTGAAATCAGCATGAAGAATTTCATTGGGGATAGGGGTGGGATTCTACTGGTCCGCACCAGTTCAGTAGAACTGGTTGTTACCATTTCCGATAGTTTGGAGAACCAGTAAAACAGACCCCTGACTGACCCCACCTCTCTCCACCCGCTCTTCTGTTCCCTATCCAGTCAGTCCTTATTGCACATGTGCAACATCACGTGCTTGCATGACAATCACTGACGGCCCCATCCCAACCAGTCATTCCTTATAGCGTATGTGTGATACATCACTTCCCACATTTTCCCATCTGCCACCATTACTTCCAGTAGCAGCAGCCAGCCAGCCTTCCACCATCTAATCTCCCTAGGTGAGTGAGGCTCTACAAGCCCCGGTCTCCTACATGCCGCTGCTGCCACCAGATTGTTGCCATCGCTGCCACCCTTGCTCTTGCCACCAATGCTGCCACAAGCCCCAGCTGAGTCCTGACTCCCGGTCCAGCCTAGGCTGCCATTGCCATGTTGCCAGCCCTCAGCACTCCCATCCTTGCAAGCTTCCCCCCCAAACTTTCCTGGCTTGCTTAGCCACCAGCGCCATGGCTCCATGTGGTACTTGTGGCCCAGCAAGCTTCCCACCTCCACGACTACTTACCTGGCTTGCTTAGTCTCTGGTGTCATGGCTCCATGCGGCACTCATGACCGAGCAAGCTTCCCCCCCCCCACATGCCTGGCTTGCTGGTGGCCAAGAGGAAGGCCAGCCAGGGCTGACCTGTCGCCCCTTGGGTCCCGCCTGGATTCTCTGCAGTTGATGGTTCTTGCCTGTTAGGAGCGAGGGTAGGGGAATGACCAGGGAGGACAATGCAACACCACCTGGGCCCACATTGCCTGGGCAGCATAGCATCAGGGAAGGCAAGCCAGGGGTGAGAGCCACTGGGCTCCCTGCCAGCCCGCACTTCCACTCTGGTGCAGCAGACAACGAAGTGCACCCTAGTGTAAAGAACAGAAATATAAGTCCTAGCTGCTTCTTCTTTCCCAGCTGGAATTCAGCTAGTAGCCCATGCGCCATCTCCTAGCAGAAGATCCCAGGCACATGCGAGGCCAGGACCTTCTGCGAGGAGATGGCACACAGGCGAGTCCCTGTGGCACCGTGAGATGCATTGTTCTGTGTATGCCTGAGAAGGAGGAGAAGACTTGGGTAACTTTTCTGACTTCCTTCACTTCACTCCGCTGCTTCTCAGAAGGCAGCTGCCCCAGCCTGTCCCTTTAAGGTATTTTGATGCAGAGGGAGAGACCAAAATAGGACAGGCAGGGCACAGGAGATGCCTTCTGAGTCTCGTCATGTCCCCATCACCTTGCCAAGAAGCCTCTAAGCACCACCTTTTTGCTGGCAGGAGAATCTTCCAGCCGCCGCTCCCAGAGTCCAGCTGCATGGAAAAAAAGACATGGCAGCTACAGGTATCTCATGACAAGAGCAAGAGGAAGATAAGGTTTCAGGCAGTCAAGAAAGCCAAAAACAAGCTGCCTAGCCCAGAGCTGCTTGTGGGTGGGGTGGCGAAGTGAGCTGCAGCACACGCCATGCTTGAATTTCCCAGCTCTTAACTTTCATCAAAAGTGGGAGGGGAGGAAGTCACACCTGCAGCCCCTTTGTTGGAACCCGAAGCCTTGCCTGCTGGTTTTTTGGGGCAACATGGGATCGGAGACTGGCTGGGAAGAATCTCATAATGATGCTACTGGGTGCTTGGAAGCATGTGTGTGTGTGTGAGTGTGTGTGTGTTTGTTTGTTTTAGGTGAGTATCCTAGCTTTAGAAGGAGAGAGGGAAGGAGGAAGGAAAGGGACAGAAAGAGAGAGAGAAAGAGGAAGAGAGGAAGAGAGAGAAAGAGAAGGAAAAAGAGAGACAGGAAGAGGGAAAGAGAGGGGGAAGAGAGGAAGAGAGAGAGAGAGGGAAAAGAAAGAGAGGGAAAGAGAAAGAGAAAGAGAGAGGAAAAGAGAGAGGAAAAGAGAGAAAGAGAGGTAAAGAGAGAAAAAGAAGGAACAGACAAGAAAGTATAACAAAAAGGAAAGAAAGAAAAGGGAAAGAGAAAGGAAGAGGAAAGAAGCAAAGGGAGGATGGAAGGAAGGGACAGAAAGAGAGAGGGAGAGAGAAAAGAAAGAGGGAAAGAAAGGGAAAGAAGGAAAGGGAGGGAGGAGAAAGTGAATGGGATATCGAGGGAGGGAGAGAAAGAGAAAAAGAAAGGGAGAGAGAGAGAGAGAGAGAGAGAGAGAGAAAGAGAAGGGTCAGACAAGAAAGTAAAAAAATAAAAGTGAAAGAAAGAAAAAAGGGAGAGAGAAAGGAAGAGAAAGGAAGAAATGGGATAAACAAAGAAAGGGGAATGGAAGGAAGGGACAGAAAGAAAGGGGGAAAGAGGGAAAGAGAGAGAGAAAAGAAAAAAAGTAAAGAGAGAAAAGGGAAAGAAAGAGAAAGGGAGAGAGAAAGGAAGAGAAAGGAAGAAATGGGATAGACAAAGAAGGGGATGGGAGGAAGGGACAGAAAGAGAGACGGAAAGAGAGAGAAAAGAAAGGGAAAGAATGAAAGAGGGAGGGAGGAGAAAGTGAATGGGATATGGAGGGAAGAAGAGACAAAAAGAGAGAAGGAAAGAAAAGAGAGAAAAGGGAAAGAAAGAAAAAGGGAAAGGAAGAGAAAGAAAGAAAAGGGATAGACAAAGAAAGAAGGGGTAAAAGTAAGGTACTGAAAGAAAGAGAAAGGAAGGAAGGAAGGAAGAAAAAAGAAAGAAAGAAAGAAAGAAAGAAGGAAAGAAAGAAAGAAAGAAAGAAAGAAAGAAAGAAAGAAAGAAAGAAAGAGAATGAGATATATGAATGGATAGATAGATACTTGGAAAGAGGGAGAGGGAGAGAGAAAAAGAAGGAAGAAAGGAGACAAACCCTGGCTTCAGAAGACTCTTTGAAACAGCACAGAAATCTAGGGCTGGCCTGCAAGGGATCTCGGAGGTCGTCTTCTAGTCCAACCTCCTGCTCCAGCAGGATTAGAAGTGTGTGTGTGTGTGTGTGTGTCTGTCCATGGCTTTCAAAAATCCAAAAACAGGTCAAGTAGCACTGGGGAGGTCAGTCATAAATTAGAACTCTTCCTAAGCAACTGGCCATTAAGCAAGGACCACTTGTATTTGATTTGCCAGTCACTTGGCCACCTGGCCACACCCACCCAATCATATGACCACTAAACCACACCCAGCTTGTGACCACCAAGCCATGCCCACCCAGTCACATGACCACCAAGACACACCCACAAATTAAGCCACGCCCACAGAACCGGTTGTTAAAAAAATTGAAACTCACTCCTGATTGCGGACAAATGCAAGATCCCACACTTATGAAAGAAACATCAAAGTATAGGATCAATCCTGACTGCTCCTCCTTTGAAGGACAGATACTGAAGCTGAAACTCAAATACTTTGGACACCTAATGAAAAGAGAGGACTTACTGGAAAAGACCCTGATGTTGGGAAAGAAGGAAGGCAAAAGGAGAAAGGGATGGTAGAGGATGAGAGGAATAGTTAATGTCACTGACACAATGAACATTAATTTGGCAAACTGCATTTTGGGAGGCAGTGGAAAACAGGGGGGGCTGGTATGCTATGGTCCATGGGTCACGAAGAGTCAGACATGACTCAGCAACAAAATATAAGATGCAAAAAAGGTTTTGGGGATCACAAGATGAATATGAGCCAACTATGTGATGCAGCTGCCACATAAAATGCAATCTTAACTTGTATTAATAAAAGCATTTATCAAGATCACTTTTTTCCTTATTATTCATTGATCCTAATGCAACTAGAATAGGGGATCCAACTCTTGCACTCTAAGTACACTGATAAACTGTAACACATCCAGAGGAGATATTTCTCCCAGGGCAGAAGTGGTATGCAGCAGGTCCTGACCAGTTCTGGAGAACCGGTAATGGAAATTTTGAGTAGTTTGGAGAACTGACAAATACCACCTCTTGACTGGCCCCACTCTCATCTATTCTCTGCCTTCCAAGTCCCAGCTGATTGGCTGGGTTTTCTTTTGTTGCCCTGCACAGGAGAAAAGAGCTAAAAAGCAGGTTAGTGGGATGGGGAGGGAATGGGGATTTTGCAGTAACTTTCCCCCAGGAGTGGGGTGCAAATGAAGATTTTACAGTATCTTTCCCCTGCCATGCCCACCAAGCATGCCCACTAAGCCACGCCCACAGAACCAGTAGTAAAAAAAAGTTGAATCTCACCACTGTCCCACCACTGAACATATCCGGAGGAGAGCAGCCAAGATGATAGATGCTCTGGGAAAAATATTTATAAGGAGACATTGATAAAATTATAAGAAGATACAAATATCTATTCAGGTAACAAGATCTGTACTATAAGGCAGGGCAAAATAGTTCAGAGTTGCTTCAAGAGAAACGACAAGAAATAATGGGTCAAGAATTAGGATTTTTAGTGGACATCAGGAAGAATTTCCCAATGAAACAGGTTGCCTTATTAAATACCTTTCATTGGAGGAATTTAAACAGAGGATAGATGGCTTGCTGTTGGGGATGTATTAGGAAAGAATTAAATTAGATCATATCAGTGTTTTTCAACCATATGGACTTCAACTTCCATGTTGACTTAGGAATTCTGGTAGCTTTAAAGTCCACTTTAAACCCATTTCAAAACTTGAGAAACACTGGATCAAGTCCCTTTCACTGTTTACATTCTATGATGCTATGACTACCCAAATTCAGGCAATTGATTAAAGAAAAGCTGGAGACAAAGAATGAAAAAGAAAGCCCATCCTCTAATTCAGGGGTGGGATTCTACCAGTTTGCACCTCTTCGCTAGAACCAGTTGTGAACATTCTAAGCAGTTTGGATAACCGGTTGTTAGAAGAAATTACTGGCCTAATCCTGTAAGGAAGGCAGGAGGGAAACATACTGGTGTTGCTTACAGAAACTGCCTCTCTATTAACCCTTATTACATTCTTGGCAGGACTAGACTTCCTGTCTCTGGAACTTCTCTGGAGTTTTTTTTTTCCTCCTTTGCTGGTACTTTGCTTCTGTGGAGTGACCATTCAAAGTTACAATGGCACTGAAAAAGGTGACATGATCATTCTTCACACTTACGACTGTTGCAGCATCCCCACAGTCACGAGAGGCCAGGTGAGGAGATGCATGCTTTGATGTGAGTGATGTTGAGTTGGCCACGCCCAGCCAATAACATGACCACCAAGCCATGTCCACCCAGTCACCTGACCACCAAGCCACACCTACCACCTAAGCCACGCCTACAGAAACGATTGTTAAAAATATGAATGCCACCCCTGCTCTAATTTATATTAGTTGCTTGCCATGTTAGTGTTGGTGGGAGTGGTCTTAGAGGTTCTTTGTAAGGAAACAGCCCAAAAAACCTCCAAGACCACTCCCCACCAACACTGACAGGGCAAGTAACTAGAATATAAATTGTGAGAAAACCCCATGATGTTGTTACCTAGTTTGGGTAACAAAGTGTCTGTAAGAAAACCACCAACTCAGAGAGCATCAAGAACCCCTCATTATAAACTAAAGGCATCAGCATCCTAGATACCTTAGAAGATATTCAAACTAGACTAGACCACCTCTAAATTAGAAGTTGAAATCCGATAATCATTCTGGTTATTATGAAATCAAAAGACTACCGGAACTAGTGCAATACTCCCTGTCAGGTGCAAACAATTTGACCCAAACACAAAGGATTCAACCAGGTATTTAATTGCTCATACCTATAACACAGGAATCTTCTCAGATTGGTGGTCTGCATCAGGGTCAAACTGGTTAAGGTTTAATGGCATTCAAGCAGGTGGGGTAGGCCAGATCTTATCTTTTTATTCATGTAGGGATTCCAAGCTAATTCCCTATTTCACTTCTCACCCTGGATTAGCCAGTCTCTCTTCGACACTCACTGAAATATGACAAGCAACAGAAGAAGAATCAGCCAAGGTCATAAAAAAAACCTTAAAGCTATACCAGCAAATATGAAGAACAACACAGTGGTCGACAGATCAGAAGAGGTTAATTTACATTCCAATATCAAAAACTGGAGACTTGACAGAGTGTGCAAACTATCCTACCATATCCTTATTTTTACATGCTAGCAAAATAATACTTAGGTTCATCCAACACAGATTAGAGCTTTATGTGAAAAAAGAGTTGCCAGATGTTCAAGCTGGCTTTAGAAAAGAGACATAATTGCTGATGCACACTGGATAATTGAGAAAGCCAATGAATATCAAAAAGGAAGTCACTATCTGCTTCATTGAATACATAAAGGCCTTTGATTGTGTTGATCATATCAAGCTGTAGCATATTTTCCCCAAAAAATGGGAATCCCAAAGAATCTCATTGTCTTTATGAGAAACATACATGTCGATATTAGTTTTGACAAAACATGGTGAAATATCCTGCCTCCAGTTTGTTAAAGGATTATGTCAAGCTTAATTCCTCATTTATTTAATCTGTATACTGAATATATATTAAGGGAAGCTGGATTGAAAGAAGATGAGTATGGTTTTAAAATTGGAAGAAGAAATATCAATAATCTATGCTATACTCTGATTGACAAAAATGCAAAGGATCTGCAAGCTCTAGTAATAAAAGTAAAGAAGCGCAATGGGAAAAAATGGGACTAATATAAAGTCCAAATTTACGACAAAGGATAGGACTAGCCTTGGAATTAGCAATGAAGTTATTGAAGTGGTGGATATCATTTGCATTTTAGAATTAACCATGAAAAGTAAATGAACAGGCAGTCAAGAAATATGCTGCAAATTTGGTACAGCAGCCACGAAAACCTTGGAAAAGACATTCAAATACCTTGATGCCTCTATACTTACAAGGATCAAAACTATACAAATCGTGGTATTACCTGTGACAATCTATGGAAGTTAAGGTTGGAGTTTGAAGAAGCAGGATAGAAAGAATATTGATGCTTTGAACTTTGGTGTTGGAGAAGACTGCTGAGAGTGCCGTAGACAAGTAAGTACAGAAACAAGTTTATTTATTTGTTTTATTCATCAAATTTATTAGCCACCCATCTTACCATGTGATAAGTAAGTATCACCAGATATTTTTTTTCACTTGAGGCACAAATGGGCAGATTCAAATTATCCTACTTCAGACACATTATAAAAAGACCTAGATTTCTGGAGAAGGCTGTTATCCTGGGAAAGGCAGAAGGAAAGATGAGGATGACCAGCAGCAAGATGGATAGACTCGGTTATAATGGCAACAAGGTTGGAAAATCAGAAAGACCAGGTTAAGGACTATGGAGAGAATATTTATCTATGTAACTGCTATCCAACAATCAATCCTCATACATTGGCTCTTGTAAAACATACATTTTGACCATTTGTTGTCTGTTTGACAGGAATGCTTCTATCCAGTTATGTAGGTGTCCAGAGATACCATAAGATTTTAGTTTTAGTAGTAGTTTGTCATGTACCACTGAATCAAAGGCTTTACAGAAGTCTGTGTAGATTGCATCTATTGCTTTGCCCTGATCGAGTTGTGTAGTTCATATGTTTTTGCAGTGTAAGAGTTGCAGATTATAGGATAGTTTTTTTCTGAAACCAAATTGTTTATTAAAGAGTAGGTTGTTTGTCTCTAAGTGGAGGATAATGGATTGGTTAATAATTGATTCCATGACTTTACAGGTGACGCAGCATAAAGAGATTGTTCTGTAATTTTCAACTAGGCTGGGGTCTCCCTTTTTGAAGATGGGATGACCATAGCTTGTGACCATAGTTTTGGCAAGGAGCTGGTCCCGAAAGATTTTTCAAAGATTATGCTTAGAGGTTCGGCTATGGTAATGGATAGCTTTTTTAAGAAATAGGCACATATTCCATCCGGTCCAATAGATAGGGATGGTTTTAGATTGCAGAGTGCTTTTTCAACAATGTCTTCTGTAAAAACGATATGTAATAGATCATTGTAGTTGTCTGTGGTTCGACTAGGAAGTACTAGGCTTGTACTTCCTAGTCGATATATATGTATATATGGATTGTGGGTGCTAAACTTAGAAAATTCCTCCGGAGAATGTCAGCTACCACTCGGGGATTATCATATCATCTTGTAGCTAATTATATTTGTTGATGTGATGAGGTCACAAAGCTAATGAGTGAGAGAACAGCAAATTCTGCCTTTACCCATAATATGTAAATTTGCATTGTTTTGTAGCTGACCATCCTCATGTATCTTTCCTGTTCCTACAACATGACATCATTTGTTTTTCCCAGTCTTCAATTTAGCTCAGTAACAACTGTCTTAATTTTCTGTTGTGTATAACTAAGAAGAACATTCTTCTCAAACCACAATTATAGCAGCGAATCATATCCTAGCAGAATTCAGCCACCTGCTAAACCTCAGCAAAATTAAACTGTATGCTTATCCAGCTGCAATGATCCTGATTAACACAATACTGTTTGTAAAAGATCAATTCTTCAATCTAATTTGGAATTCCAGAATTCCCCGAGTTCATTACATTCTAATCAGTCTCAGGTTTTATACTAGATTGGGAGAGCAAAGAGCACATTGGAAAGAGAATCATAAGCTCAAGTTCAAGTAAGTTCAAATAAGATTAAAATTTGTACCTCTCTAACACCAAACCTCCCAGACAACAGCCTAAGGCTCCAAAATTGGCAGAACAGAGCAGTTGTTATTTCTTAGTGCTTAGAAGATTCAATTTTAAAAGCTACTAAGTTTGCAAGAGAGTCCACTTGGGAGACATAAGAACATATTTTGTTGTTGTTTGCTATTTTGTTTTTCCCTTACCATTTCATCAACATTTGCCTTCCTGTAACTTAGGTACATAATTTTTCATCTTTCCCTCTGTGATAATTAAGAATAAGCCTTTTCCTTTTGTGTTACATCCTTTCAACTTTTTGAAGCATGTTTCCAAAGCATGATCTTCTTAGCAGGGACATCTTTAGGTAATGAAATGGGCAGCAATTTTTTTTAAATATCTATATTTATCTATCTATCATCATCTATTTAGCTATTTAGATACTGTAGATAGATAGATAGATGGATAGATAGATAGATAGATAGATGGATGGATGGATGGGTGGGTGGGTGGGAGGGAGAAAGGAAGGAAGGAAAGAAGGAAAGAAGGAAGGAAAGAAGTAATCTATCTGCAAGGAACTGTCAACAATTGTCATGATAGCATGAAATTAAAATATTACACCTGTAAGTTCCCCTATGCCTTTCTACCAAAGTCAGGTACAATAAAATAAAAATAAAGGCTGTACAATAAGTTTCATGTAAGCTTATTTATTGCTCATGCCCACATCCAAAAATATGGTCAACTGATGCTCAGCATTAAATTGGTGGTAGATACAGTAAGAATTACCAGAATTCAGCAGGAGTCAGACTTAACTTGCTTGTGGGAATATAATGATTCCAAGCTAGTTCCTCTCTTGAGTCTACCTCTCTTAAGCCCATGTCACACTGCACCAACGGATGGAAAGAGGATGCAAAACGGAGAGAAACACTTGCCATTCATTGGTTAATGTGATGCATCCGTTCTGTACTCACTGTGTCCGTTTGTCTTCCTCTCTATCCGTCCAGCATCCGTCGACTGAGGTTCCATCCGCTCAAAAAGTTTTGAGCTGCTCAAAACATTTGAGCGGAAAATGTATCCAATGCATCCGTTCTGCATCCGCTACGCATACGGGGAACATCCATTCTACATCCATCGTCATCCGTTACATGTCCGCTACATCCGCTAGGCATCTGCTGCACATCCGCACAACTCAAATCCGCTCCAGCGGAAAGCGGACACAAAGAGGAAGCAAAACGGATGTGGAACAGATGTGCAGTGTTAGTAGCACAGATGGAGAAAGGATGAAAGTGGATGCAGCTCGCATACAAAGCATTTAAAATGGAAAAAATGTTCGCAGAGGGGACCTATCTCAGATATTAAGGATGTCTAGAGGATGCCTAGAGGATGTAAAAGGACACATAGTGGAAAACCTATATTGCTGATAAAAAGGGGGAGCAACTCACCTAGATCTCACTTTCAGTCCAGCAGCCCTGCAGTGGAGACCTCTGCAGCCTTCATCTGGCTCTGGTTCTTCCACAGCATCCATTGATGTTCACGATGGATCGTAACACACTCCTTTTGGTAGCCATCATCGTTCTGCAACAGTGCGAAGCCATCTACAGGCTCTTTCAACTGTTCTACGGGAAGAAAAGGAGGCAGCCAAGAAGCGTCTGGGTCCAAAGATGCAGCGTCTGGGTCCAAAGATGCAAAGTTGCAGAGCAGTGGTATCAGACCCCACACCATTGGGGCCATAGATGGAAAGCATGTGGCCTGCAAAGCTCCAGCCAAGTCGGGGTCCAATTATTTCAACTACAAGGGCTTCTTCAGCATCATCCTCTTCGCCATGGTCGATGCTGACTACAAGTTCATGTACATCGATGCTTCAGGAAACAGCTCATCTTCAGATGCCCAGGTATACAACGCCAGTCACCTCAAGGAGGAGCTGGAAGGCAACCTCATCGTGGGCTTCCCAGATCCAGAACCCCTGCCCAACAACACGCAAGATGTGCCCTACTTCATCGTGGGGGATGATGCCTTCTCCCTCACAATCTACCTCATGAAGCCCTGCACCTCCAGATGCCTCCCCCGTGAAGAGAGGATCTTCAACTACAGGCTGTCTAGGGCAAGGCGGGTGGTGGAGAACGCCTTTGGCATCCTGGCCAACAGGTTCTAGGTACTTCTCACCACCATGCAGCATCGCCCAGAGACCGTGAGGAGGATCGTGGAAGCTTGCTGCATCCTGCACAATCTCATGCGCACCCGCTACCCAGTCTTGCAGAATAGGCTCGTGGACCTCCAACAAGGCAATGGGGACATGGAGCCTGGGGAATGGAGGCAAGGGCGAAACCTGATAGACACTGAGGATGTGCAAGGCCCCAACAGAGCCTCACGTGAAGGGAAGAAGCAGCGCAACCTCCTGAGACACTGGTGCAACTCCCCAGCTGGAGCAGTGGAGTGGCAAGACAGGATGATAGATGATTAATGGATGCTTCCTTCAGCCTGTCTCATCACACTGATGAGATTGGGCCATGTATGTTGGGTGGGTCTACAATCAACAGGGCATTTAATAAAGAGTTCTGTTTATGTTCAAATGTGTGGATCAATGCTTACATTGTTATTGATAATAAAAGGCCATAGGTCTGGCACCTGGGAGGTATCCCACTATGCTTGCACTGGAGGTTTATCTATCCCACAGCTATTACCCATCCCAAAGGTATCCCTGCCCATCCCACAGCTATTACCCATCCCACAAGTATTCCTGCCCATCCCACAGCTATTACCCATCCCACAGGTATCCCTGCCCATCCCACAGCTATTACCCATCCCAAAGGTATCCCTGCCCATCCCATTGCTATCCTTACCCATCCCAAAGGTATCCCTGCCCATCCCACTGCTATCTTAACCCATCCAACAAGCATGCAAAGGCTTAAACCATTTCTAAAAGTTTCCACCAAGACTTTATTTAATAAAATAAATGAAGCAAGTGTGTGAAGCAAAGATAATCTTTATTAATAACAAGCTGTAAAAGAAAAATGACCCAAGTCAAGTATCCAAAGCAAAAATAAAGTCAACAGGTAGCCACCCAGTCCCTGGCCCTCTTCATGGTCACTCGGAGGTGTGCCCAGTCTCAGGGGTGAAGGGTCCAGGTGCTGTGGAGGTGGCTGCTGCTGGAGTGCTGGTCTGAAGCACCAATGGGATGCCTGGCCCCGAGAGGGCAACAGGGGACGGTGTGTTGGGGAAGCTCTCAGACAGCTGGTTCAGCTCCGTGATGTTGAGAGCCCCTTCCATGACATGGGGTGTCAGCCCCAGTACCGATGACAGATGTACTGAGGTTGGGCTTGGCTGTAGGGTGGAGGAAGGAACAGTGTAGTGGGGCTGTCTGGACTACAGCTGGGTGAGGACTAGTATCAGTGGCATCTGTGGCGTGGGTGGCATCGGTGGCGTGGGTGGCATCAGTCGCATCAGTGGCACCAGTGGCGTCTGATGTACATGTGCCTGGACTGGGAAGGGCTGCTGCCTGTGCTGCTGGACCTCCTGGTAGCCGTAGCCTGTGGAAAGCCTTGGATGGGAAGTGACATCACCTGGGGTGGAGGAGCAGACCTGGACTGGGTGGGAGCAAGTTCATCTTGGTCTGGAGGATTGTGAAGCAGATTGGTGATCCTGTCCTTCACCATCTGGTACTGGGGTTCCGCCATGTCCATGAGGGTCTGGTTCACATAGGTGAGGAAGGGCTTGCGGTTGGAGGATGGGATGTCAGTGTGTACCAGCTGAGAGAGGAGATCTATGCTGCTCCTGATGGTGTCTCAGCAGGACAGTGTGGCTCTGTCCCTCCGGTTTGCCTCTCTGCCTTTCTGTGGAGGTGGAACTGGGGGTGGATGCGGGTTGGGCTGTGGTGGGAGTGCCATTTCATTTCTCCAACTGCGTCAGGGGGTCCTCCACGTGCTCTGGGTAGTACAGCTGTCGGGGGGGTCTCCGTCGTGGCACGCTCCACAGATACCTGCCTGGAGACAGGAGCTGACTCTCTGCCGGAAGAGGACTGGCTCTCAGCAGGCTGCCTGAGAGAGAGGGTTGTGAGAGGGGCTGCTCCTCCGTGGCAGATCTCACCCTCCAGGAAGCTGCACTTGGTCATCACATAGGTCTCTCTGTCCATCAGCTTGACCGCGGCCTGGCCAGATTTCTTGAAGTGCAGCTTCCCGTACCAGGTGTGCATGTGCTTCCACCAGCCGAGGAGCACCTCCAAAGTGTAGCCCAGGCTCTCTGCCTTATCTCGCCAAACAGCCTGCTTCCTTTTGGTGTCCCTATAGAGCCTGTGTCCTTTCCGCCATAGATACTTGTTCTCTCTCAGCCACTCCAGCACCTCATCCTCATGTTCCTCTTCTATGTTGTATTGCCTCCTCTCCTGTTCACGCGTCTGCCTCTTCCTCCCTTTGGTAGGACCATATGGGCCCTCATCAGAGAGGCTTCCAGGTTGTAGGGGCTGCTCCCCCACACCACCACCAGCAGCAGCAGCAGCAACAGTAACAGCAAAAGCAGGCCCAGCAGCACCAGCAGCAGCACCAGCGCCAGCAGCACCAGCAGGACAAGGATCATCAGCAGCAGAGTAAGCACCAGCAGCGCCAGCAGCACCAGCAGGACCAGGAGCAGCAGCAGGACCAGCAGCACCAGCAGGACCAGGATCACCAGCAGGACCAGGAGCACCAGCAGGATGAGGAGCAGCGCCAGCAGAGTAAGCCCCAGCAGAAGCCCCAGCACCAGGAGCAGTGCCAGCAGAATAAGCACCAGCAGAAGCACTTGCGCCAGAAGCAGCTTCAGCAGAGTAAGCACCAGCAGAAGCACCACCACCAGAAGCAGCATCAGCAGAGTAAGCACCAGCAGAAGCACCACCGCCATAAGCAGCATCAGCAGCTCCTCCAGAAGCAGCATCAGCAGAAGCCCCAGCCCCAAAAGCCCCAGCCCCGGGCTGCAGAAGCCCCAGCAGAAGCAGAGTGAGGGCCAGGGGCATGGGAGGGTGGCCCTGTCCCTCTTGCCAGGGCTGGCAGCAGATGGCTGAGGCTTTCTCTTCTTCCCCATGGTTGTGGGGTTGCTGACTGGGTGTCTGGCTGGCTGGCTGGCTGGCTGGCTGGCAGGCAGGCTGGCAGGCAGGCTGGAGAGCTGTGTCTGGAAGCAGGTCTTTCCTCTGAATGGTGACCTGCTTGGGAACTGCTTCCCTTTATATCCGCGGGGCTGACGCAATGCATCCTCCCCGCATGCGCAGTGAATGCTAGGCATCCGTTAGGCTTCCGCTAGGCATCCGCTTCATCCACTAGGCTTCCGCTGTGCATCCACTTCATCTGCTCGCCATCCACTCTGCATCTGCTCTTTCCATTCCGCATCCGCTTTGCTGCGGCCCCCCAGAAGCCTTGCGGATGTGACATCCGCTTTCATCCACTTCCATCCGCTAGCCTTCCATTGAGCATCCGCTTTCCATCCGCCCTACGTCCTCTCCCAATCTGTTCCTTTCTGTGTGGTCCGCTCTGGTTATGCAAATTTTTACCCCTTTTGAGAGCGGATAACAATGGATGGAACATTTTTCTCGTCTGCTGTGTCCTTTTTTCAAATGTTTTGCATCCGTTGGCCAGTGTGACAGGGCCGTTAACCCTTCTCCTACAAACAGTGGTGTACAGTGTGTTAGTAGCATCATCCAACCATTCTTGAAGAAATCTAAAGCCAATCTTTGTTAATGTTATTTATAAATATGAACATATCAAGAAGTTCTGGAAAGAAACTGATAATTTTTCTCCTTCAAAGACTTCCGGTACTTTAACACAAAGATCTCAAATGATTTTGTAGATTTTTTTCTGCTGTTTACAAAGCTTTCTATATTTGTGAATTGCTTCAGTATATTTACTCATGTGTCCTTGGAAATATTTTTCTGACCTTCATATCAATTATTGAAGATCATTTCCCTCAAAAGGTCTTTAGGATTTATCTGATCAGTTTCTTTAACCTAAAAATTGAGACAGTCCAAGAACCATGTCCTCACCAGTGATTTTTAGTATTGCTTAAATTATTGCTGTGCAAATATATCAGTAATAAAGAAAGGTTTTTTTGAATTTCCATTTACAATGGCTGGATAAGATGCTATAACAATAGTGTCAAATGATACATGAAGCCTTCTATCAAGCTAACAAAACCAAATTTGAATATTTACAGTTTACCTCTAAATTCCATCTTGAGCTTGTAACTAAAGCCCATGTCACACTGAACCAACGGATGCAAAGAGGATGTAAAACGGACAAAAAAGCATGCCATCCGTTCGAAAATGCGATGTACTCACTGCCTCCGTTTTGCTTCCTCTCTATCCGTCCAGCATCCGTTTATTGACGTTTCATCCGCTCCAAAAGTTTTGGGTTGCCCAAAACTTTTGTGCGGAAAATGTATCCAGTTCGTCCGTTATGCATCCGCTACGCATCAGTTATGCATCTGTTACGCATCCGCTATATCCGCTAGACATCCGCTGTGCATCCGTGCAACTCGCATCCGCTCGGACGCAGGGAGGAAGCGGAACGGATGCGGAAAGGACGCAGAAAGGATGCAGAATGGATGCAGCATGGAAACAAAGCATTTAAAACGGAAAAAACGTTCGCAGAGGGAACCTATCTCGGATATTAAGGATGTCTAAAGGATGCCTAGAGGATGCCTAGAGGAAGCAAAGGGACACCTATACTGCCTATAAAAAGGGGGAGCAACTCGTCTGTATCTCACTTTCAGACCAGCAGCCCACCTGTCTGAAAATGGATCGGGAGAAGAGCAGAATACGGACTGTAAAACAAGCTGATGGTGGAGCTCAAGAACGAAGCACTCGTGCATTCCAGAACTTCATGAGGATGCCCCCAGCCATGTTTGACGAAGTTGTAGAGCGGCTGACACCCAGGTTGACCAAGGCAAACACCAACTTCCGGCCCAGCCTGGAACCTGGGCTCAAGGTGGCACTCACTCTGCGCCACCTGGCCTCAGGGACCACCTACAAAAGCATGCAGTACGGCTGGAGGGTGCCACACAACACCATCAGCATTGTGGTCAGAGAAGTGGTGCAGGCCATCATCGAAGAATACAAGGAGGAGCTCCTCCAGTGCCCCTCCACTGAAGAAGGCTGGAAGAAAGTTGCACAGCAGTGGTATCAGAGGTGGAACTTCCCCCACACTGTTGGAGCCATAGATGGCAAGCACGTGGCCTGCAAAGCTCCAGCCAAGTTAAGGGTCTACTTATTTCAACTCCAAGGGCTCCTTTAGCATCATCCTCTTCGCCATGGTTGATGCTGATTACAAGTTCATATACATCGATGCTTCAGGCTACGGCTCATCTTCAGATGCCCAGGTACACAACGCCAGTCACCTCAAGGAGGGGCTGGAAGGCAACCTCATCGTGGGCTTCCCAGATCCAGAACTCCTGCCCAATGACACGCAAGATGTGCCCTACTTCATCATGGGGGATGACGCCTTCTCCCTCACAACCTACCTCATGAAGCCCTACACCTCCAAATGCCTCACCCGTGAAGAGAGGATCTTCAACTACAGGCTGTCCGGGGCAAGGCGGGTGGTGGAGAACGCCTTTGGCATCCTGGCCAACAGGTTCCAGGTACTTCTCACCACCATGCAGCATCGCCCAGAGACCGTGAGGAACATCGTGAAAGCTTGCTGCATCCTGCACAATCTCATGCACACCCGCTACCCGCTACCCAGTCTTGCAGAACAGGCTCGTGGACCTCCAACAAGGCAATGGGGACATGGAGCCTGGGGAATGGAGGCAAGGGCAAAACCTGATCGACACTCAGGATGTGCAAGGCCCCAACAGATCCTCACGTGAAGGGAAGAAGCAGCGCAACCTCCTGAAACACTGGTGCAACTCTCCAGCTGGAGCGGTGGAGTGGCACGACAGGATGGTAGATGCTTAATGGATGCTTCCTTCAGCCTGTCTCATCACACTGATGAGATTGGGCCATGTATGTTGGGTGGGCCTACAATAAACAGAGTGTTTAATAAAGAGTTGTGTTTGTGTTGATATGTGTGGATCAATGCTTACATTGCTATTGAGAAAAAAGGGCCATAGGTGTGGCACCTGGGAGGGTAGACCATACAGTCCCACTATGCTTGCACTGGAGATTTATCTATCCCACAGCTATTACCCATCCCAAGGTATCCCTGCCCACCCCACTGCTATCTTAACCCATCCCACAAGCAAGCAAAGGCTTAAACCATTTCTAAAAGTTTCCACCAAGACTTTATTGAAAAAAAGAAATGAAGCAAGTGTGTGAATCAAAGATAAACTTTATTGAGCAATAAGCTGTAACAGAAAAATGACCCAAGTCAAGTGTCCAAATAAAGTCCACAGGTAGCCAGCTACCCGGTCTCTGGCACTCTTATCGGTCACTCGGAGGTGTGCCCAGTCTCAGGGGTGAAGGGTCCAGGTGCTGTGATGGTGGGTGGTGCTGGAGTGCCTGGCCCCGAGAGGACAACAGGGGACGGTGTGTTGAGGAAGGTGTCGGACAGCTGGCTCAGCCCCGTGATGCTGAGAGGCCCTTCCTCCATGCCATGGGGTGTCAGCCCCAGTACTGATGACAGATGTACCGAGGCCGGGCTTGGCTGTGGGGTGGAGGAAGGAGCAATGTAGTGGGGCTGTCTGCTCTTCAGCTGGGTGAGGACTGTCATGGGTGGCATCATTGGCGTGGGTGGCATCGCTGTCGTCGGTGGCATCATTGGCGTGGGTGGCATTGGTGGCATCAGTGGAACTGGTGGCAACGGTGTCGCCTGATGACTCTGTGCCTGGACTGGGAAGGGCTTCTGCCTGTGCTGCTGAACCTCCTGGTAGCCGTAGCCCTGGTAGGTGAGGGCCTGTGGGAAGCCTTTGAATGGGAGGGACATCACCTGAGGTGGAGGAGCAGACTTGGACTGGGTGGGAGCAGGTTCCTCTGGGTCTGGAGGGTTGTGAAGCAGCTCGGTGATGCGGTTCTTCACCAGCTGCTACTGTGGATCCGCCATTTCCTTGAGGGTCTGGTTGACATAGGTGAGGAAGGGCTTGCGGTTGGAGGATGAGGAGTCGGTGTGGACCAGCTGAGAGAGGAGATCTATGCTGGTGCGGATGGTATCCCTGATCTCCAGAAGGACAGTGTGGCTCTGCCCCTCCTGATGTCCGGCTCTCTGCCTTTCGGCGGAGGCGGAGCTGGGGGTGTGTGGATATAGCTAGGACTGTGGTGGACTCGATGTCTCCTTTCTCCCACCACACCAGAGAGTCCTCCACGCACTCCATCACGCTTTCCACACCTGTCCACGGGTTCTCCGCCATGGCACGCTCCACAGAAACCTGCCTGGAGACAGGGACTGACTCTCGGCCGGAAGAGAACTGGCTCTCAGCAGGCTGCCGGAGAGAGACGGTCGTGAGAGGGGCTGCTTGTGCTCCTCGGTGGCGGACCTCACCCTCCAGGAAGCTGCACCTGGCCATGACATAGGTCTCTCTGTCTGTCAGCTTCACAGTGGCCTGGCCAGATTTCTTCAGGTGCAGCTTCCCGTACCAGGTGTGCATGTGCTTCCACCAGCCAAGGAGCACCTCCGAAGTGTAACCCATACTCTCTGCCCTCTCTCTCCAAGCAGCCTGCTTCCTCTTGGTGTCCCTGTACAGCCGGTGTCCCTTCCACCACAGATAGTCGTTCTCTCTCAGCCACTCCAGCACCTCATCCTCGTGCGCCTCCTCAATATAGTATTGCCTCCTCTCCCATCCCTGCATACGCCTCTTCCTCCCTTTGGCAGGACCAGATGGGCCCTCATCATAGGGGCTCCCAGATAGTAGGGGCTGTTCCTCCACACCACCAGCAGCAGCAGCACCAGCAGAATCATCATCATCATCATCATCATCATCATCATCATCATCCTCACCAGCAGGTTCATAATCAGCAGCAGCAGCAGCAGCAGCAGCAGCAGCAGGATCATCATCATCAGCAGCAGCAGCAGCGGCACCATGAGCAGGATCAGCAGCAGCAGGACCAGGATCAGCAGCAGTAGAGTAAGCACCAGCAGGGCCAGCAAGAACACGAGCATGAGCAGGACCAGGAACATGAGCAGGATGAGCAGGACGAGCAAGACCAGGAGCACGAGCAGGACGAGCAAGTCCAGGAGCATGAGCAGGACGAGCAGGACCAGGAGCAGCTTCAACAGAGTAAGCACCAGCAGAAGCACCACCGCCAGGAGCAGCTTCAGCAGAAGCCCCAGCAGAAGCAGAGTCAGGGGCAGAGGACGGGAGGTTGGCCCTGTCCCTCTTGCCAGGGATGGCGGCAGGCTGCTGAGGCTTTCGCTTCCTCCCCATGGTTGTGTGGGTTTTGTTAGGGATAACATTGTTTACCCTAACTGGTTTTGGTGAAATAATAACTATGATTCATAGTTAGTGTATGTTAAAGTGTCTGCAGCTTTAACTGTAGAAAAGTAATTAAGGGAGTGGTTATGAAAACAATATAAAAGTAGCAAGTCTACAGCTTGCTCACTCTGGCTTTGATGATCCCTGATTACTGCTTGGAATCAAGACTGCATTGCTCGAACGGGAGAGACAACAAAGGACTGATTTGTAAGTGAACTGACATAGGATATTCTACATGGACTTTGCTAACTGAATATCCCTGAATGGACTGACTAAATGATACATGACCATTGGACTGTTATTTTGACTATGCTATGAGCTCTTAATGGAATAAACTATATTCTTGATAGCACAAGCGTATCTGTTATTTTTACAGTTTGTTAATAAACATACAAGCTTAGCTCACTCATTTATCTGTGTGCCTATCTGACTAACGCTGCACATTCTGTTTAGCTTGTCTCCCTAACCCTGGTTGGGGAACCCAGGCTTAACACTGGTTATGGGCCCAGAGGCTGCAAAGTCAGTTTAAATAGGATAAAACAGACTTATGTAAAAAGTGAGAGTTTGTATTGTCATACATTACAGTAAACAGACAGCTGTGTTTTATTAATTATATTTTTATATCCATATAAGAAAACCATGGCACAAGTCAATTTACAAAGTTTGTCCCTTATATCCAAGCTGGATGGAACAAACTATGTATCATGGTCTACAAAATGTAGTCTACTTCTACGAGGAGAAGGTCTGTGGAACATAATTGAAAATCCACCAAACGTAGAAGAATGGGATCCAGAGGATGAGGAAGACAGACTAAAGATAGAAGAATTTATGCATAAAAATCAACAAGCCATTTGTATAATTGGGTTAACCTTAACTGATCAACAGCTTGTTTATATCTACGGAGAGAAAACGGCTTTTGGGTGTTGGCAGAAGCTGAAGAGGATTTATGTTCGAGATAATGTTGGTGCTCACATAAATCTAACACGGAAGCTTTTCAGGACGCATCTCCAAACAAATGGTGATATGCTGAGTCATTTGAAAACTATGCAAAGCATTTTTAAAGAATTGCACGAGAAAGAGCTTATATTCTCTGAACTACAACAAGTTTACATAATTCTATCTTCCCTTGATGAAAGTTATGATAACTACGTAACTTCACTTGAAATTTTGCCAAAGGAAAATTTAACTTTAACTGATATAACTGGCAGATTGATTGAAGAGGCCAGAAGAAGGCATGAAAGAGATGAATTAAGGAGGGAGCAACCTCAAAAAGAAGATAATGAATCTCCTACTGCATACGCAATTAAAAAGTGTTTTAATTGTGGAGGAAGAGGACATTTGGCAAGATTTTGTAAAAAGGCAAAGCGCCAGAACGTTGGCCAGAATACTAAAAATCATCAAAAAATAAATAAAAATTTAGAGTTAGCCATGTATACTGACGGTGCTGTAAAAAATAATTTATGGGTGGTTGACAGTGGAGCATCCCATTGTATAACAAATGATAACAAAAATTTTATTAAAATGTCCCAGAGTACACAGCAGATATCGTTAGCCAATGGCTGGAAACTGAAAGCTAAAGGTCAAGGTATAGCATATTGTTCTTTTATAAAAGAGAATGTAAAAATGTTATATGTACCACAACTTAAGTTTAATTTAATTTCAGTTGGAATTTTGCTTAAACTAGGATATGTAGTTACATTTAAGGGAGATAACTGCATAATTAAAAAAGAAGATAAGAGAATTACTGCATCTTTAAGAGGTGGATTATATGTGTTAAATGATGATGGTTTAAAGGTGGCTAACACAATTTATGAAAATAAGAAACCTCATGACGAATGTATTCACTTGTTACATCGAAGGCTAGGACATTTAAATTTTAAAATGCTTAAGAAAACTGTTGAATTATCTAAGGGAATAAGTTTGAAATCTTGTAATAAGTATTTGCAATGTAATGCCTGTAATCAAAATAAGAGCAGGGTTATACCGGCTAATAGAGTTGATGGATTTACTACTAAAGAGCCTTTAGAAGTAGTATTTGCTGATTTAATAGGTCCGAAAAAACCAAGTGTAGGAGGAGCTCGCGACATACTAAGTATAATGGACCACTATTCTAGATACGGGTTTTGCTATTTAATGAAGAGCAAAACTGAAACATATAAAAATCTATTTAATTGGATAAAATTTGCGGAAAGAAAAACTAAAAAGAAATTAGTAACTCTCATAACTGATAATGGTACAGAATTTACAAATCATAAATTTCAGAACAGACTAAGAATGTTAGGTATTCAACATAAAATGTCTGCACCATATAGGCCACAACATAATGCCTTTATAGAGAGAAGAGGCCAAACATTACAATCAATGGCACGAACTATGATGTCTGATTCAGGATTACCTGACAATTTATGGGGAGAAGCAATAATGTGTGGTAATCATATATTAAATAATGTTGTTAATTCAACAACAGGTGAATTACCATTCACACTGTGGCATGGTACAAAACCTGATTTAAGTTACATGCACACATTTGGAGCACCAGCATGGGTGCATATCCCTACACAACTTAGACACAAAGGACAGCATAGAGCTAAAAGATTATTTTTTGTAGGATATACATCTAATCATAGATCTTATAGATTCTGGGAACCAGGTACATCTAGAGTTTACACCAGTGCTAGTGCAAAATTCCTAGAACATGTAGGATGGAATAGATTAGAGCAAGATTTAAATAATGAAGTAATTATTGAACCCTACAAAAGGCAGAAAGATCAGGTTAGCTATAAGAAGAGTCCAATTAAAGAAGAAGTCCACGAAGAGCAAATAGGACCAGAACAAGAGGAAATCGTTGATCAGGAAGAGTTACATAATCAAGAACAATTAATAAATGAAAGTCCACCTGTAAGTCCTATAATACCTAGATGTACTACACGTGTAACTAGACCACCTGATAGGTATCAAGCAAGTATAGTTTGCCAAGTAACTAAAGTTCCAACTAGTGTACATGAACTTAGGATGTATCCTGTTAAGGATCAGGAGAATTGGCAAAAGGCAATGGAAAAAGAACTAAATTCATTAAAGGTAATGAAAGTGTATGAAGATGCCAAATTACCTCCAGGAGAAAAATCCATTGGGTGCAAATGGATATTTAAAGTAAAAACTGGAAATGATGGGACTGTTACCCATAAAGCTAGGTTAGTAGCTCAAGGATTTAATCAAACTGCATCTGATTATGATGAAGTTTTTGTGCCAAGCCTTAAAGCAACATCTTTAAGAGCAACATTAGTGTGGGCAGCTAAGAAAAATTATGTCATTAACCATTTAGATGTAGAAACTGCTTATCTACATGCACCATTGCAACACACTATATATTTAAGTAAACCAATTGGTATAAAAGATAATAATGTAAATAGTAATGATTGTTGGAAGCTCAAAAAGAGTCTTTACGGGTTGAAACAATCTGGGTTTGAGTGGAACCAATATATTGTGAAAGAGTTAAACAATATAAGTTTTAAATCTTGTTTAGCAGATCTGTGTGTGTTTAAAAGAGAAAATAATGGAACGGTGTCATTATTATTATTATTTACAGATGATATTGCTTTGATAACTAAGACTAATAATGAAGCTAATGAGATTATATCATTATTAGCCAAAAAGATAAAATTAAAGCATTTAGGTGAAATTAAAAGGTATCTAGGATTGACAATTAATAAAACAAATAATGGTTTTAAGATATCTCAAGAAGATAAAATTTGCCAATTAATTAAAACGTATAAAATGGAACTTTGTAAACCGGCAAAGACTCCAATGAGTCAGGAAGTTTGCCAAAGTAATGATCAAAGTCCCAAATTTGATAAGTCCATATATCAATCTTTGATTGGTAGCTTATCATATATAAGCAATTGGTCAAGGCCAGATATAGCTTATAGTGTAAATCAGCTGGCACGTTTTAATTCAGATCCAAAACAATGTCATTGGCAATCCTTAAAAAGAATATTAAGATATCTTAAAGGAACAATGAACCATGCATTATATATAGAACCAAAGGGTGATTTGAGTCTTAGTGCCTATGCAGATGCAAGTTTTGCAATTGATATAAACACTAGAAAATCAACATCTGGGATGGCTATATTATTTGGTAAGACACTAATAGGGTGGAGGTCAATCAGACAACAGCATATTAGCTTGTCCACGATGGAAGCTGAATTTTCATGTCTGTCATTATTATGCACTGACTTGATTTTCTACAAACAGTTATTATTTGACATGGGTATAACTGTAAAAGATTCCATTATTGTGTACGAGGAAAACCAAGCAGCTATAACGTTAGCTACTAGTATTGCTGTAAAAACTAGATCAAAACATACTGATTTAAGATATTTAAATGTAAGAGAATCAGTGAAGAGTGGAATAATTAAATTGGAATACTGCATGACAGAAGAAAACATTGCAGACCAATTTACAAAAGCTCAAGGAGCAACTAAGTTTAAAGAAAGTTGTGAAAAATATAATTTAAAGATGTAAATGATTCATAGTTATTATTTAACCTAAAAGGGGAGAATGTTAGGGATAACATTGTTTACCCTAACTGGTTTAGGTGAAATAATAACTATGATTCATAGTTAGTGTATGTTAAAGTGTCTGCAGCTTTAACTGTGGAAAAGTAATTAAGGGAGTGGTTATGAAAACAATATAAAAGTAGCAAGATTACAGCTTGCTCACTCTCTCTGGCTTTGATGATCCCTGATTACTGCTTGGAATCAAGACTGCATTGCTCGAACGGGAGAGACAACAAAGGACTGATTTGTAAGTGAACTGACATAGGATATTCTACATGGACTTTGCTAACTGAATATCCCTGAATGGACTGACTAAATGATACATGACCATTGGACTGTTATTTTGACTATGCTATGAGCTCTTAATGGAATAAACTATATTCTTGATAGCACAAGCGTATCTGTTATTTTTACTGTATGTTAATAAACATACAAGCTTAGCTCACTCATTTATCTGTGTGCCTATCTGACTAACGCTGCACATTCTGTTTAGCTTGTCTCCCTAACCCTGGTTGGGGAACCCAGGCTTAACTGGGTTGCTGGCTGGCAGGGAGGCTGTCAGGCACCAAGGCTGGCAGGAAGTCAGGCACCAAGTCTGGCAGGAAGCCTGGCAGGTAGCCTGGTAGGAAGCCTGGCAGGTAGCCTGGCAGGTAGGCTGGCAGGAAGGCTGGCAGGAAGGCAGGCAGGCAGGCAGGCACCAAGGCTGGCTGGAAGGCAGGCTGGCAGCAAGGCTGGCAGGCAGGCATGCAGGCAGGGCAGGCAAGGAACTCGAAGTGTCTAGCAGCAGGTCTTTCCTCGGAATGCTGGCCACGTGCGAGCTGCTTCCCTTTATATCCGGGGGGCTTGTGCAATGCATCCCCCCCTGCATGCGCAATTAATGCCAGGCATCCGTTAGGCTTCTGCTACGCATCCGCTAGGCTTCCGCTCTGCATCCGCTTCATCCGCTATGCATCCGCTGTGCATCCACTTCATCCGCTCGGCGTCCGCTCTGCATCCGCTCTTTCCGTTCCGCGTCCGCTTTGCTGAGGCCCCCCGGAAGCCTAGCGGATGCGCCATCCGCTCTCATCTGCTTCCAACCACTGGGCTTCCATTCTGCATCCGCTTTGAATCCGCCCTGCGTCCTCCTCGTTTCCATGTTATCCGCTCCGTTATGCAAATTTTTGCCCCTTTTGAGAGCGATAACAACGGATGGAACATTTTGCTTGTCCGCTGTGTCCTTTTTGCATCCGTTGGCCAGTGTGACATGGGCTTAACTACATATTTGATAGTTTGAATGTCTGCCATTATTTCATTATTTCAGCTAACCCCTTGACTCTTTATTTAGCTTTATTATATTTTTCTTGCTAATTTACCATCCTACATGACAAAAATAATCTGGAGATCTCAAAGAATTGCACACCATTTTTCAACCTGAGTACTCCAATAAAAACATCAATCTATTTTTTTTTTAAAAAAAGACCAACATATTATGGCTGTAAAAAATATGAATGGCAGGAAAGAGATACAAAAAATGGAGCTCTTTTCAACTTCCCAGCAATCATCAGCATTTTTGTAGCCCAGATAGGGTCACTGTAAAAAAATTACAAAAGATTAATTTTCAAATATTGCACCATATAAATAAAATCACAAAATAGTGCCAACCATTTTTCTTGAACAATAAGGCCCTACAGAAAGGTCTATCCTTTAAAAAAAAGGATAGGAAAAAATATGTAACAATAACACTATGACAATATGTAACAATGACACTTACTATGTCACTGCAATATCAACATCCTTATTGTGATTTATTATCACCCACGTCCTAGTATCCAATTTTCTTTTAAATTTAGGACTGTGCTATCTTTTAAGTATGTTTACATCCTATGCGACAGTGATGTGAAAATTGTAATAAATCAGTCAATGGTTTATTTTTAAAAAAATAAAATCTCACAGACACAAACACACACCCACAAAACATGCACACAAAAGGTTAAGATAGCACCTAAGTCCTTTGGCAGATTTATTGCAGAAAAGATCTCTGGCTGTTTGCATCATAAAAATACTTTTTCCCCTCCTTGAAAACTGATAAAGAAAGCAATCTATGACTACATGGGGCCATTTCTGTCACTGCATTAATGCACAATGATTTATACATATGTATTCTGATTTGACTCATCCTTATTAAAGCTAAAATGGAATCAACTGGGGAAATTAATAAGGCTTTTAAAAGAGATGCCTGGACACCATCCAGGAGTTACTTTTCTTTTACAATATTTCATCATCACATCTTAGTATAATGGGTTGGAAATGGTCTATTTTACACAAGAATTCTACCACCTGTTCTCTCTCTTCCTGTAGCTCACATGCCTGGAAGCAAATGAAGATCTTTCTGTTACAAACACTTTAGAGTACCCACTATAATATTGATATTTAATCCTATGAAATGTGGAACATGTTCCCATAAATCCTTATTCAATTAATTTAAAAGGATTTACATGTCTCTGAAGTGATATTTTCTTTTATGAGTATCTTTATTAAAAATATTGTGAATATCAATAGGCTAACACTGGCCTACTGCACCCCGAATGTACCCCAAACTGGCAAGATTCACCCTCACGGGTCATCACAAATGGGAGTTTTTGACATTCCTATCCATTTAAGAGGTGCAGTGGCTCAGTGGCTTAAAAATACTGGAGAAGATCAGTAGATCGGTTTGAGTCCTTACCACAGCACAGTGGAGTGAGCTCCCATCATTTGCCTCAGCTCCTGCCACCCCACCCTCACAGTTTGAAAGTATGTATCTGCAAATATATAAATAGGTACCATCTTGGTGGGAAGGTAACAGTGTTCCATGTTTTGCAATATGTTTTGCATTGCAGTGGGATGTCATGCTGGGCACATGATCGTGGGAACATCTTTGGACAGTACTGGTTCAATAGCTTAAAGAAACAGAGATGAGCACCACCCCTAAACTCTAGGATGATTAACAGAGTAAAACCCGCAGGGACTCCTTTTATCCATTTTAGCAGTTTATATACAGATCCATCGATTTATCATATCTATCTTAGGTCATTTCTGCTTTTCTGACTTACAAGTGTCTTCTTAAGTCATCCACAGAATGTTATTCCAATTTAAGAATCATAAACACGGGCTTTATATCCTTTCAACAGTGGTGGGATGGATATTATGAAGATGCTACAAGTTGCTAATGTGGAAATGACAAGAGTCCACTGAGAATCTGAATACAATGTATGCAACTTGTTGTAATGTTGGACAATGGCATAGTATTCCTTCCCAAATCACTTTCTATCAGTGAGACCTTCTTTCATCATTTACCTGAACAAAACTACTTTTTATTTTACTTTTCATTTTAAAGTGTTTGTGTGTGTATGGATGGGAGAGAGAGATCTCATTTTTCTAATTCTACCAGTCATGCAAAGGAATAAAATGCAATAAAACTAGTGGTGTTCACAGGAATCCATGCTAATGAATAAGGGAGGAAGTGAGGGCGTTTATTTTCAAATTGGTGAGTACTAAAATTTTGTCTAAAACACATGTTTAAGACTGAAATACTATGCATAAATATTTTGGCTATAAGTACCTACTCCTCAGAAGAATTAAATATTTTGGGAAATATTAAAAAGGCAGAATATTATATTTCCCTAAAGGAGAAATGGAGAAACATGCTCTTAAAAATAGAAAGCACACTCAGTCTTTTTCAATACCCCCAGCAGATATTTTGTGCCCATTAAAAAAGATTGGTCCAGCTTATTCAGAAAACCAGCCCCAGTTCTCAATTGCCCCAAGCAGAAACTGAGAAGGCCAGCTTTTAGAAATGCAGATTTGGTAATCCATTCAGAAAGACTGGGTCAAGACAGAAACTCAGATAAGTAAAAACAAAAAGTTGACAAAATTAGTTGAGATAAGCATTTTTCCTTTTGCTTATAGAGCCAGCCATGACCCCATAGGAATCTGGCAACAGCCAATAAAATATTAAAGGATGTGTTCTTTCACAGGAACAGGAAAATCAAGTGCAGAGCCCAAAAGAAGTATAAGTCCCCCTCTCAACTTCATTGGGTCAGCTGCACCAGAACCACAAATGCTTGTGGTTCTGTTCATCATTAAATCATATTTACAGTCAGCCAAATGGATATTTCTTCCCACAAGTGTTTTTTTAAAAAAACAAAAACAGAACTAAGAGATGCGCAGCGTGGCCATTGAAAATGATGTTGAAAAACATCAGCATTGACAAAGCAAGAATCAAAGTTCAGAGTAACATTTGAGAGATGGGTAAATTGGTCCAGTCACCTGTCAAAACCAACCACCAATGTCAGTACAGTATTATTGTGAATGGTGAATTAATTTCCTTCCGGCTGATGACTTTTAGCCTGGCATGTACTACTATATGTTAGTCAGGAGGGACTGTAAAATAGTATGTCTGAAGTATAGTACTTGTATCCATTATTTCAAACTTCTAATCTTCCAGTATAAAAAAGGGTCCAGTATAATATATTATTGGGTGGCAACAGAAAAACTAGACACAATCAATCTTCTGGCAGTGGTGATAAAAGATGAAATTAAGAATATATTGTGAAAAGTACAAATATTTTGGTAAGTTGCATATTCATTTCTTGCCTAGTACTGGCCCCAATGAAATCATGACTGTTATGAAAGGGCAGAAATGTTCACACAGATTCATTTATCATTTTAGATAGCTACTTTATCCCAGTGTTTGAAAACCAAAGGAATGCATATTGAAATTCAATCATTTTTCCATCTTAACCCAGGATTTAATGAGCATAACTTCTATAGCAGACAGGAAAATAAAAGAAACAAATGCTTTGTTCTTTCAGCACAATTGATTTGTAAACCTACAAGGAAACAAAAGTCTGATGTTCAATAAGTTTGATGGTTCAGGAACCCTGAGCACCGTTGGAGATGTCGTGATGAAATCAATTCCCCATTTGCTAAACAGGCATATATTAAGCAAGAAGTACATTTCTTAAGCCCATGTCACACTGCCCAAGGGATGCAAAAAGGACACAGCGGATGAGCAAAATGTTCCATCCATTGTTATCCGCTCTCAAAAGGGGCAAAAATTTGCATAACCGGAGCAGATAACACGGACGCGGGGAGGACGCAGGGCGGATGCAAAGGGGATGCGGAACGGAAGCCCAGCGGATGGAAGCAGATGAGAGCGGATGGTGCATCCGTTAGGCTTCCGGGGGACCTCAGCAAAGCGGACGCGGAACAGATACAGCGGATGCAGAGCGGACGCCGAACGGATGAAGTGGATGCACAGCGGATGCACAGCGGAAGCCTAATGGATGCCTGGCATTAATTGCGCATGCGGGGAGGATGCATTACATCAGCCCCGCGGATATAACGGAAGCAGCTCGGAAGCAGGTCGCCATTCAGAGGAAAGACCTGATTCCAGACACATCGACTGCCTTGCCTGCCCTGCCTGCATGTCTGCCTGCCAGCCTTGCTGCCAGCCTTGCTGCCAGGCTCCCTGCCAGCCTTGGTTCATGTCTGCCTGCCAGCCTTGGTGCCTGCCTCCCAGCCAGCCTTGGTGCCTGCCTGCCTGCCAGCCTTCCTGCCAGCCTTGGTGCCTGCCTGCCTGCCAGCCTTCCTGCCAGCCTTGGTGCCTGCCTGCCAGTCTTGGTGCCTGCCTTGGTGCCAGCCTTCCTGCCAGCCTTGGTGCCTGCCTGCCAGCCTTCCTGCCTGCCTTGGTGCCAGCCTCCCTGCCAGCCTTCCTGCCAGCCTTGGTTCCTGCCAGCTTCCCTGCCAGCCAGCAACCCCACAACCATGTGGAAGCACAGTAAGCCTGAGCCATCTGCTGCCAGCCCTGACAAGAGGGACAGGGCTACCAACCCACCCCCTGGCCCTCACTCTGGTTCTCCTGGGGCTTCTGCAGCATGGGCTCGCTCTTCTGGGACTGGCGCTTCTGCTACTTCTGCTTCTGGAGGAGCTGATGACAAGCACTCCAGCACCAGCCATCTCCACAGCACCTGCACCCTTCACCCCTGGGACTGAGCGACCAAGAGGAGTACCAGAGACTCATTTTTGTCTTATAGCTTGTTGTTAATAAAGTCTATTTCTGATTCACACACTTGCTTCATTTCTTTTTTTTAATAAAGTCTTGCTGGAAACTTTTAGAAATGGTTTAAGCCTTTGCATGCTTGTGGGATGGGTAGGGATAGCTTTGAAATGGGTTAGGATCCCTGTGGGATGGGTAATAGCTGTGGGATGGGTTAGGATAGCTGTGGGATAGATAAACCTTCAGTGCAAGCATAGTGGGACTGTATGGTCCACCCTCCCAGGTGCCACACCTACGGCCCTTTATTATCAATAATAATGTAATAATTATCCACACATGTCAACATAAACACAACTCTTTATTAAACGCCCTGTTCATTGTAGGCCAACCAAACATATATGGCCCAATCTCATCCGTGTGATGAGACAGGCTGAAGGAAGCATCCATTAAGCATCTGCCATCCTGTCTTGCCACTCCACTGCTCCAGCTGGGGAGTTGCACCAGTGTCTCAGGAGGTTGCGCTGCTTCTTTGCTTCATGTGAGGCTCTGTTGGGGCCTTGCACATCCTCAGTGTCAATCAGGTTTCGCCCTTGCCTCCATTCCCCAGGCTCCATGTCCCCATTGCCTTGCTGGATGTCCACGAGCCTGTTCTGCAAGACTGGGTAGTGGGTGCGCATGAGATGCGCAGGATGCAGCAAGCTTCCGTGATCCTCCTCATGGTCTCTGGGCAATGCTGCATGGTGGTGAGAAGTTCCTGGAACCTGTTGTCCAGGATGCCAAAGGTGTTCTCCATCACCCGCCTTGCCCTGTACAGCCTGTAGTTGAAGATCCTCTCTTCATGGGGGAGGAGTCTGGAGGTGTATGGCTTCATGAGGTAGGTTCTGAGGTAGAAGGCGTCATCCCCCACGATGAAGTAGGGCACATCTTGTGTGTCATTGGGCAGGGGTTCTGGATCTGGGAAGCGCACGATGAGGTTGCCTTCCAGCTCCTCCTTGAGGTGACTGGCGTTGTATACCTGGGCATCTGAAGATGAGCCGTTGCCTGAAGCATCGATGTACATGAACTTGTAGTCAGCATCGACCATGGCGAAGAGGATGATGCTGAAGAAGCCCTTGTAGTTGTGATAAGTAGACCCTGAGTTGGCTGGAGCTTTGCAGGCCACGTGCTTCCCATTTATGGCTCCAACGTTGTGTGGTAAGTTCCACTTCTGATACCACTGCTCTGCAACTTTCTTCCATCCTTCTTCAGTGGAGGGGTACTGGAGGAGCTCCTCCTTGTATTCTTCGATGATGGCCTGCACCACTTCTCTGACCACAATGCTGATGGTGTTGGATGGCACCTTCCAGCCGTACTGCATGCTCCTGTAGGTGGTCCCTGAGGCCAGGTGGCGCAGAGTGAGTGCCACCTTGAGCCCAGGTTCCAGGCTGGACTGGAAGCTGGTGTTTGCCTTGGTCAACCTGGGTGTCAGTCGCTGCACAACTTTGTCAAACATGCCTGGAGGCATCCTCATGAAATTCTGGAATGCCCGAGTGTCTTCGCTCCTGAGCTCCACCATCAGCTTGTTGTACAGTCCATCCTCTGCTCTTCTGGTGAACCATCTTCGGATCCAGACTCTTTTTGGGTGGCTCCTTTTCTTCTCGTAGTAGAGTTCACAGAGCCTGCAGATGGCTTCGCACTGTTGCAGACGATGGTGGCTGCCGAAAGGACTTTGTTACAATCCACGGTGGACATGACTGGATGCTGTGGAAGAGGAAGAGGCAGATGAAGGCTGCAGAGGTCTGCACCACTGGGCTGCTGTTCTGAAAGTGAAATGCAGGTGAGTTACTCCCCCTTTTTATAGGCAGTATAGGTTTTCCGCTAGGCATCCTCTAGGCATCCTCTAGGCATCCTCTAGACATCCTTAATATCCGAGATTGGTCCCCTCTGCGAACGTTTTTTCCACTTTAAATGCTTTGTTTCCATGCTGCATCTGTTCTGCATCCATTCTGCATCTGTTCCACTTCCTCCCTGCATCTGGGCGGATGCGAGTTGCGCGAATGCGTAGCGGATGCCTAGCAGATATAGCGGATGTGTAACGGATGTGTAACGGATGCTTAGCGGATGCGTAGCAGATGCAGAACGGACGAACTGTATACATTTTCCGCGCAAAAGTTTTGGGCAGCCCAAAACTTTTGGAGTGGATGAAACATCCATAAACGGATGCTGGACGGATAGAGAGGAAGCCAAACGGAGGCAGTGAGTACATCGCGTTTTCGAACGGATGGCAAGGTTTTTTGTCCATTTTACATCCTCTTTGCATCCGTTGGTTCAGTGTGACATGGGCTTTACATGCAAAATCTCCTCTCGTAACTCAGGTTTTTTTAACCTGAATTTTCATCTTATGCTTCCACAATTTTTCACAGGAAAAAAAAGAATATTTTTAATAGCACCATTTAATTTGTAAAATTTATGTAAGTATCTTTTCAATAGAAGGCAATGCACAATTATAAAAAAAAAATGGAAGTCAAAACGATTGCATGTCAAAGCACAGCTATTAAAATTCTCCTGCAAAATTAGGAAAAATCAGTCTTGAGTTCTTACTTGAGGCACAAATGCTCAGGTTCAAATTATTACTTTGGAGCACACTACTCAAAGATCCAACACCTTTGAGGAGTCCATTATGCTGAGAAAGATAGAAGGAGATGAAAAGGACAACCATTAGCAAGATGGATGGGTTCTATTATAGTAGCAATGGGTGCACCACTAGAAGAACTGAAGGGCCAGGTTATGGACAAATGACCCTGGAAAAGGTCCTTCCATAAAGTCTTGACTTAGCAGGACATAATCAATCAAATATCTGAGACATTTCTTAAAAGTTCTCCAAAGCACTAGTGTTTACCCAGAAGAAAATTTAACAATGTCCAGTAGGATTTATTTTTTTTGAATAAGTTGCATATATTGATTATTGCCACTTGACAGTGCTATCCTAGGATTTTTAGGTCTGTGGAGATTCTCAGTCATCCAGGTCATAGTTGTCCCAAAGATACTGTTTCAAGCTGAAGAATCTTCTTGGATAAAAAGTGAAATATCTTCAAGGAAAAACATAGAAAGGCCAGTTGCCTCTAGAAAAAGAACCTTTGAGACAATTATGATTTTTATGTTGATTTTTATGTCAATTTTGTTCAGTGATGCTTTCTCCCAGACATTGTCAAAGGACTGCAACCAGCTTCCACAACCACCCCGTAATCTGTTTATTTTATTAATGTTATAAAACACAGACTCTGAACATAAATTGAGAATGGTTGACCAATAGAACACACAGTGGTCCTCCTTATAGTCAAATCAAGACAGGAGCAAAACAATCCTACTATGAAATGTGAGAGCATCATTAAAACTGAAGTTTAGAAAACATTGCACAATATAAATATCCAGTGATTTGAAAGCAGACAAACAAAACAGACAATCTTATGTCCTTGGTGTGAACATCTGCAGACAGAAGTAAAAGTTTGACACTGGAGGGTTTACTTAGAAGACCAATGGAATGGCAAACCACTTATAGGACTGCAGGCATAGTGTACAGAAGTTTCCCCATTTGTTTGTAACTACACCACAGTAATATCCAGGTAATACGTACTTATTTTCTCCTTTGTCTCCATCAAACTGCATTTATCTTGTCCCCAGCCCATGAGTGAGACATCTTTAAGTCATCTTCAACTGTCCTAGTGTTAAAGTGACATTTTCCCCTTATTCCAACACACTCCAAGTTTCAAGGTGAACAAAATCTGTAAGATTTGTCACCTGCCTGACAATGATGGGGAACACAAGCAAGGAAGGACAACAGGGATAGCAAATGTCTTGCACACATATTGCTTCCTGCCAAAAGAAATAGGCAAGAAGTCCCTCAGCTCAGTAGTGTCAAAAAGCGCTCTCCTCCCCTATTGCTCTCAGGATAAACTGAAATTAAAATTGCCATAATGCTCCATCAACATGGAAATTATAATCCAGAGACATCCAAAAAGTAATAGTGATTTCTCTTAATATGATTGCAATAGGAAGCATACTTACTGTCATTTGTCAGCTTGGCATTTATAGGCACAAATTATGAGTATTCTCTTTGAAGAATCTTACAAACTATTAAAATTTCTTCAGACTGCTCAAAAAAGCTTTATAGCAATCTTGGCTTAATTGATATTTTCAGTAGAAAAGAACTGTGGTTTATTTGCCTTACACCTTTTATAAAGTTTTTACATGGCAGTTCCATGTAGGCATGTATATCAGTTCTATCCCATTTGTACTGGGTTTTTCTTAAATAAAGCCTGCATATTTCAAAACACAATTTGCACAATGTATGAAGGTCTGTTGCTTTGATACACAGAGATAAGAGTTGCATAAAAATGGTGTTGAATTATTCAAGTAAGGATGAACATGATCAGTATGTTTAGAACATGCCATAGTAGTATCTCAGTGGTTTTCCTTTTTGCTGCCCTAAAGAGCCAAATTGGTGTAATGATTAAGGTGCTGGATTAGAATTTGGAAGAGGTGAGTTCTAGTCCTCCTTTAGGTATAGGGTCCAGGTGGATGACTTTGGACCACTCATTCTCTCTCAGTAAAACCCACCTCACTGGGTGCCTGATTTTCAGAGTGGGAAAAAAAGAGGAAGCATTACATGTACTATCTTTTCCTAGAAAAAAAAATTCAAAGGTGGAAATAAATAATAAAATAATAAAATTCTAAGGGGAAATCTAAGATTTGTATTTCCAGTGATCTGGGAGCTAATAGTTCTGTTATTTGGCTTGGAGATGTAGGGGCATATTTGAGCAAGGAATGAGTGTGTTGATTTGTGTTGTTTTCACCTCAGCTCTAGCTTATGTCCATGTTCCCATTTTTTCCTTTTTAATGCTTCTTTCAATTATTTACTTATTTTAATTATTCTTACTCCCCCGCATGAATTTTAGACAGGTTGTAATACAAATCAAATGGATAATGAATTATAGAATCTACAATAGTCTTCCTGTGACAAGACTTAGCAACTACATTATTGTTTAATTAAAACAAAAATCAGAATGTTCAAGGCAAAATTGGTCAAATGCAGACATATTTTTCCTTTTTCTTATAATTAAAAATACAGCCTTATAAAAATATGCTTTGTTCTATTTTTATTGCATTTATAAATAACTCAAAAGGATCATCCTCTTTTCCTCACAAAAATAATCCTTTGAGGTGAGTTGGGTTGAGAGATAGTGAGTTGGGTCAAGAGATAGCGGTTTTCATGTCTAAGGTGTATTAGACTCACAATTCCCTGGCAACTGGTCCAAAATCATCCAATCTCCTTTCATAAGGTGGGACTAGAAGTCACAGTCACCCTGTGATTGGCCCAAAGTAATTCACCTGGCTTTTATTCCTAAAATGGAATTAGAACTCACAGTCTCTTGGTTTCTGGCCTGGTGCCTTATCCACTCCAGA
This sequence comes from Laticauda colubrina, assembly GCA_015471245.1. Lineage (NCBI taxonomy): Eukaryota > Metazoa > Chordata > Lepidosauria > Squamata > Elapidae > Laticauda > Laticauda colubrina. The sequence goes on from BLBF01000040.1 coordinate 13,669,482, forward strand.
TGAAACTATCCTCAACTTTTTTTTATTCCACTACAATGATTTCTTAAGGATAGGCTTCACATTTCAGACAGAAATATCAATACCAGAACAGATATATATTCTCCATGCACAGACAGAATATTTCAGTCAGCCCTGAGAATCAATGGAATATGAGAGAAGCTGTGGAGAGAAGGGCTACCACAGCTAATCTGCAAAAAGAAAAATAACTTGCACGGAGTATTTTATGTGTGCAAGGAGTCAACTGTGCCTATCTCTTTCTTCCTTCAAGGAAGACCAAGCTCCATTCTGGTTCAATATGTTAATTTTAGTTACAGTCTAATGAGATTCTTACAAAATATCCTATTAAAACTAAAGGCCTTGGTAAGAAGATGGTACTTAAGACATATTGCTTATCTTTTTCCCATCAGGGATCCTTTGTGCTTTCTGATGTGTCACTGGGCTAAATCATCTAGCAGCATACAAATTATCAGGTTGCTTACCTGCACTTCAGAGGGATGAGCTCTTGAAATTTAAAAGTATCTCCTTATGCTCTCTGCGGTAGTTCACAAATAACTCCTTTGTCAAAAAGGATACCAAGCTTGCCCCATGGATAAGAGAACTGATACGAACACTCAGGTCTAATTGACTCTTTTTTGCAAAAGAACGACAGCTAACCAGGTGGGTTTGCACAAAAGAGGTGAGGAAAAAAAAATAGTAAAAAGATGCGTGATAGTTTTTTTTCCCCCTAAAGAAAATAGTCTGAGTGAAATCAATAACCACTCCCAGCTGCTGTATCTTAACTAAATTAGACCTTCCCTAACCTGGAGCCCTTTAAATTGTCTGGATGACAATTTTAATCAATTCCACCAGCATAACTAAATATATAGGAGGTACATTTCAAAATATTCATTACATGATATTTGCATTTTTTTAAGGGCCTGAATGCTACAGTTTGTAGAGTGTGCTCTGTGACTTAGATACAATTTTGTGCAAAGTACAGGTACACGCATCTCTACACCTGCGTCAATATTATTAAAATGTTGATCAAATGAATTTATTTTCCCTACCCTTAATCACAAAGTGGCCGAATAATTGGACAACCGGCACTCTACTCCATAAAATTTTGTTGTAGATCTTAAATGTTGTTTTTATCGCCTTTGTTTAGGTTGTTGCTGTTGTTTATGTGGCCCAAAAAATAACAGAGTACAGACAGACCTGAGAATTTGCAGAAACTCAAAGTATGTTGAGAAAATCTTTAATTGATTTTCCCATGAAAGAGAATCCCATGAATTCCCATGGGGAAAAAGGATCCCATGAAAGAGAAACACTGAAGTGGGATGACTAGATTCAAACCCACCTGAGCCATAGAACTCAGTCCACGATTTGAAGCTACATCATTTATATTATCTCATCCCAACATATCTTGTAATAAAGACATAAAATTTGGGGAGACCTCCAGTGGTGGGATTCAAATGTTTTTACTACTGTTTCTGTGGACGTGGCTTGGTAGGCGTGGCAAGGGAAGGATACTGTAAAATCTCCAGAGGTGGTATTTGCCGGTTCTCCTAACTACTCAAAATTTCCACTACTAGTTCTCCAGAACTGGTCAGAACCTGCTGAAAAACCACCTCTGGAGACCTCCATGTATGCATGGAGAAGAATACAGCATACAGAAGAAAGACAAGGTATAAATTATTTATGATAGGAGGGGCTGGAACGCAACCTCATCATGGGCTTCCCAGATCCAGGCCCCCTGCCCAACGACACGCAAGATGTGCCCTACTTCATCGTGGGGGATGATGCCTTCTCCCTCAGAACCTACCTCATGAAGCCCTACACCTCCAGATGCCTCACCCGTGAAGAGAGGATCTTCAACTACAGGCTGTCCAGGGCAAGGCGGGTGGTGGAGAACGCCTTTGGCATCCTGGCCAACAGGTTCCAGGTACTTCTTACCACCATGCAGCATCTCCCACAGACCGTGAGGAGGATCATGGAAGCTTGCTGCATCCTGCACAATCTCATGCGCACCCGCTACCCAGTCTTGCAGAACAGGCTCGTGGACCTCCAACAAGGCAATGGGGACATGGAGCCTGGGGAATGGAGGCAAGGGCGAAACCTAATAGTTACTGTGGATGTGCAAGGCCCCAACAGAGCTTCACGTCAAGGGAAGAAGCAGCGCAACCTCCTGAAACACTGGTGCAACTCCCCAGCTGGAGCGGTGGAGTGGCAAGACAGGATGATAGATGTTTAATGGATGCTTCCTTCAGCCTGTCTCATCACACGGATGAAATTGGGCCATGTATGTTGGGTGGGCCTACAATGAACAGGGCATTTAATAAAGAGTTGTGTTTATGTTGACATGTGTGGATCAATGCTTACATTGTTATTGACAATGAAGGACCATAGGTGTGGCACCTGGGAGGGTGGACCATACAGTCCCACATACAGTGCACTGGAGGTTTATCTATCCCACAGCTATTACTCATTCCAAAGGTATCCCTGCCCACCCCACTGCTATCCTTAGCCATCCCACAAACATGCAAAGGCTTAAACCATTTCTAAAAGTTTCCACCAAGACTATATTAAAAAAAAGAAATGAGGCAAGTGTGTGAATCAATGATAGACTTTATTAACAACAAGCTATAAAAGAAAAATGACCCAAGTCAAGTGTCCAAATAAAGTCCATAGGTAGCCAGCCAGCCAGCCAGTCTCTGGCACTCCTCTTGGTCGCTCAGTCTCAGGGGTGAAGGGTCCAGGTGCTGTGGAGGTGGCTGGTGCTGGAGTGCTTGTCTGAAGCGCCATTGGGGTGCAGCATCAGCAGAGTTATCACCAGCAGAAGCACCACCACCAGAAGCAGCATCATCAGCTCCTCCAGAAGCAGAAGCCCCAGAAGAGCGAGCCCATGCTACAGAAGCCCCAGCAGAACCAGAGTGAGGGCCAGGGGGTGGGATGGTAGCCCTGTCCCTCTTGCCAGGGCTGGCAGCAGATGGCTGAGGCTTTCTGTTCTTCCCCATGGTTGTGGGGTTGCTGGCTGGCAGGGAGGCTGGCAGGAACCAAGGCTTGTAGGAAGGCTGGCACCAAGGCTTGCAGGCAAGCAGGCACCAAGGCTGTCAGGCAGGCAGGCACCAAGGCTGGCAGGAAGGCTGGCAGGCAGGCAGGCACCAAGGCTGGCAGGCAGGCATGCACCAAGGCTTGCAGGAAGGCTGCTAGGCAGGCAGGAACCAAGGCTGGCAGGAAGGCAGGCACCAAGGCTGGCTGGAAGGCTGGCAGGAAGGCTGGCAGGAAGGCTGGCAGGAAGGCTGGCAGGCAGGCTTGCAGGCAGGTAGGCACCAAGGCTGGCAGGCAGGCAGGAACCAAGGCTGGCAGGCAGACTGGCTTGCAGGGAGTCTGGAAGGCAGGCTGGCAGCAAGGCTGGCAGGCAGACAGACAGCAAGCCTGGCCGGGAGGCTGGCAGGGAGACTGGCAGCAAGGCTTGCAGGCAGGCATGAAGGCAGGCATGCAGGCAGGGCTGGTAAGGCTGTCAATCCATCTGACAGCAGGTCTTTTCTCCGAATGGTGACCTGCTTCCGAGCTGCTTCCCTTTATATCTGCGGGGCTTATGCAATGCATCCTCCCCGCATGCGCAATTAATGCTCGGCATCCATTAGGCTTCCGCTGTACATCCGCTAGGCTTCCGCTGTGCATCTGCTTCATCCACTGTGCATCTGCTCTGCATCCGCTCTTTCCATTCTGCATCTGCTTTGCTGCACCCCCCCGGAAGCCTAGCGGATGTGCCATCTGCTCTCATCCACTTCCATCCGCTAGGCTTCCGTTCCGCATCTGCTTTCCATCCGCTCTGCGTCTTCCCCGCGTCTGTTCCTTTCCATGTTATCCTCTCTGGTTATCCAAATTTTTGCCCCTTTTGAGAGCGGATAACAACAGATGGAACATTTTTCTCATCCGTTGTGTCCTTTTTACCAATGTTTTGCATCCATTGGGCAGTGTGACAGGGCCTTTAGATTTTCCATTGCTGCACTCATTGCTATGCCAATCAATTCCATTCGTCTTGTGCTGGTTTTTCATGTCTCTTCCCTTCTACCTTTCCTAGCACTCTGGACTTAAGGAAGCTGTCTTCATGTAATATGAGCCAAATATTATAATTTGGGAATATTCATTTGTAACTTGAGTGAAGACATTAGTTTGTTCTGTAGTCCATTTATTTCCTTGGCAATTGTAGTGAAGGAAAAACATGAGACGAACTATTAGTAAACCATAGTTCCAGACTATATGTGCCTACAAACTCAGTCTCTGTGGAGACGATCAGTCATCATGGTCATGGTTGTCTCAAAGATGCTTTTCCAAAAGGCAACTTGGCTTTTTCCTTAAAATATTTCACTTCTCATGCAAGGTCTTCAGAACTGAAAAAGCTTACTGGATGAGAAGTGAAACATTTTCACTGAAAGTCCAGTTGTCTTTTGGAAAAACACCTAATAGTCTCAGTATTTACTAAACATAAAGGCTGTTCTGAAGAGACAGCAGATATGGATGTTGGAGAAGTAGAATGAAAGTGATAGCATATGCCAGAGGACAACAAAGATAAGCCTGCTGGAATTAGCCTTATTAGCCCTGTACTAACTCCATCATCCCTACACATTGCTTGGTCCTTACTCATTGCCCAGGATGACAGAGAGAATAGAACTAGTTCCTTAGGGTAGAAAACCTTAGAGAGAAGGAAGTAACCAGAGACTACACAAGGAATATTCATAACTAAAGCTTGAAAAGCTTAGTTAGATTATTGAGGTAAGTACCAGAACAATCCTCAAACTGCTACTGCTAAACTTATTTACTTCTTTGATTTGATTTTTACTATGAGTTCTTTGCTTGGACTATTGAGATTCCTATAGCTGGCCATCAATTTCTGAAAGCTCAAGGATATGGGAAAATAAACTTTAACACCTAAAATGCTTCAGAGTAACAAATATATAGTTTTTATTAAATAAATTATTGAAATGAAGTATTTCATGCATTAGGTGTTGATGGCAACTTGCTAAAATGTACTTGCTAAAATATACTATATTTATTTCATTAATATATAATGGAGCTAATATACTGCTTTTCTGAACGCATTATTTTTAAAATCCATGAGACTAGATCATGATCTATTCAGGTTGAATAAGTACCTTTGGAATTAATATCTTAATATTAATGATATCATTGATATCATTATCAATAATAATGATAATGATATTATCATGATCACAGTCTTGAATTTCATAGCATTACTCCATAAAAACAAATAACAAATTTTAAATGCATCTTGAAAAGGAACAACAGTGCATGATAATAAAGCAAGAGAAATGGAAAGAAATTGATTGAAAGATTGATTAGCAATACCCATAAATCCTTGTCAATTGTTACTCAACCACTTGTCTATGTTTAACTTATTATTATTCTTTACAAAAGTTACTTTCTTCTCTGTTTGTTAAGAGACAAATTTAAATTTCCCACAACTGTTACCCTCTTAAAATCTAGACTAATACCTACACTTAAATTCTATACTTTTCAAAGGCATTAAAATCTTTTCAATGTGGTAAGTATGCAATGAACCATCTTATTTTCTATAGTAGCGACCAAAATGATGGAGAAGACCAAAAAAGAACTGAGAGTTGAATTTGTATAGCAAGTCACAGTGACAGCTGGGGAAAATGGAGAAGTGATTTATAGCATTCTAAAGAAAAAAAAAATGCTGCCTTCACAAATTGAGTATCTTCACATTATAGTACATTTATTCTGAAAAGAAGCAATGGTATTAGCAATACTTATTCAATGTCCCTATCTTTACAGTGTAGGATAAGAGCCATGTCAGATGATACTGGTAAAAAAAAACCTGGAATGCTACCAGCCTCTTTCTGATTTACTTTCTACCAATCTTGATAACTATATAACTTGTATTTCTCCAAGTACCAAGCTCAGGCATGAGTTGGGAGGAAGTCTCATTTAGTGCCAAAGCCAACTCTTGCCATTGATGAGAAAAAGCAACTTGGCTGTCGTATTTCTTTGCTTGCTTGGCAGTCACAAAGCTACGAGTTAACATCAAAGTTAATATCAAAATTAGTCACTTGACTCACCTCTGTTCTTTAACAAAAATCAGAAACAATACTTTGAAATGCAACCTAACTTCATAAGCCTGCTGTGTATCAGAATCTATTATTGTTTATGGAGGGAGGAATGATGGTGCTTTATCTGGATTTTTCTGGGAAATTAAAACTAGTTTTCCAACTCCTTTGGGCCACTCAGCATTCATTGAAGAAGAATCACAATAAACCACTGGATGCATCCTCCTCCTCATTATCATCACTAGAGTGTCTAATTGTCTAAGGAGAAATTGCCTGACAGTTAGAACAATTAATCAGTGGAACAATTTGCCTTCAGAAGTTGTGAATGCTCCAACACTGGAAGATTTTAAGAAGAGACTGGACAACCATTTGTCTGAAATGATATAGGGCTTCCTGCCTGAGCAGGGAATTGGATTAGAAGACCTCCAAGGTCCCTTCCAACTCTATCATTCTGTTATTCTGATGCTTACATTCATGCCAGGTCTGTAAAATGACTGAAATGGTTGGACTGCAAGATGGAAATGTCATTCCAGTAACTAATTAATATTAAGAAAAACCAATTTAAGACCTGTCTTAAATAAGGATTACCCAGAGTGATTAGCACATGCCTTAATATTTTCCATATTCCCTCTTCCAAACTTGACTTTGAGAGGCGCACTTTCATATTTGCAAGGATCAGTTTATGTAGATAATAAAGATGTTGTAATATCCCTTGCTGGGCTTCTTGTGTGGAAATACCTCAGAAATTTGACAAATTATGAGAACGTGGTTGCAAAATCTGAAAAGTGTCCCCATTTCAAAGAAAGTTGTTGATCCCAGAACTAGATACTTTCAGAAAGTTTTGTAAATCCAAAGCACTGTTACTGTGGATCTATGCTGCGCATGAAGTTTCCACTCACATCCTGATTTTATTTATTTTGATTGATCCCAAAGATTTAAAGGTTAGTGAATTCACTTTTCAATAATTGTGACCATGGCAACGTTCTATAACCTCTCAAAGGCTAAGGCAAAGAAAAAGGGGAGAGAGAGAGAGAGATTACTGCTAACTGAAGCCAGAGCTTTTTCTATCCCCCCCCCAAAAAAAAAATACAAAAAAATACACAGCTGTTCCCTTGGTTAATTTCAAGTTTCACTGTTCATTGCATGTTTGGGACAAAGTGACCATTCATCATCAGTTATTTATTTCATTCTCAAATGTCTTTGTGATGAGAAAGGTAACATGACCTACAAATTTGTCCATTGCATGCTATGACTTTGTTTCAGTTGCTTTATATTTCTGTGTGCACCCTCATCACAACTAGTATTATTAATTCAGTTTTTATTACTACATCTCTGATAAATAATAATCAGAAAAAAATACAGACCATCACTCAACACATTACAGAAAAGGCAGTCTATTCTCGGAAACCTGAAGCAGCTTAAGCTTTCAGAGACAATATCAAAGTTCCAGATGCCAGAGTCAGTGTATGCAATAATTTTGACATATGTGATCTCAACCTATCTGAAGAGCAATAGGCTAAAGGAGACAAATGCTATTAAGGTCATGCTATTAAATTTCACACACACACACACACACACACACACACACACACACACACACACACGATTCATAGTTATTGACGTCTGGGTTCAATGAAGGAAGAAGATTCAAAATCCAAAACAAATGCACTGGATAAATTAAAACACCACTTGTCTCCCAAGCCACACTTCATTATAAAAGTACCAAATTTGGTATCCATGACCAAGACATGGCAAGAAAAAAAATAGGATGTTCATCTCTCTTTTGATGCCACCACATGCTTATCTATATTTTTGTGACTCAGATAGCTTTGCACATATGTATATATCATCCCCACAGCACTGTTTTATGCCTAAGGATATCTAATCATGTAATAGGACTGTATTACTATTATCCTTTTCATCTTTCTTATTGCCTACTCCCATTGATATCTTATGACTATACTTTATGATTTATGATTTATCACTTTGTTGCTTCTCAGTGCTTAGCCCTTTCTAAGTGATTTACAGAGTCAGCATATTGCCCCCAACAATCTGGGTACTCATTTTACAGACCTCAGAAAGATAGAAGACTGAATCAACCTTGAACCTGGTGAGATTCGAACTGTCAAACTGCTGGCAACTGGCAGTCAGCAGAAGTAGCCTACAGTACTGCATTCTAACCACTGTGCCACCACACCTCAAATAAGGCATTTATTTGTGAAGTTAATGGCTCTCCATCAATATATACAAACTCAAACTAAATTGAACCTACCCTTTTATACACATACACATTGTGTATAAGAATATAAGAATACACAAACTCTCAGATGTCTCCCTCCATCCCTTCTTCCAACTGAAATAAATAAGTAAACAAGAGGAATACAAGACAGGTGAGAAAAGCTAACTACACAAACAAGCGAAAGAAAGAAAAGAGAATTTGCAATGGAATAGGAGAGGTGAAAAAGTCACTGTCATATCTCCAGTCTTACTAAGACTGAAGATTTCAGGGGTTCAACCATGCAGTGGCCTTAATATACTTTGTTCTCATTGTTAAGTCAGGAAGAAAGCATGTTGATATAAAAATGGTCCTTTCACAGCCTACATTTCATTATGCCTTAACAATGAGGCTGGCAATGTTAGTGCTCTCACAAAATTAAAACAGGTGGCAGTTTCAAAGCAACAATTGGTTACACCTTGTGAGGGCCAAGATTTTAGAATTGGACAGGGCAGAATTGGATATGGCAGACTTGTTAAAGACTGCTGTGATCCACTAGCTTGGTTAATAATTACTAATCATTGGAGAAATGGTGCATTTAGGAACTTCTGTTTGTCCCTGGAAAACTTAAATTGGGAGTTGAATTTCTTCTCTTCTACACTGAAAGCTCAAGAGAAAATGGATGTTCACTTGTGGTATCTATTAAAAAGATTGTGAGCCATCTAAATTTGCAGTGAAGACATCTTCTGTCCAGTGAGTTTAGTTTTTTTCTACCCTAGGTGGAAGATAAGCATTCAAAAAGAAGACATGCTCTGAAACCATTTTTTTTTCCTAGGGGAAAAATGTTGCTGGATGAGTTTTTGCTTTCAGCTTACCTATGGGAATATCACTTGTGGGAGACTTGCATTTGGTGTTTGAGGTTGAAATTCCCTTGGTCAAATCATGTACACAAAAAGAAGAAAACAGCTATTCAGAAGAATTGTTGAGGCACAGCACAGCATGTAGCCAAGCAGACACATAGCCTTGTGGCCAGATGGGAGGAGTAATCAACAGATTGTAACTCAGCAGATCATTAATTTCTGAAAGATCCTCTTCTATGTGTCATGTATTGTCCAATTGTGAGATCTACTGCAATGCCTGAGAAAACACTACAGCTTAGATTAGCATCAGCCTGACAATGAAATGGAGCCTCTGTCACTGGATAGGTCATCAAGAAATGATAGGGGAATGTCTTCACCCTGTGGAAAATAAGATATATGGATGTGTCCTTTAGAGCCTTCCTTCCATAGAAACCACATATTTTCACAGATTCTCAAAAAAGCCAAAGCTAAAGCTACTCCTTTCTGAAAGCTGGTTCTTCTGGTCTGCAAATGAAATTGACATCTTTCAGGTAAGTATGTTAAAATCCAGATGGATTTTCCAAGGGTCAATTCAGAATGCATAGCTTCCATTGAAACTTTGGCCAACCAGTAGCATCAGTGTCCGGTTTCAGAGAGATAAGGTATCCTGCAGAAGAATGGGATTACACATACAGCCCTATTTCCACTGGAAACCAAGAAGCTTTGAGCTGATCAACAACCAAGAAAAGAAGCCCTGCTGAATATCTCCATTTTTCTCTCTAAACCTGTACAAATGAACAAACCTGCAGCTCCACAAAACTCTAAGACGATAGAGTCAGCAGGAGTGTTCAAGCTGACATAAAGACATCCAACTGACTGCTCAGAAACTTGAGAGGATGGAAAATAGCAACTGTAAACAAATCAGTGGAAGATTAACATTGTGCAGCATCCCCCTCCGTGTTGTTACAAAGCCTTCATTTGTACTAATAGAGTATTATTATAAAGTGGAATACTCAGATGTCACTGTAGGAAAATACCAGCTAACTTTAAGCTGTTGCCTGCGCAGCAATTAATCTTTTAAAGAATATAACCATTTCCACTGTTTCGCAAGAATGGGAAGCTTAAAGGCAGGAAGAGGACAACACATGCAGAGAAATATAGGATGTAAATGGAGAGAAGAGAGAAGCAGAAAAATTAAAAGGAAAGGGAGAGATTTGGTTGTGTTATTAGTGAGTATCAGGAGTGGGTTTCTACTGGTTTGGCCCAGTTCTATAGAACTGGTTGTTTCCGGTAGTTTGGAGAACCAGAAAAACAGGCCCCTGGCTGGCCCCACCCCTCTCCGCCCACTTCTCTGCTCCCTCACAGTCAATCCTTATCACACATGCACAACATCACGTGCATACACAGCAAGCTGACTGCATTCTAACCCTGCCCGCCTCGCCCCTCCTTACCTCGGCCATGTACTATTGATGCCTGCCATCTGCCTTCGCCTGCCGGTCAGCCATCGCTGTCTGCCTTACACCATGATCTCCCTAGGTGAGTGAGGCTCTGTAAGCCTCGGTCATCTACATGCTGCTGCTGCTACCAGCCCCAGTTGAGTCCCAACTCCTGGGCCAGCCTAGGCTGCCACCACTGTGCTACCGCTACTGCCACTGCCCTTGCCAACACTGCCGCCACAAGCCCTGGTTGGGTCCCAACTCTTGGTCTGGCCTAGGCTGCCACCATCATGCTATTACTGCCCTCAGCACTCATGGCCTAGCTAGCTGCCCCCTATCCTTGTCTGGCTTACTCAGCTGCCAGGGCCATGCATTGCCAGTCACATGGTCACCTGTCCTCACCCAGACAGCCACATGGCCACCAAGTCACACCCATCTGATCATGTGATCACCAAACATCTACCCAGTCACATGACCACTAAGCCATGACCACCCAGTCACATAACCACCAAGCCACACCCACAAATTAAACCATGCCCACAGAACCGATTGTTACAAAATTTGAATCCCAGCCCTGGTGAGTATGAATGGTGCACAACATTAGTATCAGCATTCCAAAGGACTTACATCCTTTAGGTGTTTTTTGTACCTGATTCCGAATATTTGCCTCTACTAGACAAAACTCTTGACAAGTTTTGGGGCTTTTTTATTCCAGAAATGGTTTGCGTTGCCTTTTTCCTAAGTCCAAGAGACTCACTCATTTTCCTTTGTATCTAAGGCAAGACAAGAACTAGGTGTCTATTAGTTTCTAGTTTTCCCAATCTCAGCAACTTTTAAGATGTGTGGACTTCATCTCCCAAATTCCCAAGCCAATAGCTTGCTGGGGAATTCGAGGAGTTGAAGTAAATGATGTCAAACCTGAGAAACATTGACCTAGAAGTGTCTATGGAGATTCTCAGTCATCTAATTCATGGTTGTCCCAAAAGTGCTTTTTTCCAATCAGCAACTGGAATTTGTTTTTTTCCTTGAAGACATTAAGCTTCTCATCCAAGAAGCTTCATGTATCTGAAAGTTTTACATATCATGTGTCGTTTTGATAAAATATACTCAATTCTGAACAAGTTAATAATATTACCTCTGCTAGTATGTCTGTTTACAGTGTCCTATAATTCATCTGAAGTCAGCTGAAGTATGGGAGATGTATCTATGGCAACTATCAACCGAAAGGTCTTCTATTTTTATGGAAAGGCAAGCTTCAAACTTGAGTTTTTAAAGTAAGCCAATATTTTTTCCCCATTTTGAGGCCAGAAAAAGAAAAAGAAATACGACACTATATTAAATAGGCTAGACATGATGGCAACGGTCTTATCCAGAATGGAAAGCAAACCTAGATAATTAAGAACTGAAATATAGTTTTGGCTTTGCTATCTGCCTTAGTTAAAAGAAGAGAGGAACACTATGGTTTAAAAGGATTGGCTTTGGAAAATGCCATTATTATTATTATTAACTCGCTGTACTGAACAAATGCTGGCAAGAAGAAAACATTCATTGTTCTTATTTAGTGAAAATGAATAATTTGCAGCTGCATACATGGAAATCATAAAAGAAAGTTGCTTGCCAGGGTACAGCGCTGACACCAACAGTTTTTTTAGATATCACCATTTGTGATATACCATCTTAGCTGGCCAGAGTACAACTTAATTTATATTCAAACAAACTGTAGTGTCCATGATGTTACAGCAAGGAGACTGTTACTGTGTAGAATGACTTCACTTTGCAGAACGTGAATTATAAAGAAACCAATACCTGCTTGGGATTATTATGATTCCTTGCAAAAGATTGTAAATATTGTCACCCTATCCTTAGACTCTTCATTTGCTACAAATTCAGTGTAAACTGCATCAAAGACAACTGGAAAAGCATATCCTGCAAACTGATTCTGAAAATGAGCAATACTGAGCAAGGAATATGAATTCTTTCACCTAAATTCAATCAGTCTCTTTTGTGCACTCTGATAAAATTCTTCAGAAAATACTGTCATGTTTAATTCCCTCTTGCTCTTCTTCCTCCGCTTCTACAGTTTTCTGAGCAAGAGATTTAAAAGTAATGAAATCTATCTCTACTTTAGCAATGGTATTGTGGGAAGCCATCCACCTCAGAAGAATGAAAAAAGGCAGAATATAAAGGAAAAATGGACAAACATGTTTTTAGAAGCAAAAAGCAGCCCCCAAATCTAGAGGCAAAAAGCAGCCACTTAAATGTCAGCATTTAAGAGATAATGAGCTTATTGAAAGAGGAAGACAACTATTTGGATAGCTGTATTCATAAGCAAAACTAATACTGCAGGCAGAAATCCATTCAGAACAAGATATTTCGGAACTCCTCACAGCAAAGTTTGACAGCTAACCAAGACAGAAGGGTAGGATTAGAACAAGTGGCCCCTCACCCAAGATCCAACACAGAACAAAACCCATTAGCCATGTTCTGTATGTAAAGTGGATGACTCCAAATCTACAAACCTGATTGGCTAATAAAAAGAACACTGGATTGGTTCACTAGGAACCAATCCAAAGAGCTGCCAAAAAGGCGGCAAATCCAAATAACTGCCATTGGCTGCAAGCAGGCAAGCCAGCCTGTATAAAAGGCTGGCCCCGGATTCAGCCAGGCGTTCCGTTTTACTGACTAGTTATAATAAAAGTATTTGTTGTTGGAACCCGGTCTACCTCGTGTGTTTTCCGAACAAAACAAGCCACAATAAGAATTGCCCAACACCTTGTCAGAACACAAGTTCTTTCACTGCACAACCCCCAGAACAGTTTGAACTTTAAAGTCACAGAAACCTATAAAGACCCATCCACTCTTTCAACCATTTGTTCAGCTGACCCAGAATCACTGTCTTTGCGATTCTGTTCAATAAACTTTCTTTCCAATCAGCCTCCATGTTGTTTCCAGCATCTTTCTCCCAGCTTGGAACTGAACCAGATGGATTTTCCTTCTAACAGTATAAACACACTTCAATTAGTGTGGATTTCATGGATTTCAGGCCTTTGAATATTCTCAGTGCTTGGAAGGTGTACCTGCCCCAAATTTAGATGGCTAAAATCACATTTACAGAATCCTTAAGCTTGGTATCGCCTAGCCACATGGGTAAAATGAACCAATCATGGCCATTTAATGACAAATGGAACCAGGGTATTTCAGGGATCACCACAGCCCTATCACATCAACCCAAGAGACCAGATCTGGCAGAAAAGGAAAGTTCTGAGTCTCATCGACAAAGAAATTTCATCCAAAAGGATCCAGGAGGAAAGCATTTTCTGCTCAAGTACCCACCCTTTGGAATACCCACCCTCAAGGCAAGATCCATCCTTTCTCTAGATGAGCAGGCACTCACTCTATTAAATCACTACTAATTGTGCAGCTTTACAAGACTGAGCCAAGTCACAAAGTAAAAGATTCTGTATTGGGGACATTTCACTGACCCAAAATTTAGTTCTAGGAATTGGAAGTTACATTCACTTATGTATTGAAACATAAATTAAAAATCAAATCAATAAATGTTACATTGAACCTTAAAATTAGCCTAATCCAAAACAAGAAAAAACAACAGTTCTAAAAAGAATCTACCATACAAATTAGAAAGAAAGAAAAAATAACATAGCCCAAGAAACTATTAAAGCTGATGTGAGAAAAATGTTGGACAAGTTTTGATTTTAATTACTAGGAATTTCAGGCTGTGCCGGAAAACCTTCACATTTCATCTATGGTTATCTTCAAGCTTTCAAATTATACATGCTTTCTATTCCTCCTTAAGCATTATAAAATTATAGAATAGAACAGAACAGAATAGAATAGAATAGAATGGAATGGAATGGAATGGAATGGAATGGAATGGAATGGAATGGA
>BLBF01000040.1:13683961-13705134 GCA_015471245.1 Laticauda colubrina
GAATGGAATGGAATGGAATGGAATGGAATGGAATGGAATGGAATGGAATGGAATAGAATAGAATAGAATAGAATAGAATAGAATTCTTTATTGGCCAAGTGTGATTGGACACACAAGGAATTTGTTTTGGTGCATATGTTTTCAGTGTACATAAAAGAAAAGATACATTTGTCAAGAGTCAAGAGTCATAAGGTACAACACTTAATAACAGTCATAGGGTACAATAAGCAATCAAATTATACTAGGAAACAGTAAATAAAAATTGTTAGAATACAAGCGACAAGGTTACAGCCATACAGTCATAAATGGGAGGAGATGGGTGAAAGGAAGGATGAGAAGATTAATAGTAATAGTAATGCAGACTTAGTAAATAGTTTGACAGTGTTGAGGGAATTATTTGTTGAGCAGAGTGAATGGCATTTGCGAAAAAACTGTTCTTGTGTCTAGTTGTTCTGGTGTGCAGTGTGCTCTATAGCGTTGTTTTGAGGGTAAGAGTTATTTTGTTCTATTATAAAATTCTAACCATGGCAAAAAGGGAAAATTGTATTAAGCATAAATAAAGGTGAAAAGCACACTTCAGGTTCTGCCTTAGCCATGAAAGCCAGTTGGGTGACCTTGGGCCAGTCCCTGTCTCTGGGCCTAGCCCACCTCAGAGGGTTGTTGTTGTGGGGAAATAGAAGGAGGAAAGTTTGCTGGACACATTCATCACCTTGAGTTATTTGTAAAAAATCACAAAAGGTGGGATACAAATAATAAATAAATAAAAATTCTGCTGAACCTAGTCACAATACTTCATGTAAACAGGAAACACTGTGCTTGGTACTTTATTGCAGGGATCCCCAAACCACAGGCCATGGGCCACTCAGAAGCAGGCGCAAAAGTGGTGGAGCAGCATGCATATCCCCTCCCTCCCCCCTCCCGCTGGTCCTCAAAGTCAGAAAAGTTGTAGACTGCTATCTTATTGCACAAATGTGCATAAAAATATTCAGCCAAAAGTGATTATAGCCTGTCTCCAGGCCTAGTCCAACAACCACAGAGTAGAATATTTGAGGCTATAATGCACAGCCCCAGATCCATAATTAGAATATTATGGCATCCTTAGAAACCTAAGTACTAAGCTATAAATCACTTCTGTGTCCCTGCATTGCTTCTTATTGGCAGTTGTCCTAATTCACCTACATGATCTACATCCATCTCCTTGAAATTACAGGGACTAGACTTCAACCCTTATAGTGTGGAGGAGCCATCTAATGATGCAGAATCCATTTTCTTGGATAGATGGAAAAAGCTGTGCTTAACTGTCTGAGACTGATGAGATAGTGGATAATATCTCCATGAGGTGAGGCAGTAGCTCCAATAACACCACCACCAAAACTGAGACTCCAAACTTACAGCCTGTAGACAGTATGCCTGATTTTGTTCTTGTCAGCAATCCAAGTAATGCACTCAAAAACCCTCAGCTGTCTATTCCTCCCTCTTCTTCCTTGTGACAACCCTGAAGCCTCCAAGATGGCCTCAGCCAGGTTCTCTTTGGGATTGACAGTTCTTTAATGTCACAACAACCTAAAATATTTTATTTCCATTGTTCTTGAATGCTGTTGTTAAATTCAGCACAGAAGGAAAGTCTAGAGCAATATTCTCCAACCACATTTCTCCTTACTTGTTGGGACAACTCCAAATTTATTCAAAACAAGTGAGTATCTAGGGAACATTTTAAACCCTGCATACCTGGAAAACACTAGGTTTGGAAATGTTAGTTGAAAGAGTGCTGACTTTTTTTTTTTTTTGCTATATCATAAAGATCGATGTTCAAATTGATCCATCTGATTCCATGAATACATTTTTGGCATTGTTAACATCTGGTACACTATGGGCCCCTGACCTTTTCAAACTCTCTGCTGGATTAACTGGAGAAGATTCTTGGAAGTTTCCTTCAATTACATTGATGCTATCTTTGTCAACTGTTCTCAATACATTACTTTCTTTATTCAGGAAATATGTTTACTGTGGCTGGTTTAATTTATTACTCTTCTCTCGGACTTCCTCCACATACACACCAATCACAATTTCTGCCCCACTTATTTATTTATTTATTTACTTCTGGCTGAAGGCTAATACATTCTCAAAGGATGGTGAGGAGGTTCCATCCATTAAGGAGCACTAAACTCTTTTGTCAAGTCCCACAGTATCAATCAGTTGCCAGATGATAGGTCCATTCACAACATTTGAAACAGCTAAAGTTTGTAAAAGTGCAATCTGTCACTTATATCTGCAGATGGAGAACTCATTAGAGTTTACCAAGCCCTGGTTTTTTTTTCCTACAAGTCTGACTCATCCATCTTGGCTTGCAAAGATTCACCAAATAAAATCTGTAAATGAAATCTATTTATTTGGAAATGTTGATACCTCTTTATCTGGAAGTGCATTTGTGGTGGAGTCCTTGCTCTCTGAGCTTGGTTATTTTCTTGCAGACATTTCATTACCCTGCTAATTAACATTGTCAGTGCTAAAGGTAGTGGGGTTTGCTTCAGTGCTGGGATTGAAATAATTTAACAATCCATTCTCTACCCTAATGATTTCTTCCAACAGCCAGTTGGAACTGCTCAGAAAGTTAACAACTGGTTCTCCCCAACTGGTGCGAACTGGCTGAATCCCACCACTGGTTTGCTCTCTGTATACATACAAATTGCTTGCCCTGTCAGTGTTGGTAGCGGTTGTTGTTTTCTCTTTGTTTGTTCCTTGTTTAGGTTATTGATTACTGCTTGATTGTTTGTGTGGTTGTTGCTTCTGATGTTAATCCCTACATGCATTGATTAATTGTGAAGAGGTGTTCTGGTCTTTTTAAAGCTTGTCTCTTTTGAATGATGTGTAAATATTGTTTATCTCTAAGTGCCTGTTGATAGCTGATTTCTCTGAATGCCAAGCTTCTAGGAATTCCCTAGCACTTTCACCATGGAAGAAGAAAATAACGATACACAACTTTTCACTTGATATTCACATCAGTAGAGGAAATGGCAGCAAAATCTATTGAAAAACCACCCACGCAAAACAAGTACTCCACTGTCAAAGTTATAATCTAACTTCCCACAAGAGAAGCTGTGTAAGAATATTATTTAGACAAGCCCAATCATGCTACAGTAGTCCAGAACACCAGAAAAAGGAACAGACTGTCATCTGTCAGACATCTTCCAATGAAATTGTTACCCACACAACTTAATCAAAAAGTGCCTGACCACTTAATCCAGTATAGCACAACCAACACAAACTATGAAAAGGATAGCAATGCCATACATCAAAAATATCTTAGAAATCACCAACAAACTATTACAATTACATGGTATCAAAATCCTCCAAAACCCCTGCTCACAACAGAATACCCTATATCGCCAGGCTTGAGATTTGGGCTTGGACAACCTTGAACTATGCCACCTATGGTTAGACTTAAGTGTAGCACACAAAATTATCTGCTACAATGTCCTACCAGTCAATGACTACTTCAGTGTCAACCACACCAATACAAGAGCACACAACAGATACAAACTCAATGTAAACTGCTTCAAACATGATTGCAGAAAGTACAACTTCAGCAACAGAGTGGTCATTGCCTGGAATGCACTCCCTGACTCTGTTGTTATATCCTCTAACCTCTACTCCTTTAATCTCAAACTATCCACTATTGATTTCACCCCATTCCTAAGAGGTCTGTAAGGGGTGTGTATAAGTGCACCATTGTGCCACCATCCCTGTCCTATTGTCGCCATTATTCATACCTATTTCATGCATTTTTACTCATGTTTACACTTTTACCTATTATCTTGTAAGCGATTGACAAATCAAATAAATAAAATAAAAATAAATAAATTATAAGTAAACCAAAATACCAAGCAGCCCCAGAAGAAAAAAAAACAGGTGTCATATAGTGTAAGGACTGCAACAGACACTACATAGAGCAAAAGGAGAAGGTGAGGAGACTGTACCTATCAAACAACTAGCAGTCAGAAGATATGATGACAATTCCTTAAAGCTAGGTCCCACTGGCCGATGGATGCAAAACGTATGCAAAAAGGACACAGCGGATGAGCAAAATTTCGGGGTGGCTCCATCCATTGTCATCCACTCCAAAAAGTAGTGAAAATTTGCATAAACAGAACAGAAAAGAATGGAAAAGAGCGGACGTGGATAGTACGTAGCAGGGATGTTAAACGGATGTTCATAGGAAGCCTAGCGGATGACAGCAGATGGAAGCAGATGACACTTCCGAAGGGCTTCCAGGGGAGAATTGCGAAGGGGACGCATAGTGGAAGGGACGGATGCATAGTGGATGACGCAGATGCATCAGGGATGCCTATAGGAAACAAAGGGGATGCCACGTGGATGTATATCGGATGCAAAGCGTTCACTGCGCATGCGGGGAGTATGAATTTGCATCAGTTCCGTGGATATAAAAGGATGCAGTCAGCATTCAGAGGAAAGACGTGCTGCCACATACATCTTCAAGGAATACCATGGTTCATCAGTCAGGCAAGAAGAGGAAGCCCGTGCCTACTCATTCCAGCCCTGGCAAGAAGGACAGAACCAGCATCCCACCCCTGGCATTGACTCTGAACCTGGTGCTGCTGGTGCTGCTGGTGCTGCTGGTGCTGCTGGTGCTGCTGGTGCTGCTGCTATTGCTACTGCTGCTGCTGCTGCTGCTGCTGCTGCTATGGTGGACCAGCCCCAAGGCCCTCAAAGCCCTGCTGCTGAAGGCCCTGCTGCTCAAGCCCCTGAAGGCCCTGCTGCTGAAGGCCCTGCCAGAGGGAGGAAGAGGCAATGGAAGGAGAAGGGAGAGAGGAAACAGGACACCATTTCCGAGGACCATGAGGAGGAGGTGCTGGAATGGCTGAGGGAGAATGAGAACCTCTGGAGAAAGGGCCACAGACTGTATCGGAACACCAAGAAGAAGCAGGCATCTTGGAGAGACAAGGCAGAGAGCCTGGGCTACACTGCAGATGGACTCCAGGGATGGTGGAAGCACATGCACACCTGGTATGGCAAGCTACACCTCAAGAAATCCGGGCAGGCCACTGTCAAGCTCACTGACCGGAAGATGTACCTCATGGCCAAGTGCAGTTTCCTGGAGGGTGAGATCCGCCACCAAGGAGCAGCCCCTCTGAGACCCCTCTCTCTCAGACAGCCCACAGAGAGCCAGTCCTCTTCCAGCCAGGAGCCAGCAAGCCTCTCCAGGCAGGTGTCTTCAGAGGGCCCCATGGCAGAGACCCCCCCAACAGCTGCACTCCCTATGCCGGCGGACTTGGAGGATCCCCTGTCACAAATGGAGGAAGAAGCAGCATCCACCAGAGACCAACCCACACCCATACCCACACCCAGCTCCAAAGGATGCAGGCAGAGAGGCAGACTGGAAGGCCAGAACCACAGTGTCCTGTTGGAGATCAGGGACACAATGAAGACCAGCACAGAACTTCTCTCTCAGCTGGTCCAGTTGGACAGAAGATCCTTGGGCCACCACACCTTCATCACCTGCGTGAGCCACACCCTCAGGGACCTGCCCGAGGCCCAATACCAGGTGATGAAGGAGAAGATAACAGCACTTCTGCACAACCCTCAAGGCCCAGCTTGCTCCTACCTAGTCCAGGTCTGCTCCTCCACCCCAGGCGATGTCACAGCTCTTCCATGGCTTTCAACAGCCTCTCACCTACCAAGGCTATGACTACCAGGACTTCCCACAGCAAAAATAGACCTTCCCAGTCCAGGCCCAGGTTTATCGCATGCCACAGACGCCACACCTCACCCAGCTGCAGACCAGACAGCCCAACTACACTCCTCCTTCCTCCACCCCACAGCCAAGCCCGTCAATGGACAATCTGTCATCAGTCTTGTGCCTCACATCTCAGGTACTTGATGAAGGGCCTCTCAACCTCATGGGACTGAGTCAGCTCTTGGAGAGCTTCCTGAACACACCATCCCCTGTTGTACTCTGGGGGCCAAGCACCCCAATGGCACCTCAAACCAGCACTAAAGCCACAGCCACCTCCACAATCCGTGCCCGCTAAACAGCTGAAACCATGGACATGACTCAGAGTGACTGAGAATAGTGCCAGAGACTGAGTTGTTTACTTGTTCACTTTATCTTTGCTTAAGACACTTTACTTGGTTCATTTTGCTTATTTAATAAAGTCATACAGTTTACTTAAGAAAGTTAATAAAGGTTATCTTTGCTTAAGACACTTCGTTCAGTTTACTTGGTTCATTTTTCTTTTTTTAATAAAGTCATAAAGGTTACCTAAGAAAGTTAATAAAGGTTATCTTTGCTTAAGACACTTAGTTCATTTTTTTACCTTAGTGAAGTGTTGGTGAAAACTTTTAACAAATGGTAAAACCTTTGCATGCTTGTGGGATAGATAAGGTTAGCGGTGGGATAGATAAACCTCCAGTGCAACCATAGTGGGACTGTATGGTCCACCATCCCAGCTGCCACACATATGGACCTTTTTTATCAA
Organism: Laticauda colubrina; assembly: GCA_015471245.1. Classification (NCBI taxonomy): domain Eukaryota; kingdom Metazoa; phylum Chordata; class Lepidosauria; order Squamata; family Elapidae; genus Laticauda; species Laticauda colubrina. The sequence goes on from BLBF01000040.1 coordinate 13,690,459, forward strand.
TAACAATTTATTCATTGATCAACACATTTCAAAATAAACAAAGCTCTTTTTTAATGCCCTATTCATTGTAGGACAACTCAACATACATGGCACAATCTCATCAGTGTTATGTGAAAGCCTCAAGGAAGCATCCATTAATCATCTATCATCCTGTCTTGCCACTCCACTGCTCCAGCTGGGGAGTTACACCAGTGTCTCAGGAGGTTGCGCTGCTTCTTCCTTTCACGTGAAGCTCTGTTGGGGCCTTGTACATTCACAGTGTCTATCAGGTTTTGTCCTTGCCTCCATTCACCAGGCTCCATGTACCCATTCCCTTGTTGACGGTCCACAAGTCTGTTCTGCAACACTGGATAGCAGGTGTCATGAGATTGTGCAGGATGCAGTAAGCTTTCATGATGCTCATCACAGTATGTGCCTCATGCTGCATGGTAGTGAGAAGTATCTGGAACCTGTTGGCCAGGATGCCAAAGGCGTTCTCCACCACCCGTCTTGCCCTGGACAGCCTGGAGTTGAAGATCCTCTCTTCACAGGTGAGGTATCTGGAAGTGTAGGGCTTCATGAGGTAGGTTCTGAGGGAGAAGGCGTCATCACCCACGATGATGTAGGGCACATCTTGTGTGTCATTGGGTAAGGGGTCTGGATCTGGAAAACCCATGATGAGGTTGCATTCCAGCCCATCCTTGAGGTCACTGGCGTTGTATACCTGGCTATCTGAAGCTGACCCGTTGCCTGAAGCATCGATGTACATGAACTTGTAGTCAGCATCAACCATGGCAAAGAGGATGATACTGAAGAAGCCCTTGTAATTGTGATAAGAGGACCCTGAGTTGGCTGGAGCTTTGCAAGCCACGTGCTTCCCATCTGTGGCTCCAACGGTGTCGGGAAAGTTCCACCTCTGATACCACTGCTCTGCAACTTTCCTCCAGCCTTCTTCAGTGGTGGAACACTGGAGGAGCTCCTCCAGGTATTCTTCGATGATGGCCTGCACCGCTTCTCTGACCACTTTGCTGATGCTGTTGTGTGGCACCCTCCAGGCATACTGCATGTTTCTGCATGTGGTTCCAGAGGCCAGGTGCCTCAGAGTCAGTGCCACCTTCAGTCCAGGGTCCAGGCTGGCACAGAAGTTGGTGCTAGACTTGGTCAACCTGGGTCTCAGACGCACTACAAGTTTGTCAAACATGGCTGGTGGCATCCTCATGAAGTGCTGGAATGCACAAGGGTCTTCATTCCTCAGCTCCACCATCAACTGGTCATAGAGTCCAAACTCCATTCTTCTCACGATCCATCCTCGGACCCACACAGCTCTTGGACGTCTCCTTCTTCTTCTTCTGTATAAAAGGTGAAACAGTCTGAACAGGTTTTGGTTCTGGTGATGAATGATTGCAGCTACCATACAGACTGTGTCATGATCCATGGTGGAGAAGAATTGATGATGTGGAAGACCAAGACCAAGGGTGAAGAGGTCTGTACACCACGGCTGCTGGATTCATACTGAGATCCAGATGATTTCCTCCCCCTTTTTATAGGAAATATCGGTTGTCCGCTAGGTGTCCTTCTACATACTCTAGACATACTGCAGACATCCTAAATATCTGAGATAAATCCCAGATACAAACGTTTTGTCCATTTTTAATCCTTTATATACGAGATACATACGCTTACATCCTTTCTATTTCTGTGCTACTAACGCTGTGTGGATGTTCCATGTACCTTTTGTTTCCTCCCTCTTTCCATTTTCAGCTGCAGCAGATGTGAGTTGAGGGGATGGCCAGAGAGGATACAGCGGACGTTTAACAGATGATAACGGACATAGAACGTTTTTTGCCCATATATGCCGTAGATGTACATTGTACGCGGCAGAAATTTCATCCGTTCACAAAGTTTTGTGCAGCTCAAAACTTCTTGCATGGATGAAATCTCAGTGGACGGATGCTCCAGGGATAGAGCGTATGAAACACGTATGCAGTGAGTACACAACGGATGCATAGCGTTTTCCAACAGATGGCAAGCTTTTTTTAATGTTTTACATCCTCTTTGCATCTGTTAGTGCAGTGGGACAGGGGCTTAAATAACAAATGGACAGACTAGCTATACTTTCAACTGGGAAACCGTGAGTATCCTAGATCAAGCTAATTCCAAAAATGTTAGGGAATTGCTGAAAACCTGGCATTCAGACAAATCAGCCATCAATAGACACACAGAGATAAACAGCATTTATACAGAGAGACAATAAGAAAGCTAACAAGAAAACAAAAGGACCAGAACATCTCCTTATCAGTCATGAACATCCAGAAAAGCAAAATTTAACATTAAGAGCAACTTAGACAAACCACCGCCAAATCAAGGAACTACCAAAAGGAAAACAATACCCTCACTAAAGCCCATGTCACACTGCACCAATGGATGCAAAGAGGATGTTAAATGGACAAAAAAGCTTGCCATCCGTTGGTTAATGCGATGTACTCACTGCCTCCATTTTGCTTCCTCTCTATCCGTCCAGCATCCATTTATTGACATTTCATCAGCTCAGAAAGTTTTGGGCTGCCTAAAACTTTTGCGCGGAAAATGTATCCAGTGCATCCATTCTGCATCCCCTAGGCATACGGGGGACATCCGTTCTGCATCCATTATGCATCTGCTATATCCGCTAGGCATCCGCTGTGCATCCTCACAACTAAAATCCGTTCTAACGGTAAACGGACGCAGGGAGGAAGCAGAACGGACATGCAGCGTTAGTAGCACGGATGGAGAAAGGATGAAAGCAGATGCAGCTCATCCGCTCTGCATCCTCTATGCATCCGCTCTGCATCCTCTACGCATCCTCTACGCATCCGCTCTGCATCCTCTACGCATCCGCTCTGCATCCTCTACGCATCCTCTACACATCCTCTACGCATCCTCTACACATCCTCTATACATCCGCTCTGCATCCTCTATACATCCGCTCTGCGTCCTCCCCACATCCGTTCCTTTCTGTGTTATCCGCTCTGCTTATGCAAATTTTTGCCCCTTTTGAGAGCAGATAACAACGGATGGAATATTTTGCTCATCCGTTGTGTCCTTTTTGCATCCGTTGGGCAGTGTGACATGGGCTTAACATTGACAGAGCAGTCTACATATACAAATAGAGGGAAAGCCTGCTCACTTGTAGCACTGAATGAAACATTGCAAAAAAACAACCAAGTTCAGAGGGCACTAAGGACTCCACAGTTCAACTACGTGTAGCATCTCTATTGGTACTTTTGTGCATGTGTGCATTCAAATCTCGTTAATCTTTGATCAAATGACTTATTGCTCAGTCACAACGGTTTTTTTAAAATGCTATTTTTTAAAAAAATATTTTGTTCTTATCAGCATCTTCCTAAGAAATTAAGACTAGGATACTCTGCAAGATAGTCTTTGCCTCCAAATACAAGACAAATTTAAGCATCTGCCTTAAAGATTTAGGCTTCAAGCTTTAGAAGATGATTTAGTTGGCTTGAGAGCCATGGTGGTGCAGTGGTGAGTGCAGTATGGCAGACTACTTCTGCTAACTGCTGTCTGTCTGCAATTTGGCAGTTTGAATCTTACCAGGCTCAAGGTTGACTCAGCCTTCCATCTTTCAAGGTCAGTAAAATGAGGGTCCAGATTGTCAGAGGCAATATGCTGAGTCTATAAACCACTTATAGAGGGCTGTAAAGCACTGTGAAGTGGTATATAAGTGCTATTGTTATTGTATCATTAATGTCCCAAGTTCAATTTACTACTTAGGGTTACCTCAGTGCAGTACTGGCATTGAGAAAGGGCAATAACTTGGAACTAAGTAAATCTGAGACCAGGCTCAGTTGGTACAGTTTTAATTCTGGCAAATAATAGGACAAAGTAAAAAATAGGCTGTTTTTCAGTGGACAAAGTATTATTGATTATGGTGAAGGAACAAAATTAACAGTTATAGAAGAAGAAATAGTTAACCACATAGGGAATTAGAGAATGTGCTTCACAAGATAGACATCATGGAGCTAATGGGAGAGAATTGCAAACTTTTCTCTAAAGTAGCTGAGCATCAGATACAAAGGAACCTCTTTCTGAAGAGATATTGGAGCTATTCAAACAGTGAAGACTTATACATAGAGAATAGCTATGTTTTAATTTTTGCACAGGAATCCCTTAGAGTTTCCTGACAATTCCTTTACTTCTGGAGAACAGGAAGCAAGTTCATTGCCTAGCAAAGGCAGCCAAAACTGTTCAAACCCTGTTCTTACTCAGATTTTCCCTTCCTCCAAACTTCATGGGAAATGAACAATCCTCTTCAATCGATTTGCTGATTCAAATATTTCCCATATTACAAACCATCTTTAAGAACTAGAGAAGTAGTTTGGCATCATCTAGAGTCTCTGGGGTCGCTCTTATGTTCCTAAATCAATTACTTTTGTAATTGTTAAATTAAAATTAATTGCAACTCAAATGCTCCATTATATCAGCCGGCTCTAAATTTCCTGCCATATTCCAGATTCACAGCTGGAGAAAACAGGCAATTGAGTCGCTATTAGTATTCTGAGCATGGTTACTGTTTCAGCTGTTTGTTTTCAAATAATCTAATCTGAGTTATCTTTTGCTGGTTATGAACTCCAAGGCTTTGCTTACATTGATTTACATAGCCGATTGCTCTCCTGTCAGGATTTTATGAGGTTCTTTCTCCACTCTCTGTGCAACAATATAGGTTTGTATTGGGGCTCCAACTGAATGTGCAGTCTTATTTGGAATTCACCAGTGTGTTCTACTTTATTAGCTCAATTTGTCTTCATTGTAATCCTGCTCTGTTGACCAATAACGTATATAGCACCATCTGGTACATAAGCACTAATGAGAATACTTGGGGCATCATTCATTAGTGGATTGGACATTTACAGCTATGTGGGTAGAAGTGGAACCCAAAGGGGTACCTATGCCCCAGTTTTAAAACTCACCAAAGACTTCTTATTTGTAAAATAATCAATATCTTTAACTAAAAATGAGAAATTCCCAAGTCTAAGATTATTGGTGGAATTATCATTCTAAACCAACTTTCATGCTTGATATCCAACACAAAACCTTCAAGACAAATAGTAACTTAGAGTACATTAGGTATGAAGACTAGTTCAATTGAAACCATACATTCCAGGTAGTAACATGTTGTTGTTGTTGTTTATGGAAAGGATCTAGCACAGGTCTAAAGACAGAGGACCATCTGTTCTGGGAATTAAAAAGACTTCAAAATTTATTGTTTATTCTTTCATATTTAATATAAACCAAAGGAACGAGAAGTGATTTAAATACTGTACACTGCAAGATAAATTATGGAGAAATATTTGTCCTTTGAGCAAACTCTGAGAGACAGTTGAGGCCTCGGGTATCTGGTGTTCTATGGTCCTTGGGGTCACGAAGCATCAGACATGACTTAGCACTCAACAACAAAAATGTGTTTGTCCATGTTTAGATGCCCTAATTTTTATTTCCCTCATGCCTGTCTTCAGACCCCAGTTTTTGGAGTCAGTCAATCTTCCTCTCTTTCTATAATTGTTCTGGGCATATTGTTCATGCAGGTAGTACTTAACTAACAACAGTTTGTTTAGTGACTGTTCAATATTAGAACGGTATTGAAATGGTATTGAAAAAAGTGAGTCCCTTTTCTCACTTATGACCACTGCAGCATCCCCATGGTCATGTGATCAAAATTCAGGAGCTTGGCAACTAGTTCATATTTGTGACATAGATGCAGAATCCTGGGATCATGTCATCACCTATGAAACCTTCTGACATGCAAAGTCAGTGGAGAAGCCAGATTCAATTAAAAACACATTACTTAACTTAACAACTGCAGTGATTCACTTAACAATTGTGGCCAGAAAGGTGGTAAAATTGGGCAAAACTCTCACTTAGAAACAGAAATTTTGGGCTCTGATGTGGCTATAAGTTGAGAACTATCTGTACTTGTTTTCTTTTGTTTGGTAGGGTTAGGCTTATTTTCTGGTTTAATTTATCACATATTTTTATTCAAATTATGCAGACATTTGTGGCATAATTATAGAGCAGTGATGGCGAACCTTTTTGTTGGGGTGTGCCAAAAGCGTGTGTGGAAATACCAGAAGTGGCAAAACAAGCCCATTTTTCAGCCACCAAAGGCTGCAGAGGTTTCCCTCGAGCTTCCAGGAAAGTGAAAACGGCAACCCCCAGGTTCCAGAGACCCTCCAGAGGCTGAAAACAGGAACTTCTAGTATTTCTGGAAGGCCCATTTTTCAGCCACCAAAGGCTGAAGAGGCTTCCCTCGAACCTCCAGGAGGGCGAAAGCAGCCTCAAACGGGCCAAAAATCAGCTGGGAGGTGCACTCACATGCAGTGCAGGTAAATTTGGTTGGGGCTCGCGTGCCTGCAGAAATGGCTCTGCATGCCACCTGTGGCACATGTGTCATAGGTTCATCACCACAGTTATAGAGAATAGTGTATAATCTGTTGTCTTTTAAAAAAAAAATTGTTAAAATAAACTTTTTTCCCAGAAGCAAAAAGTACTATAAAGTTTTTCTATCACAATACCTCTGACCATCCATGACTGAAAATAGAACTTAATAAGTTTAATTTTAATCATTTATGTCACAGTTCCTATTCTTCTCAGTGTTTGGCAAAGATGACAGCTTTTTTGCATTTGTTTTCAATGATTTGCATGTATGATTTCTGATTAAATAACTGGGATATTTCTGGATGAAAACTTTTTCAATAAGTGTCCAGAGAATAAAGTGGAAAACAGCTTCTTTCACAGAAAGAAAAACTGAGAAACAACTAACAGACATTTTTAAGTTAGAATCACTCCAAAATGTCAATTTCTCATGGAAAGAAAGAAGAAAAGAAAGAACTAAGTGTAAACCTTTCACCTCAAAAGTTCCAAGTATGCCTGACCGTTTTCAATGATGAAAAAGAAACCCAATTCCTACTAGTATTGTACAAAGGACTTCTGCAGATGGGAAGATTTTAGCTATTAGAGAAGGATCCAGAACAATCTGTGTCCAGTATTACTTCCATTCCAATTAATGGTTGAGGATGAAAATCGGGATCACTTGTGATTAAATCTCTTTATTAAAGCTGTGTCTTCATTATGATGATTGTGGTTTTAATTTTCCTGATTTCCCCAAAGTTAGTTGTTGACTTTGAAGTCACAACTCTCAGGATACATGGAGTCTGCTTCCTATGCACAGCTCTGTCATTAAGTTATTCAGGAGTTTTTCAAGTTATGATTAATATTTGGACAGTATCTTGAACTATAGTTACACAGTATTTTTTTAAGAAAATAAATCAATCCCGAAACCTGACTGAGAAAAGATATACAGGGAGACGAACAATGAAGATATCATGCTGAACTCTTAAAGGATAAGGGGTGGAAGAACATAATGCTACAATCCTACCATACATTTCAAGAGACAGTTTCCACTTCCAAGATTAAATTTTTGACAAGCACTGATGTTTCTTTTTCTTTTTCTCTTATTTTAGAGTCTTGATTTGTATAGCTGACAAACTGTCACCAGTACCATAGGGATATTCTGTCCTACAACTATAGGTATGAAAGATAATTCTCTACATTTCATGCCGGAAGAGGAGGAGGAGGGGGAGGAGGAAGAGGAAGTGGAAGAGGAAGAAGAGGAAGAGGAAGAGGAGTAGGAAGAAGAAGGAGAAGGAATAGTAATAGTAGTAGTAGTAGTAGTAGTAATGTTAGTATTGGTTGAGTCAGAAACATTGTGTGGCATTTTTATTTGGGATGTACTTATATTTAATAAACAGGAAAAATTCAATCCCTCCTTTCATTTTCTTCTATATAATTAAATACCTTCCATTTATTGGGATAGTATATTTTTCTGCTGACCATGGATGATTTGCAAATTGGGGTGGAAGTAGAAGGAAAGATAGAAAATTCTTATTGACCTCAAATTTTAATTCACAGCAAAATGTAAAATGCCCCCTTTTGGGGGTCAAATCCAATAATAGCATACTATATTGGGGTCTGTAGTGCTTCCATAATTCCAACTTGCCATGACAGATAACATCATTCACTTTTAAGACCAGGGCACCACCAATACTGACTACAATTATCTATACTGATAACCTCTGGAAGGATCACTGATGTATATTACCGGTGAGATAGCCAATTAAAGACTGAAACTGCAGTTTGTCCCCAGTAGAAAATTGCTAACGTTTTAACTGGATCCATACACTGTATTCAGCCATGGATTGTTTTAATGATGACTTGTTGAATGAAGTCTTGGATTATTTAAATTATACATCAATTGAATACAAATTGTAACTTAGACTTTCAATTGTACAATGTAGATATAGGAGACAGTCTTTCCTTGGGATTTTCATCCAAGCAGAGTACATTTTGTTGCCTTCTTCCTGCCAAATTTTTGGTTGTTGATGGTGATATTTTTGAATTATTCTGTATATATTCTCTTTCCTGCCTGAGTGCCCTCTCTCTGTAGTGTTAATTACATTGTTTTAAAAGATATTCTTTTTTTCCTTATCTTTCTTCTGGGAGGTATATCTATTTTAAAAACAAATCAGAGGGAGGGAGGGAGAGAGAGAGAGAAAGAGATCTATATTTAAAGCTCTACTGGGTACCTACAATTCCAAGGACATGCATGAGATGCTGTGCACGAAATCTTATTATCATTAGCTTTCAAATGGCAGAGGAGAAAATTCACCAAGTGAGTCCAAATTTAATTTCCATTCTCCTTCCTTGGAAATGAATATCTCAACTTCCTTTCTTATAAGCAGTGAAGTGTTCTTTGAAGCCCGAGGACTATATTTTTGAATTCTAGAAATGAACTTTAAACTTTCTGACATGGCTAAAATCATCTGTCCTGCCAGAGATAGTAACGAGGTCAAGAATAGTAGCCCCTCTATTTATTACTCCATAAAAATACATACAAGCACACATACATAATTAACATGACAATGCCAATTGTATGGAATAGGCAGGTGAGTATCTCTTATTTATCACTCAGATTGCTGAGGATTTTTTCAATAAAAGTATCCTGATTAACATCGCCCTATTAGCTTTCCTAGAGGTAACAATAAAATTTCTTTTGTAGTTGACAATAAAAAGATTTACTCCCTCTTGCAGCTTCTTTTTATGATGTGGGTGGAGAATCTGATGCTGACTGAGGTTCTGGGTCAGTAACTAAACTTATTATAAAGTCCAGTTACAATGTCTGTTTCTTTCTCTTTTCAGAGCTATTTCTCAGAAAATAATGAACATTTAACCATTGTTTTCACCATCTCCAAATGGTGAAAATTTCCCTTGAAATATCTTGAGCTTCTCTGTTCATATTTGGCATTTAAAGACTACCAGAGTGGAATTACAATGAAGCAATATTACAAGAGAAAGAAAAGGCTAATGTTTTCATTTGTTGCTTTTATTAACACCGAATGATGAGGTTAACTAACCAGTTGTAATGTCTAGATAAAAACAGAATAACAGAGTTAGAAAGGACATTGGAGGTCTTTTAGCCCAATCCCCTGCTTAAGCAGCTGACCCTATACCATTTCAAACAAATAGTTAACCAATCTCTTCCTTAAAAACTCCAGTAATGGAGCACCACAACTTCTGAAGGCAAGTCATTCCACTGATTAATTGCTCTGTCAGAAAATTTCTCCTTAGTTCTAGGTTGGTTCTCTCCTTGATTAGTTTCCATCCATTGCTTTTTGTCCTGCCCTCAAGTGCTTTGGAGAATAGCTTGACTCCCTCTTCTTTGTGGCAGCCTCTGAAATATTGGAACACTGATATCATGCTACCCCTAGTGCCTTTTTCATTAAACTAGATGTATCCAATTCCTGCAACTGTTTTTCATAAGTTTTAGCCTCCAGTCTGTTTAACAATGAAAATTTGTGTTACCAGCAGTCATTGATTTCCTGAAAAATTTAGTTATGTGATGTTATGGAGTCTAGAGCTGTAAAATAGAAAATAGACTGTTGATTGTCATCCCTGGCTCACTTCAATTTCTTGTAGTATTGTCTCCTTGTGCTTATCTGTTATTGTATTTATCAACATTTGCTCTCTTAATTATATTGTAAAGTGGGGGAAAATGAAACAATTAGCTAAATATATCACAGAAGATCAATCTTGTCCAAGATGGTTTGCTTAGTATATGTCATTTTCAGGAATCTAATGAAGCGACAGGCACTTCACACAAGATACTAGGTTAACTTTATCAAAAGCAAACCAGCACTTAATTTTTATGCATTACTTAATTTAAAACAATGAAGTGAGATCTATACCACTAAATATTGCAGCATGTTTATTTCACTCTCCTTATTCCTGAAAACTCAAGAGATCTTCATGAAAATGGAATAACAATCAAGTACAGTACAAAGATACTGGTAATAATAAAAAGCAATTTTGATTTCGCTCAGAGATTTGTTATAGTCAGGAATGCTGCAATTTGCAAACTTTCTATAACCAAACAAAAACAGCTGAAACAAATGACTTTTTTTTTTTTAATGAAGGGGAGAATAAGTTTACTGGCAGTCCTCAACTTGCAATAATTCATTAATGGATGTTCAAAATTACAATGGTGCTGACTTCCAACTGTACTCTAAGTTAGCAGCCCTACAGTAATGTGATCACAGTTTAGACACTTTGCAATCTGCCCACCCTTATGACTGATCGCAAGGATGCTACTACTGCCCTACCTGCAGAGGTGGTATTCAGCAAGTTCTGACCAGTTCTGGAGAACTGGTAGTGAAAATTCTGAGTAGTTCAGAGAACCTGCAAATACCACCCTTGACTGGCCCCATCCCCATCTGTTCTCTGTCTCCTGAGTCACAGCTGATCATCTGGGTCTTCTTTTGTTTCCCTGCACAGGAGAATGGAGCTGGAAAGCAGGTTAGTGGGGTGGGGGGAGAATGGGATTTTGCAGTAGCCTTCCCTCAGTAGTGGGGTGGGAATGGAGACTTTACACTATCCTTCCCAGGCCATGCCCACCAAGCCACGTCCACCAAGCCACATCCACAGGACCAATCGTAAAAAAAATTGAATTCCACCACTGCCTGCCTGCCCATCTTTCTCTGCTGCCTCCCTTGGTTCTACTTCTTGCCCAGGTGAATCTCACAGGCCTTTGACCCACTTCTCCCCCAACTTAATTTCACAGCCTTGGGCCTCCTCCCAAAGCCATCATGCCTCTATTTATTCTTTTAAAGATTGCCTTTCAGAAAGAGTGCCCAGGTCATGCCACACGTGGTCTTTTACAGAAGCCATCTCTGGAAGCAGCCCACAATTTTCCCAATCTCTCAGAGGGATGTGATTTTTCAAATTAGGGGACCTTCTGAGAGATGATAGAAATGGTACATGTCTCCAAAATGACATGAGGTGGCTTCTGCAGGAAGGCCATGGGATCACATCAGCTGGGTGCTCTTTTGGGGAAAAAATTATTCAGAAGAGATCATTAGAGCAAGGTGGACTGGGGGGCCAGACCCAAGATTATGAGACCCTGTGGGGCTAGAAGCTATCTAAGGGGTGCCAAAGGGAATGAAGGAGGCCCTGGGAGGTTTGGCATAGGCCTCATCTGAGCTGGGCAGGTTCTGCAGTATCGGCATACTTCCTGAGACATCCTGTGCTCCACTTAAAGACCACAACGGGGAGAGACAGAATTTAAGGTTGTTAAGTGAGGTGATCAACTGGATGTCTCACTTGAAGATGGAATTGATTTATAGCCATAATTCTGGGCTCAAGCGTGGTCATAAGTCAAATATTTCCTGTCAGGTACGAAGAATCAGGAACATAAGTTAAATTCCAGGTAATCAGATTTATTGCTCATCAGGGTGGATTTGATTTAAATCAAGTTGATTTAAATCACCAGTAAAAAGGCTTGATTTAAATCAACTCAAGTTAAATCGTAATTTTTAAAGAGCAACTGTCATCTCTGACCCATAGCATTTCCTCCTCTGACCTGCTGTTGACTCACTGAGGGTCCCAATATTGCAGAATATAGAGCCTCATGTTACATAACTAAGCTCCATTTTAGCCATATAAACTAAATTATTAATGTATCTTAATTAGGAAACTATCTTTAGATAGATTTTTTACTCCAAAAGCAGTTTATTAAAATAAATTTGATCCTTATTTTGACACATTTAAAACCGCCACTTATTCAGTTCTGTCAAAACTTTTACAGATTCTTTCTTTTCCTTAAGGCCCTGTCACACTGCCCAACGGATGCAAAACGGACACAACGGACGAGCAAAATGTTCCATCTGTTGTTATCCGCTCTCAAAAGGGGCAAAAATTTGCATAACCAGAGCGGATAACACGAAAAGGAATGGACGCAGGGAGGACGCAGAGTGGATGGAAAGCGGATGCGGAATGGAAGCCCAGAGGATGGAAGCGAATGAGAGCGGATGACACATCCGCTAGGCTTCTGGGGGGCCTCAGCAAAGCAGACGCTGAATGGATGAAGCGGATGCACAGTGGATGCAAAGCGGATGAAGCGGATGCAGAGCGGAAGCCAAGCGGATGCAGAGCGGAAGCCTAACGGATGCCTAGCATGAATTGCGCATGCGGGGAGGATGCATTGCATAAGCCCCATGGATATAAGGGAAGCAGCTCGGAAGCAGGTGACCATTCAGAGGAATGTCGGACGGATTGACAGCCTTGCCTGCCCTGCCTGCCTGCAAGCCTTGCTGCCAGCCTTGCTGCAAGCCTTGCTGCCTGCCTCCCTGCCAGCCTTGCTGCCTGCCTGCCTGCCAGCCTTGCTGCCAGCCTCCCTTCCAGCCTTGCTGTCTGCCTGCCTGCCAGCCTTGCTGCCAGCCAGTCTGCCTGCCAGCCTTGGTGCCTGCCTTCCTGCCAGACTTGGTGTCAGCCTGCCTGCCAGCCTTGGTTCATGCCTGCCTGCAAGCCTTGGTACCTGCCTGCCTGCCAGCCTTCCTGCCAGGCTTGGTGCCTGCCTGCCTGCCAGCCTTGGTGCCTGCCTGCCAGCCTTGGTGCCTGCCTCCCTGCAAGCCTTCCTGCCAGCCTTGGTTCCTGCCAGCCTCCCTGCCAGCCAGCAACCCCACAACCATGGAAGAACAGAAAGCCTCAGCCATCTGCTGCCAGCCCTGGCAAGAGGGACAGGGCTACCATCCCGCCCCCTGGCCTTCACTCTGGTTCTGCTGGGGCTTCTGCAGCACGGGCTCGCTCTTCTGGGGCTGGGGCTTCTGCTGCTTCTGCTTCTGGAGGAGAGGATGATGCGGGGGATCAGACAAGCACTCCAGCACCAGCCACCTCCACAGCACTGGACCCTTCACCCCTGAGACTGAGTGACCAAGAGGAGTGCCAGAGACTCATTTTTGTTTTATAGCTTGTTGTTAATAAAGTCTATTTTTGATTCACACACTTGCTTCATTTCTTTTTTTTAATAAAGTCTTGGTGGAAACTTTTAGAAATGGTTTAAGCCTTTGCATGCTTGTGGGATGGGTTAAGATAGCAGTGGGATGGGTTAAGATAGCAGTGGGATGGGCAGGGATACCTTTGGGATGGGTAATAGCTGTGGGGTGGATAATAGCTGTGGGATAGATAAGCCTCCAGTACAAGCATAGTGGGACTGTTTGGTCCACCCTCCCAGGTGCCACACCTATAGCCCTTTATTATCAATAACAATTTAATCATTCATCAACACATTTCAACATAAACACAACTCTTTATTAAATGCCCTGTTCATTGTAGGCCCACCCAACAGTGTGTCATTGTAGGCCCACCTCATCAGTGTGATGAGACAGGCTGAAGGAAGCATCCATTAAGCATCTACCATCCTGTCTTGCCACTCCACTGCTCCAGCTGGGGAGTTGCACCAGTGTTTCAGGAGGTTGCGCTGCTTCTTCCCTTCACTTGAGGCTCTGTTGGGGCCTTGCACATCCTCAGTGTCTATCAGGTTTTGCCCTTGCCTCAATTCCGCAGGCTCCATGTCCCCATTGCCTTGTTGGAGGTCCACGAGCCTGTTCTGCAAGACTGGGTAGCGGGTAGCGGGTGTGCATGAGATTGTGCAGGATGCAGCAAGCTTTCACGATGTTCCTCACGGTCTCTGGGCGATGCTGCATGGTGGTGAGAAGTACCTGGAACCTGTTGGCCAGGATGCCAAAGGCGTTCTCCACCACCCGCCTTGCCCCGGACAGCCTGTAGTTGAAGATCCTCTCTTCACGGGTGAGGCATTTGGAGGTGTAGGGCTTCATGAGGTAGGTTGTGAGGGAGAAGGCGTCATCCCCCACGATGAAGTAGGGCACATCTTGCGTGTCGTTGGGCAGGGGGTCTGGATCTGGGAAGCCCATGATGAGGTTGCGTTCCAGCCCCTCCTATCTATCCCACAGCTATTACCCATCCCAAAGGTATCCCTGCCCATCCCACTGCTATCTCAACCCATCCCACTGCTATCTTAACCCATCCCACAAGCATGCAAAGGCTTAAACCATTTCTAAAAGTTTCCACCAAGACTTTATTAAAAAAAAGAAATGAAGCAAGTGTATGAATCAAAAATAGACTTTATTAACAACAAGCTATAAAACAAAGATGAGTCTCTGGCACTCCTCTTGGTCGCTCAGTCTCAGGGGTGAAGGGTCCAGGTGCTGTGGAGGTGGCTGGTTCTGGAGTACTTGTCATCAGCTCCTCCAGAAGCAGAAGCAGCAGAAGCCCCAGCCCCAGAAGAGCGAG
>BLBF01000040.1:13705144-13798474 GCA_015471245.1 Laticauda colubrina
ACCAAGGCTGGCAGGAAGGCTTGCAGGGAGGCAGGCACCAAGGCTGGCAGGCAGACATGAACCAAGGCTGGCAGGGAGGCAGACAGCAAGGCTGGCAGGGAGGCTGGCAGCAAGGCTGGCAGGGAGGCTGGCAGCAAGGCTGGTAGGCAGGCAGACAGCAAGGCTTGCATCAAGGCTTGCAGGCAGGCATGCAGGCAGGGCAGGCAAGGCTGTCAATCCGTCCGGCAGCAGGTCTTTCCTCTGAATGGTGACCTGCTTCCGAGCTGCTTCCCTTATATCCGCGGGGCTGACGCAATGCATCCTCCCCACATGCGCAATTAATGCTCGGCATCCGTTCGGCTTCCGCTGTGCATCCGATAGGCTTCCGTTCTGCATCCGCTTCATCCGCTGTGCATCCGCTCTGCATCCGCTGTATCTGTTCCGCATCCGCTTTGCTCCAGCCCCCCAGAAGCCTAGCGGATGTGCCATCCACTCCCATCCGCTTCCATCCGCTGGGCTTCCGTTCCGCATCCGCTTTCCATCCGCTCTGTGTCCTCCCCCGTCCGTTCCTTTCCGTGTTATCCGCTCTGTTTATGCAAATTTTTGCCCCTTTTGAGAGTGGATAACAATGGATGGAACATTTTGCTTGTCCGTTGTGTCCGTTTTGCATCCGTTTGGCAGTGTGACAGGGCCTTTATGAAAGCTTTATCTGTATTGCTCTCATAGTCATTTTAATAGAAGTTATTATTGAGGCAAGTAAGTGCTGGTGTTTTGGAATTGATGGCCATGAAATGGGTCCACAGACATTCATTCAGAGGAATTTAAAGTGGGGAAAAATTCACATATGCCTCTCTTAGTTCATTTAATGAAGTACAATATAAGGACAAATTCCACTATGACATTGAACTGGGATTAAACATACAGAATGGCTAAAGCAAAAGCTGAAAGATAAGCACACATGTTGCATTCTAACAAAATCATCTCCTGGAGGATTTCTGTGAATGTAATTTAGCACTGCTGTGGTTTGGGTGTATGGCAAACATCTCCAACAACTGGTATCTCTGGATGGTTGAGAATATATCACCGTTGCACAAAAGCTGCTTGAGTTTTTGGCACAAGATATTTCACATGGGTTGGGATTGCCCATTGAAAAGGCTGCATTCCTAATATCAACCACTTTAGTGATGGGCCAGAAATAAAACCTCTGAAGCTGAGCTAAAGCCTGGACAGATTTATGAAACAGCCCTTCAAATAACCTGTTCCAAACCATTCCTGATTTTACACATTTAGGGTACTTACGCTGAGCTTAGAAAAGACTTGAGTAATCAATGCAACTGACCTGCGGTGTTAAAAAACAAAATAAAACCTGATTTCTATGCCCAGTGAGTTATATGACAATGAAATAACATTAAATAGTCCTGACAACTTATGACTAGTGTCACAGGGTATTTCTGAGGATGTGAAGGATTTTATTGAACACAATGGGACAAAACAACATTGCTGGGTTTTTTGATCTTTTTTATTATTATTGAAAATACTGATAGCAAACACAGCAGAAGCTGTTTTATTTCCAGCTTTGCTTTTCAACCACAATTTGCAGCTTTTATCTGCTCTCATAGCAATTGACGTTCTATAGCATCACTTTGGAAGAGTGGTGTGCATTACCTGGCCTTTGACTAATGGGTCACGTCTGATGTAGGAATATATGGCAAGCATATGACCTCCCATTTGAGATACTGGATGTTTCAGTGCATTCTGAGGAAAAGGCTATTCATGTTTTTTTCAGTGGCATACTGATATATTTTATCTAAAGACCCTTAGTTTTATGACAGGAAACACCAGGCAGCAATTTTAATAAATGTCAATCATTTCTCTATTAATATGGCATTTTCACATCAAGTACAATTCCTAGAGTATTACAGCCAAGCCCCCAAAGGGAAAAAAAATCTCAAATTCTGCACTGCTTTAGCTTCTGCCTATGTAGGCAAGTATGAATAGCTTCTCTCTGAGCTTGTTTTCTTGCAGACGTTTCATTACCGTCACAAGGTAACATCATCAGTGCTAGTAAGGAGTTCTGTTTGCTGTCAGTTCCAGAGATTTGCTTGTCTGTGGCAATTTCTTGATTGGGGTTTTGCTTATTTGATTGTTGGTCTGAAGTTGACCTTGGAGTCAACAGATAATCAGAGTTGGAAGGGACCTTGTAGGTCATCAAGTCCAAACCCCACCCAAGCAGGAGACTCGACAAATGGCAGTCCAATCTCTCCTTGAAAGTCTAAAGTGATGATGCTCCCACAACATCCGAGGGAAAGCTGTTGTATTGGTTGATTGTTCTCACTGTCAGAAAGTTTCTCCTTATTTCCAGATTAAATCTCTCCTTGTTCAGTTTCCATCCATTATTCCTTGTCTGGCTTTTGGGTGCTTTAGAAAATAGCTTGACCCTTTCCTCCCTGTGGCAGCCCCTCAAATATTGGAAGACTGCTATCCTGTCTCCCCTGGTCTTTCTCTTCATTAGACTAGCCATACCCAGTTCCTGCAACCGTTCTTCATATGTTTTAATCTCCAGTCCCTTAGAGTTAATCTATGCTGATCTGAGTGCTGATTACTGGTGGAGAACTGCTAGAGTCTTTTTTTCTTTTAGGCTGGTTGATAGTCTGTTTTGCATAGTCTATGGATATTGTTAATGTTTACGTGTCTGCGAATGTGAAAATCATTTGAGTCAGTCTGGTATAGTGGTTAAGACGTCAGGAGACCATGATTTCTAGTCCTACCTTAGCCATGAAAGCCAGCTGGGTGACCTTGGGGCAGTTACTGTCTTTCAGCCCAACCCAGCTCACAAAGTGGTTGCTGTGTGCAAAGTAGGAGGAGAAAGATATATAGAATATGTGTTGCTGAGGACTTCCGGTTTGCACGACTTCAGTGGCAGCAGGAATCTGCGATTATGCGCGGTTCCTGCTGCGCTCGCCGCTGGAGTGCCCCCTATTCAGCTGGATTAGGGGGCTATAGTTACCCCTTAGAGGTAACTGAAGATACGGGAGACTCAGCAGGGGTCCGGGGGAATCATAACCCCCCCTCATCATCTGGCTTAACTCCCTTTTCCCAAAGTGGTGGAGCGGCGGTCAGTCATGGCCTCCACAAAGAAGCTTTCATCCGGATAAGAATGTGCAGGAGAAAGCTGAGAAAGTGAAAGTTTTTGGCTAACTGGGATGACAAGTAATATTTAAATACCCTGGAATTTAAGTTTTATTAAAGATACATTGTTCCCTATGAAGATGGAAGAAGCGGCAAATGAAAGTAAAAAGGGAAAGTTTGTTTTTTCTCACTCTCCTTCCTTACGGTGATAGCAAATGAATGGAGAAATTGGAAAAACCAGTTTTGGCATCAGTAGGTAATCAAATTGAAAATTGAAGTTAAGAGAACAATAAAGATTTCTGAGCGCTGGAAAAAGAAACTTTTTTTTTTTTTTTGCCAAAAGTGGGAAGGGAGAGGAAAAGAACTAACATTAAGATTTTCTTGGAGGAGGCTGCTTGGAATTTATAAGATTAGAGCGAAATTGTAACAAAACTTCTAAAAGATATATTTCAACTGGAGCTTTATAATTGAACTATAACCCCAGGAAGAGAAAATATAAAAAGAAGAAAGTGCTAAATGAAACAGACTATGTGTATTTGGATTGCTTGGTGATTCTGGGACTTTTCAAAATTATTATTGGAAAGACTAAAAATATTGGGTTGTTTAAAAAAAACTTTTTACAATGGCACTACTTGTTGATGAACTGAAAATTGAATTTAAAAAGATAAAGGAAGAGGATCAAGAAGGGAAGAGCTCTTCTGGATCTGTTTTCCATTTTTTAGAAATGGAGATTTATACCTACCAGAAACTACAAGAACAAGAAGATTGGGATGAAGAAGAAACCATCTTTAACGAACAAACAACTTTAGTCAGGGAAGAAAAGGGAAAGAGGGGAAAGAGAATGGAGGATTTAAGACTTAAAAAACAACCAAAAAAGGGAGAAATAAGATGAAAAATCGATATAATGTTAGAAAGCAACAGAAAAGAGAAATACAGAAGAAGGTGGAGAACAACAAAGTGGAGATTAAGAGACAAGGGGGTAAAAAAGACAGGATTGGAGAAGAAAGGAAGGGAAAAAGGGAAGAGAAGTTACAAAGGTTTAAAACAAGATATAAAAACACAAGATCTATTCAGAGATAGTGGGTAAAAATATGATTAAAAAAGAGATTCTGCAAAGTACATAAGATTGTATTGTTGTATTTATATTTGAAATAATGTTAGAAAATTGGATTTAATAAGAGAGCTT
This sequence comes from Laticauda colubrina, assembly GCA_015471245.1. Classification (NCBI taxonomy): domain Eukaryota; kingdom Metazoa; phylum Chordata; class Lepidosauria; order Squamata; family Elapidae; genus Laticauda; species Laticauda colubrina. Next base: position 13,709,439 of record BLBF01000040.1, read on the forward strand.
AATTCTCTATGGATTATTGTTTTAATTATATTATAAACTTATTATTCTTTTTTATTTTACAATACAGTAAGTAGTTTCAGAATGTACTAAGCAGAACCAAAATGAAAAGTATATATTATTTTAAGTGTTAAATTTAGGGGAAAGACTTAAAGGTGTTATACTTTAAACTGTGATTACAGGAGAATTTTTGTGTTAATGAGAAAAAATAAATAGGAAATTGAAATAGAACAGATAAAAGATACACTAGGAGACAAGGGGATAAAGGCATGACTGGAGAGGAAAAGAAGGGACAAAGGGAAGAGAAGTTACAAAGATTTAAAACAAGTTGTAAAGAAACAAGATCTATTTAGTGATACTGGGCAAAAATATGATTAAAAAAGAAAAGTACACAAGATTGTATTGTATTTTTATTTGAAATAATGTTAGAAAATTGGATTTAATAATATAGTTTAATTTGCTATGGATTATTGTTTTAATTATATTGTAAACTTATAATTCTTTTCTATTTTATAATATAGTAAGTAACTTCAGAATGCACTAAGTAGAATCAGAATGAAAAGTATATATTATTCTAAGTGTTAAATTTAGGGGAAAGATTTAAAGGTGTTATATTTCAATTTGTGATTACAGGAGAAACTTTGTGTTAATGAGAAAAGATAAATAGAAAACTGAAATAGAACAGATAAAAGATATACTAAGAGACAAGGGGGTAAAGGTAGGATTAGAGAAGAAAGGAAGGGAAAAAGGGAAGAGAAGTTACAAAGGTTTAAAATAAGATGTAAAGAAACAAGATTTATTCAGAAATAGTGGGTAAAAATATGATTAAAAAAAGAGACTCTGCAAAACTACATAAGATTATATTGTATTTATACCTGAAATAATGTTAGAAAACTGGATTTAATAAGAGAGTTTAATTTGCTTTGGATTATTGTTTTAATTATATTATAAACTTATTCTTTTTTATTCTATAATATAGTAAGTAGCTTTAGAATGTACTAAGCAGAATCAGAATGAAAAGTATATATTATTTTAAGTGTTAAATTTAGGGGAAAGATTTAAAGGTGTCATACTTCAATCAGTGATTACAGGAGAAATTTTGTGTTAATGAGAAAAGATAATAGAAAATTGAAATAGAACAGACAAAAGAAATATGCATAATGATTTAAATTGAGATGAAATAAATAAAATAGAATTAAGAGAGTGAAAAGAAGTGAGAAGCTATATAGAAAATGTAGAATGGTAAATAAGATATGAAATTGGATAAAAAGTGAGCATGAATTTTGAATTTATGTCTGTATAAAAAGATGTAATCCGGGACTAAGCCACTTTCCAAAAAGAAGTTTTATGTTTTGATGTTTTGTGTTTTGTTTGTGTATGTTTGTTTATTGAAAATTAATAAAAATTTTCTAAAAAAAAAAAGAATATGTGTTGCTGCCCTGAGTTATTTCTAAAAATAATAATAGCAGGAAATACAATAAAACAAAATAATGAAATAAAAATAAATAAAATACAAATAAATAATAAAATAAAATAAAATCCCTAAGGCTATTGTTAGACTCATGCCAAAGTAACTTCAGAGGCTGGCAATACTCCGATAATTCCCACATGTTTTGGAGTGTGGTATGTGAGTAATTTGTGTGTCCATTACACAATGGTATCAGAAACATTTGCTGTTGCAAAGACTGCAAAATTTAACAACTTTTATTCTCCCATTTCTGGGAACTAACAGAAGACATTGAGACCTAGAACAATCAGGTAAGTGTAATGAATTGGTGGTTCAGGTAGACTCTGACCTTGGTTTAGTGACCATCCAAAGGTACGGAGGAATTATAAAAAAGTGACTAACAACAATTCCTTGCACTTACAACTGTTGCAGTGCTCTTCACAGTTATGTGACCAAAATTAGGTGCTTGGCAACTTGCATGTATTTACAGTGTTGCCACATCCCTGGGTCATGTGATTGCCATTTGTGACTTTTCCAGCTGACATATGACAAGCAAAGTCAATGGGAGAAGCTGGATTTGCTGAACGACTACCCAATTAACTTAACAACTGAAACAATTCACTTAACAACTGTATTAAAAAAAAAACTTCATAAAATTAGATGAGACTTCTTAACAACCGGAATGGAAATTCCAGACCCAGTTGCACCTATAAATTGAGGAGTATTGGTAACTGCACCATTCATTTCAGATCAAAATTGATTGGATGTATGAAAAGTGACACTTCATTATTAATCGGCCATCTAAACAATCTGCCTTTTTTTTGTTGCTAGAATAAAAATGTCATATTCACTGCACAAACAAGTGGTGGAAAAGAGGAATATGTAAAGATTTAAGTTCTGTATGTAGACATAAACATGTAAATAATAAACAAGCAATCTTATTGAATTCATGAAAAGAAAGGTCACAGGTAGTCCACATAATAAGGCCTGCTATTGAATCAGTTGCTCAAAGCTACTGCAATTACAGATGCTTAGTATTAATAATTATTAGGTGTTGTGACGCAAAATCAACACGGAAGGCATAAAAACAGTAAGATCTTTAAGCAGAGGGGGAAAAGTCATGCTTCTGAGTCAGAACTCTGAAGATTTTGGTGTTGTGAACATGATGGTTGTGTTAGGTGACTAGATTCTGTAAGAAGGAAAACGACAGAATACTGGTAATCACCAGAAGGCCAAGAAGTATGTTAGTTTAGCTATGTCTAGCAATTCAACTGTAAACCATGATTTGTGAGTTGTTGATAGTGGAGCATCGCAGTGCATTACTAGAAATAGAGAGTTTGTAACGATGTCTACGAGTAAACATGTATCACTGGCAAATAGATGGAAGATGAAGGCTTCTGGTCGAGGTACTTCATATTGTTCTTGTGCAAACGAACATTTAACCATGTTATATGTACCGAAACTGAAATTTAATTTGTTATCAGAAAGGCTTTAGTTCATATTGGTTATGTAGTTACCTTTAGGGGAGATAATTGTATAATAGAGAAAGAGGGTAAAAATGTTACTGCTACTATAGAGAATGATTTATATGTAATACATGATGCCCAGTTGAAGATGGCTAACTTGGTTTATAACAATGTTAAACCACATGATGAATGTACACATTTACTACACAGATGTCTGGGGCACATTCATCTCAAAATGTTGAAACAAACTGTCAAATTATCAGAGGGAGTAAAATTAAAACCCTGTAGCAAGTATTTAAACTGTAATGCTTGTAGCCAAGAGAAAAGTAAGGTTACTCCTGCAAACAGACTAAATGGGTTTAAGAGCAAAGAACCTTTAGAGGTTGTTTTTGCTGACATAATTGGTCCTAAGAAACCTAGTTTAGGAGGTGCCTGCTATATTTTGAGTATTATGGACCATTACTCATGATACAGTTTCTGCTATCTCATGAAAAACAAAACAGAAACATTTCAACATTTCTTTAATTGGCTAAGGTTTACAGAGAAACTGGCTAAAACACTGATGAGCCAGGAGTTTAGTCATAGTGATGTTCAAAGTCCTATTTTTGATAAGAACATTTATCAGTTCTTGATTAGTAGTTTATCTTATATCAGTAATTGGTCAAGGCCAGATATAGCATACTATGGTAATCAATTAGCAAGATTTAATGCTGAGCCAACTGAAAGGGATTGGCAAACTGCTAAACATTTGTTAAGATATCTGAAACAAACAATGCATTATGCATTGTATTTGGAGCCTAAGGATGAACTGAATTTAGCTGCATATGCTGATGCAAGTTTTGCTACAGACATGAATACACAAAAATCTACATCAGGTACTGTAGTATTATTGGGAAAAGTGTTGATTGGATGGAGGTCTATCAGACAGAAACATCTAAGTTTGTCAACAATGGAGGCTGAATTCTCATGTTTATCTTTATTATGTACAGATTTAGTTTTATATAAGCAACTATTGATTGATATGGGAATTCATGTAACAGATTCTATTGTTGTTTATGAAGATAACCAATCAGCAATACAGATGGTTTCGAATATTGCTGTTAAATCAAGAATGAAACACACAGATTTAAGATATTTAAATGTGAGACATTGTGTGCAAAATAAAATGATTAAGCTAGAATACAGAAAACAATATAGCAGATCATTTTACAAAGGCCCAAGGCTCTATAAAGCATAAGGCTAGCTGTGAGGATTATAGACTTAGAATATAAGGTTGTATATATTATCCTACCCAAAGGGGAGAATGTTAGGAATGTAAGTCATCTAACAGTTATTTGGGTTGGAAATATATATATATATATAAACTATAAATATAAATATAATATATAAACTATATATACTTTATATATTATATATATAGTTTATATAGGATAGACATTTTAATACCATGTCTTTAAGAAAATGCTAAAACTGTAATTGGGTATGGTTTCTCAAACGGCCATAAAATGGAACCAGAAATCTGGATTGTTTAGTCTCAGTGAGTCTCTGTTTTTCTGTTGGAGAGTTTTGCCGTTCCTCCTAAAGACTGTTACTGATTGTTGATGTAAGTCTGTTACTGAACTGTTTTTTGATACTGGACTTTGATATTTGGATTATTCCTTAACTGAAAATTGACTGCTTTACCTGTGAATGACTTGGACTGCTTATCTTGGACTGTGCTTAAACGTTTATTGGAAGTAAAAAAAAAACCCTACATTTACTGTACAGTATATCTGTGTGCTGTTTGTGTATTATTCTTCACTACTCTCACTACGTCTCCCTGTATACGCTCATTCTCCTAATGGGGAATTACCTCAACAGATTGCCTGTTCAAATCAGGAATGATTCATTGCCAAAATCTCAAATTAACTTCGTCATGGTGGGTGTCCCAAACATGACATTATAAGCACCGAGGAAAGTAGAAAAAACCGTAGAAAGATTTCACCCAGGCCGCCGTCGCTCTGTTTTGCATATTGTGGAAAAATATGAATATTTCACAACCTGAGATAAAGACAGTTGGCAGATTGCCCACAAAAACAGTCTTGTATCTGTCAGTCTCCCAAAGCTACACGGATGCAATGTTGCTATAGCATTCCTTCATCTGCTTTGCTGATTTACACAACCGAAATGCCTGGCACACCACTTTTCTTTTCTTCTTTTCTGACATCTTTACAAGACAGAAAAAGAGCACCTTTAACCTTTCGAGTGGCAGGAGCGTGTCATGAATAACCTTGGCCCCAGTCCAGCTGACTGACCCTTGGCTGTTCTTCAACTTTCTGGCACAAAGACGTGTATCCTAAGCTACTGCTTAAAAATGGCTGGTTTAAGATAGAAGACTCCATTTTTTTTTCTGAAAGTGGCAGTCCAGAATTAAGACACAATCTGTTAGTTTTCCCTTTGGCCTCTCCTGAGTCTCCCTGGGATTCTCTCATTCTGAAATAACAGAGTAACTTGTGATTGGGTAGATGGTATGAACAAGCCTGGAGATCCCTCCAAGCCATGCTTTCCTTCCTGAAAGCAGAGCAGACAAATCAAAATGTATCTGAGACTACTATTAACCCCATTATGCTACCTGCCATCAATGTTTTGACATACAAGGGAGTTAGGATGGAAGAAATGCTGTGATCACCAACCTTTTCCATTCCCCCCTCAAATGTCTACCCTGCTACAAGTCAAATTCACATAAAACCTGGTATGTTAGAAAAGGTCAGTGAGTACAGCTCCTGTGTCTTAAAGAGTCAGAGTTAAGTTTAATTTCAAAAGAAACACAGTGTCAAGTAAGACAGGAAGAAAAATGGGAAGAAATGTTTGGTTTCAAACCACCCCATTTTTGAAAGTTTTGGCAGAGCAGACAAAATCATCACCATTCAACCAAACCCAAATTTGGATTGTTTTGATTTGTCCAGATTTCAGATGTAATAAAAGATGACTAAACAAAGACTACCTGAACTGGCCAGTTTGATCTAACGATTAAAATGCAAGCTAGAAATCAGGAGATGTGAGTTCAAGTCCTACCTCCAACATGAAAGCTGGCTCGATGACTTTGAGCCAACCAGCAGGAGACTTTGAGTTCTAGTCCTTCCTTAGGCATGAAAACCAGCTGAGTGGCAGGTGCAAATAACCATGAGCATTCATTTATTTCAAAGCACATAAGAGTTTATTATTTCTACTTATTCACCAGAATCCAATCAACTGATGGTCAAAACTAAATTGGTGCTAGATAAGGGTCAATGGAATTCATGCAGGGCGCTGGACTTGGGTCTTTTGTGGCAATGAAATTACTCCAAACTGATTAAATGTGTAATTCTGCCTTCCAGCTCAGACTGTTCTTTTCCTCTGCAAATAGGTGACCAAAAGACAATAACTTCTAGCCTAGCTTCAAGCTTGAAAGCCAGCTGGTTCACTCAAAAGGAGACTGTGAATTCTAGTCCCGCCTCAGCCAGGAAATCTGGCAAGGTGACTTTGGTCCAGTAAGTTTTTCTCAGCCCAACTCAACTCACAGAGTCATTGTGAGGAAAATAGGAGAAGGAAAAGACATATCAGCCACCTTCAATTATAGTAAACAAACAAACAAATAAACAAATAAATAAATTCCACTCCTGCTATAAAGTAACATGGCATAGCAACCAAAATGGAGGCCTAGAGTAGAGAGACCCAGAATTATGAGGGTTTCCCCCCCTGTTATGGAATACACTGGATGTTCCTGAGTGTCTCACTGTCTTTCAACTTTACCTCAATGAGTTGTTGTTTTTGGAGATAAAACTTAGGAGAAGAGCCATGTATGCTATTTAGAATTTTTAAAATAATATCTGGATGGATACTATTTTATGACATAGCTTTTCACTCTTGGCAGAAAGTTTTGTTTTGATTCGACATCTAACCTTGCAGGTTTTAAGGTTTGATACTGTGATTTCTGTTCAAACTTTGTGGGTTGCTCAGAGTTGCTGTAGAAAAGTGGTATCCATATAGGTGGAGATAAATAAATTCATTAATGAAATAAATAAATGAAAGCCAGGATATAAATCTAATAAAACTAATAAACAAAAGCCAATGAATGATTGAAAATATCATCTGAAAAAAAAAAGATAATTGACTTTCCAGTATGTGTTTGGAACAAATGGATGATGAGTAATTTGAACAGTACTTTACACAAGAGCACAGATTCCATCTTCCAGATCATGTTCCTATAACATTAGCAGTAAACCATTAACAATGGAAAGTACCATTTTTCCCTTTAAAAATGTAATAAAACAGGTGTACTGAGACTTAAAACATTTATTTTACTAAAACCCCAAGGCAAAACAAGAGTCAGGGTAACTGAATGGAACTGAGCATTTACTGGCTGGATGCCCTTCCTGACACCATGTGGAGTTCTCAGCAGATTTCTTTTTTTAGCCTTAAGAGAGAAATATCTGCTAATTACGATCAAACTCTCAACCTTCCGAGTGGGAGGCCAGCATCTTCACCACTAGGCTACCATGCCACTCAAAACATAACACACACACACACTCACATATGTATGTGAGTGTATATGTATACATATTCACATATGATGTGAGTATACACACATGGTATGTATACACACTCACATATGTATGTATGTGTATACACACAGAAAGAGATATACGTGTGCATGTACATATATATGTTTTCTTAGGTTTTCGCGGGTACTTACATGTGTGCTGTTTAGCTTCCTTCGGGTATTATCCCACGTCATTGTAGTTCTGTTAAAGTTGTAGCAATGTTTCAGCAGAATCTCATCTGCCATCTACATACATACATACATACATACATACATACATACATACATACATATATATATATATATATATATATATATATATATATATATTACACACATACAAAAAGAATTGGAGTCATATTTACTTGTCCCAATTTGGGACGGGACCTATATTATACTTTGGGACCCAAGATTAGAAAAGCAGTATGTCCAACAAGCAGTATGGTCAACAAGCAGTATGATCTCTCAGGTCCTATCATATTTTTGCACTCCTAGGTAGGTAGCCTCCATTCATGAAGAGCTGTGTTTGGTATGGATTTCAAGTTTGATATGTAGAAATAATAAACTTTATTATAAGGGGAATGGAAATGAAACAAGATGAGTGCTAAGGATTCCTTCCCGCTCAATGATTCTTGATGCTAAGATTTCATTGTATCCAGCTTTCTACAATTGTGGGTTGCTCTGAAGCTGGCTAGGCATCTTTACAGACCTTGAATCTAATGAAATTTCATAATATAAGCTAGAAATCTATCTGTTGAAGTAAGCCTTTCTACTCAGTCTGTGTAACTGTTAATGACAAATGCCCTAAATGCCTCAACATTCCATAAAGATAGTATGCTAAAATCAGCCTTATCAATCAATCTCTGAAAAACTCAGCTGCCTAGAAAACTGGAACCAATCATTAGCATTTTATCTGTACAACTGCATATACCGTATTTACATTTTCTTAATGCAAGTCTTCTATTCTTATATCTATCTTGGCCAAAGCGTACATGAATTGACCAATATATTTTGCAAGACAGCAGTATAGCTCAGCTTTAAATTGGATAAAAGCAATTATTCAACAGAGCCCAAAGCAACGGCATAGTTTTGTGGAGTGTGCAATCTATTGAAATCAAATGAAAAAACAAAAGAACTGTCACCCAAATGCTAAAGATCTTGCTCTGAATTCAAATCACAAATGAGGAAATTTAACAATGTGCTATCTTTAAGAAGATCATAAAAACTGAATCAAAATGGAAAATTATTGCACATTTACATGACAGTATATAGAGCCAAAATTAATATAATGGTGACCTTCCAATTACACACACTCAGATGACTTCTTATAAGGTGGAAATATTTTGAACCCAGGTAAAATATGATAGTGAAAGGCTATATATATATGGTTAACTGATCAAAGCTTACACATCCAGACTACCAGGCAGGTTGATTATCCTTTAAATGATACACTTATTACTTTCCTTATAAATTCTAATTTAGTGGACCTTGGTGTAGTGGAAAAAAATCAGTCTGTACTCTGTAAGTTTCTATGTATGGACATTTTTGTGCAATTGCCAATTTACACATGCATAAAATAAGAATATAATGCCATTTGAATTTAATGGATACCCATCCTTTCCATTAAATCAAGTTTTCTGTTCTTAAATCCTGCCCAAGGATTTCCCCACCACCCCATGCACAGCGAGGTAGGACTTCTGCAGCAGGCTGGAAAAAGAAACTGGGATCTTCATGATCCAAGCTTCCTTTCCAGTGTTGGTATAATTTCTTTTACTACCAGTTCTGTGGGCATGCCTTCGTGGGCATGGTGTGGCTTGGTGGATGTGGTGTGGCTTGGTGGGCATGGTGTGGCTTGGTGAGCATGGTGTGGTTTGGTGGACATGGTGTGGCTTGGTAGATTGGTGGGCATGGCAGGGGAAGGTTATTGCAAAATCTCCATTCCCTCCCCACCCCACTAACCTGTCTTCCATCTCTGTTCTCCTGTGCAGGGCTACAAAAGAACCCCCAGCCAATCATCTGGGACTTGGGAGGCAGAGAATAGATGGGGGTGTGGCCAATCAGAGGTGGTATCTACTGGTTCTCTGAATTACTCAAAATGTCCGCTACCGATTCTCCAGAACTGGCTGAATACCACCTCTGTTCCTTTCTCCAGCTCAGGACCTCCCTTCTGTACATTGAGTTCCCTGTGCTCCTTCAGTAGGTAGATCTTTCACTCTATTTCTTGAATGACCACAACTGGCAGAGCTGGGACTGTGATCATTGAGCAGAGCAGTCATTTGGGCATTTCATTTAATGACCGTTTTGCTCAACAAACAAAATTCTGATCTCAATAACAGCTTTAAGTTGAGGATTTCCAGTATTTAATACTGAATTGATTTTGTTTAGCCTTTCTCCTAAACGGGAACATTAATGAAGCAGCACAGAATCTGGCAGTGTGATTGTTCATTATCCAAAGCTACATTGCTAAACAATCAAGACTTGTCCAAAGAGCTCAAAGCATCAGATAAGGAACTCTGTAATTAAATGGAAAAGGGGCTTTGAGTGCAATTATTTCAGAGATTTCCAGGAGGTATACTAGACACGGGTATTGATTTATTTTAATATGAGTTACAAGCCAACCCTTGATTAGTAGTATTTAGCCCAACATATGATTGCACCTTACAAGTTTATATACAGTATATTTATCAATCCAGCACAGGTAAAGAAAACACAAAGATAGTAACAAAGAGAAAAATGAAAAGAAAAAAATTACTTCTGCCCTTCTTTTATTGTGTAATTATTATTTTCCCAGTCCTCTTTGTATATAATCTCCAAATAAATACATCATCATAAAAAGCCCATTAAAGTTTCCAGACTTTCAGAAAAAAATTGTGTCATTTCCCCCTGCCCCCATCTTCTGGCTAGACTGGCCAGATTCATCATTTTGGCAAATTCAATTCCTTTTCTAATCCAGTTTTCCAAAATAGGTATTTCACTGCTTTTTTAACTTTGTGTACATAACATTCTTGCTGCAATTACCATAGATAACATAAATTTCCCATATTTCTTTTCTAGTTCCATAAAAACCAATAGGAATAATTCTGGTTTCATTGTGACATTAACATATATTATCATAGACCAGAATAAATATTACTTCATCTACTGATATCTGATGGTTATGATCCCTTTCCCCCGTCCTTCAGTTGCTGCTGAATATGTGCCATTGACTGGCCAAGATTTCTCTTTCTGTTCCCTAAAAAACCACCTTTGATAGTTTTATCCAAAAACAGTTGCCTCAATGCTGTAAACAATGCACATGGACAGAGGTGGTCTGCTGAGGGTTCATAGGGGTTTGGGGGAAACTCCTAGTTAAGATTCTGCACAATTCGGAGAATCCCTAAATCCCACTTCTGGATGGCCCCACCCATCCTGCCCGTCCCCTTCCAGGAGTTCCCACGGGGCCCGTTTTGGATGCAGGTAAGTGCAGGGTGTACATGGAGGATGAAAAAAGGGCCTCCCCAAAGTTTGGGAAGGCTGGAAATGGGCCCATTTCCAGCTTCCAGAGAGCCTCTGGAGCCCCGGGAGGCTATTTTCGCCCTCCTGGAGTCTTGAGGAAAGCCTCCAGAGTCCAGGGATTGCAAAAATGCCCCTCCCCCTGCCATGGTGCAGGAGGCTGACTAGGACACACCCACCATGGCCCCACCCACCCAGCATCCAGGCAGAGAACCCCTTGCTAAAATTTTTGAAGCCAACCCCTGCACATGGACCTTTAAAGCTCTGTATGGCATGGAGCCAGGTTTCTTGAGGAACTATCTCATCCCAATGGGGCTGACCTGCCCCACCCGTGCCATCAGAAGAGGCATATTGCAAGACCTGTCAGTCAAGAAATTCTAGCTGGTGTGGTCCCTTTTTTCTGCCATGGTTCCTGTCCTTTAGACTATCGAACCTCTCCTTGATATGAGATCTGTTCACATTTTACTGACCTTCCATAAGAGCCTGAAGACCCAGCTCTACCAGTTGGCCTGGTGCCCCAATGGGACAATGTCACACTGGAGGTGGTTGACAGATTAAGAGAAAATTCCCCCTCCCTCCTCTACGACATATTCCCTCCATCACTGTCTTTCAACTATAATTTTACTCTTTATTGTAATTCGGTTCTATTGTCTGTAGAAATATTTATGTTTTATGGTTTCACAGCTTTTAATACTGTAATACTTTTAATACTGCCCAGAGTCACCTCAAATGCAGGTGTGTGGAAAAAAATGTGTAAATAAATAAAAAATAATATCCCACTAAGAAAGACATTCATATATACACAATAACTGAGAATCAGGGGTGGGATTCTACCGGTTCTGTCCACCTCTATAGAACCAGTAGCTCTGAAGAGCAGCAGACATAGAACCAGTTCTATATCTGCTGATGTTTTTGCCCACCCACCCACCTGGGCTCTTACCTGATCTTTATTTCCTGATTTTTCAACTTTAACTGCCGAATGAGGCACAGCTGCAGTTAAAAAAGCAGGAAAAGAGGGCTGTTTCAAAGGTTGTGTCTCTGCACACAGCATGCTGATGATGATTTACAGGTGCGCTTGCAGGGAAGCTAGTAAATCCGGAACCAGTAGTTAACCCTGTTGTATCCCACCCCTGCCTAGAATCCAAGATCTTATACCATCCTGGTCAAATGGTTGTCTAGTCTTGAATTCTGTATTAGTATACATTTACCAAAGTTACCAAAATAACAGAATAACAGAATTAGAAGGCACCTTAGAAGTCTTCTAGACCAACTCCTAGCTCAAGCAGGAAACCTTATACCATTACATCATATGCTTATTCAATCTCTTCTTTAAAACCTCCAGTGTTGGAGCAAGCACAACTTCTGGATGCAAATCGTTCCATCCATTAATTGCTCTAACTGTCAAGAAATGTCCTCCTTAGTTCTTGTTTGTTTCTTTCCTTTCAATAATTTGCACCATGAAAGAACAGGGATCAGCCAAGCACAACCATATACTCTAAAACGACGACATTGCATGGGGAATATCAGCCACCAAACTCCAAGAAACCATATGCTTTTCCCTGAGACCATTCCTTCAGTGCCATCCCTTCTTGACTGACACATACATAACTGAATGACTGCCAAGTCCAACAGGAAGCAGGAGAATTTTACTGCTTGTTTTAAGCACATGTTGCTGAACATGAAGCTTTTTCTACACACATTTCAAATTTGTCCAAAGAAGGTTTTTCATAATGAAAAAGTAAGCTGTCTTTTTAATGTCCCAGCACAAGTTGAGCTGGGCTCTTTTAGAATTAAAGGCAACATGACACCTGCAGTCTGATGTTGCTGAGGTCCTTGGTAAAACAATGAATACAAATGAGGGATAGGAAGCCAGACTTTTTAACTCCTTCTAAGTTTTGCCAGACTGTAAAACTAGAAGAGATTTGTGGAAGACCATTTTTCCACTCAAATTAATTATTTTATTGGATCATAAAATGCAAATAAGGCATTATGGAATACAGATAGCAACTGAGTACAGTAGCATTTATAAAATAGGAACTGGAAATTGTTAACACTGTGATAATTTAGATAAACATGTAAAGATGAGGAAAAAAGTTGGTATCAATGTTAAAATGTAATGAACATAAAGTTGCTTAAAATGTACAATTATTGCTGAGGATGACAAATGGTTATAAATGGGTATAAAAAACTCTGCATTATTTCTTGACAAATGTTTCGATCTTTGAGGTTAAAACTTAATATTCAAATCTCTACTGTATCATTTATAAATTTTAAAAGAGAGAGAAAATGGAAAAAAAGAGCTGCTTGGGAAATTTTTTTTTATCTGACTACTTTTCAGATTACTTTTACTAACCTTAAAGAACACACAGTAGGTATTTGCATTTGTCTTGCCAGGTGAGGAAAACTTATATTGTGTATAGATGCTGTTTGTTTCACCATTGCTGTAGATTCTCCAAATTAAATTGCAAGCAAATATTGGTTTTTTTCAAATTTCTGTTGGACAAAGTTAATTCTCATAGTCATGAGCGTGTGTCTCAGTAAATTATAGTGTTTCTGTTAATGTGTTCTGGGATTGTATGGAGTAAAAATGTGATTTAACTTCAAATTTAAGTTTTCTGGATAATGCTACATGTCTTTTTAAAGTTTTTGAGGGATTTTTTTTTTTACCATACCCACTACATGTGATAAAATATTCCTTCTGTTTCATGGCATTTTCATCATTTGTTACTGTATGATTTGTCTGACTTCTAAATTATTGACTTTTGTTAAACATTTTATACCAGTTTTCAATTACAACTTTTGAGTACATTTTTTTTAGATTTGGTCCATCATTTTTCCCATTGTGGTGTGGTGAATGTTTTGCATCCATTTTATCATGTAGTTTTAACTTGATCTGCCCTTGTATCATATCTGAATGGGAACTTATACATGCATCCTAATTGATAGCATTGATTTTGTATAGATTTTAAATTGTCATTTTTGTTATTGTTCCTCCCTCATTCTTATCCTTCCAACAATTGTTGAGTACATCAACCATACTGTATTCTGACCTTCACTGAATAATTCTTATATCTATAATTTATTCATGGAGCTTGGATGAACCATATCTGCATATAAAACTCATTTTTTCTTAATGTAATTATCTCTAAAATGGGAAGCACTTAGAGGAGATGTTAACAGTGAAATTTGTTGGGCTTATGGAATTTCATACTTCCATCAAACTTGATCTAATAATATATCCTTTAAAAATTTTGTTCTCTTGTATATTTATTATACCATATCCATGGAATCTATTGGCATCTAGACTAGTTTCTGCCATTATTGTCATTTTACTATTTGGAATTTTATCCACTCTGTGCACCATTTGTTTTGAGGATGCAATTTAAATTTTGGAAGAGCAAGATCATCTGTCTTTTGAAACCTGTTGATTTTTTAATTTAACTCCAGATCTTTTCTTACTCTAAACAGATTTACTGATAATTTCTAGCCATTCTTTTAAGGTTTTCTCTGAGATTTTGAGATGGCCTGATGAGTTTAAATAGACTGTAGCAGAACCACTAATAGATCTAGATTAGATTCTAATAGATTCCTCAAACTTTGAAGCTGATTATATCAATAAACTCTGCCACCATCCATTAAACTATCAAAGACTAAAGCTTTGATCCATCTATATTTGAATAGGAATGTAGAGTTGAAATGAAGTTTTTTTAAAAAAAAAAAACTGGTTTATTTATCCTATAAGCTACCCCAAACCCTCAATTCTAACAATTATTTGAATCAAATGGAATCAAGCCTTGTGTTGCTGTTTGTTAATGATCCCCACCTCTATTAATTTTCGAAATTAACTTTACTTGCAAATAGTCTGGCAATCTGGCAAAACTAGCTTATATTTACAGAGAGCCTATGGATCAGATTGGAGGTATTTTCCCTTCATCTTAGTACTAGGAAAGGAAATCCACATGGTTCTTGTGAAATTCTGGCATTGCAATTAACCCAGTTCCAAAAGGTTATCCTTATACTAAACTCCCAAATTAACTCAGTTATCGAGTAGATAAAGCATCCCAGGTTAATCAATCCTAACAAGATCTTAAAGATACAGAAAGAGAATAGAAGACCAGTTAGAATGACATTTGGTCTCAGAGAGTTCTTTATAACTTGTATCTTGGAACATCTTTGATCAGAATAATAAGAGAAATATATAATGTTACACTTGTAGATTATTTAACTAAACGTGAAAGAACTGTTTTGGAGGAAATGTAGATAAATTGTTTCACTCCAACAAATTCATTTGATTTTTAGCAAGCGATGGGAATAATAAGGGTCCAATTTCCAAAGATCTAAATCATGATTCAACCATGAATATATACAAGCAAATCTTTATGAGTAGCTATACCTAGTACAGAAGCAACCCACGTAATAGAAATTCTCAAAATTTATTGTCAGATAGGTGTCAATATAAAGAACCAATTCTAAGGAGAAAAAGTTAACCAAACTAAAACAATTAATTATGACTATAAAATCTAATGACTCTCATACCTTTTGGCAGAAGATAATGAAAAACCTGTCAAGAAAATTAGACCACCGTGTGTTCTATAGTGGTCTAAGTAGCTTATTTCTAACCACTATAAGCACAGACTGATTGTGCCTAGGTTCTACCAGATCTAAACACAAAAATGTGAGCAAGTTGGCCAACAGTAGTTATTAGATACATAAGGCAACCAATAGACCAAATGAAAATACATAAAGCCCCTTGTAATGATATCATACTGCCAAGATCTTCTGTACTTGCAGCTCTATTTACTTATCTTGAAAATATTGTTTACATTCTGAAAAAAATATGGCTATCTTTGTCCCAATTTATTCAAATATTTTTTTAAAAAAGAGGCTCCAAATGAATGCCAAACATTTACTTGAGAAACTGTAAGACTGAATAAAAGGTAATATTTAGCAGTGCAGCAAGAAAGATTTAGGCTAGGTAGAACTTCAGTGGCTCAAGCAGTGATTTTGTATCACTCAGTAGAGAAATATAAACTTTGGCTTTAAAATTCCATTTCATAGAACCTTTATAAATGTGAAATCGGTCTTTGATTCAGTGTTCAGAGGGAAATTGATGGCCACCACTAGAAATCAAGAATTCTTACCACTGATATATACACTCTATAGTAACACTGGCATAAAAGTTTGATATGATTCCCATGGCCAATTATCTGATCCAATTTTGATAACTCAAGAAATAAATCAAGGAAATCTCCCTGCTCCATTATTCTTCAACCTCTCCATAACTATAGTTTTATAGCATCTTAGTTGGCTGTTGACCAATAACTGAGAGAGTAAAACTTAGCTGCTTCCTCAACAATAGTCCTTGAAAATAGGAATTTTCCCTTTGTTAAATGGGTGGCACAATAGCAAAAGTGGGTAAGATGCTGGGCTTTTCAGCTAGAAAGCCAGCAGCCCAGGTTCAACACCCAAATGTCATGTAATGAGGGTGAACTCCCAGCCTCGCTCCAGGTCCTAATTAAAATTTAAAAAAAATAAAAACAAAAATAACTGGAGGTCACAGCCTGAACTTCAGTTATGATTTCCTATTTTAGTTTTTTTTTTTCCCTCTGGAAGTACATATATGCCATTTTTTAAAGAGTACACAGGCATGGTTATTGCCAAATTATTGCCTTCTGGTATATTTTGTGTTATCTACCTACCTGTTTGTGCACATTTGTAATGAACAAGAAGGAGATTAATAATAAAATGCAATTGAAGTAGGAGCCAGTAAATAGTCAAAACATAGTTAAGGTTTCCAGAGAACTCCTGGATCTTGAAGAAGAAACTTCCTATTTACAAGATTAAACCATCTGATTGTTATCTTTTCAGAACAGAAGATAATAATTTCCCCTCACTAGATTTTGTACATCCTTATTGTTAGTTTTCATAACCATGTTGCATACAAAAGCTTCAACTACAATTTCTATGCTTAGGTAGACATTTTTACTATCTTTTGACAAAATGAAAAATTAAAATGGTACAAATATTATATTTAAAATCCTTTTCTTTAGAAAAGATACCAACAGAAACAATAAAATAAACGAATAATAAGGTAAAAGTACATTATTTTCACCCATGGTAAATCAAAAGTTAACAATAAAAAAAGAAAAATATAATGGAAAAGCTTTTAATCAAGATAAGCACTTGCAGAATAAAGATACTTCTAGTTAAACAGATCTTAATCCTTGGATCACAGCAGTTTATAACTTGACTTTTTTTTTTTTACTTTGCACCAATGTATACTAATCTTGCATATGTTTTCTCCCTAGCAACAATAAAGAATGGAACTTAAAACATATTTCTACAAGAAACAATATTTTAACCCTCATGTTACTGTGATTCTTGAAATTTTCATATATTATATATTCACTGCAATTGTAACTTCATAAAATACACTTCTTTTACTTTTCTTTAGCTGGGTGAAACAAGGCATCACAGGGCAAAAACTTTTCAACCAGCTTACCAGAGGTGGTATTCAGCAGGTTCTGACCAGTTCTGGAGAACCTGTAGCAGAAATTCTGAGTAGTTAGGAGAATCAGCAAATACTACCTCTGACTGGCCCCGCACCCATTTATTCTCTGCCTCCTAAATCCTAGCTGATTGGCTGGGTCTTCTTTATTGCCCTTCATAGGAGAGCAGAGCTGGAAAGCAGGTTAGTGGGGTGGGGAGCGAATGGGGATTTGGCAGTAACCATCTCACCACTGAGGTTACCTCAAATAGGTTAACTTACAGAATGCTAGGACCCAATGTCCCTGACACCTTCCCACAAGTCAATGGGGAAGCCTGATAAACTTGTAGAAGAAAGTCAATGGGGATCATGTGACTCGTCCTGACCTAACCTTACAGCAATGTGCCCGCTCCCGTATACTATGCACAGAACTCAAAAATCATCTGGACAATGGAGAGAAGGACCTGTACATTGATTACCATGCAGACTGTATCAAAAGAAAGTCACACAACCCACAACTCAGCATCCAAACCTTCTTCAACAATCCACCATCACCCAAGACTACGCATGCACGCCCCCAACTACCTCAATTCAAACTACAACTGGCCTTAAATGCAAGCTACTCAATGCAAGAAGCCTTGTAAATAAAATATCTGAATTTCTCCTCTTACTAAATACGGCGAAATTCAACATCATATTTGTCTGTGAAACATGGCTCAATGCATCTCTCCCTGACTCCATTACCTCAGTAAGAGACCAATCCAATTGTGAAATCTGTAGAGGAGGTGGTGTTGCGATCTTCTATAAAAAGTCCTTATATCTAAAAAACATCCAAGTTACCCAAGAGCTTGCTCTTCCTGAGACCATTATCTGTGAACTCACCTTAAATATCACATTTCAGTTTGTAGTATGTTACAGAGCCCCTGATGATGACACTGAACATGCAAACAAACTAAATACACTACTAACATGGGCAGCATCCTGCCCACATGCTTTTATCTTTCTTGGTGATTTAATCTACCTCATATTAACGGGACCCTAAACGAATGTACAACTGAACCATACATGCAATGTTCCACAATACTATAACAAATCTGGGACTGGAACTAGTGAACAACAATACTAGGCTTAACAACTGCCTCGATCTTATCTTCTGCAATAGTTTGAATTCAATTTACGGAATACAAATTAAAGAACTCTTTTCCAACAGTGACCACAACATAATTGAATTTGTCTCAACATAAATCCACACAAAAATCATCACAATGACAAAATCCCCAATTATAACTTCAAAAAAGGCAACTATGATCTTATAATCAACTACCTCACTTCCCTTGATTGGCAATTTCTATTCACTGGATGCAGTACTGTTGAAGACCATTACAACATAGTCTTACTAGAAATCAAAACAGCCATCAAACTATATGTACCAATAACAACTCCCAAAACCAGGAAAAACAGATTACCCATAACAATAAGGAAGCTTCAATCCAAAAAGAAATCACTTTGGTGGAAAAACAAATCTGGTCACATTGCCAATTTCAAAAGCCATTCCAAAAATCTATGCCACCAGATAAAAACTGAATGCACTACTTATCACATTAAACAAGAGGAAAACCTTCCATGCACAAATTCCACCCTACTTTCTACAATTTTGTAAACAACAAACTAAAAGACTCAAGGTCCATCCCACCCCTGAAAGGACCTAATGGCAAAGACTGCAACAACAACAGCATCAAAGCAAACTTCTTTAACACATTCTTTGACTCAGTATTTGTAAACAGCAATGGATCAAGCCTAGTACTTCCTAGTGGAACCACAGACAACTACAATGACCTAATAAATTTCGATTTTACAGAAGACATTGTTGAAGAAGCACTCCACAATCTAAAATCATCCCTATCTATTGGATGGGGTGGAATATGTGCCTACTTCTTAAAAAAGCTATCCACTGCCATAGCCGAACCTTTAAGCATAATCTTTGAAAAATCTTTCAGGACCACCTCCTTGCCAAAACTATGGTCACAAGCCACAGTCATCCCCATCTTCAAAAAAGGAGACCCCAGCCTAGTTGAAAATTACAGACCAATCTCCTTATGCTGCGTCACCTGTAAAGTCATTAAAATTATTAACCAATCCATCATCCTCCACTTAGAAACAAACACCTACTCTATAATAAACAATTTGGTTTCAGAAAAAAACTATCATGTAATCTGCAACTCTTACGCTGCAAAAACATTTAAACGACACAACTCGATCAGGGCAACACAATAGATGCAATCTAGATAGACTTCTGTAAAGCCTTTGGTTCAGTGGTACACAACAAACTACGACTAAAACTAAAATCTTATGGTATCTCTGGACACCTACAAGAAGCAATCCTATCAAACAGACAACAAATGGTCAAAATTGGGAGTGTCCTATCAAATTTTGTACCTGTCAACAGTGGTGTCCCCCAAGGCAGTGTATTAGGACCAACTCTCATCCTACTCTACATAAATGACCTCTCTGATCATATTAAGAGCAACTGCTTTCTCTTTGCTGATGATGTAAAGCTATTTAACACCACAGACAATACTATTACCCTCCAAAAAGACCTTGACTATGTATCATGGTCAATCAAATGGCAACTTCAAATCTCAACAAATAAATGGTCTGTCTTACATATTGGCAGAAAAAAATCAGAAAATGAAATACAAGCTAAATAGTCAAGACCTTGTTGAGGATCCAAACTTTGTCAAGGATCCAACTTTGTCATCTCAAATGACCTAAGTGCTAGAGCCCAGTGTAACTACATAGCCAAAAAGGCAATAAGAGTTGTTAATCTAATCCTCCATAGCCTTTTTCTCAGGAAATATCACTGTCATGGCTCTGGTGGAGTCTGAATCTGAGGAAGAAGAAGAAAAGCCAACAGGGAGTGGGAGTGTGGCTCCAGAGGTGGTGGAGGAGGCTGGGGAAGGGCAGAGTCCAGCTGAGCAGTCAGAGGAGGATCCAGGCCCATCCCCTATACATCCTAGGTTATGCAGGGAGGAGAGGATCAGGGAAAAGCAAGGTCTACTCAAGAGGAGATTACCATGATACTCCTTGTGGCTTGCAGGTGGGAGCTATGTGTTAAGCCTGGGTTCCCCAACCAGGGTTAGGTATACAAGCTAAACAGAATGTGCAGCGTTAGTCAGATAGGCACACAGATAAATGAGTGAGCTAAGCTTGTATGTTTATTAACATACAGTAAAAATAACAGATACGCTTGTGCTATCAAGAATATATTTTATTCCAGTATAAGTTTATAGCATAGTCAAAAACAGTCCAATGTTCATTTACCATGCAGTCAGTCCATTCAGGGATATTCAGTTAGCAAAGTCCATGTAGAATATCCTATTGTCAGTTCTCATAAATCAGTCCGTTGTTGTCTCTCCCGTTCGAGCAATGCAGTCTTGCTTCCAAGCAGTAATCAGGGATCATCAAAGCCAGAGAGAGAGAGAGCAAGCTGTAGCCTTGCTACTTTTATATGGTTTTCATAACCACACCCACAATTGCCATTTTACATTTAAAGCTGCATACACTAACTATGATTCATAGTTAGTATTTCACCTAAAAAAGTTAGGGTGAACAATGTTATCCCTAACACTATGTATAAAAGTTTTTAAGCTATGTAGTTAAGCCCATGTCCCACTGCACCAACGGATGAAAAGCGGATGTAAAACGGACAAAAAAGCTTGCCATCCGTTTGAAAACACGATGCATCCATTGTGTACTCACTGTGTACGTGTTTCATACGCTCTATCTGTCAAACATCCGTCGACTGCTATTTCATCCGCTCAAAAAGTTTTGAGCTGCACAAAACTTTTTGAGCGGATGAACTTTCCGTCATGTATGATGTACATCCGCGACACATGTGAGCAACAAATGTTCCACATCCGTTGTCATCCTTTACATGTCTGCTGTATCCTCTTGGCATCCTCTGGACATCCCCTCAACTCACATCCACTGCAGCTGAAAGCGGAAAGAGGGAGGAAGGGAAAGATACACAGAACGTCCACACAGCGCTAGTAGCACGGAAATAGAAAGGATGGAAGAGGATGCATCTCATATATAAAGCATTAAAATAGAAAAAAACGTTTGTATATGGGACGTATCTCAGATATTTAGGATATCTGGAGTATGCCTAGAGTATGTGGAAGGACACCTAGCGGAAAACTGATATTTCCTATAAAAAGGGGGAGGAAATCACCTGGATCTCAGTATGAGTCCAGCAGCCATGGTGTACAGACCTCTTCACCCTTGATCTTGCTCTTCCACATCATCCACTGATTTCCACCATGGATCATCACACACTCCTTATGGTAGCTGCGATCATTCAACACCAGAACCAAGTCCTGTTCAGACTGTTTCACCTTTTCTATGCAAGGAGAAGAAGGAGACATCCAAGAGCTGTGTGGGTCCGACAATGGATCATGAGAAGAATGGAGTTTGGACTCTATCATCAGTTGATGGTGGAGCTGAGGAATGAAGACCCTCGATGCCACCAGTCATGTTTGACAAACTTGTAGAGTGTCTGAGACCCAGGTTGACCAAGGCAAACACCAACTTCCGTCCCAGCCTGGACCCTGGACTGAAGGTGGCACTGACTCTGCACCATCTGGCCTCTGGAACCACATACAGAAACATGAAGTATGGCTGGAGGGTGCCACACAACAGCATCATCAAAGTAGTCAGAGAAGCGGTGCAGGCCATCATCGAAGAATACCTGGAGGAGCTCCTCCAGTGTCCCACCACTGAAGAAGGCTGGAGACAAGTTGCAGAGCAGTGGTATCAGAGGTGGAACTTTCCCCACACCATTGGAGCCATAGATGGGAAGCACGTGGCCTGCAAAGCTCCAGCCAACTCAGGGTCCTCTTATCACAACTACAAGGGCTTCTTCAGTATCATCCTCTTTGCCATGGTTGATGCTGACTACAAGTTCATGTACATCGATGCTTCAGGCAACGGGTCAGCTTCAGATAGCCAGGTATACAACACCAGTGACCTCAAGGATGGGCTGGAATGCAACCTCATCATGGGTTTTCCAGATCCAGACCCCCCCCCCCCCATGACACACAAGATGTGCCCTACTTCATTGTTGGTGATGACGCCTTCTCCCTCAGAACCTACCTCATGAAACCCTACACTTCCAGACACCTCACCCGTGAAGAGAGGATCTTCAACTACAGGCTGTCCAGGGCAAGACGGGTGGTGGAGAACACCTTTGGCATCCTGGCCAACAGGTTCCAGGTACTTCTCACCACCATGCAGCATCATCCAGGGACTGTGAAGAGCATAATGGAAGCTTGCTGCATCCTGCACAATCTCATGCGCATCCGCTACCCAGTGTTGCAGAACAGGCTTGTGGACCGTCAACAAGGGAATGGGGACATGGAGCCTGGTGAATGGAGGCAAGGACGAAACCTGATAGACACTGTGGATGTACAAGGCCCCAACAGAGCTTCACATGAAAGGAAGAAGCAGTGCAACCTCCTGAAACACTGGTGTAACTCCCCAGCTGGAGCAGTGGAGTGGCAAGACAGGATGGTAGATGCTTAATGGATGCTTCCTTGAGCCTGTCTCATAACACTGATGAGATTGTGCCATGTATGTTGGGTGGGCCTACAATGAATAGGGCATTTCATAAAGAGTTGTGTTTATGTTGAAATGTGTTGATCAATGAATAAATTGTTATTGATAAAAAAGAGCCATATGTGTGGCAGCTGGGAGGGGGGACCATACAGTCCCACTATGCTTTCCCTGGAGGTTTATCTCTCCCACATCTATCCTTACCTATCCCACAACTATCCTTACCCATCCCACATCTATCCTTACCCATCCCACAGCTATCCTTACCTATCCCAAAAGCATGCAAAGGCTTAACCCTTTTTTCAAAGTTTTCACCAACACTTCATTAAGTGAATAAAATGAACCAAGTGTGTGAAGCAAAGATAACCTTTATTAACAACTGTCTTAAGTAAACTGTATGACTTTTTTAAAAAAGCAAAATGAACCAAGTAAAGTGTCTTTAAGCAAAGATAAAGTGAACAGGTAACAACTCAGTCTCTGGCACTATTCTCAGTCACTCTGAGGCATGTCCATGGTCTCAGCTGTCAAGCGTCCAGGGACTGTGGAGGTGGCTGTGGCTGGAGTGCTGGTCTGAGGCGTCATACTCTGGCCCCGAGAGTACAACAGGGGATGGTGTGTTCAGGAAGCTCTCAGAGAGCTGACTCAGTCCCGTGAGGTTGAGAGGCCCTTCCTCAAGGACTTGGGATGTCAGGCACAGTACTGATGACAGATTTTCTGTTGAGGGGCTTGGCTGTGGGGTGGAGGAAGGAGGAGTGTAGTGGGGCTGTCTGGTCTGCAGCTGGGTGAGGTGAGGTGTCTGTGGCATGCAATGTACCTGGACCTGGACTGGGAAGGGCTGCCTCTGCTGTGGGAAGTCCTGGTAGTCAGAGCCTTGGTAGGTGGGGGGCAGTTGAAAGCTGTGGAAGGGCTGTGACATCGCCTGGGCTGGAGGAGCAGTCCTGGAGTGGGTCGGAGCAGGTTCAGCTGGGCCTGGAGGGTGGTGCAGCAATGCTGTGATCTTCTCCTTCATCACCTGGTACTGGGCCTCAGGCAGGTCCATGAGGGTCTGGCTCATGTATGTGATGAAGGGCTTGCGGTTCAAGGATGGTATATCGCTGTGGACCAGCTGAGAGAGAAGATCTGTGCTGGTTTTGATTGTGTCCCTGATCTCCAGCAGGACAGTGTGGCTCTGTCCCTCCAGTCTGCCTCTCTGCCTGCTTTCTGTGGAGGTGGAGCTGGGTGTGGGTGTGGGTTGGTCTCTGGCTGCTGCTGCTTCTTGATCCATTTGAGACAGGGGATCCTCCACGTCTTCTGGCATGGGGAGTGCAGCTGTCGGGGGGGGTCTCTGCCGTGGGGCCCTCCAAAGACACCTGCCTGGACATGGTAGCTGTCTCCTGCCTGGAAGAGGAGTGGCTCTCTGTGGGCTGTCTGAGGGAGAGGGTTGACAGAGGGGCTGCTCCTCGGTGGTGGACCTCACCCTCCAGGAAGCTGCACTTGGCCATGATGTACATCTCCCGGTCAGTGAGCTTGACAGCGGCCTGGCCAGATTTCTTGAGGTGTAGCTTGCCATACCAGGTGTGCATGTGCTTCCACCACCCCAGGAGGACATCTGCAGTGTAGCCCAAGCTCTCTGCCTTGTCTCTCCATGCTGCCTGCTTTCTCTTGGTGTCACGATAGAGCCTGTGGCCCTTTCTCCACAAGTACTCATTCTCCCTCAGCCATTCCAGCACCTCCTCCTCATGGTCCTCGGAAATGGAGTACTGTTTCCTCTCTCCTTCTCCTTGCCTTGCCTCTTTCTTCCTCTGGCAGGGGCTTCAGGGCCTTCAACAGCAGGGCTTTGAAGGCCTTGAGGCTGGTTCACCACAGCAGCAGCAGCACCAGCAGCAGCAGCAGGAGAAGCATCAGCAACATCAGCAGCACCCGTAGCACCATCACCAGCAGCAGCAGCACCAGCAGCACTAGCAGCACCAGCAGGAGAAGCACCAGCAGGAGAAGCACCAGCAGGAGAAGCACCAGCAGCAGCAGCACCAGCAGCAGGAGAAGCACCAGCAGCAGCAGGAGAAGCACCACCAGCAGCAGCAGGAGAAGCACCAGCAACACCAGGAGCACCAGCAGCACCAACAGCACCAGCAGGAGAAGTACCAGCAGCACCAACAACACCAGCAACACCAGCAGCACCAGCAGCAGTAGCAGCAGGAGAAGCACCAGCAGCAGCACCAGCAGGAGAAGCACCACCACCACCACCAGCAGCAGCAGAAGCACCAGCAGCTTCAGAGTCAGCGCCAGGGGGTGGGATGTTGGTTCTGTCCTTCTTGCCAGGGCTGGCAGAAGTAGGCACAGGGTTCCTCTTCTTCCCTGACGGGCGAACCATGGTGTTCTTTCAAGATGTCTCTGGCAGCAGGTCTTTCCTCTGAATGCTGACTGCTTGTGAGCTGCATCCTTTTATATCCGCGGAGCTGACGCAATTCATCCTCCCCGCATGTGCAGTGACCGCTTTGCATCTGCTACACATCCGCTATGCATCCTATAGGTGTCCGTGATGCATCCGTGTCATCCACTACGCATCCGTTCCTTCCACTACGCATCTGCTTCGCTATTCTCCCCTGGAAGCCTTGCGGATGTGTCATCCGCTTCCATCCGCTTCCATATGTTAGGCTTCCTATGAACATCCAATTACCATCCTCGCAACGTAGTACCCATATCCGTTCCTTTCCATTGTTTTCCATTCTGTTTATGCAAATTTGGGGCACTTTTGAGAGTGGATAACAACGGATGGAGCCACACCCAAAATTTTTCTTGTCCACTGTGTCCTTTTTGCATATGTTTTGCATCCATTGGCCAGTGTGACCTAGCCTTTAGAATTGCTGGAGTCAATTAGTGTTTACCTTGAAAGATGTTTATCTTTGTTCGTGTTCTTCCCATGGATTCTCGGTTATTTGCCTGGAGTTTATGATTAGTTATCTCGGCTTTCTTCAGAACTCTCATCAATGCCGTTTGTTTTGGTTTTTTGTTAGCCTCATTATTTACTTTTGTGACTTTAAACTGTGCCTAATAAAACAGTGAAGTTAAGTTGAAGTCCTTACCAGACTTTAATATACGTTTGGGTTTTGGGTTATTTTGAGAGACTACGGGTCATCACAATCACACTACTAACTAGAGCATACAAAACATTTGCTTGACCTATACTTGAATCAGTCTGGAACCCACATTACATATCTGATATTAACACAGTAGAGAAAGTCCAGAAATTTTTCACAAGAAGAGTTTCTGCTCCTCTACTCATTGCAGAATACTTTATGCCACCAGACTTGAAACTCTAGACCTAGAAAACTTAGAACTACACTGCCTCCGGTCCGATCTAAATATAGTATATAAAATCATACATTGCAATGTCCTAACTGCAAATGAATACTTCACCTTCAATCCTAACATACAAAAGCACACAATAGATACAAACTCAAGGTAAACCACACCAATCTTGACTGCAGAAAATACAACTTCAGCAACAGAATGGTCAATGTTTGGAATACTCTACCTGACTCTGTGGTTTCTTCCCCAAACCCCAAAAACTTTAACATTAGACTGTCTACTATTGACCTTACCTCCTTCCTAAGAGGCCTGTAGGCGGTGTGCATATGTGCACCAATCATGCCTACCATCCCTATCCTATTGTTTTTTTAATTTTTCTTATAAGTATCTATCTCATGTATTCAAAACTATATTCTTATACCTGTATCTTGTGAGTGATTGACAAATCAAATAAAATGTAAAAAATGTAAAAATGACTGCCTGAGAGCTGGAAGTGCAGGAAAGTTTAGACTTGCAATTTCCTTCCTGTAAAGCTTGCAAGGAGAAAACCAATGGGGAACCATGCACAGAAGGTCAAAAGTTGCTTGGGTAAGTCTCCCTCCCTCATGCAATCTCTGCCAAAAGATGACCTAACAAGATATGGGTTGACTGGTGCATATTAACAGTGGAGAAGCTTTCCTCACTGAGCTTGTCATTTGGAATCCAGTGATTGTTACTGTGGTCAGGACAGAAAGACCTTGTGAAAACTCAGTCATATTTCAGCAGTACTATGCTTTCGAAAAAGCCCAACAATCAAAGGATTGGATAGACCAGAAGCAATCCTAACTCTAGCTTGAGGACCTGTAGTTATAAGTAATGCAGTAAGTCCACCAAAAAGTAGATCTATATAGTAGACCATATGACCTCCCAAACAGACCCCTTCCAGAGCAACCTACTAAAAAGGGAACAATGGCAGGTAACCCCATGAAGGTGTCCAGCAGCAGAGAATGGCAGAGGAGGAGGAGAAGGAGGATGGAAAAGGAGGGGGAGGAGGAGGATGATCATCCACTGGGCAAGGGGAGAAGCAGTTATTATAATTCTTTGTATCCAAACAAAGTTAAATGTGTCGACAAAGGCTGATGATCATTTTTTGAGCTCTGTTGAAAAGTTAAATAATAACTGTCAAATTAAAAGAAAAAAGAATGGAGGAGTCA
The DNA here is from genome assembly GCA_015471245.1 of Laticauda colubrina. Lineage (NCBI taxonomy): Eukaryota > Metazoa > Chordata > Lepidosauria > Squamata > Elapidae > Laticauda > Laticauda colubrina. The sequence continues at coordinate 13,736,980 of BLBF01000040.1, forward strand.
CGAAAAAAGTTTTTCCATTTCAAAGACTGCATTATATACAGAAAAAGACAGAAAGAAGCATACAATAAAATTTGTTCAAAAGCATGACAGTGTTCCTTCCCTGTTTGATACACTTACTTGCTGTACAGTAGGATATAAAAGTATAAAAAAGATTCCCATGGTTGGGCAGTCAAGTATGTAATTGCTGAAGCCAAATAGCACTTAGGGTGGAGGTATGTGTGTGTTTTTTTTCCCAAGGGGAAAAAGAGATATTTACCTCTGTGGGTTGCCTGATTGCTAAAAGAAAGATCTAAAACCTAAACAACAAATGGACTTGAAATTTATTCCAATGCTAAATCTAGGCAACCATTTTTAAAAATAATAATAATAATAATTGCATCTGTTGAGTGCAAGGAAAAAATGGAAAAGGAACAACTACAAAAAATATTACACAAGAGGCAGGTGCTGGTTGTTTGGTGATTGAGTGAAAAAAAAAAAAACCCTCTGTTTTTACTAACTTAGATCCAAACAGAAGTATTTTCTGGGGGAAAAGATCATCAACCTTTGTGTCCTATAAGATGGGACTTTCAACACAGAAGAAGAATCTTTGTCCTAGCAATGGTTAGCAAGAAGAAAACCTTTTGGAAAGCCCCCAGTGATGGAGCACACACAACTTCTGAAGACAAGTTGTTCTATTGGCTGGTGGCTTTATTCACTACAGGACTACCTAACAGTTCAAATCAGTGGTGGAATTCAAATCATTTAACAACCAGTTTCCTGCCCTAATGATCAGCTGGGTGGGTGTGGCCAGGGGGTGTTACAGGCCTTCCTGCAACTCCCTGGGAGCAAAAACATGCTGCCAGGAGGACACTACTCCCCAGCACCTCATTTTGGTCCAAGTAGGCCTCTTTGCAGCCTCCTGGGAGAAAAAATATTCCGTGGGTGGGCCACACAACACCACCTGTGCCCCATTTTGGGCCTAGTAGGCCTCCCTGAAGCCCCCTGGGAGCAAAAATGGTCTGCAAGGGGGGGCGCACCACAGGGGAGTACATGTAGACTCTTGGAAGGGGCAGGGAGGGGAGGGGCCTGCTAGCAATTTAACAACCGGTTTGTAGTGTGACCAGTTGAATCCCACCACTAGTTCAAATGGTGATGAAGTTAATAGTAATGCTAAATCAGGAGTGTCAAAGTTGTATCATCATGTTGCCATCACGTGTCATATCACAACTTTTCCCCCTTTGCTAAAATAGGGGTGGGAGTGGCCAGTACATGACACATCCAACCCGCAGGCTGCAAGTTTGACACCCCTGTGCTGGATGGATATGTGTATAGGTCAGGTTTGGCTATGAGCAGAAAAAGCTCCTCACAGTTTATGCAGGCTATGATACCTGGTTAAATATGTGTGATGTGAGATGCCAGGGATGGTGATTAATTCTTCACGAGTGGACAATTTATACTGTACCTTTTAAATGAATTACAGCTCTAGAGCCCCTTATTCCCATCTTCCAAAACTATTTTGATCATTGTGTTTCTGAAAAAGTCTGGCCCAATTTCTCCCCATTTTGAGGCAGGAAATACATCAACTATAACACAAGTTCTATAATAAGCCTTAAAAAGGTAAAATTCTTCCCAATTTTTACCTAAAATGATTATCCTTCCCGCTGTGGTCCCTTACCATTAAAAGGTTGCCTACTGCTAACTCAGATGAAAGGCAGCTTGGGTTCAAAGTAATTTCAGGGTTCTAAGTTAATGAACTTGAAGAACTGAATTATTGCAAAAAATGGGCATAAAATAATAACAGGGAAGTCCTGATAAGTTTTCATCTCCTGCCAAAAAAAATCCAATTTAAATTCAAAGAAATCCTAACTCCTATGTAATAAATTGCTATCTATTCTAATCATAGTTAATTTACAATCCAGGATAAAACTTGCTTTGATCCATGGCTTCCCAAGTTCATTCTACATATATAACAGAGAACTGTATTTTGTTCTACAGAAAAAAAAGAGGGGGGAAAACACCTCCTATTCTCAAATAACTAGTTTGTGCAAGGCTATAACAGCTAACCCTAGCCAACTGAAGATTTATTATGCTGCAATTAACTATTTATAGGGATACTTACTATAAGCACTATTTGGGAAGAGCTGCAATAGTAAGAGATGTGTGGCTGTATGGATAATAACATTTTTCCCATTCAGTCAGATTCTCAGAGATAAGTTCCTGCAGTTTTTTGGGCAAGGGTTTTTGGGAAGTAGTTTGCCATTGCTTCCTTCCTAGAGCTGAGAGAAAATGACTGGCCAAGTTCACATAGCTTTCCATAAGGCAAGGCTAGAAATGGTCTCAAAGTTTCTAAAATAATGGCTTAACCAATATACCAAACTGGCTCTCTAATAGCTAATACCAAAATATAAATGTAATAACTGTCATTTAATGCAACCTAGTTTAATTAATTGCATCACTTGTAAGAACAGTATCAGAAATCAATGCAGCCTCTTTGACAAAACAAAGCATTTAATGATGAAGTTCAAGAGGCACAAACTTCTTCCCACAACTTGAAAGAAAATTGTAAAGGAAGCAAATTAAAAACATTATTTTGTTGAGATTACAAATAGGCTGAAAGATTTGATGATGAATAACACCACATTCCTTTTATTTCCTTTTGTTTCCAAAGTACAATATGCTCTCTCAAATAAAAAAGGAAATTGCCTTGAAGTTTAACACTTATGAAAGAAGAAATGGAAAAGCACGAAATACAGCTCTTGTTTTTTTTCATTTGCCTTGGTAAATTCCTCACTATTCCAAGAAATTATTAAAGTTTTAAATCTAAAAGTTTTAACACAATGTCATCTTGATCATGTGCCAACATAGAACTGCAAAAGTAAGTAGGATATATTACTGTTAATATATTTATCATTGGATATCTTATAATCAAGTAGTAAAGCTGGGTGAAAATTTTGTAGCCAAATGCTCCTTGTAGCCAACACTTCTTCCTTGCAAGGTAGGGTTTTTGTGGTGGTTGTTGAACTTCAAAGAATACATGAGCCTGGCCAGTTTCATGACATCATTGGAGCTGCTAAGACCAGTATCCTTATTGGTTCCATCATCCTTGTGAATATGCTTCTGATCAATCACCAGTTAGTACTAGTGCTTCTAGTAAATTCCTGGTGACAAGGTGGTTATAATCTCAGAGATGTTGGGAAAGTCAGATTGGTGCTCCTAGGGGACTTCAATATTCATTCTGAATACTGGTTTGGGATAGCTCAAGATTTCATGATTATTACTGTGTTATCAATCTGACAGATTTGGCAGATTACATTATGGAGTGTTTATTTAAAATAACATAGTCGTCTTGGTACTGGAGAAAAAAATGGTTGGATGATCTTTAGATTTGTGATGGCAAATCTTCCCTGAAAGGATAAAAGATGTTCTGGACAATAGAGTGACAGTAATAGCTTCTGAATTATCCTGCTGAAGGTATATGACTCTCAATATCTTTTTTTATTCCTGATCATGGTATCATCCTGGTTATTTGGAATGGCTGTAGGAAGCATTCTTCACTAGCATTACTTGCTATCTTCAGGACTGGCTAAGAGAATGGATATGGATTATTTTGCTTGGCACTATAGCCTATGGGATGTAGTGCAAGTAGTCTTTGACTTACAAGTGGTCATTTATCAAACATTTAAAGTTATAACCTATCTGAAAAATGGGACTTACAGCTCAGATCATTATAAAATCAGGCAGTCATATTTTACAAGCTGTTAACAGCTGTTACAAGTTATGATCATAATTGGCATGCTCCATTATATCATAATTCTAGGACTACATGTATTTTGCAGGGGCCCATTCTGGTATCTTCATTGTTAGATCTACATGAAGCAGCCTGAATGAGATCTTCAGGAAGTTCACAACTGGGTACACTATGTGGTACCGAAAACATTCATTGAAGACTTTTAAGGTAATTAATGCCTTAGGATTCCAATATCTGATGAAGTGATTTTCTTCAAGATAATTAAAGAGAGGAGACTCAAATTTAATATTACATATTTTTAAGAAGCATGCTGTGCAATACGCAAAAAGGCCCTTCTTTTTTGTGGCAATCTTGCTATAAAATGCTCTTCTTCCCTCAATCAGAAGTTTATCAGCAAGTTCTTTCCTTCAAAGAAGGTAGCAACAAAGGTGGGGGGGGGGTCATGATCTTTTTAATCACATATTTTTAATTGTCTTAAGTTGTGATGAAATTGTATGCAACATAATGTCATGTAAACTTCCTGCAACTTGAAGCTGTATTCTATGCTGGAAGTGAGGATTGATTAAATTTGAGAAGAGGTTTATACGAGATAATTTTGCCTGGAAAATTCAAACCAGTTTTGGCTCAATTTCTTCTCTGTAGGACCAATGGCTTCTTTTCAGTTCTGGATAGCATCTGCTGTGTTTTGCTTTGGAAAACATTGTGGACAGATAGATTATTAATCTACTAGCTCAATACCCGTGCTTCGCTTTGAAACTATGTGGTTGAGCTTAGTTTTTGGGGAGGAAAATAAGGAAAACAAAATTCTGCCTCTGCCTACCAGCATCCATCAGTATTCATCTGGCTAGCGTCTTGTCAGTGTGTGAGAGAGTTGAGGCCTGTTTGGAAACTGAAACATTATTTGCTGTATGAGAAAGGAGACAGCAAGGAGCCTGGGGATGGCTTACCTCAACTGTTATGTACTAAAGCTGCTTGGTGCTGTGAAGCTAAAACTGAAACTGAAACTGAAACTCCTCTTCTCTGCTTGTGTTTTGCATTTGGAACTGATGTCTTTTCAGGTGGGGAGGGAGAGTAGAACTCCTTAGCATCAGAGCATGTTAATAATAATAAGTGAAATACTAATGCTTTGATGGTCATTTCAAAAAATCATTTCTTAGAGAGCACCTAGAAGCCAAGAGGAACCCACGTGCCAAATTTCAAGTTTGTAAGCTTTACGGTTCTGGAGATTTTGTGATGATGTATGAGTGGTATTTCTCTCTCTCTCTCTCTCTCTCTCTCTCTCTCTCTCTCTCTCTCTCTCTCTCACACACACACACACACACACACACACACACACATAAATACACACACACCATCAATCAATCAAGAGACAGCAGCACAGCCAACCAGCCCAGCACACCAGCCACCCCCCACCAGTATTTATAGAGAGATGGCAGCTCTGATCACACACTGCTTGCACTGGCAAAAAGCCGAAAGCATCAGCCTGAGGATGGCAAGTGGGACCTCACCGAAACATCACCAAGATGCTCTTAATCTTAAACAGGAAAAGACCTGAACACACTTAGACCTACATACCTGTACCCATGAATATATATATATATTCTGACTGACACAATTACCAACCTAATCTGAAGAAAGATACCCCAAAAAGACCAAGACACAGAACAAGACAACTACATTGCACTCCTTCCCTACATCAAAGGCATCACAGACAAAATCTGCAAAATTTTCCACAAACACAATATCAGGATAGCCTTCGGCACTGACCAAAAAATAGCCAACATCCTAAGAAACCCCAAAGACAAGATCCAGCTAGAAAACCAAGGAGTTTATGAAATACCATGCAGCAACTGCCCAGCCACATACATTGGACAAACCAACAGGAGAATAAATACACACATTGCAGAACACAAAAATGCAGTCAGAAAAGAAGAAAATACTTCCTCCCTCTTCCAGCACCTTAAAACCACAGGACATGAAATTAATTTTGAGGGAACCAAATTAATCTCCAATACTGAACACTTCAACAAGAGAATAATCGGGGAAGCCATCAAAATAGAGAAACAGCCCCATAACATGAATAAACGGGACGATGCTTCCCGCCTACCAGACATCTGGAAACTAGCCCTCACCAAGAAATGAGTCCCAGCTACGAAAACCAACACCAGACCCAAAACAACCCGGGACACCACCGCCAATTCCCCTCACCAGACCCAGATCCAAACCCATCCTATAAACGAAGGACAACCACCATCCAGAAACCAGACCACAGCTGCTTCACCAGCTGTTGCACCCTCCGACCCCAAAACCAAACAAGCTGACACACGCCAAGAACACAGACCCAGACCCCAAACTTGAAGCCAGACTAAAACCCAGAATGCTACATCACAGCCACCCTCTCAGGATATCACATCAGAAAACTCAGGAAATTATACCACAAGAACTCAACATCCTGGAACACACCTCCTCACTAGTCCAACACATGAAAACCACAGGTCACAACATTAACTTCAATGGCACCAAAACCCTAGCCACTATAGAAAACCCCAGCCACAGAATCATCAGAAAATCCATAGAGATTGAAAAAAGACCTGAAAGCATGAATGGAAGAGATGATTCCACCAGGCTGTCAATCATTTGGAAGCCTGCACTCTCAAATAGAAAGATCTCCACACCACAAGCCAGGCAAACACCTGGGCACAAACAGACTCCCTCTGATATCTCCAGCTAAAACAAACCCCACCAGGCACCCAGGTGAAACCTGGCTTCCTAATGGATAGCAGCCGTCCTTTCACGCGAAGCCAAGCTGCACTGAAAGCCTCCAATACAGGAACACTGTGCTGCCAGCCAATCAAAGCCACAAAAGAGACAGAAGAAACCAGAAACACCAATCAAACAAACTCCAAGTCCAATAAACACAGACCAAGACTCCCAACCAATCAGGATAGGCTAGCCTCAAATTTAAAACCAATGGCTGTGAGGCCCTGACCCACATACAAACTTAATACAGAAGCCTGATGATGGCAGATGAGATTCTGCTGAAACATTGCTATAACTTTAAAAGCACTACAATGACGTGGAATAATACCCGAAGGAAGCTGAATAGCACACATGTAAGTACCCGCGATAACTTAAAAAAACAAATATCTGACCTCTACGGGGAGGAAATAAACAGCCAGATCAAAAGCTATGAGAAGCTGGAAGTTAAAAGAGCAGGAATATTATGTGACCTGAAATTCCTATGCAGCTGCAGAGACAGCAATGCAAACAAACCTGCTTCAAATTAACATTTCATCACAGCACAGCAGCTACCAAACGTATCCAGAAAAGAACAGAGATGGCTTTACTCAGGAACAAAATTCACAGTAAAAGATTCCAATTGTATCAGTTAAACAAAGATTTGCTAGCACTACACCTGGAATTGAGCAGCAAAATCCACCCTCTACTTTGGGATAAGATAAAACAACTTACAACTTGGAGAGCTGAAACTGAAACCACTTACAAAAATGAAAAACTCTTAAAGAAACTAAAGAAATTAGAACATGACAAAAAAAACCCCAACAACTCACGACAACACCTGAAACAATTAGTATATAACATTTCCAACAGAGAACTCACCAAAACAGAAACAGATGTCCTAACCAAAGAATTCAATTATGCCATAGCACCCAAAAAGATCCCCACAGAATCCATCATATGTGCAGGAGAATCCAGCCTAACCAAATTAAATACAGATGAAGCTGACAGAATAAGACACCAGGTTATTCACATCTTATGCACAACAAAACCACCAAAAAATAACTTGCAAAAAGATGAATTCAGAGCACTACAAACCCTGAAAAATGATAACAGCATAATAATACTCCCAGCAGACAAAGGGAATGCCACAGTAGTCATGGATAGAAAAGACTATGAAACAAAATTGACAGACCTACTCCAAGACTCCACATACAAACCTATAAACACAGACCCAACCACATATCTGGAAAAATTAATCAAGAAGAAAATTATAACCAGCCACATAAGCAAAAAAATCCAACAGACGATCATGCCAAGAGAAAAATCTTCTAGATGCCCCAAATTATACGGCCTCCCAAAAATACACAAAGAAGGCATACCTCTCAGACCCATAGTCAGCTCCAAAGGAGCACCATTACAAAACCTAGCTAAACACTTAGCAAAACAACTACAGCCCCATGCTGAAACCGCAGCTTCATATGTACAAAACTCATACCACTTCTAAGAAATGATCAAAGATCTACACGTGGAACAAGAAGATCTGCTTGTAAGTTTCGACGTGGTTTCACTATTCACTCAAGTCCCGATAAAAGAAACTCTTGAAATCATCAAAAATAAATACCAACCAGCTAAAGACCTCATGGAACTAACAGAACACTGCCGAACCAACACAAATTTCATACACAAAGGACAAAGATACAAGCAAATTGAAGGAGCCCCTATGGGATCACCACTGTCACCCGTCATCGCAAACCTGTTCATGGAAGAACACTACAGTGACATGGGATAATACCCGAAGGAAGCTAAACAGCATATATATATATATATATATATGTGTGTGTGTGTGTGTGTGTGTGTGTGTGTATGTATGTATGTATGTATGTATGTATGTATGTATGAATGTATATATGTATATATGTGCTGTTTAGCTTCCTTCGGGTATTATCCCACGTCATTGTAGTTCTGTTAAAGTTGTAGCAACGTTTCAGCAGAATCTCATCTGCCATCCTCAGGCTATGTATATATGTATATATGTATAAATGTATGTGCTGTTTAGCTTCCTTCAGGTATTATCCCATGTCATTGTAGTTCTGTTAAAGTTGTAGCAACGTTTCAGCAGAATCTCATTTGCCATCTTCAGGCTTCTGTATGTATTCATACAGAAGAATGAAGATGGCAGATGAGATTCTGCTGAAACGTTGCTACAACTTTAACAGAACTACAATGACGTGGGATAATACCCGAAGGAAGCTAAACAGCACACATGTAAGTACCCGCAAAAACCTAAGAAAACAAGTATATATGTATATATGTATATATGTATATATGTATATATGTATGTATGTATGTATGTATATATGTATATATGTATATATGTATGCTGTTTAGCTTCCTTCGGGTATTATCCCATGTCATTGTAGTGTTCTTCCATGAACAGGTTTGCGATGATGGGTGACAGTGGTATGGGGGCTCCTTCAATTTGCTTGTATCTTTGTCCTTTGTGTATGAAATTTGTGTTGGTTCGGCAGTGTTCTGTTAGTTCCATGAGGTCTTTAGCTGGTTGGTATTTATTTTTGATGATTTCAAGAGTATATATACTCTTCTATACAGAAGCCTGAGGATGGCAGATGAGATTCTGCTGAAACGTTGCTACAACTTTAACAGAACTACAATGACGTGGGATAATACCCGAAGGAAGCTAAACAGCACATATGTATATATGTATATATATGTTTTTTTAAGCTTTCGCGGGTACTTACATGTGTGCTGTTTAGCTTCCCTCGGGTATTAGCCCACGTCATTGTAGTGTTGTTAAAGTTGTAGCAACGTTTCAGCAGAATCTCATCTGCCATCATCAGGTAGCGGTTTCACATGAAGCCAAGCTGCACTGAAAGCCTCCAACACAAGAACAGAGTGTTGCCAGCCAATCAAAGCCACAAAAGAGACAGAAGAAACCAGAAACACCAATCAATCAAACTCCAAGTCCAGGAACACAGACCCAGGCTCCTAGCCAATCAGAATGGACCAGCCTCGAATTTGAAACCAAAAGCTGTGAGACACACATCCACACAGAAGCCTGATGATGGCAGATGAGATTCTGCTGAAACGTTGCTACAACTTTGAAAGCACTACAATGACGTGGGATAATATTCTTCAGGCTTGTATCTTTGGCTTTGTGCTTCTCGGAGTAATGTGAGCTTGCAGCTGCTTCTTCCTTTTAACTGCCAGTGGGGGTGCGACTTGACTGAGTGGGGGCTTGGCTGTGTTCTGATTGGGTGGGGGTGTGTTCTCATTGGTTGGAGACCTAGCTGTGATCTGATTGGTTGGGGGGTTGGCTGTGTTCCGATTGGCTGAGGGTGTGTTCTGTTCAGGTGGGGGCTTGCTTGTGGTAGTAGCATCTTGTGTGGCCCTCGTGGGTGTGGGTCTGGTGTCATTTTTCATGTTAGGTGTTCATTTATTAATGACGGTGGGTTTCCAAATGGCTGGTAAGCAGGAGGTATCATCTCGTTTGTTCATGCTGTGTAGTTGTTTTTCTATTTCTATGGCTTCTTTGATTATTTTGTTGTTGAAGTGTTCAGTTTTGGCAATAGTTCTGGTATTTTTAAAGTCAGTCTCATGTCCTGTGGCTTTGAGGTGTTGGACCAGGGAAGAGGTTGGTTCTTCTTTTTTGATTGAGTTCTTGTGTTCTTCAGTGCGTGCACTAAATCTTCTGTTGGTTTGTCCGATGTATGTGGCGGTACAGACGGTGCATGGGATTTTGTATACTCCTTGGTTTTCTAACTCGATTCTGTCTTTAGGGTTTCTTAGGATGGTGGATATTTTTCTGTTTGTGCAGAATGCTGTCTTAATGTTGTTTTTTTGGAGGATCTTGCTGATTTTGTCTGCAGTGCCTTTTATATATGGGAGAAGGGCTTTGCCGTTCTCTTGTTCTCTGTCTTGGATTTTGGTTGGGGTTTCTTTTTGGATTAGGTGGGTAATCAATGGGGAATCCATTGGCTGTTATTACGTTAGTGAGAGTGTGTAGTTCAGTTTTTAGGTGTTGTTCATCAGCTAAGCATTTTGTTCTGGAGATGAGTGGCTTGACTAAGGAACTGATCTGTGCTGGGTGGTGGTGTGAGAGTGCGTGTAGATAGCAGTTTGTATGTGTTTACTTCTGGTGTGTCCTAGGGAGCCATTGGGTTTTTTGTAAATTAGGATGTCCAGGAACAGAAGTTGGTTGTTGGTTTCTGTTTCCATGGTGAATTGTATTTTGGGATGTAGATTGTTGAGATGTGTGAGGAAGTTTTCCATTTTTTCTTTCCTGTGTGGCCAAATTATGAAAGTGTCATTTACATATCTGAGCCAGAGTTTCGGTTTGTGTTCATATTTGTCCAGAGTGTTGGTTTCAAAGTGTTCCATGTATAGGTTAGCAATGATGGGTGAGAGGAGTGATCCCATGGGTGCTCCTTCTATCTGTTTGTATCTTTGTCCATTGTGGATGAAGTATATGTTGGTTAGGCAGTGGTTGGTCATATCTAGGATGTGTTTGGGGGGGTTGTATTTATTTTGGATGGCTGTCAAGGCTTCTTTGATGGGTACTTGGATGAAGAGGAATATGACATTGAAGCTCACGAATAGGTCGCTGGGTTGTAGGTTTTCTTTCTTTATTGTTTCTATGAGGTGGAGGGAGTTTTGTACATGTGAGTTGATGGATTCTGTATAGGGCTGGAGTTGTTTGGTGAGGGGGCCACTGGGAGAGGCTGCCCGAGGCAATGATAGTGCCTACCCATCTGCGGACAGGGAGGCAAGGCGACAGCAGTGCTGCTTCCCTGGTCAGTGGGTCTGGCAGAGGGAGCCCAAAGCTGCCCATCTTTTCCACCCCTAGCCCATCCCATCCCTGTCCCCTTGAATCTCCAAACATGCCATCAGCTCCAAATGCTGCAGCAGCATGGGCATTGGGCAGAGGTGGGGCTCAGTTCGGAGGGGCTCAGGCCGAGGCTCAGCTTGGAGCCTTGCCTCCCTGTCCACAGATGTGTAGGTGCTATCATTACCTCTGGTGGCCTCTCCCCTTGGGGTTTAGGCTGGAGGGACTTGGGAAGAAAGCCAAGCTCAGGTTGGCCTGGGTCTTTCACTTGGCAGGCAGGCACGCATTCACGGCTCACTTTCCTGGCTCTGGCAAGCCTGCACGGCTCTGGCGCAGCCCTGGCGGGATGAGCAGAGGGCCTGGCAGAGAGGCGCTCACTGCCTTGATGAGAGCTCTGCCAGTGGGCAGGAGGGTCTGCCTGTCAGCTGTGCTGGGCGCCCCAGGTGAAGCTCTTCACACTCTGCCCGGCACCAGGCAGGGATGGCGGCTGGGCAGGATTGCACTCCCTTGGGAGATTCACCTCCCCACGTGGGGTTGGGCTGCCCTCTCAGGCAGAGGAGGCTTTGTCGTACTGGTAGTAGGGAGTCATTTTTCAAAGAATTGGCTTTGCCTTTGAAGGCAAAGGAAAGGCGGTGACAGGAGCACCTGAAGCCATGTTTTTCCGCCAGGCTCTAGTTGCAGGGAGGACCCTGGCTGGTTGTGCATGGCTGTGCCAAATGCTATGACTTTGCTCTTAACACCGCGGCAGCACAAGAAGAAGAGAAAGCAACCATGGCGGAAGATCTTCTGATACGAAGTGCCCCATAAACGCTGAGGTCAACATCCAAGCCTTTGCCACTTACCCACCCAAGGATGCAGGGGGGGGAAATTAAATCACCCCTGAAAAGATGGCCTAGTCATTTTTTCAGTGCTCAAAAAAAAATAAAGCCTGGCCTTATTTTGTGAGAAACACAGTAATATTTCTCAAACAATTTCATTCTTCTAGGAGGGGGGGATCTTCCCTCACTAGAAAGGAAATCTCAGGATTGTTTTTAAAATACCACAGAATTAGATTGAAAGTTAGTACTAACAGACCTTTTAAAAGATAATTCAGCTTTCTATCTTTCTAGAAGTGGCTTAAAGCAGTTGAATATTATTTGCTTTATAGTAAGTATAAAAAGCCTCTTTCAGTTATTTTGATCATGGTATCTGGGACTAGAATTTAAGCTTGACCTAGGAACTAAGGCAGTAGTTTTAATCTCAGAGCTAGTGGGAGACAGAGATAGGGGAGCAACTTTGCTGGGGCAGTGATTACTACAAAATGAATTTCCTAATTTTCTTAAAATAGGAAAACTGCTACCTCATTAGAGGGAACAGTGTGTTATTAGTCTTTTAGCCCTGTATCAGCTGTGGAAAATGCCGCATGCATTCTCTGAGACCAACTGAGAAATGCTGAAAAAGAGGCTGTCAGAACCTGATTTCATGACAGAAGGAAAAAGAAAGATTTGTGACATTCCCAAGACAAGAACCCGATGGGGAAGGTATTGTCCTGTACAGCAGCACACACTGTACAGATTTAGCCAATGCTGCAAGACATCACTTTTACCACCATTTTTAATTTAATTAAAAATTAAATTACAGGTTGTTTTTTTAAAAATCTACAGTTCAACTTCAGGCTACTTGTTAATACTGTTATGCTCAATTCTAAGCCCTCTCCAATCCTACCAAGATCACAAACATTGAACAATATCAAAGGTTTTAGTTTAATCATTCTTTTCCTTTGCTATTTTTTCAAAATCCCAACACTTATCTTCCAGTCAGCAGCAGGGAACTAATCCCCTTCTTCTATTCCCTAGGGTTGTAATCACAGAATCAGTGCCAGAGAGAATTAATCTATTTTTTTCACAGTTCCTTTCAACCCACTGGAAGAGTTCTGATTTTGTCCCTGAATGAGTCTTCATCCTTCATTTGGTTGTCTTCATCCTTTTTTTGCAATTTACCAGGGGAGCTGTCTATATTTAGGCTTGTTGGAGTAATAATTGTTGGAGTTTGACAATTGTAATAATATATGGGAAAGACCTTGAGAGGCAAAGGTAAAGAGACACTGCCTGGGGAATGGTCAGATAAGACCCTGCAGTTGGATAGTGGAGAAGAGACCCTTCCAAGTTTCTCAGGCGGCAAAGGAGACAGCAAGAGAATTATACTTTCAGACTTTCAGAATTCTATTGTTGTAGCTTACAATAGAAGTAGAATGAGCTCATCTGGTTGCATTTCCTGAGTGGTCTACCTAGTTAGGTTATGAGTCTGAAAGTGCAATTCTCCCACTGTCTTTGTTCCATCCGGAAAGAAGTTGCGCGAGACCGGGTTCAAACAACAAACTCTTTATTCAACTCAATAAGCAATGGTAATGGAACAAGAGCCCAAGCCGCGGCAGCCCTTTATATAGTGGCTTGCTTGCGGCTTGTGGCAAATGATACCACTTTAAATGTTCCCACCATCCGGTGGGCCAATCGGATTGGTTCTCTAATAGCCAATCCGAGAACAGCCTTTTCGGCCAATCAGAATAGGGAACTTGGAGCGTACCAAGTTCCATACATAACACCCCTCCCCCCTTGGTTCAGTCCAATGTGCATTACGTAGTCACGCAGGTAGGTGGGGCTTTTTTGAGTCCTGGTTGACCTGCGCAGCTCAGTCTCGGCATGGTCTTCGAGCGGTTCGGACGGGATTGCTGTCTGTCTGTTTCTTCTCCATGGAACCTCCTGGAAGGGTGAGTCAGCCTTGCCGCTCCCGCCTGAGTCTCTCGAGCTGGTTGAAATGGCTCCGCCACTCCCTCCTGATTTGTCCGGGTTGGTCGAGCTGGCCTGTCTGTCTCCTTCCAGGAAGGCCTTGCTTCATTCTCCTGCTCCCTGACTTCTCATTTATGGTTCATCTAAACGTGAGTGCTCTTTTTGATTTGTTTGTTGTGTTGTTATGGGAGGTTCGTCTCTCCTTTTTTTATTATTTTGTATTTCCCCCCCTCCTCAGTTGTTTTTGGGTCGGTATTTATTTTTGGCTCTGGTGTGTTTTTGCGTTTGAGGGTGCGAGAATGAAGCTGGTCGATGTGCCGCTTCCATTCTCTTCCATCATCTAGGAGTATTCGGTAAGACCGGGGGCCTGTAATTTGGGTGATCGTGGCTGGAAGCCACAATGGGTCCCCAGTGTGGTTTTTTGCATAGACCAGGTCGCCTATTTCAAATGCACGTTATTTGCTGGAGGAGTCAGGGGGTTTATCCCAGGTGTAAGTGGGATGCAGTCTGTCGAGGTAGGAATGCAGTTTCCTACCCATTAGGAGTTCTTCTGGGCTTTTGTTGGTTGCGTTGCTGGGGTAATGTGCTGTAGGGTTAGTAGTCGGTTTAGTTTTTCTTGCACGTCCCCCTTGTCCATTCTATCCAGGCCCTCCTTAGTGTACCGAACCATGCGTTCAGCCCTGTGGTTTGCAGCCAAATGGGCCAGTGCCGTGAAAGCATGTCGGATTCCTTGGGCAGCTAAATACTGCTCGAATGCTAATGCTGTAAACTGGGGCCCATTATCTGACACCAGTATATCAGGCAGTCCATGCGTAGCAAAAAGTTTGTCTAGCTGTTTCATTACTGCCTCAGTGGTTGTGGAAGCCATAAGAATGACTTCTAACCAGTTCGAGTAGGCATCCACAACTATTAAAAAGGTGTTGCCTTTTGTCGGCCCAGCAAAGTTAATATGTAGTCTAGACCCCGGACCTGGGGAGTTTCCCATTCCCTAACTGGTGCCTGTGGGGGGGGGGGTAGGCCTAAATTTTTTACAATCATGGCATGTTGCCACCCAATGTTCAATCTCTTTGTCCAGCCCTGGCCATCACACGTAACTCCTGGCCAGGGCTTTCATTTTGACTATGCCCAGGTACCCCTCGTGCAACATGCACAGAACATTTTCCTTGAGTCTGTTTGGTATCACCACCCTGTCACCCCATAAAATGCAACACTTCTCGATAGACAGTTCAGTCTGTCAGGTGCAAAATGGCTTAAAAGTCTCAGTTTTGTTTTCTTCCGGCCAGCCCTTACCTACCCAATTTAGGATGTGAGCTGTCAAAGGGTCCTTTGCGATGGTTCTTGTGACGTCCACTGCGGTTAATGGCAGGTTTGGGCAGGTCTTGAGTTGAAGTGTGGAGATGGTGGGAGCTGGGTCCTCTTTTGTGATGGGCAGCAGGGAAAGGCTCAGGGCATCGGCATGGGTTATGGTCTTTCCTGGACAGTGAATCAGTGCGTAGGAGTAAGCAGCAAGGAATTCAGACCACCTCATCATTCTAGGTGACAGAATGTTCGGGGTTGGCTTGTTACCTGCGAGGATTCCTAATAGGGGCTTGTGATCAGTGATGATCGAAAAAGTTCTACTGTAAAGGTTCTCATGGAATCTTTTAACTCCGCCAATGATTGCGAGGGCTTCTCTGTCAAGTTGGCTGTAATTGCGTTCTGACTTGGAAAGCGTTTTTTCAATTGAAAGCGACCAGTGTCTCTCTGTCATCTGGTAGCTTGTGGCTCAGGATGGTGCCGATTCCAAAAGGCGATGCATCACAGGTGACTGTCAAAGGCAGGGTATTGCTATACTGGATTAAAACAGTGTTTGACGTTAATAGGTCTTTGATACCCTGAAATGCTGCTTGTTCCCGGTGGCCCCATTTCCATGTAGGTTTTTTTTTGTCTAGCAGCCGATGTAAGGGTTCTGCTATGGTTGCCTTATGGGGCAGGAACACATTGTAAAAATTTATGAGACCTAGGAATGCTTGAAGGTCAGTTTTGTTCCTAGGTCTAGGTGCGTCTTTGATTGCCTTTATCTTTTTTTCTGTGGCGTGTATGCCTTGTTCATCTATTAAGTAGCCCAGAAACTCGACCTGGTTGGTAGCTAGATTACATTTCTCTCGCTTTACCTTGAGGCCTGCGTCTCTAAATCTTCTTAAAACTTCCCTCAATCTGCTCTCTAGTTGGTTGGTGATTTTTGCTGACACCAGAACGTCATCAAAATAAGGGACGACTCCCTTGAATCCATTTAACAGATGCTCCATGAGGCTTTGGAACATGCCTGGGACAACACTAATGCCGAACTGGAGATGGTTACACTTGAATGCCCCTCTATGTGTCACATTAGTATGTGCCTCTGCGATAGTGGGGTCAATGGGTAATTGTTGGTACGCCTGTGCAAGATCAAGCTTCGCAAAAAATTTTCCTCCCTCTAGGGAGTGCAATAAGTGTTGCACTACCAGTACTGGGTATGCGCTTTGTTGGAGGGCATGGTTTAGGGTTGCCTTATAGTCTCCGCAGATGTGCACTGACCCATCTGGTTTCACAGGAGTCACGATGGGTGTTTCCCACCTGGTATGGTCGATTGGCCAGTGCTGTCCAAAGACGTCTCCATGGCCATGTGGCCAGTATGGCTAACTGCCAAAGGCGCATGGAACGCTGTTACCTTCCCACTAAAATGGTCCCTATTTTTCTACATGCATTTTTATGTGCTTTTGAACTGCTAGGTTGGCAGAAGCTGGGAGAAATAATGGGAGCTCACTCCATTACACGGTACTCGGGATTCAAACTGCCAGCCTTTCTAATTGACAAGCTCAGTGTCTTAGCTACATTACAGTATTACAGCAGTATTACAGTATTACAGTATTACAGCAGAGTAATTTTGCATCTTCATTACAGCAGAGTAATTTTGCATCAGAGAAGGTTGCATCTTCCACTTCTAACAATACCTATTAATAAAACCTATTGCCCCCCCCCCCCCCCCCCCCGGATTCAAAACTGCTATATTATCATTATGCAGTAGTGGTGGCATGGGTAAATAAGAAATGAAGCTTTAACGTTCTTACTGTTAATTGGCATGTCATGACCTTCCTTCAATTTCACTTGAATGATGACTTGCAAATTGAATGAATGTGAAATGAATCGCTTTGTTGCATCAGTGTGCATACTGTCCCTTTTAGAAAAGCCACTAATCTTAAAGATGCATTGTGTCTATTAGTGCCTACAACCCACATTATCTAATTAGTCATGATGTATCATCCATCATGGTACAATCATCTTAACAGGACCAGAAAGAATGGACTGGAAAGAGAAACAGAAAGGGAGGGAGCGAGGGAGGGAGGGAGAGAGGGAGCGAGAGGGAGCTGGGGAGGGAGAGATACTCAGATATTGATAGGATTAAAACTTAGTCATCTTCTGAAATTCACAGCTCATATGTAATAGGGTTGTCTAGCACCTCCCCAGTTTTGGATTTGTTTGTTTATTTTAAGGACAGCCACAGATTTGGGAATGAGCAAATCAAGTAGCCATGGCAACCAAGAGTTCTCAAAATTCATTATGTCTTCATGCAAGAGAGAGTTTAATTTTTTTTGTGTTTCTACTGAAAGAATCCTACATTGCTTTAATTGGTCGTTAATAATTACAGCAACAGTGGTAGAGCTGTGCTGCTAATTAGTTAAAAAATATCAGTTAAGCAAATGATAGATTCCAAAGGTTTAGAAATGCTAGTTGAAGTTTAAATGGCACAGTTTAGATATCTCAAAACTGGCTGGTGAAAGCTTTTATCAGGTGTTTCAGACCTTGCCGAGTTATGAAGGACCATGTATCCCATCCTCATGGCTGATGGTTAGATTCTTTGTGGCATTGAGATTGGAACTCCACATTTCCATAAAGCAATCAATCAGGCAGATCACTAACTGGGGACACAAAACTTCATCTCTGCTGACAACTTTACAGACCAACAATATGATTGATTTTGGACAGGTACACAAAGAATTAGGATGGAGGATTGTGGGTGGGGTTGGAGAGGTCTTTAGGCAGGGTCCATCACAAGCAAATGAACTGCAGCCAAAATCTTTTATCACTCTGCCACCAATGCAACTGGCCCAAGGGCTGCCAAAATTCCAGTCTTGATGCTTGCTTCTTCCCTAAAGCCCATGTCACACTGCACCAACGGATGGAAAGAGGATGTAAAAGGGAGAGAAACACTTGCCATCCGTTGGTTAACGCGATTCATCCGTTCTGTACTCACTGCCTCCGTTTTTCATCCTCTCTATCCATCCAGCATCCGTCGACTGAGATTCCATCCACTCAAAAATGTATCCAACGCATCCATTCTGCATGCGCAACGTATACGGGGAACATCTGTTCTACATCCGTCGTCATCCATTATGCATCTGCTATATCCGCTAGGCATCCGCTGCGCATCCGTGCAACTCAAATCCACTCCAGCGAAAAACGGACACAGGGAGGAAGCGAAACGGAAGCGGAACGGACACGCAGCATTAGTAGCATGGACGGAAAGTAGCATGGACAGCTCGCAAAGAAAGCATTTAAAATGGAACAAACGTTTGGAGAGGGGACCTATCTCGGATATTAAGGATGTCTAGAGGATGCCTAGAGGATGCAAAAGGACACATAGTGGAAAACCTATATTGCCTATAAAAAGGGGGAGGAACTCACCTGGATCTCACTTTCAGTCCAGCAGCCCTGCTTTGCAGACCTCTGCAGCCTTCATCTGGCTCTTCCTCTTCCACAGCATCCATTGATGTCCACCATGGATCATAACACAGTCCTCTTGGTAGCCACCATCGTTCTGCAACAGTGCGAAGCCATCTATAGGCTTTTTCAATTGTTCCACGGGAAGAAAAGGAGGTGTCCAAGAAATGTCTGGGTCCGAAGATGGATCGGGAGAAGAGCACAGTACAGACTGTACAACAAGCTGATGGTGGAGCTGAGGAACGAAGACCTTCGTGCATTCCAGAATTTCATGAGGATGGCTCCAGCCATGTTTGATGAAGTTGTGGAGCAGCTGAGACCCAGGTTGACCAAGGCAAACACCAACTTCTGGTCCAGCCAGGACCCTGGGCTCAAGGTGGCACTGACCCTGGGCTCAAGGTGGCACTGACTCAGGGACCACCTACAGGAGCATGCAGTTCGGCTGGAGGGTGCCACACAACACCATCAGCATTGTGGTCAGAGAAGTGGTGCAGGCCATCATCGAAGAATACAAGGAGGAGCTCCTCCTGTGCCCCTCCACTGAAGAAGGCTGGAAGAAAGTTGCAGAGCAGTGGTATCAGAAGTGGAACTTCCCACACACCGTTGGAGCCATAGATGGGAAGCACGTGGCCTGCAAAGCTCCAGCCAACTCAGGGTCCACTTATCACAACTACAAGGGCTTCTTCAGCATCATCCTCTTTGCCATGGTCGATGCTGACTACAAGTTCATGTACATCGATGCTTCAGGCAATGGCTCATCTTCAGATGCCCAGGTATACAACGCCAGTCACCTCAAGGAGGGGCTGGAACGCAACCTCATCATGGGCTTCCCAGATCCAGACCCCCTGCCCAACGACACACAAGATGTGCCCTACTTCATTGTGGGGGATGACGCCTTCTCCCTCAGAACCTGTTAAACCTCATGAAGCCCTACACTTCCAGACACCTCACCCGTGAAGAGAGGATCTTCAAATACAGGCTGTCCAGGGCAAGGTGGGTGGTGGAGAACGCCTTTGGCATCCTGGCCAACAGGTTCCAGGTTCTTCTCATCACCATGCAGCATTGCCCAGAGACCGTGAGGAGGATCGTGGAAGCTTGCTGCATCCTGCACAATCTCATGCGCACCCACTACCCAGTGTTGCAGAACAGGCTCGTGGACCTCCAACAAGGCAATGGGGACATGGAGCCTGGGGAATGGAGGCAAGGGCGAAACCTGATAGACACTGAGGATGTGCAAGGCCCCAACAGAGGTTCACGTGAAGGGAAGAAGCAGTGCAACCTCCTGAGACACTGGTGCAACTCCCCAGCTGGAGCAGTGGAGTGGCAAGACAGGATGATAGATGATTAATGGATGCTTCCTTCAGCCTTTCTCATCACACTGATGAGATTGGGCTATTTTTGTTGGGTGGGCCTACAATGAACAGGGCATTTAATAAAGAGTTGTGTTTATGTTGAAATGTGTGGATCAATGATTAAATTGTTATTGATAATAAAGGGCCATAGGTGTGGCACCTGGGAGGGTGGACCATACAGTCCCACTATGCTTGCACTGGGGGTTTATCTATCCCAGAGTTATTACCCATCCCAAAGGTATCCCTGCCCATCCCACAGGTATCCCTGCCCATCCCACAGCTATTACCCATCCCACAGATATCCCTGCCCATCCCACAGCTATTACCCATCCCAAAGGTATCCCTGCCCATCCCACAGCTATCCTTACCCATCCCACAAGCATGCAAAGGCTTAAACCATTTCTAAAAGTTTCCACCAAGACTTTATTTAATAAAATAAATGAAGCAAGTGTGTGAAGCAACGATAATCTTTATTAATAACAAACTGTAAAAGAAAAATGACCCAAGTCAAGTGTCCAAAGCAAAAATTAAGTCAATAGGTAGCCACCCAGTCTCTGGTACTCTTCTCAGTCAGTCTGAGGCATTCCCATTGTCTCAGGGGTGAAGGGTCCAGGTGCTGTGCAGGTGGCTGCTGCTGGAGTGCTGGTCTGAGGCACCATTGGGGTGCCTGGCCCTGAGAGGACAACAGGGGACGGTGTGTTGAGGAAGCTCTCAGACAGCTGGCTCAGCCCCATTATGTTGAGAGCCCCTTCCTCCATGACATGGGGTGTCAGCCCCAATACCTATGACAGATGTTCTGAGGCCAGGCTTGGCTGTGGGGTGGAGGAAGGAGCTGTGTAGTTGGGCTGTCTGGTCTGCAGGTGGGTGAGGACTGGCATCGGTGGCATCGGTGGCGTGGCTGGCATCGGTGGCGTGGGTGGTATCGGTGGTGTGGGTGGTATCGGTGGCATCAGTGGAACCGGTGGTGTACGATGTACCTGGGCCTGGACTGGGAAGGGCTGCCTGTGCTGCTCGACCTCCTGGTAGCCGTAGCCTTGTAGGTGAGGGCCTGTGGAAAGCCTTGGAAGGGCAGTGACATCACCTGGGGTGGAGGAGCAGGCCTGGACTGGGTGGGAGCAGGTTCAGCTGGGTCTGGAGGGTTGTGAAGAAGATTGGTGATCCTGTCCTTCACCACCTGGTACTGGGGTTCCGACATGTTCATGAGGGTCTGGTTGACGTAGGTGAGGAAGGGCTTGCGGTTGGAGGATGGGGCGTCGGTGTGTACCAGCTGAGAGAGGAGATCTACACTGCTCCTGATGGTGTCCCTGATCTCCGGCAGGACAGTGTGGCTCTGCCCCTCCGGTCTGCCTCTCTGCCTTTCAGTGGAGGTGGAGCTGGGGGTGGATGCAGGTTGGGCTGTGGTGGAAGTTCCCTCTCCTTGCTCCCACTGCGTCAGGGGGTCCTCCACGTGCTCCGCCACGGGGAGTGCAGCTGTCGGGGGGGGTGTCTCTGTCATGGGACGCTCCACAGATACCTGCCTGGACACAGGAGCTGACTCTTGGCCAGAAGAGGACTGGCTCTCAGCAGGCTGCCTGAGAGAGAGGGTTGTGAGAGGGGCTGCTCCTCGTTGGCAGATCTCACCCTCCAAGAAGCTGCACTTGGCCATCATGTAGGTCTCTCTGTCCATCAGCTTGACCGCGGTCTGGCCAGATTTCTTGAGGTGCAGCTTCCCATACCAGGTATGCATGTGCTTCCACCAGTCGAGGAGCACCTCCGAAGTGTAGCCCAGGCTCTCCGCCTTCTCTCTCCAAGCAGCCTGCTTCCTCTTGGTGTCTCGATAGAGCCTGTGTCACTTCCGCCAAAGATATTCATTCTCCCTCAGCCACTCCAGCACCTCCTCCTCATGTTCCTCTTCAATTGTGTGTTGCCTCCTCTCCCGTTCACGCGTCTGCCTCTTCCTCCCTTTGGCAGGGCCATATGGGCCCTCATCAGAGGGGCTTCGAGGTTGTAGGGGCTGCTCCTCCACACCACCACCACCAGCAGCAACAACAACAGTAGCAGCAAAAGCAGGACCAGCAGCACCAGCAGCACCAGCAGCACCAGCAGCATGAGCAGGACCAGGAGCACCAGCAGGACCAGGAGCACCAGCAGGACCAAGACTACCAGCAGGACCAGGAGCATGAGCAGGACCAGGAGCACCAGCAGGACCAGCAGGACCAGGAGAAGTGCCAGCAGAGTAAGCAGCAGCAGGATCAGCAGGACCAGGAGCAGCGCCAGCAGAGTAAGCACCAGCAGAAGCACCACCACCAGAAGCAGTGCCAGCAGAGTAAGCACTGGCAGAAGCACCAGCACTAGGAGCAGTGCCAGCAGAGTAAGCACCAGCAGAAGCACCAGCACCAGGAGCAGTGCCAGCAGAGTAAGCACCAGCAGAAGCACCACCACCAGAAGCAGCATCAGCAAAAGCACCACCTCCAGAAGCAGCATCAGCAGAAGCCCCAGCACCAGAAGAGCGAGCCTGGGCAGCAGAAGCCCCAGCAGAAGCAGAGTGAGGGCCAGGGGGTGGGAGGTTGGCCCATTTCCCTCTTGCCAGGGCTGGCAGCAGATCACAGAGGCTTCCTTTTCTTCCTCATGGTTGTTGGGTTGCTGGCTGGCTGGCTGGCAAGCTGTGTCTAGAAGCAGGTCTTTCCTCTGAATGGTGACCTGCTTGTGATCTGCTTCCCTTTATATCCACGGGGCTGACGCAATGCATCCTCCCCTCATGCGCAGTGAACGCTAGGCATCCGCTAGGCTTCCGCTCTGCATCCGCTTCATCCGCTCGGCATCCACTCTGCATCCGCTCTTTCCGTTCCGCGTCCATTTTGCTGTGCTCCCCCGGAAGCCTTGCGGATGTGCCATCTGCTCCCATCAGCTTCTATCTGCTAGGCTTTCGTGGAGCATCTGCTTTCCATCCGCCCTACGTCCTTCCCCCCGTCCGTTCCTTTCCGTGTTGTCCGCTCTGGTTATTGAAATTCGGGGTACTTTTGAGAGCGGATAACAACGGATGGAACATTTTTCTTGTCCGCTGTGTCCTTTTTACAAACGTTTTGCATCCGTTGGCCAGTGTGACAGGGCCTTAAAATATGGATGTCCCAGCACGTCTGCCGCTGGGACAGATCATGCAAAACCAAAACGTCATTCCTGCAAGGGTCTCAGGCTAAGTCTTTGCTGCCATGAAGGCAGTAGGCCTATTGACTGTGCAAATCCTGATCACCAACAGGGAGAAACTTAATTCCTTTTTTAAAAAAATATTTATTTTATTTGGTTTGTCAATTGCTTATAATAAATATAAGTATAAACATAGTTATGAGTACATGGATACATATAAGAAAAATTAAAGCAACAATAGGACAGGGACGGTAGGCACATTGATGTGCTTATGCACACCCCCGACAGACCTCTTAGGAAAGGGGTGAGGTCAACGGGAGTCAGTCTTAGGTTAAAGTTTTTGAGGTTTGGAGAAGAAACCACAGAGTTTGGTAGAGTATTCCAGAGATTGACCATTCTGTTGCTGAAGTCGTATTTCAGGCAAACAAGTTTGGTGCGGTTAACCATGAGTTTGTATCTATTGTGTGTTCTTGTGTTGTTATGGTTGAAGATGAAGTATTCATTGACAGGTAGGACATTGCAATATATGATTTCATATACACTTAGATCAGACCAAAGGTGGCATAACTCTAGATTTTCTAGGTCTAGAATTTCAAGTCTGGTGGCATAAGGTATTCTGCAATGAGTAGAGGAGTGGAGAACTCTTCTTGTGAAATATTTCTGGACTTTCTCTACTGTGTTAATATCAGATATGTTATGTGGGTTCCAGACTGATGAGCTGTATTCAAGTATTGGTCGAGGAAATGTTTTGTATGCTCTAGTTAGCAGTATGATATTACCAGAGAAAAAGCTATGTAGGATTAGGCTAAGAACTCTTAATGCCTTTTTGGCTATGTAGTTACAGTGAGCTCTTTTTGAAGAGAACGAGATAAGAGTGGCTAATGAAATTACTCCATATTTTTACATTGAATTTAATTCCACCTTGTGGAATCTATCTTGGGGAGTGAACAATAAAGGCAGTCCCTGACTTGTGACCACAGTTGGGATCAGGATTTCAGTTGCAAAGCAAGGTGGTTATTAAATGAGTCATGCCCAATTTTAAAAGGTTGAAAATGGCCATCACTGGGATGCTACAACCACTGTAAACGCAAACCGGTTGACCCAAATTTTTATCATATGACTGTGGGGATGTTGTGACGATCATAATTGTGAGGATCATAAGTCACTTTTTTCAATGCTGTTGTAACTTTGAACGTTTGCTTAATGAACTATTGTAATATATTACACTACCTGTATATTAGTTGCCTTAGAACCTCTACCTGTAGATTTTTCTTAAAGTGAAAATGCTGGAGTATCAATTCATGTTCCTCAGGAAGAAAAGCCCTGACAAATCCAACAAACCAGGATCCCAGTCATGAAGAAAAGAGGAAAATCTAATCTAGAATACTAACCATGGAGCTTTGGTAGCATAGTGGTTAGAATGCAGTATTGCAGGCTGACTCTGTTCACTGCCAGGACTTTGATCCTGATCAGCTCAAGCCTTTTTTTTTAGAAAGTACCCGATCTGTAAAGTTTTTATTTTGAAATAGCAATAGAACTTAGACTTGTATACTGCTCCACAGTGTTTTACACTCCTAAGTTGTTTACAGAGTCAGCATATTGTCCCCAACAATCTGGTTTCTCTTTTATTGACCTCAGAAGGATGGAAAGCTGAGTCAACCTTGAGCTGGTCAAAATCAAACTCCTAGAGTGAGCAGTGAGCTAGTCTGCAGTACCTCATTCTAACCACTGCACCATCATGGTCCAATGGTTGGAATGCAGTAGATTTGCTTATACTTTTTTTTTTTGAGCCAAAAGCTGAGTAGAAGTTGTCTCCGAATTACAAACACCACTGAGACCAGAAGTGTTTTAAGTGAGGTTACTAAGTGAATCATGCCTGATTTTACAAGCTCTTGATGCAATCATTCAGTGAAACACATGGTTGTTAAGCAAATACAGTTTTCCCCTTTGACTTCGTTTATCAGAAGCCAGCTGGGAAAGTCACGAATGGTGGGCACAGCTATCATATATATGCCAAGCAAATTAGTTGCTGAATTTTGATTGTTTCATGGCAATGGTGGGGAATGCTGCAATGGTGGTAAGGGTGAGGTCTGGTTGTAAGTCACTTTTTTCAGCACTGTTGCAACTTCAAATTGTCACTAAGTGAATGGTCACACATTGAGAATTACTTGTACCAAAATTTAGAAAACAATTCTACTGCCTCAAATCCATAGGTTAGTCTGGGAATCAGGTCGACTTGTCTTTCAAGGGGATTGAACAAAATTTGACTAATAGAATAGAACAGAATAGAATAGAATAGAATTCTTTATTGGCCATGAGTGATTGGACACACAAGGAATTTGTCTTGGTGTAAATATCCTCAGTATGCATAAAGAAAAGATACATTTCTAAAGAATCAAGAATCATAACGTACAGCACTTAATGATAGTCATTATATACAAGCCTTCGATTGAAGGCAGGTGGATAGTAATTGTTTTTTCTGTAGTCCAAATTATCCTCTGAAGTCTGTGCCTGTCCTGTTGGGTTGCAGAATCAAACCATACATTTATAGAGGTGCAGATAATAGACTCAATAATTCCTCTGTAGAACTGGATCAGCAGTTTGAGCTTTCTGAGTTGGCGCAGAAAGAACATTCTTTGTTGTGCTTTTTTCATTATAATATTTCTGTTTTGCTGTTTAGGTGGATCTGAATGATGTAAACATCCTTAGAAAATGGATAATAAATAAGCCCCCATTTCAAAACAACTCCTGAACTCATGCCAAACTCCTGGCCAAGAGCCCATCCCGTGAGCTACTTGCCTTTATATCACTTTCTTTCAAACTGGTGTTTCAAACAGGCTTTGAATCTATCTTTCATGATAGCTTAACTTATACAAAATTCATACACTTTTCAACATTTATTGTTTCATTATTTCCTCTATTCTCTCTACTGATTTATTATCTGTGACTGTAAATTTAGATTGCAAATTTCCTGAAACATAAACTTGTAATTTTCTTGTATTGCTTTAACATACCATGCAAGCCCAGATCTGTTGGACGTCTTGAGGCATACAAATTAGATGGATAGATAGATAGATAGATAGATAGATAGATAGATAGATAGATAGATAGATAGATAGATAGATAGGCAGGCAGGCAGGCAGGCAGGCAGGCAGGCAGGCAGGCAGACAGACAAGAAACGAGGGGGAGAGAGAGGGGGGGATTGATAGATGCGAGAAAAATGATTGAAATACATCGGGTGATAGATGATAGACAGACAGACATACAGACAGACAGACATGCTGCTGCTGCAACATGATCTTATATCTTCTCATGTTTGAAGATCAATTCTCCCATTTCCGAAATCAATTTTCCCATTTCCTAAATCCCAAGCTGAACAATTTCTTATCTATCTATTGCTAAAATTCATTTGGTAATATTTCATAACCTTAATCCTTCAGCTAAGAACTGCAAGAGAGCTATAATTTATATTTTTAAGCAATGTGCATAAAGCTCATAAAGATAACTTGGTGGGCCATAGTGAGAAAGAGTTAGGGTACAAGCTGGGAATCTTACATTATTCATACTATACAATACTCTGAGGTTTATCAACCTCCAGATTTTGGATTTATGATGGAATTTTTTTACAAGACAATCAGAGAAATTGCTTTTAACCTTTCTTTCTTCTGCCCATTTTAGGGATCAATCCAATTGGGATATATCACAACAAAAACATGTTCAGTGAAGATAACTAAATTTAATTACACTCAGACATGTGGTTTGGGGTATTTTTATTTCTGGAAAGAGAATTTTGCAACCATGCAAAATTTTATTCTTGATGCCAAGGAGTCAATCAAAAAGCTATTACCATGTATTAGTAGTTTAAATTTTTTGCACAGGAAGCATGTAAACACTTTTGTACTGTTTATAACATTGTCCAATTTTAAATTATTTTTCTTCCAGCTTTTATTCCAAAGTTGATGAGATAGAAAAATATGTAAGTAATCTGGTAGAGGGAACGTAGCTTTTCAATTGGCTTCAGAGGAAAGGACAGAATTTATTTAAAAAAAATATATATCAGAATTTCAAATAGTAATAGCACTGAGACTTATAAACCACTTTACAGTGCTTTACAGTCCTCTTTAAGTGGTTTACAGAGTCAGCCCTGCAACAATCTGAGTCCTCAGTTTACTGACCTCGGAAGGATGGAAGGTTAAGTCAACCTTGAGCCTGGTGAGATTTGAACTGCCAAATTGCAGGCAGCCGGAAGTCAGCAGAAGTAGCCTGCAATACTGCACTCTAACCACTGTCCCACCATGGCTCATTTCATAGAACCAGAAAGGGAAATATTATGTTATATAACTTCATGTCTAAAATAACCAGAACAAATTATTCTAACACTACGCAGAATCTTCAATATTTTATGTATAAATAGACATATTCTGAATGTTAGAACATGCTCTGGGCCCAGCTATCATCAGATAGCTTCCATCATGACCCTTGCCCATTTTCTAACATTTATTTTTATTTATTTGTGTCCTGCCTTTATTATTTTTACAAATAACTTAAGGCAGTGAACATATCCAACCACCATCCTCCTCCTTTTTACCTACAAACTTATGAGCTGAGTTGGGCTGAGAAAGAGTGAGTGGCCCAAAGTCACCCAATTGGCTTCCATGCCTAAGGTGGGACTAGAACTCACAATCTCCTGGTGATTGGCCCCAAAACACCCAGCCAGCTTTCATGGTTAAGGTGGAACTAAAAGTTGTGGTCTCCTGCTTTCTAGCCTAGTGCCTTAACCATTCATAGAATGCCATCCTGTTTGGCATGGCCAGGCCCATAACTAGCAATTTTCTAAGCAAATTCCCATTACTCAAACCTATCCCTTGAGATTGTTAGTTTGGTCAGCCCTAGTACCAAAGCACTAGATTGCAACTACTCATTATTTTGATTTTCCAAGAATCTCTAAGGATCATTGTACAATCTAGATGTATTATTAAAAACAGATAGTGCTGGAGGATGGGTACTACTGTACATGTACTGCAAAAGTCTGGATGAGAACTAGACAACAGAGAAGGATTTGATTCTATTTTCTGTCACTGATGTCATCTACTGGTTCCCTGATTTTTTGCAGCTCACCCTACCTTGCTTTTATGGAATGTCAACTTTCCATTTAATTAAAACAGTCCAATTTTTTAATCAGGGGATGCCATAATATAGCTGATCTTGTCTGTATTAAGAAAATAACTGGTCTCCTTGGTACTTGGAAGAGAGACCATCAGTGAATGCCAGGGCCTTCAACCAAGCACCCATTTGTGCAAAGGTCTTCAAACTTAAACTTGGAAAGTTTAAGACTTGTGGACTTCAACTCCCAGAATCCCTGAGCTAACATGACTGAGGAGGAATTGCGGGAGTTGAAGTCCACAAGTCTTAAAGCTGTCAAGTTGGAAGACCCCTGCATTTGTACAAGGTGAATTCAGCTCTTTCCAGCATCGTTTTTCTTACCTTGTGGATTTGCTGTCTCTTTCTCTCTGGCCTTTTTATCTTTCCCTATTAAACATCCCCCAAACACTCATAACTATAACATATAGGATTTCACTCAGAACACAATGGCTTGCAGCAAGCACTTGAACAGCTCATAACCAAATTTCAGTGGTGAGCTGATTAAATACAATTTGTTTAAAATCCATGAACTTGTCATCAGAGAAGCAGATCTGTTAAATCAATATATTTTAAAGAACTATTCACTCGCTTTTTTATTCCTCTTGAGTGTTACATTCCCATAGCCATTACAATTTCAGTTGTCTGGAGCAGAAAGAAGAAATGATTCAGAGCCCCACCATGTTTCTCAGTAAGGCAGCAGCCTATTAACACCTTCCTTTCTTGAGTTATCAGAATTATTGTATCTCTGCAAGGACTGCACTGCTAGCATTTTGTCTCAGGGCTAATTTAGATACATTACTGATTTTAAGAACATCAGCCACCAACTAGCTCCTGTAGGAGAACTAATACCCCATTAGGGAGACGTGCGATATTCCAACAATAGAGTACATGCATATCATTGAATTTAATTTAATTTTTCAATTTCAAAAAATCCCTTATGACCAATTAAATGGATTAGGTAATAGATCAAAAGTTGCCACCTGCACCTATATGTGACACATGGGGTTCCTAGTTTGGGGTATGATTCTCTGAAACCTCCATGCTCATTATATTGTAATTTTGGAAGAAAGAGAAACAATTAAAAGCATATAATTGGAGATAATCACAAGAACTGCTTTTCTGCATTCAAAAGGACCTTATTGCATTAAAATGAAATATAGTTCATGTCAAAGGAAATGAGAATTCAGCTGTCCTCCAGACCCAACTCACTGCTTATTGGGAATTAATGCACCTTTGAATGACACACAAAAATCAAGGGCAGACCTCTGTCTACAAAAAGTCAATGCCTCCTAACATAAAAGTTCTCAAATAGTACTACCTAGACTATTACTGTCCTGGCTCCAGAGAAGATGACCCTGAGCCAGATGAAGTCATAGAGTGACCAAGCTTAGGTCAGCTGCTGATGAACATGTCAGTTATCCAACATTTTCCAAATTTCTGCTATATCCTGCCAACATCAGCAATAGGGAGATATTTTAGAAGGTCCTGCTTGTAATGAGTCCATGCTTGTGGTTTTAGAAGCATGGCTTCTGTGATCTTCCTTTCATGCACAAGTATTGCACCTATCCTGATTTGGTGAACAGAAGTTTGATACTAGGGTATCAAGTGGATTTCAGTAAGAATAAGTACTGTAAAAAAAACAAATCTGGAGAAGTTTGTTAAATATTCTCTTTTGATGTCAAAAGAAACTACATCATAAAGCAACTCTTCCTACATTTATTTTGGAACTTGGGACTTCATTCAATAATTTATTTAAATAATATTAAAATGATACATATTGTAGATGAAGCAACCTACATTATCCCAAGCAATTCAGATGGAACTAAATATTCAGTCCAAATATTCAGAACTGCTTTTCTACATTCAAAAGGACCTTGTTCCTTGGTGTTCTCCACTTTGTTTTTCTTCTGAGTTAGTGCATATGGAAGAAGAGTTTCCTAACTGTTTAGATATGGCAATTTGTCCTACCAGCTTTGATTGAGATATGGTTTCTTGCTTGTTTTTTTGGGTGATGTATTGTTTCTTCTTTTATTATTTTTATCTGATGCTGATTCCTATTTGCCTAAGTGATGGGTTTTGTGTATCTGTGTGTTCTTTCTGATTAATCTGGGATGGATGGATGGAGAGGAAGGAACGAAGGGAGGGAGGCTCTCTGAGGTTTCCATAAAAGAAAAATAGATTCAAAAGTTTTATCAGAACCATCTAATCACATTTACAAGAGGAAATCTGCAAAAAAATCTTATAAATACTTAATGCTGCTTCCCAGTGATATGAAAAATATTGAGTTTTTTGAAAAGGTAACAATGCTACTTTGACCACTGCACAATGTTGCAAGTTAAGGTCAGAATTCAGACACTGGCTAAATTCGAATAGCTCTTTCAAACTCAGAACATCTTGAATTTGAAATTTTTGCAGATCTGTATTGTTCACACTTAGGGAAATGATGATATATTTTGCTCATGGCATTGAAACTTTTTTAAAATTTGAATTCAAATTATTTTACCTAAAATCCACCCACTAGAAGTTTTATAATGCATGCTTTCCAGAAGTGTTTGTACATTTATTGTAATTAAAGCTGCTTTTTTTCCTCCACACAACCATTCAACTTAAGACTAGTAGCATTTTAAGACATTTAATTATTAAGTGTCTATGTATCTCTGTCCATTCTTATGCACTGTATCAGCTCTCCAAAATAACCAGGTCAAGACAGAGGCATACAGATTTCCAGAATGCTGTTTATTGTACTAAAGTAAAAAAAAAACAAAAAACAGAATCTTGAAAGCCTGACAATTTGTTCTCTATCCCGTATTCTGTTGAACAAAACCAAGACATGATTTTTTAGTTAAATTCCCATGATGCCCTCTAATGACTATGCAATTTCCTTCTGTTCTCTTAAATGACTCCTTCCTTCCTTCCTCCCTCCCTCCCTCCCTTTAATGGCTTTTTAAGACCTTCTCTCAGATCACTCCCTATTCCTTTATAACATGGAATAATAGTTCTATAGAGATACAGTGGCACAGTACATTAATGATGCTGGAAAAGGTCCATACTTGGGCGGTTGGAGTCCTAGCATCACTTGGCAGAGTGAGCTCCCATCACTTGCCTTAGCTTCTGCCAACCTAGCAGTTCAAAAGCATGTTACATGCAAAAGTTAATAAATAGCTACTATTTTGTTGGGAAGATCGGTACTTTGTGTGAAAGTGTAACTCCAGCCAATGTCAGATCTTCCTCAAAGTGAAGCCTCAGTGTAAGGTGACCTCAATAGAGGAAGAAGCCTGGATGACATTGCAGAATGCCCTTGAACCTTTGTGAGTGTGCAGCTAGTTGACCCTTTGTGGACTAGCACGATGGATAGTACATGAGTATGCACCCTTTGCATGATGGATAGCACATTGGTGTGATCTGAATGAACTAGCAATCAGCAGCAGCTAAAAACTACTTTATACTAATACTGTGGTCTCTGGACTAATGTAATATCGCCATATGCTAAATAAATAAATAATAGTTCTGAAAATAAACCTAAGCAAGGTGCAGATTCTGAAGTCAAATGTATTACTAAAAAAAAAAAAATCAGCCTCCGAGTGATCCATCCAATATTTGGGTTCTGACTAGGCAAGGAGGGGGGAATACAGAGAAAATATATATGGAAAGTAATATGAGCAGTCCTCAACTTATAACCATTCATTTTAGTGACCATTTAAATTTACAATGGCACTGAAAAAGTCATTGACACCTTGTTCTCACACTTACATGTGTTGAAGCATTCCCACGGTCATGTGATTAAAATTCAGGAGCTGTATATACAGTCGGGGTATGTATGTGTGTGCACATACAGTATGTATGTGTGTGTATGCATGTATGTGTGTGTGTGTGTGTGTGTGTGTATGTCTCTCTCTCTATATATATATATGTGTGTGTGTGTGTATGTGTGTGTGTGCTGTTCAGCTTCCTTCAGGTATTATCCCATGTCATTGTAGTTGTGCTTTTAAAGTTGTAGCAACGTTTCGGCAGAATCTCATCTGCCATCATCAGTCTTCTGTATTGAGTTTGTCTACAGATGAAGGAAGCTGAACAGCACACATGTAAGCACCTGCAAAAACGTAAAGAAATATATATATGTATGTGTGTGTGTTTTAGTTTTCGCGGGTACTTACATGTGTGCTGTTCAGCTTCCTTCGGGTATTATCCCACGTCATTGTAGTGCTTTTAAAGAGAGACAGAGAGACGAACTCAATACAGAAGCCTGATGACGGCAGATGAGATTCTGCTGAAATGTTGCTACAACTTTAAAAGCACTACAATGACATGGGATAATACCCGAAGGAAGCTGAACAGCAAACATATATATATATGGAAGTATCTAGGCAACATTTTGATGAAGTCTCATTCATCATCTTCAGGCTTGTTTCTTCAGCTCTGTGCTTCTCAGAGTAATGTGAGCTTGCAGCTGCTTCTTCCTTTTAACTGCTAGTGGGGGTGTGGCTTGATTGGGTGGGGGCTTGACTGTGTTCTGATTGGGTGGGGGTGTGTTCTCATTGGTTGGGGGTTTGGCTGCGTTCTGATTGGTAGGTGGGCTGGCTGTGTTCTGATTGGCTGGGGGTGTGTTATGTTTAGTTGGGGGCTTGGTTGTGCTCAGGTTAGTCTTAGTTGCTGGGGAATTTGAGCTGGTGAACTGTGATCCTGTTGTTTGGCTTCGTGTTCGTGGTCGTGCCACATCTTCATGGTGGGTGTCAGTTCGCTTCTTGTATGGGTCAGAGGGGTTTGAAGCGGGTAGTGGTGCAGCTGCGGTACAGCTTCTAGTTCGTGGTCATGTCTCATCTTCTGTGTGGGTGTGAGTCTTTTTTCTACGTGGAAATGAGGTGGTAGCATCTTGTGTGGCACTCGTGGGTGTGGGTCTGGTGTCATTCTTCATGTTAGGTATTCGTTTGTTGATGAGGGCGGGTTTCCAAATGGTTGGTAGGCGGGAGGTATCATCTTGTTTATTCATGCTGTGTGGGCATTTTTCTATCTCTATGGCTTCTTTGATTATTCTGTTGAAGTGTTCGGTTTTGGCGATAGTTCTGGTATTTTTTTAAATCAATTTAATGTCCTCTGGCTTTGAGGTGTTGGACCAGGGAAGAGGGCAGTTCTTCTTTTTTGATTGAGTTCTTGTGTTCTTCAATGCGTGCACTAATTCTTCTGTTAGTTTGTCCTATGTATGTGGTGGGGCAGGCAGTGCAAGGGATTTGTGCAAGGGAAGCTGTACCGCAGCTGCACCACTACCAGTTCTCCAAACTACTAAACATTTCCACTACCAGTTCTCCACAACTGGTCAGAACTTGTTGAATACCACCTCTGAACTGAGGCAAAAAATGTCATAAAATTAGGCATGCCTCACTTAATAACTGTCTTGATTAGCAATGGAAATTCTGGTCTCAATTGTAATTATATGTCAAAGACTACTTGCACACAAAATAGTTGATTTGGTGGTATGGACACTGCCAAAAGAATAAAGACTTGCCAGCATATTCTGCAGAATGGAATGGAACAATTTCAGCACTGATTCTTAAACCATGTTCCCAGCTGCAGTGGTCGTATAAGAATGGATAAACTTGATTTTAAATTAAACAGTATGAGTAATGCATTGTAAGCACAGGTGACAAATTCTATTTATCTTTTAAGTTTCAATTGAGCCATAAAAATTGCTTTAACAAAAAAAGTGAAAAAGTATGACAAGAAAGGCATAGTATGATTCTCACTTTTTAATGTGTTCGGATTTTCCTCTTCTCTTTAACAAAGTATGTGTCTCCACAATTATAATGTTTAAGGCCCTGTCACACTGCCCAACAGATGTAAAACGTATGTAAAAAGAACACAACGGACGAGCAAAATGTTCCATCCATTGTTATCTGCTCTCAAAAGGGGCAAAAATTTGCATAACCGGAGCGGATAACACGGAAAGGAACAGACGCGGGGAGGACGCAGGGCGGATGGAAAGCGGATGCGGAACGGAAGCCCAGCGGATGGAAGCGGATGGGAGCGGATGTCACATCTGCTAGGCTTCCGGGGGACATCAGCAAAGCGGACGCAGAACGGATACAACGGATGCACAGCGGATGCACAGCGGATGAAGCGGATGCAGAGTGGAAGCCTAGCGGATGCAGAGCGGAAGCCTAGCAGATGCCTTACATTAATTGGGCATGCGGGGGGGATTTATTGCATCAGCCCCACGGATATAAAGGGAAGCAGTTCGCACGTGGCCAGCATTCAGAGGAAAGACCTGCTGCCAGATACATCGAGTCCTTGCCTGCCCTGCCTGCATGTCTGCCTGCAAGCCTTGCTGTCAGCCTTGCTGCAAGCCTGCCGGCCAGCCTGCCTCCAAGCCTGCCTCCCAGCCTGCCTCCCAGCCTCCTGGCCAGCCTCCTGGCCAGCCTTGCTCTCTGCCTGCCTGCCAGCCTTGCTGCCAGCCTGCCTTCCAGCCTCCCTGCCAGCCAGTCTGCCTGCCAGCCTTGGTGCCTGCCTGCCTGCCAGCCTTGGTGCCTGCCTGCCTTCCTGCCTTCCTGCCAGCCTTGGTGCCAGGCTTCCTGCTAGCCTTGGTGCCAGGCTTCCTGCCAGCCTTGGTGCCTGCCAGCATCCCTGCCAGCCTCCCTGCCAGCCAGCAACCCCACAACCATGGGGAAGAAGTGAAAGCCTCAGAACCTGCCGCCATCCCTGGCAAGAGGTACAGGGCCAACCTCCCACCCTCTGTCCCTGACTCTGCTTCTGCTGGGGCTTCTGCTGCTCGGGCTCACTCTTCTGGTGCTGGAGGATCTGCTGAAGCTGCTCCTGGCGGTGGTGCTCCTGCTGGTGCTTACTCTGCTGAAGCTGCTCCTGGTCCTGCTGGTGCTGCTGGTGGTGCTGCTGCTGCTGGTGCTGCTAGTGGTGCTGCTGCTGATCCTGATGGTGCTGCTGCTGCTACCGATGATGATGATGATCCTGCTGCTGCTGCTGCTGCTGATGATGATGATGATCCTGCTGCTGCTGCTGCTGATGATGATGATCCTGCTGCTGCTGGTGGTGGTGGTGGTGGTGGTGTGGAGGAGCAGCCCCTACTACTTGGGAGCCCCTCTGATGAGGGCCCATCTGGTCCTGCCAAAGGAAGGAAGAGGCGTATGCGGGGACGGGAGAGGAGGCAATATTTTATTGAGGAGGAACACGAGGAGGAGGTGCTGGAGTGGTTGAGAGAGAACGACTATCTGTGGCAGAAGGGACACCGTCTTTACAGGGACACCGTCTCTAAAGGGACACCAAGCGGAAGCAGGCTGCTTGGAGAGAGAGGGCAGAGAGTATGGGTTACACTTCGGAGGTGCTCCTCGGCTGGTGGAAGCACATGCACATCTGGTACGGTAAGCTGCACCTGAAGAAATCTGGCCAGGCCACAGTTAAGCTGACGGACAGAGAGACCTACGTCATGGCCAGGTGCAGCTTCCTGGAGGGTGAGATCCACCACTGAGGAGTACCAGGAGCCCCTCTCACTACCCTCTCTCTCCGGCAGCTTGCTGAGAGTCAGTCCCTGTCTCCAGGCAGGTTTCTGTGGAGCGTGCCACGGCGGAGAACCCGCGGACAGTTGTTGTAACCGTGGTGGAGTGCGTGGAGGACTCCCTGGTGTGGTGGGAGAAAGGAGACGTCGCGTCCACCACAGCCGTAGCCGCACCCACCACCCCCAGCTCCACCTCCACAGAAAGGCAGAGAGCCAGACAGCAGGAGCGGCAGAACCACACTGTCCTGCTGGAGATCAGGGACACCATTCGGAGCAGCATAGATCTCCTCTCTCAACTGGTCCACACCGACTCCTCATCCTCCAACCGCAAGCCCTTCCTCACCAATGTCAACCAGACCCTCAGGAACATGGAGGAACCCCAGAACATGAAGGACCGGATCACCGAGCTGCTTCACAACCCTCCAGATCCAGAGGAACTTGCTCCCACCCAGTCCAGGTCTGCTCCTCCACCCCAGGTGATGTCCCTCCCATTCCAAGGCTTCCCACAGGCCCTCACCTACCAGGGCTACGGCTACCAGGAGATTCAGCAGCCCAGGCATCAGCCCTTCCCAGTCCAGGCACAGAGTCATCGGGCGACACCATTGCCACCAGTTCCACTGATGCCACCGATGCCACCCACGCCAATGATGCCACCGATGACATCGATGCCACCCACGCCAATGATGCCACCCATGCCAGTCCTCACCCAGCTGCAGAGCAGACAGCCCCACTACACTACTCCTTCCTCCACCCCACAGCCAAGCCCGGCCTCAGTACATCTGTCATCAGTACTGGGGCTGACACCCCATGGCATGGAGGAAGGACCTCTCAGCATCACAGGGCTGAGCCAACTGTCCGAGACCTTTCTCAACACACCGTCACCTGTTGTCCTCTTGGGGCCAGGCACCCGAATGACACCTCAGACCAGCACTGCAGCAGCACCCACCTCCACAGCACCTGGACCCTTCACCCCTGGGACTGGGCACACCTCCGAGTGACCGTGAAGACTGCCAGAGACTGGGTGTGGACTTTATTTGGACACTTGACTTGGGTCATTTTTCTGTTACAGCTGGTTGTTCAGTAAAGTTTATCTTTGCTTCACACATTTGCTTAATTTATTTTTTTTAATAAAGTCTTGGTGGAAACTTTTAGAATTGGTTTAAGCCTTTGCATGCTTGTGGGATGGGTTAAGATAGCAGTGGGGTGGGCAGGGATACCTGTGGGATGGGCAGGGATACCTGTGAGATGGGCAGGGATACCTTTGGTACGGGTAATAGCTGTGGGATAGATAAACCTCCAGTGCAAGCATAGTGGGACTGTAGGGTCCACCCTCCCAGGTGCCACACCTATGGCCCTTTATAATCAATAATAATGTAATAATCATCCACACATGTCAACACAAACACAACTCTTTATTAAATGCCCTGTTCATTGTAGGCCCACCCAACATACATGGCCCAATCTCATCAGTGTGATGAGACAGGCTGAAGGAAGCATCCATTAATCATCTATCATCCTGTCTTGCCACTCCACTGCTCCAGCTGGGGAGTTGCACCAGTGTTTCAGGAGGTTGCGCTGCTTCTTCCCTTCATGTGAAGCTCTGTTGGGGCCTTGCACATCCTCAGTGTCTATCAGGTTTCGCCCTTGCCTCCATTCCCCAGGCTCCATGTCCCCATTGCCTTGTTGGAGGTCCACGAGCCTGTTCTGCAAGACTGGGTAGTGGGTGCACATGAGATTGTGCAGGATGCAGCAAGCTTCCACGATCCTCCTCATGGTCTCTGGGCGATGCTGCATGGTGCTGAGAAGTACCTGGAACCTGTTGGCCAGGATGCCAAAGGCGTTCTCCACCACCCGCCTTGCCCTGGACAGCCTGTAGTTGAAGATCCTCTCTTCACGGGTGAGGAGTCTGGAAGTATAGGGCTTCATGAGGTAGGTTCTGAGGGAGAAGGCGTCATCCCCCACGATGAAGTAGGGCACATCTTGTGTGTCGTTGGGCAGGGGGTCTGGATCTGGGAAGCCCACGATGAGGTTGCCTTCCAGCCCCTCCTTGAGGTCACTGGCATTGTATACCTAGGCATCTGAACATGAGCCGTTGCCTGAAGCATCGATGTACATGAACTTGTCGTCAGCATCGACCATGGCAAAGAGGATGATGCTGAAGAAGCCCTTGTAGTTGAAATAATTGGAGCCTGACTTGGGTGCTGCTTTGCAGGCCACGTGCTTGCCATCAATGGCTCCAACGGTGTGTGGGAAGTTCCACCTCTGATACCACTACTCTGCAACTTTCTTCCATCCTTCTTCAGTGGAGGGGCACTGGAGGAGCTCCTCCAGGTATTCTTCAATGATGGCCTGCACCACTTCTCTGACCACAATGCTGATGGTGTTGTGTGGCACCCTCCAGCCATACTGCATACGTGGTCCCTGAGGCCAGGTGGTGCAGAGTGAGTGCCACCTTGAGCCCAGGTTCCAGGCTGGGCCGTAAGTTGGTGTTTGCCTTGGTCAACCTGGGTGTCAGCCGCTGCACAACTTCGTCAAACATGGCTGGAGGCATCCTCATGAAGTTCTGGAATGCACGAGTGTCTTCGTTCCTGAGCTCCACCATCAGCTTGTTGTATAATCCGTACTCTGCTCTTCTGGTGATCCATCTTCGGACCCAGACGCTTCTTGGCCGCCTCTTTTTCTTCCCGTAGTAGAGTTCACAGAGCCTGTAGATGGCTTCGCACTGTTGCAGAAGGATGGTGGCTGCCAAAAGGACTGTGTTACGATCCACGGTGGACATGACTGGATACTGTGGAAGAGCAAGAGTCAGATGAAGGCTGCAGAGGTCTGCACAGCTAGGCTGCTGGTCTGAAAGTGAGATCCAGGTGAATTGCTCCCCCTTTTTATAGGCAGTATAGGTGTCCCTTTGCATCCTCTAGGCATCCTCTAGGCATCCTCTAGACGTCCTTAATATCCGAGATAGGTCCCCTCTGTGAACGTTTTTTTCCATTTTAAATGCTTTGTTTCCGTGCTGCATCCGCTAGGCATCCGTTCTGCATCCGTTCTGCATCCGTTCCGCTTCCTCCCTGTGTCTGAGCGGATGCGAGTTGCGCGGATGTGGAACGGATGGCTAGCGGATATAGTGGATGCGTAATGGATGCAGAACGGATGCCTAGCAGATGTGTAGCAGATGCAGAACGGATGAATTGGATACATTTTCCACTCAAAAGTTTTGAGCAGCTCAAAACTTTCTGAGCGGATGAAATGTCAGTAGATGGATGCTGGACGGATAGAGAGGAAGCAAAACAGAGGCAGTGAGTATAGAACGGATACATCACGTTAACCAACGGATGGCAAGCTTTTTTGTCCATTTTACATCCTCTTTGCATCCATTGGTGCAGTGTGACAGGGGCTTTATGTTTAGCTTGCTTTATCATGTTATTAATTAAAAAGCAATAAAATTTAAAGTTTAAACTTTAAATAGAGTAATCAGCTTTATCTCAAAAAGTATCCCAAGTTTTAATGGTGACCGGAAAACAGCAATGTGGAGTATTAAATACAATTGCTTTTTATTTATAGATTTTAGCACCTGTGTGCATGTGTGTTTGTGTGTATATACATATGAAGAACATGTGTATAAACATATAAAGAATAGTTGCTGAAATTGGTATGTCTAGTTTAATACAAAAAATGACTGGGATGACATGATAGCAGTGTTCCAGTATTTCAGAGGCTGTCACAAAGAAGAGAGAGTCAAGCTATTCTCCAAAGGAGCAGAGGGCAGGACAATAAGCAATGGATGGAAACTAATCAAGGAGAGAAGAAATATGGTGCATATTATTGAAAGATTATTGAAAAGAAAGAACCAACCTAGAACTAAAGAGAAATTTCCTGACAGTTAAAACAAATAATCAGTGGAACAACCTGCCTCCAGAAGTTGTGGGTGCTCTAACATTGGAGGTTTTGAAGGAGAGATTGGACGATCATTTGTCTGAAATGGTATAGGGTCTCCTGCATGAGCAAGGAGTTAGACTAGAAGACCTCCAAGGTCCCTTCCTGCCAGGGGTGGGATCCAAATTTCTTAACAAACAGTTTTGTGGGCATGGCCAAATTTGTGGGTGTAGTTTGATGGTCATGTGACTGGGTGGGCATGGCTTGCTGAGTGGGCATGGCTTGGTGGTCATGTAACTGGCTGTGTGTGGCTTGTATGTAAATATTATAAATATTTATGTAAACATTGAATTTTTTATTAAAAAAATGAACTTTTACCCACAATCAGGCAAAGTAGGCAGGCAGATTGAGTTGCTAGCAGAATCATAGATTCACTTAGAGATCTATCTTTCTGCAATCTGCTACCTGAGTCTGTCACATAAAATTTGCTTGCAAACAAACTCATATAATTTGCTAGCAAGCAAACTGACAAAATTAACTTACAACACATCATAGATGTAAATATTGATTTTTTTTTAATTATTAAAAAAGAGCAACTTTTAAAATCAGGCAAATTGAGTTGCTCACAAAATCACAGACTCACTCAGAGATCTTTCTGCAACCTGCTACCAGAGTCTGCACTGAAAAATAGAAGCTTCAGTCCACAGGAAAGTTGAGCTCTGCTTTTAAGTTAGCTAGAAAGCAAGAAATCCAATGATTTCCTGCTTTCTAGCTAATTTAAATCTCCCGGCATAGCAGAACAGCTGATGATCAGGGGAAAAAAAGGAAACTTACTAAACGCAGGCAAGTTTGATGGTGTGCATGCCAGGTAAGGATTGAGTAGGTGGAGAGGGGAGGGGCCAGCCAGTGGCACAATTTTCCGGTTCTCCGAACTGTGCAGAATCGTAACAACCAGTTCTATAGAACTGGTCCAACCAAGTAGAATTCCACCCCTGCTTCCTGCTATTCTGTTGTTCTATTAAATATACTGTATATATTTTTAAACACACTTTTTTCATCCGCTGCACTCAATATTTGAAGGTTCTTTGATTTGAGTAGATTAATAAACAAATGGAATAAATTCTAGAGTGGATGCTGATATAGGTCAAATTAGAGATGTTACATTACTTTTTTTTGGCAGTTAAAGAGTTTGCCATTTTAAATATTAAAAACAAATCAAATAAAAAATAATAATCCAATTTTGGTTGCCATGACGTAAAAAGATGTTGAGACTCTGGAAAGAGTGCAGAGAAGAGCAACAAAGATTATTAGGGGATTGCAGGCTAAAACATAAAGAACAGTTGCTGGAATTGAGTATGTCTAGTCTGATGAAAAGAAGGACTAGGGATGACATGATAGCAGTGTTCCAATATCTCAGAGGCTGCCACAAAGAAGAGGGAGTCAAGCTCTTTTCCAAAGCACCTGAGGGCAGGACAAGAAGGGCAGGTGAAGAATCAAATAGCTAAACATTATACAACTCTTCTGATGATAGTACCTTATTGGAGTTACAACTCATTATTCTCATCATACATATAATAACATTGCATTTCAAATTCCCAGAGGTTGTGGGAGGAGCTGCTGGCTGCTTGTGAAGGAAGCAGAGGGTGAGTAGAAAAAAGAGAGACAGTTTGAATTGCTTCCATTACATTTCAAATTCCCAGAGGTTGTGGGAGGAACTGCTGGCTGTTTGTGAAGGAAAGAGAAGGTGAGTAGAAAGGAGAAAGATAGCAGACCGCACGCCATTAGGAACACGAATCATATAACTATAAACCAAGAATACCAATAAGACATTTAGGGTAAGTGCACTTGAGATTGTGATTTTATTTTATTTCAAAATGACCGGCTTAGTTCAGTGTAATACTTGTTTTACATCTGTCTTTCACAGTACTCTTTTCAAACATGAATACTGTCCTTTTTTTAAAAAAAATGACCAGTCTACATGGATGGATTACCTATCTAGAATCTCTAATCTGTGTTCTCCAAGCAGAAATTAGGTGCCCAATCCAGCCATCTATTGAGCTGCCATGCTACCAGCCCCCACTACCACAAAGATCCAACAGGAAAAGGGCAGTATGGTCAACCGTGGGAACTGGTAGGATGACAGCTGTGGACCATAAACACAAAGCATTTGTTTTGTCCCAGCACAACAGATACAATGCCCTTGCTGACCTTAATAGGGACACTAAAGTGACAGGTCAAGGTAATTGTGATAATGATAACTCAAGTAAGCCGGGGATCATGGTCCTAGAAGAAGAACTTACTTTGGAAAGGAGAAAGTGTGAATCAGGTATTATGCACCAGTCACACAAGAAGAGCAAGACATCCAAAAAGAGAAGCCACCTTCTGGTTGGGGACTCAATTGTAAGGGATGTAAATTTAGGAAAGAATACTGAGGTCAGGTGAAAGAGGTCAGGTGTCTACCAGGTGCTACTGCCAGCAGAGACAAGAAGCATATTCTTAAGATAGTCAAGAATGCCAGCAAGGACTGTGATGTTGTTGCTATTATACATCTTAGTACAATGATCTGTCCCAGAAAGATTTACTTTCTGTTCAGAAAGACTTCCAGAACTTGGGGTATGAATTTAATAATATGGGCTGTAGGCTTATCTTTTCAGAGGTTCTACCAGTATACAAGGAACAAAAAGGGAAAGGGCAGTGTGTAGCAGAGTTTAATGTGTGGCTGAAGGAGTGGTGTAAAAGGGAAGGCTTTGGTTTTATTAGTCTTGAAGTCTGCAGCTGGTCCAATGAAAAACTGTACAAAAGAGATGGTTTGCATCCATCAACGAAAGGGACTGAGTTACTTGGCATTAAACTCACAGATTTCCTGGATAAACATTTAAACTGAACAGCAGGGACAGAGAATTAATGGATTCAGAACCTTTCTGTGTCCAGCAACCTAAAACTAATAAAGATACCATTGCATGCAAAATAGATGCTTGTGCAGGTAAGATTATCAACCTTGATGCCAAGCAAAACCAAGCATTTAATAGTGAGTGCCACACCATGTGCACTAATCAAACAGGTGGCAAGAAAGTAGGGGCAGGCAGGCACAACACAGGTTATGTAGACAGTAAACACAGTGTCAGACATAAAGATCTCAAGTGCCTATATTCAAATGCACAAAGTCTGGGGAACAAACAGGGTGAACTCAAACTATGAATACATGAAGGTAAATATGATATAGTTGGAATAAAAGAAACTTGAAACCCATGATTGGAACATGGTGGTAGAAGGATACAAACTATTCAAAAAAAAAAAAAACAGACCCCATAAAAGAGGAGGTGGAGTTGCACTGTATGTAAAGGACCACTATATTGCTACAGAAATGCATGAAATCAAAGATGAAAATCTCCTAGAATGCTCATGGGTCAATATAAAAGAAATTATGGATATTATAGGCCACCCAATCAAGCAGAAATATAGATGTCCTTTTTGCCAGCCAACTAACAAACATATGCAGGAAACATACAACAATAGTAATGGGAGACTTCAATTATCCTGATATCAATTGGAAAATTAATTCTGTGCCAAGTG
This sequence comes from Laticauda colubrina, assembly GCA_015471245.1. NCBI lineage: Eukaryota > Metazoa > Chordata > Lepidosauria > Squamata > Elapidae > Laticauda > Laticauda colubrina. The sequence continues at coordinate 13,780,352 of BLBF01000040.1, forward strand.
AGAAATCAAATAAGTTCCTAACCAACCTAGCTGACAACTTTGTTGTCTAAACGGTAGAGGGTGAAACTAGAGGGACAGCCATACTGGACTTAATTCTTACAAAACAGAGAAGAAGTGATAGAGGGAGTTGAAACTCAGGAACCTTGGGTGAGAGTGACCATGTCATACTAGAATTCAACATAACACAAACACAAGCAACAGAACATAATGACACCAGAGTCTTGGATTTTAAAATTTAAAACTCAGAGAGATTTTGGGAAAGTTTCCATGGATGAAAATCCTAAAGGGGACAACAACTCAAGAATCTTGGGAAACTCTAAAAAGCATGATCATAGAAGCCCAGACCAGCACAATACCATTGAGAAAGTAAAACAAGTAATCCAAGAAGAAACCAGCATGGCTGCACAAAGATCTCTCTGGCAAATTGAAAGGAAAAAAAGGATAAGTACAAAAAATGGAAAGAAGGACATACAACTAAGGCACAATATCAGCAGATAGCCAGAATCTGCAAAGATGAAGTCAGGATAACTGATTTCAAGGCTCAGAACAAACAAAGACTTGCAACAAAAGTCAAAGATAATAAAAGTTTCTTCCAACATATAAATAACAAGAAAAAAATCAAGGAAACAGTCATCCACTAAAGCGAGAAGATGGCAAGGAAGTAACAGGCAACAGAGAGACAGCAGAACTGCTTAACTCATTCTTTGCATCCATCTTCATGCAAAAAGAAACTTTTGCTCAACCCACCAAAAACATAACTATAAAAGACAGATCAGAAATAAAAATTAAAATAAGCAAAAAAAATAGTAAAAGAACACCTTTCTGATCTTGATGAAAACAAATCACCGGGGCCTGATGAATGACATCCCAGAGTTTTAAAGGAGCTGGCAGAGGTCATCTCAGAACCACTGCACCATATCTTTCAAAAATCCTGGAGCACCAGAGAACTGTCAGAGGACTGGAAAAGAACTGATGTGGTTCCCATCTTCAAAAAAGGAAAAAAAAAACAGACCCAGGAAACTATAGACCAATCAGCCTAACACCAATACCGGGGAAGATAGCTGTTCTGGTTTGGATCTCTTCAGCGACAGACTGAAATCCGCGATCGTGCGTGGTTTCGATCTGTGCTCGCTGCTGGAGTGCCCTGATCCTTTGGATTTGGTCCTGAAGCCACCCCATAGAGGTGATGAAGAGGAAGGAGATTGCTAGCCAAGTGGAGAGGAGCCACATCTCTCCTCCTTGGCTGGTCTAAACTCCCTTCCCTGAAGGCGGTTGCAGTGGTGGTCAGAAATGGCCACCTCAAAGAAGAACCCAACTAGATAAGATTGTGCAAGATGAAGACAAAGAGGAAAGCAGGACAGACTGGGCTAAACAACAGAGAACATCTAAGCAAGGTACCCTGAATCTAAAAGGACCTAGAGGGATACTTCTGAAAGAAGATCTTTAAGTAGCAAAGGAGAGAGAAAAGAAGGTTAAAAACCCTTTTTTTACCTTTATATTGACAATTACAAATGGTATGGAAATAAATTTATATTAATCTATTTTGACACTAAAAGGCAACTTTAAGCTGAAATCTTAATGTCAAAAGGAGAATAAAGATTTTTTGTTGGTCATTTTAAAGTCCTAAAAAGGGGAAGAGTGGAGGCAAAAGGGTGGGACTTGAAATAATGGAAAAATGGAGTGCCACCTGGAAAAATAAAGAGGATGAAAACTGAAACTTTGAAAAGACTCCCGAGGATACATTGTAACTGAAATCTTATTAAAAGATACAGTAACCCACGGAAAGGAAAAGTAAAGGAAAGAAACAAGAAGGAGGATCTGGGATCATTTGGTGATCTAAAAAAAAAAGTTTTTGGCATTGGTTTTTTCTTTCTTTTTCTGTTTTCATTTAAAGTCAATCGGGTGGTTGTTCAAAAGCCTTTAAAATGCCATCACTCCTGGAGGAACAGTCTGAAAAAGAAGTATCACAGCAAGGAGAAGCAGAAAAGAAAACTACAGAAGGGAAAATTAGAGAGAGAAGGGTATAAAAAAAGGGATGAGAAAAAGGGGGGAAGACAGAAAGGGAAAGAACTTATGAGAGACAAAAACAAGAAATAAAGAAAAAGGGAAAATGTACTAGGATTAAAGGTATTTGCTCAGCTAGATAACACAAAGACAATGGTTAAATTAAGTTAAAAGTGAGGATTCTGCAAAGGTACAAAAGATAGTGTTGTGATAGTGGAATACTGAAATGAGTTGTAAATGAAATAAGTAAATATGAGATAAAACTATTGTTATGTTATGGTATGTTTATTTATAATTAATGCAATAATTAAAGAAGAGAGGGAAACATTGCAATTGTTTCTAAAGATTGATAAAATATTGAAAAGAAATGTGAAAGATTTATAAGGAAATTTATAGCAGTTATTAGAATGAATTTCAATAATTATTTTGCTTTTTAATAGTAAATAATGTATAAGGTAAAACTGTATGACTATCCAATGGTATGCTTATTATCAGTTAAGCAATAATGAAGAAAGGAGGGAAACATTTCAATTGTTCTCAAAGTTTGATAGATATTGAAAAGAAACGTGAAAGATTTACAAGGTTCATACCAGTACTAGAATGATTTTGAATAACTATTTTATTTACTAATGTTTATGTATAGAAATATTGTTTTTGCTATGTTTTTAGAATTTTTATTTTTACATTTTCAAGGGGAAGTACCAAGCAGAGTCTGAATGATGAGATCTACCTGATATAAAATAGACATAAGAAATTTGAATGTTATAATTTTAGAATGCATAAATTCAATGTTTAATGAGATTTCATATGATAATAACAATAAGATTTAAAGGTGTTGCACTTCGATTGGCAATCATAGGGGGAATTTAGCTTCTTAAGGATGTTGGAAGAGAACATATGAAATTGTAAACAAGACAAACAAGAGTATAAGGACAATGAATAAAAAGATATAGAAATTTAGGTAAAAGAAATACAATTGAATAAGAAGAAAATGAGATAACCATACAAGAAAATTATGAGAAGTAAAGGGAGAAATAGTGAAGTTGGAAAAAGAGTAAGAAGATATGAAGTTGATTACATAAGATGAATATGCATATGAAATTGTGTCTGTATGGAAATGTGATAACCTGGAACCATGCTGTACTCAAATAAGATGTTTTATTGAGTTTTGTTAAAACTCAATAAAACTATTTAAAAAAAAGAGATTGGATTGCCATTTGTCAGAAATGGTGTAGGGTCTCCCGCTTGGGCAGAGGGTTGGACTAGATGACCTACAAGGTCCCTTCCAACTCTGATTATCTGTTAAACCTGTTAAAGAATTATCATCTATTTTTCTATCACTGTTCTTAATTTATTTTCTATTCTCCTTTATCTTCTTCATTTCCAAATTCCTTTTTTATTCTTTAACCATTGATAAAATATTTTCCATATCATATAACACTCAGTTTGCTCCTTCTCCTTAATTATAGTATTCTTGGTGACAATGTGATGACCTCAATGTCATCAATTTGAGAGTCCTCAAGATGACGGCAGCAGTAGAGGCAGCATGAGGAACTCCAGCAGTCATGGGCAGTGCCAGGCGACAAGCCATCTAATCCCTGTGGGTCCAGCCGGTGAGGTGGAAAGCCTAACGCCCAAGACTTGCCAGCAAGCCAGAAAAGAGCTCCATTCCTCAGCAAACACTCAATTCAAAAGTACTTGGAGATCTCCGATTCCTTGACCAGCATGCCAGTAAAGAACTCATTCCTCGGTGGGCACGAAGTTCGGGAGCACTCTATTCAAAAGTGCTCAACGATCTGTGACTCGACCCATCCTTACTAGAAGGTAAGGCAGTGGGGCTTGCCAGTACTGGGGGGCTCAATGATCATCCTTGCAGGGCGGTGAGATGGTGAGATTCATCCCATCCTTGCAGGGCGTTGAGCACTGGGAGCTGTGAGTTGGTCTTTAGACGTTTGCAGCCAGGGTGTGAAACAGACTGCTTCCCCCCTGCTGCCCCTCCTTCCCTCTTCCCTCTTCACCAAATTACTATTCTGGACTTCCTCTTTAAAAGGACAGTAACTTTGGACTTTCAATAAGTAGGGAAGTATATAACTTATTGAAAGTATATGACTTTCAATAAGTAGGGAAGTATATTCAGTTATAACTGAACTGTGAAGATTGGAAGCAATTTTATTTCCTGTGATAGAAGTAGAAGTATATTGAAGCCAGGAACAAATGCTCAATACAAATCTGAGTCTACATCGTAAAAATATAAACTGTTCAAATTGCCAGTGCAAGACTATCTTTCTTTCTCTTTCTCTTCAAAGCAACAAACTTTGAAAGTGTATTTAAATTAACTAGGAGGGGGCCAGAAATCCAATTCATCAAGGGAAAACAAAACAAAAAGTTTCCTGTTGCCTCCCAGTGAATTGTTCTGTTTATCTCTACTGAAAAAGGGTCCAGAGATCCCCCCTTCAACATCTTTGCATCTTTACTGTCTCAAAAACTCAATCTACAAAACAAGAAAGAGAGTGTAAACCTTTGCTCATTGATTGTTTTCAAACAGCCCAGGAAGAGAAACCTCCTGCCAGTTTATCAAGGGTTATAAACCTATTCTCAGATATCAGCAATAGCTAAATGAAACAAAGCAAAGCAATAACCCTTTACTTACCAACTCTCAATACTACATACTACTTCATAACTTTCATTATCTCAAAAAAATCAATTTCTTTAAAATAATTAATTTTTATCAAATTATCAATAGATTTATTGGTTCTATTGCTTAGTATGATTGAGTGTTTAGTGCCTATAGTGTAATTACTGAATATCTGATGAGTAAAATCAGTGATTTAGTGAATTTAATTGACCAGTGTGTTTAGTAATTACTATAATAAATTAGGCTGTTGGTTGCTTAGCAAAATTATTTGATTAAAATGATTTGAATAACCAATTGATTGATTGATTTTTAGTAATAAGCAACCTTACTTTTGATTTGTTCCGTAACATATCAATTAACATTTATTAATTACCAACATTCATAAAGTAACTTTCTACCTATCACATTAACTAGCTATTGTAATTTATTACTGTACTATTGCCATTGACCATGCCAGCCAAAAACTCCAAACCAAAAGAAAAATATCTCTACCAATGACCTCCCAGACTCCTGCACATGTTTCAAAAGTCTTGAAACCATCAATGAAAGCGAAATTTACATCAAATGCCACCTATGCGATAATCTAGCCCACCCTGCCTGCTTAAACGCAAACAAAAGTCTAGATGATATGATTAAAAATGCAGATAGATCATTTTATCTATGTCCATCATGTTCTCCTAAGTGAAACAAACTATCCTACTTGACAGAGTTGAAAACATAGAATCACTCATTCACTCAATAGAAGAATACTGAGCAACACATTTTGAAACAACTATACAAGCAAGTCCAATTTCTCTTGAAAAAAAATACAGCACATATAAGTGAGTACCTATTAGCTCAAAATCAAATCCCACAACAACCACAACCACTACCTCAACTACAATCACAACTACAACCAAAAATAACCACCAAACCATAGCCACAAACAATTACTATCCCTTCAAATAATTCCACAAATAATATCTCCTTACTCATCAGAGATAACATGGAACGTGAACTGAAACATCAAAATGCTATCTTATTTGGTCTCGAATACACCAACAAATTAGATGACATCACCAAAGTTTGTGATATCATAAGCAACTCAAATACAACAAACATCTCTCCTGAAGATATCACTGAAATAACCAGAGATGGCTCTTTGGCCCCAAGATTTTGTAGAGTTGAATGCAAAAATGAGCCAAGCAAATGCATATTCATTCATACAATAAATGCCATTGCAAAAACCAATCCCAACCACAAAAAAACTTTGCTCAAGACCAGACTTATCCATAGTGCAAAGAATCTGTTCCTGTGAACTCCGTGCAGAACTCAAAAACCATTTAGACAATGGATAAAAGGAACCTATACATTGACTACAGAGCTGATTGCATCAAATGAAAGTCACACAACACACAACTCCACAACAACCCCACACCATCCAATCAACATCACTCAAAACTAGGCACACATGCCCCTAACTACCTCTATTCCAACCACTTAAATGAAAGTTACTCAATGCAAGAAGCCTTGTGAATAAAATACCTGAATTTCTCCTCTTACTACATACGGCTAAATTAGACATTATATTTGTCTGTGAAACATGGCTCAAAGCATCTCTCCCTAGCTCCATTACCACAGTAAGAGACTATCATGTTTACCGGAGAGGAAGTGGTGTTGCTATCTTCTGTAAAAAATCCCTACATCTAAAAAATATCCAAGTTACTCAGGAGCTTGCTATTCCTGAGACCATCATTTGTGAACTGTCCTTAAATATCACATTTTGGTTCTTACTATGTTACAAAACCCCTGATTATGACATTGAAATGCAAACAAGCTAAATACACTACTAACATGGGCAGTATCCTGCCCATGTGCTTTTATCATATTTTTACTTGAAGTCAAAACATTCATCAAACTATATGTACCACAAACAACTCCCAAAACCAGGAAAAACAAATTACCCAAAACAATAAGGAAGCTTCAATCCAAAAAGAAATCACTTTAGTGGAGAAATAAATCTGGTCACGTTGCCAACTTCAAAAGCCAATAAAAACATTTATGCCACCAGATAAAAACTGAATGCACCAATTATCATATTAAACAAAAAGAAAACCTTCTACACATCAATTCCATCCATGCTTTCTACAATTTTGTAAACAACAAACTAAAAGACTCAAGGTCCATCCCACCCCTGAAAGGACCTAATGATAATGACTGCAATGATGACATTATTAGAACCAACCTCTTCAACACATTCTTTGGCTCAGTATTTGTAAACAGCAATGGATCAAGCCTAGTATTTCCTAGTTGAACCACAGACAACTACAATGATCTAATACATATCTATTTTACAGAAGACAATGTTGAAAAAGCACTCTGCAATCTAAAATCATCCTTATTTATTGGACCGGATGGAATATGTGCCTACTTCTTAAAAAAGTTATCCACTGCCATAGCCGAACCTCTAAGCATAATCTTTGAAAAATCTTTCAGGACCAGCTCCTTGCCAAAACTATGGTCACAAGCCACAGTCATCCCAATCTTCAAAAAGGGAGAGCCCAGCCTAGTTGAAAATTACAGACTGATCTGTTTATGTTGCGTCACCTGTAAAGTCATGGAATCAATTATTAACCAATCCATCATCCTCCACTTAGAAACAAACAAACAACTCTCTAATAAACAATTTGGTTTTAGGAAAAAACTTTCATGTAATCTGCAACTCTTACACTGCAAAAACATATGGACTACACAACTCGATAAGGGCAAAGCAATAGACGCAATCTACATAGACTTCTGTCAAGCCTTTGATTCAATGGTACATGACAAACTACCACAAAAACTAAAATCTTGCAGTATCTCTGGACACCTACATAACTGGATAGAAGCATTCCTGTCAAACAGACAACAAATGGTCAAAATTGGGAGGATCCTATCAAATTCTGTACCTGTCAACAATGGTGTCCCCCAAGGCAGTGTTTTAGGACCAACTCTCTTCATACGCTAGATAAATGACCTCTGTGATCATATCAAGAGCAACTGTGTTCTCTTCGCTGATGATGTAAAGCTTTTCAACACCACAGACAAAACTACTACCCTCCAAAAAGAGCTTGACTATGTATCAGAATAGTCAAACAAATGGCAACTTCAAATCTCAACAAATAAATGTTCTGTCCTACATAGTGGGAAAAAAATCAGAAAATGAAATACAAGCTGAATAGTCAAGACCTTGTTGATGATCCAAACTCTGTCAAGGATCTTGGAGTACTCATCTCAAATAACCTAAGTGCTAGAGCCCACTGTAATTACATAGCCAAAAAAGGCGTTAAGAGTTGTTAACCTAATCTTATGTAGCTTTTTCTCTGGTAATGTTACACTAATAACTAGAGCATACAAAAGATTTGCCAAACCAATACTCATATACAGCTCATCAGTCCGGAACCCACATTATGTATCTGATATTAATGCAACTGAGAAAGTCCAGAAATATTTCACAAGAAGAGTTCTCCACTCCTCTACTCATTGCAGAATACCTTATGCCACCAGACTCGAAATTCTAGACCTAGAAAATTAGAACTACACCACCTTCGGTCCAATCTAAGTATAGTATATAAAATCATGCATTGTAATGTCCTTCCAGTCAATGAATACCATAACAACACAAGAGCAAACAATAGATACAAACTCAAGGTTAATCGCACCAAACTTGATTGCCGGAAATATGACTTCAGCAACAGAGTAGTCAATATCTGGAATCCTCTATCTGACTCTGTGATTTCTTCCCCAAACACCAATAAATTTAACCTAAGACTGTCTACTATTGACCTCACCCCTCTCCTTAGAGGTCTGTAGGGGGTGTGCATAAGCACACCAATGTGCCTACTGTCCCTGTCCTATTGTTTCTTTTATTTTTCTTATATGTATCCATCTATTCATAACTATTTACTTATACCTATTATCTTGTAAGCAATTGACAAATAAAATAAATAAGCAAATAAATAAAAAATATCAAGGACTTGATGACTTCCCAATCTCTACTCACTACTCTAGTCTGCTGCAGTAGACATATCCACCCACAACACTCCCTAGGATTTTTCTCCATGCTACAAATTCCTCCATGCCCATTTTATTTTGGGCCACCAGACAGAGAGGTGCCTGGCTTCCAAGAAGCATGTCTCTCGAATTGATGATTGACCAGCAGACAATAAAGGACATGCCATGAGTTATATGAGCTTCTTATACACACAAATTTATCTGTCTTTTGAAAATGTATTCAAGATATTTTTTTTAAAAAAGGGACAAACACTCTGGATAAAGCATTAATGCTTGGATGTGTCTCTACTGTTATTGTAACACAGAGGTCTCAAACTCAAGGCCCACAGCCCGCATCTGGCCTGCATGGTTCTTAAATCTGGCCCATGTGGTTGCCCTGAAAATAATGAAGGACTAGCCTGCCAAATGGAGCCCCATTTTTGGCCGTGATGGCCTCCTGCATCCCTCTAGAGAGCAAAAACAGAACCCGGGTAACAACACACACAATGAAATCGAGTTTGATACCCCTATTGTAACACATAGAAGACTGGTGTGGAGTTGCTTGCTTCTGTTTTTCTTTTTCTTTTTCTCAGTATCATCACTCAGGCCAAAACTTGGTGTTCCACCACTTTTTTTCTCTCCCTATTCCAAATCTACAAAGGACAATTTTAACAAGCAAAAGTAAAAAACTGGCTTGGACTGTAGTTGTGTGCACAGAAACAATTTGCTTATGGACAGGAAAATAGTATTCCATAAACAGAGTCATGTATCTGTTTTGCTATGTGAAAGGTATTTGTTTGTTTTTTAAAAAGGTAAGATACTGTAAGATATAGCAACTGCAACATGCAATCTTCTATCTTCAGATTAGAGAACACAATCCTAGCCAAATTTCATTACTTGTCTCTTTTTACTACAAAACATTTCCTAAACTAAAGATGCATTTGACTCTTTAGCACTCTTAAAACCAGTCAGCGATATATGTTACAATGCTTTTTTATCATATTTGTGCCACATATATTTAGGACCTTTATTGATTTTGATTTTAGTAGATAGCACATCTCTTCTAACAGAGGTTAGGTCATCTTAAAACACAAAGGGCTTCTTCCTGCAATGTTTTTTTAAACAAATTAAAATGCTGCCTTGCTTGTGCCTGATATAAAACAATAACTGCAGTAACTAGGTTCATGAGTCTCAGCCCTCTTCTATTTATTTTATTTAAAAAAAATTTTTTTTATTAATTTTACAACTAAAAACAACTGGTTATTGTTTACAAGTTACTTCCCTTAATTTTGCCATATCTGCACACTTTGTCTTTTCAAAAATTTGTACATCACTCATATAAATTTATCTTATTCTTATCTTATGATATAAAGTCTATCTTTGTTCTAACCATTTATACCAATAATTCCAACTATTATAATATATTGAAGTATCCTTGTTTTTTAAAGCTAAAGTTAACCTGTTCATTTCTTCGCAATTTGAAATTTTTTGGATGGCCATCTCTGTAGGTATATGAGAGTGTTTCCAACATTGAGCAAAGGCCAATCTGGCCTCTGTTAGTATGTGTATTGTTATGTATTTTGTTATTTTTGATATTTATTTATCAAAAATCCCTTACAAAAAGGACTCTGGTTTGTACTCGATCTGTTCTTTTGTTATATCTTCCAGCCAATTTCTAATTTTCTTCCAGTATTTTTGGGCTTCCATACATGACCACCACATGTGAAAAAAGGTTCCCTCTTTTTTTTTTACATTTCCAACATTTTGGACTCATTTTAGAGCACATTTTTGCCAATCTTGAAGGGGGAAGGTGCCATCTATAAAACATTTTATATGTGTTTTCTTTGTATGCTGCCGATTTTGTAATCTTATTATTTCTTCCCCAGACTTTTTCCCATTCTATTAGGGTGATGTTACATCCTACATTCCTACTCCATGGAATGGCAGGAAGAAACCAAAGAAAAGATGGACATTAAATACCCAATTAAATCAGAGAAAAAGTATATATTGATAAACTTAAAGAGGAATTAAATTATTTTTTTATTTAAGAAATTTCTTATTTAAGAAAATGACAATGGCATAACTACGAAACAAAACATTTGGGATACAATGAAGGCAGTAATAAGAGGTATAACAATTTCTTACAATGCCAAGAGGAATAAAGAAAAATATGCCCAACAAAATAAACTGCAACAACAAATTAAGGAATTAGAAATGCAATTACAGAAGACCCCAAAGAACTCAACATTGCAAAATCAGATAATAATAGCTAAACACAAATTGAATTTAATTGAACAAGAGAAAATGATTATAAATTTGATTTTGACTAAACAAACCTACTTTGAGAATGCTAATAAGCCAGAAAGATGGTTAGCTTATAAATTTAAAAAAAAAGAAAGAAAGAAAAGAAACTGATATACCAATTAATAGATGGGAATGGCGACCTACAACAAGAGATAGAACAAAAAAAGAAATCGTATATAAATACTTTGAAGAGTTATATAAAAAGGAAGAAATAAATGAGGACAGTATAAGAAATTACTTCGATGAAATTAAAGATAAAGAAATTGAGGAAGAAATGATAGAATTACTTAACAAAGATGTACCTTGGTCTGAACTGAAATCAGCAATAGAGAACCAAAAAAATAATAAAGCCCTGGGCCCAGATGTGATTCCAGGAGAGCTATATAAAGTAATTGCAGAACAAATTGGACCTTTTATGATGGAAATTTTCAATGATGTATTATTGGCAGCCAAGATGCCGGACTCATGGAGGGGAGCACTGATTTTGTTGATCCCGAAGGAGGAATCTGAATCCAGATATATTAATAATTATAGACCAATTTCATTATTAAACACTGATTATAAAATATTTACCTCCATTATAGCTAACAGACTAAAAAGAATTTTAAATCTATATATACATGTCGATCAAAATGGATTTCTCCCGACCAGACAGATTAGTAATAATTCAAGAACAGTATTAGATATTTAAGAATTTTACGAAGCCCACCCCGAGAAACAAATTAGACTTATGTTCTTAGATGCTGAAAAGGCCTTTGATAATTTAAATTGGCAATTTTTAATCCAAAAAATATACAATATGAAATTAGGCACTAAATTTGAAAATATTATAACAACTATCTATGATACACAACAGGCCAATATTATAGTAAATGGGGAATATACTAGTCCAATAAAAATAGAAAAGGGAGTTAGACAAGGCTGCCCGCTCTCGCCCCTGCTCTTCATATTCGCATTAGAAACATTACTATTTAAGATTAGATATAATTCGGAGATAAAAGGACTAAAGATTAAATCAGAAGAATACGAATTACAAGCATTTGTTGACGATTTGGTGGTTTTCATTGAGGATCCAATTGAAAGAGGACAAAAATTGATTAAAGAAATAGAACAATTTGGAGCGGTAGCAGGACTTAAAATTAATAGGAAAAAAACAAAATTAATGACTAAAAACTTAACAGAAAAGCAAAAAAAAGAACTAGAAGAAATTATGGGAATACAAGTGACAAAGAAAGTTAAATATTTAGGAATATGGTTGACAGCACATTGTAAGGCGCTTAAAGAAAACAACTACGATAAGTTGATGCTTCAGATAAAGAAGGATCTAGAATTATGGGGCAAATTACAACTTTCACTATTGGGAAGAATTGCTACCGTTAAAATGAATATCCTCCCAAAATTTTTATATCTATTTCAGATGATTCCAATTAAATTACATAAAAATTTTTTCGAAGAACTCAATAAAATTATTGCTAAATTTATTTGGCAAGGGAAAAAACCCAGAATAAATTTAAAAGCAATGCAGGATATGAAGAGCAGGGGAGGGTTGGCACTTCCAAATTGGGAATTGTATTACACAGCTGCCACCCTTGTATGGTAAAAAGATTGGGTAAACTTAAATAATAAGAGAATCTTATTTTTAGAAGGCCACAACTTACAAAGGGAGTGGCATGCTTTCTTATGGGATGTAGAGAAAATTAAGCAGAAATACTTTCACAGACACTTAATTAAAGACTCATTGGTAACTAATTGGAAAAAAATACGTAAAAAACACTATTTAAAAGTAGCGATTTGGCTATCAACAATGGAGGCAATGATCCACCCAAACAATTTGGATATTTCTAGAATGATCAAATATAAAGCTTTATTGGACGTACAAGGAAATTTGAAATCCCGTCAAGAACTTCAAGAATGGGGATTTAAAATAGATCAATGGGCATATTTACAAATTCATAGTAGATATAACCAGGATAGAAAAGAATTCAGAATTAGTAATAAACCCCAGCAGCTAGATAAAACTTTAATGGGATCAGGAAAAAAGAATATAACTAGATTTTACAATTGTTTACTCAAAGTAGAATTAGAAGAAGAAATAGTAAAAGGAAATATGATTGCTTGGAGTAGGAATGTAGCACATAATATCACCTTAAATGAATGGGGAAAAGTCTGGGGAAGTAATAATAAGATTACAAAATCAGCAGCATACAAAGAAAATGCATATAAACTGTTTTATAGATGGCACCTTCCTCCTTCGAGACTGGCGAAAATGTGCCCCAAAATGAGTCCAAAATGCTGGAAATGTAAAAAGAAAGAGGGAACTTTTTTCCACATGTGATGGTCATGCATAGAAGTCCAAAAATATTGGAAGATAATAAGAAATTGGCTAGAAGATATTACTAAAGAACAGATCGAATATAACCAGAGTCTTTTCTACTAGGGATTTTTGACAAACAAATATCAAAAAAGACAAAATATATTACAATACATATATTAACAGCAGCTAGGTTGGCTTTTGCTCAGTGTTGGAAGCATCCACAGATACCTACAAAGGAGATGATTATCCAAAAATTTTCAAACTGCGCAGAAATGGACAGATTAACATTAGCTCTAAAAAACAAACTTCAATATATTATAATAGCTGGAATTATTGGTATAAGTGGTTAGAACAAAGATGAATTTTATAATATAGGATTGAAAGAATAAGATAAATTTATATGAGTGATGTATAAATTCTTGTAAAGATAAAGTGTTTAGAGATAGTAAAACCAAAGAAAGAAAAGATCTCACAAATTATCGAAAGTAAGAATAATTTTAACAAATTTTCTTTCTTATATTTTCTTTTTTGTTTTTTTCTGGTTTTCTGGTCCCCTTTTCCCATCCCCTCTTTTTCTTTTTTTTCTACCCTTCAATTATGCACGTGTTATTATGTTGTTGTGTTTTTGTTTTTTAATTGTAAAATCAATAAAATTTGTTTTTTAAAAAAATAAAAAAAAATAGAAAAGGGAGTCAGACAAGATTGCCCGCTCTCGCCCCTGCTCTTCATATTCTCATTAGAAACACTATTAATATGAATTAGACAGAACTCAGAGATTAAAGGTTAAAACAGAAGAATACAAGGTGCAGGCATTTGCCGACGATATGGTTTTCTTTATTGAGGAACCAACAGAAAGAGGACAAAAACTGATTAATGAATTAGAACAATTTGGAGCGGTAGCAGGACTCAAAATTAATAGGAAGAAAACAAAATTAATGACTAAAAATTTAACAGAAAAAAAAACTTAGAAGAAATTATGGGAATACAAGTGACAAAGAAAGTTAAATATTCAGGAATATGGTTGACAGCACATTGTAAGGCACTTAAAGAAAATAATTATGATAAGTTGTAACTACAGGTAAAGAAGGATTTAGAATTATGGGGCAGACTGCAACTCTCACTGTTTGATAGGATTGCTACCATTAAAATGAATATTCTCCCAAAATTCTTATATTTGTTTCAGATGATTCCAATTAAATTACATAAATTTTTTTTTGAAGAACTTAACAAAATTACTGCTAAATTTATTTGGCAAGGGAAAAAACCCAGAATAAATTTAAAAGCAATGCAGGATATGAGGAGCAGGGGAGGGTTGGCACTTCCAAATTGGGAATTGTATTACACAGCTGCCACCCTTGTATGGTTAAAAGATTGGGTGAACTTAAATAATAAGAGAATCTTATTTTTAGAAGGCCATGATTTACAAAGGGGGTGGCACGCCTTTTAATGGGACGTAGGAAAAGTTAACCAGAAATGTTTCCACAGAAACATTCCACTTAATTAGAGATTCATTATTAATTAATTGGAAAAAAATATGCAAAAAACACAACTTAAAAATACCGATCTGGCAATCAACAATGGAGGCAATGATCCACCCAAACAATTTGGATATTTCTAAAATGATTAAATACAAAGATTTATTGGACATACAAGGAAATTTGAAATCACGACAAGAACTTCAAGAGCAGGGATTTAAAATAAATCAGTGGGTATACTTACAAATTCCTAGTAGATATAAACAGGATAGAAAGGAATTTGGAATTAACAATAAATCCCAGCTAAAATTAGACAAAATTTTATTAGGACCAGGTAAAAAAAGTATAACTAAATTTTATAATTGTTTATTAGAAGTAGAATTAGAAGAAAAAATAGTTAAAAGGGAATATGATAGCCCTCTTCTATTTAATGACCATTATTTGCCTACTGAAATATTAAGTATTCAGCTTCTTTGCCACCAAATTTAGACTTAGAAACAAAGCATAAAGAAAGTCCTATGTAATACAGTTTGTTGTTTATTGTTTACAAGTTACTTACCCAAAATAAATAAATAAATTCTAACAAGATGTATGCAAGTGGCTCCCTCTGGTGCTGAAATCTCTGTCAACTTCACAGATTTTTTATTCTTCCAACTATCTTTCTTAAATATGCTTATGGTACAACTGCATCATTCCACAGATTAAGCTAGGAAAGGCAACAGTGAACTTGTAAGCCTGCCTTGATTAAACAAAATAAACGACTATATCATTTGTAATCATGCAAAATAAATATTATGTGGGTATTTGACACTGGACTTAACTGGAAAATAATCAGTTCCGTTTTTTTTTCTTAATGTGCTATCATTTAAACTTCTCACTCTGTTTTGATTTACACTGTAAATACAACCATGTAAAAAATACAGGACTTATTGCTCGTAACACAACTTCAAATTGGGTGACATCCTTAACAATACTAGCAATTTCCTTTTGCTTCTCCATTTCTGTGAATGGGAAAGAAGCACTGTATGTATGAAAGCAACTGCCTCCTGATGAATTATGAATGTTCATTTTCATCAGTTGATATTATGATCTCAAATATATGCTCTCATGACACTGAGTCTACCATGTTCCCAAATGATTGGGATCAAGATAGCAAGAAACTTAGAACAACTTGGTTTATTATCTTTCAAGTGAAATCCAAAATGTTGTAATCTAAGCTATCACTTGCAGAATGTTGTGGAAGTGACATTATGTGTATGAATATGAATGTGCCTTGATGACATGCTTGGAGTTAATATACTTGCAAAGGGAAAGACTTTGTATACAAGTGTCAGCATTACCTCAACTGTGGCTGTGTTGTCTAAAGTTCTGACTTTATTTAATTTGCCATTTATTTGTTGGTACTGATGAACAGAAAGAACCTAGGACACATCCTATTGGCGAGGATCTATGTTGCTGACACCATAACCTGAGCATTTTGAAGAACAGAAGATCCTAAATCTTTTGAAATTCTAAAGGTATTTTGAAAGCATATTTTGGTATTCAAAAAACATGGTATCCTTTAAAAAAACATTGTCAAGTGGTTAACCGAGTGAACCTAGTGTCTTTGCAGTTTTCTTTTAAAAGTATTTTAGATGTGTTTTTTGTCATTGCCACATACAAAGTCCAGCTGACATTATGGCTAACATAGGACTGGAACCCAGTTTCTAGACTGTTGCCTGAACCCAGGGGTGGGATTCAATTTTTTTAACAACCCGTTCTGTGCATGTGGCTTTGTTGGTGGGCATGGCTTGGTGGTCATGTGACTGGATGGATGTGGCCAACTCAACATCACGCACATGCATCTCCTTGCCTGGCCTCTCATGACTGTGGGAATGCTGCAACAGTCATAAGTGTGAAAAATGGTCATAAGTCACTTTTTTCAGTGCCATTGTAACTTTGAATGGTTACTCCACACAAACAAAGTACCAGCAAAGGAGGGGAAAATAACTCCAGAGACGTTCCTGAGACAGGAAGTCTAGTCCTGCCAAGAATGTAATAAGGGTTAACGGAGAGGCAATTTCTGTAAGCAACACCAGAATGTTTCCTTCCTGCCTTCCTTACAGGATTAGGCCAATAATTTCTTCTAACAACTGGTTGTCCAAACTGCTTAGAATGTTAACAACCGGTTCCAGAGAATAGGTGCGAACTTGTAGAATCCCACCCTTCCTTAACCACTACATCATACTGGTATTCAGTGGTCATGGCTATTCACAGAATATCCATCTACTTGAAACCAAATTGATATTTCTATCTGAGTTTTCTCTGTACTCAGAACTGGGCTAAGATACTTAGAACTTAAATTTAGACTTCAAGTAACTTTATTGTCATTTTAAATGTATACTATTTAGCATACATTAAAATCAAATTTTATTGCATACAGTTCTCAAAGGGTCACCACTTCTAATATACACTACATAACTATGACAAAATGAATGAATCAATGAATATGCATATATCCACATCTATTACACAACAATATATTATTTATTACACTATTTATTGTCGAACAGTGATTGTATGGAAAATGGAGAATCAAAGCTATTCATGAAAACAATATTATTCTAGTTCATTTGACTTTGCAACATGTCATCTTCCTTTTGAATGGATTTCAAATTAAAATAATTTTTAAAAAATAGGGAGTGTCAAGGAAATTCCCTATGTGGCCCAACGGTGCTACACAAGAAATTCCAGAAAGTAGGGGAGGTGTTAAATGAATGTTCTCAGGAAGAACAATTTCACCTAACTTTATTCATATCTCCATATTTCATCTGGACATGTCAAATGGACAGCAGTGGACTAAAAATTTGTAAATACTGAGGCTGCGCTTCTGGTGTTCTGAATTAGAAATGAGTAGATGCTTAAATAATAAGAAAGCTAAAATAAATAATAAGGGACATGAAAGATTGAGTTGGAGTAGGGCTGGAATCCAATACACTTGTTTGTTAATGGAGGCAGAGATAATTTTGGAAGATGCCAGGAAATTTTGAAATGGTTTTATTTTTCTTTCTGTTTTTCTTTCTATTTGCAATAGCACCTCATGCCTTCCCAGTCTCTGCCATTTATTTATTTGTTCATTCAGACCTTCATCCATTCAACTTCTTTAGCTGCCCATCTCAATCAATGGCTCTATAATGTAAATCGGGGAGAGAGAAAGAGATGGTATTGAGATATCTGAAGTTCTGATAGAATTAAATATGATATTGAAAAAGTAAGTTCAAAAGTAGGCACTATCTGAGGATTCCAGAAAAAGAATTAGATTGATATCGCATTATTGCTCTACGAGTTCAAGACTCTTTACAAGTTTACAAGAAGGGTTCATTTTCATTTTCTCTCTACAA
>BLBF01000040.1:13798874-13822461 GCA_015471245.1 Laticauda colubrina
TGACGTGGGATAATACCCGAAGGAAGCTGAACAGCACACATGTAAGTACCCGTGAAAACTTTATATATATATGTATATATATATATATTCTTCCTTTGGTGAATTTATTAAACATAACCAGGCTCATTTTCAGGTTTATTTTTAAGTCAAATTGTGCAGCTCTTTGTGTCTTTGTAATTCTTCTGGGTCTTGTGAGAAGAGAACAATGTTAGTATATAGTAGTTATTTGGTTGCCGAAGAGTGCTAGTCCATGCAGTTCAAGCTGACATGATCATCCATGGTGCAGCAGAGGAGGCGGACTATCTCTATAGAAGAAAGACAAGCAGCATCCTGTAGCATCATCCATAATCTTCTCTCACCACCAATATCACCTCACAGCGTTGCATTTGGGCAGGATCAGCACAGAAGTGGTCCCTATTTATCTACTCACATACAGCATGCTTTCAAACTGCTAGGTAGGCAGAAACTAAGGCAAGTGAGGGGAGCTCACTCTGTCACACAGTGCTGGGATTTGAACTGCTGGAGTAGGGATCAGCTGATTCTTTTGAAGAAAAGACAAGGAAATCACTATTCTGCTCTTTTTTTCTTCTTTTTCTTTCGCTAAAGAAAAGAAGGATAAACCCACAACTTTACAATTGATGGCATGAAAGAATAATATAGTTCAATTCTCCATATTTTCCAATCCATTGAAAAAAATTAATCTAGTTTAGAGTTTATATTTGGTTTTAAATGGATTTTTATTTTCCTTTCTTAAATGTTTATTTATTTAAAACAAAAGTATATTTTCAAAAAAGATAACATCAGTAGACAAAATTTACTGAATTTATACAATTTATGCTCATTGTTAAAAGATAAACCATAGACAATAAAATACATTGAGTTATTTTTATATGAAACAAAGTATAAATCTTTCAATTCAGTGCCAACAGCTCCAGAATATTGTTATTTTTTAAGAGAAAAAAGAAAGGGGAAAAAAACCCTTACTAAAAATTATCAGAAAGCAGAACTCATCTCCACTAGCACTGTCAGAAATGAAATCTGGTTATAAAGGCCAAACTTATATTCATGGGGTCTATAAGAGAAGTGAAGTGTGGAATAAATGATGACCTCTGCACCATGACATTATCGCCATCATCATACAAATGCAGATGCCATGATGCAATTATGACATTGTCCCTTGCACAATGATGGCATGGAACATTGTAGCTTCTTACAAGCATCACCACATCATGTGTACAATTATTAAGCAAGTGAGTATTATGACCATATTATTCTTTGTATGCATATTTTCCACCTCCAAGCTGTATAAACTTAAATGCTTAGTGTATTCAATCAGGTGATGTGCCAATCAGGTGATGTGTATTTGTGTGATGTGGGATGGTGCGGTCTAAGGAGATCAACACCCTGTATCAAGGTGTGCATAATTATTGGGCAGCTTCTTTTCCTTAGGCAAAATGGGCTAAAAAAAGAGATTTAACTGACTCTGAAAAGTTAAAGATTGTAAAAAGTCTTTCAGAAGGATGTAGTACTCTTGAAATTGGTAAGATATTGGGGTGTGATTAAAAATATCTCATGCATTTTGTTGCAAATACTTAACAGGGTCATTACGTGTTGAAAAAAAAGATGCACCTTAACTGCCAAAGATTTGAGAAGAATCAAACATGAAGCTACCAGGAATCCATTATCCTCCAGTGCTGTCAAATTTCAGAACTGCAACATACCTGGAGTGCCCAGAAGTGCAAGGTGTTCAGTGTTCAGAGACTGATGGCCAAAGTAAGGAAGGCTGAAATCCAACCACCTGTCAACTCATGAAACATTCCTATGCCTGTTTTAGTAGTTGCGATAAAAATGAGTGAGGAAAGGATATCCGGAAGAGCAGTGCAGTTTGAAAGCGAAAGTACATTCCAACTCTTATCTTTAAAAGATTGTAACTGAAATACCAGAGTTTTTGCCTGTGAATATATTTAATTGGAGAATGTGAATGATGACACCCAGCCCATGAATATGCTCACTTGGAGAATCTGGTTTATGAGACACGCAGGGGGGAGGGAGAAAACAGAGTCACAGGTGATTATAAATTACATATGCCAGAGTTGGCTTCATAAAGGGCAGTGCCAGTATGTTGTCTCCAATAAATCCTTTGAAGTATTTTGAAGTTTGTCTTGAGAATCATGATTTAATTAGAGCAATTGTTGGAATCTTGACACCACCACTGAACAAGACACATAAGTTGAAATGGCAAGACTGGGTCAAGAAATATCTGAAGACAGATTTTTCAAAGGTTTTATGGATGATGAGATGAGAGTGACTCCTGATGGACCAGATGGATGGGTCCATGGTTGGATCAGTAACAGGCACATAGCTCCACTTTGACTCAGACCCCAGCAAGGTGGAAGTGGGATAGTGGTATGGGCTGGTGTTATGTAAGATGAGCTAGTTGGACCTTTTTGGGTTGAAGATAGACTCAAAATCAATTCCTTTCTTCAAGCAGTGGCACATGAAAAAGTCTGCATCTTTCAAGAAGACCATGATTTTTGTGCAGGACAATTCTCCATTGCATGCATCGAAGTATTCCACTGCATGGTTAGCAATTAAAGGCCTTAAAGATGAAAGAGTGATGACATGCCCCCTTTCTCATCTGATGTAAACCCTATTGAGAACTTGTGGAACCTTCTTAAATTGGATTTAAGAGATTTATGGTGAAGGAAAACAGTACACATCTCTGAACAGTCAGTCTCTGGGAGACTCTGGTTGCTGCTGCACAAAAAGTTGATCATCAACAGATCAAGAAATTGATAGATTCCATGAATGGAAGGCTTATGACTGTTATTGAAAAGAAGGGTGGCTACATTGGTCACTGATTTTTTTTGAACTGTCAGAAATATTTATTTGTAAATTTTGAGTTATTTATTATTCTCACTTTAACAGACAAAACTAAATGAGTGGGATGAGAAAATTTTCATTTTTCACTAAGTTGCATAATAATTCTGCACACTGATAGCTGCCCAATAATTGTGCACACATAGATATTCTCTTAAGAAAGCCATAACCTCATTTTTATTTTCTTAAATATTCAGGTTTGAGGTTTATTAACATTTTGGATTGATCGATTGTTCAATAAAATTAATCCTCCAAGAGCCTAATAATTGTGCACATAGCATAGTTATAAAAATGTTGTTGTGAATACTAATCACTGAAAGACATCACAACAGTGTTGTATGCATCTGCATGTAATTACAGTTTTCTTCTCTCAAAGACTTTTCAAGGCAGGTCAGAAAGTGAATGAAATGTTCATTCATTTAAAGAATGGGTAAGGCTTCATGAATTTTCTCTGATGGTTGACACCAGGATGTAAACCAATCTGACTGGGCTCTATATGATCTTATAATAAAATTTCTGTCCTGGCATAAGGATCATATGAGTCAAGAAGAAACCACAGTTGAAGCCACAAGGATGGTAAACTTCAGTTCTAACAATACATTATGAAGGTATACAGGGGTAGGATTCTGCTGGTTCCAAATGGTTTGGGTGAACCCCTAGCTCCGAAGATCAGCTGGGAGTGAACCAGTTCATTCCAATGATCATGTGAGCCCGCCCACCCACCTGCCCCTATGCTGTACTGACCTTTATCATCTCAGCTAATCAGTATGAAAGAGTGGATTGCCGTTCCTCAGCTGTGTTACTCTCCCGAAGTAACATAGAAGGTAAGGATATTTGCATCACTGTTCATGCGTGTGCATGCGCAAAGTACGCATAATGCGCACAATCACTGAACCAGCTGTTATACCAACAGCATCCCATCCCTGAAGGTATAGCATCTATATTCCACATTACTCAACTAGTCAGAGATGCTTATGGAGTTAAATCCAGATACAGGATATGACATAACAATTTTGAAGCACAAACTGTGAGTCATCTTTGCAGAAGATGAATATACAACCACAACTGAGTCCAAAATTTCTGTGGCTAAGCAAAGACAGTTGTGAGTTTTGCTGTTTTACAACTTTACTAGCCATAGTTAAGTGAATCACTGCAGTTCTTTAGTTAGTAATATGTCTGTTAAATGAATCTGGCTTTCCCATTGATGCTGCTTGTCAGAAGATAGAAAAGGGTGATTACATGACCTCAGGACAATGCAACTGTCATAAATACATGCCAGTTGCCAAGTGTCTGAATATTGATCATGTGACCATAGGGATGCTGCAACAGTTGTGTGAAAATCTGCAATAATTCATTTTCTTCAGTGCTGTTGTAATTTCAAACAGTCACTAAACAAATGGTTATAAATCTTTAGAGTTACAATCATAATGGATATTGCCCATCATGGTCATAACTCATAACAGGTGTAAATCACCCAATAGTTCATTACAAAGCTGTTTTGCCAAAAACTGAAAGTAAATGCCAAGTTCTGGTGAAACCATCATAAAATGCAGTCACCTATCCATGGGATGCTGCAAAAAGCTATAAATGTCACCTGGTACCTCAATACCTGAAATGCAATCATGTGACACAGTGGTCAGAACTTTGAATTCGGGTCATAAGGGAGGTCCGTTATAAGTTTAAACATTCACTAAGTGACCAATTGTTAAGTCCAAGACTATCCATACAAACCGAAAACCAAAGTTTTTAAGATTACTTGCTTTGAAACTGAAACGGACTTCTATTTAGCGCAGCCTTACTCCTACATTACTCTGAATTTGAGCAAAAATTCATCATAGACTTCCTTTGTACACTTTAGTTTGTGAGGCACCTCTTCAGGAAAGAAGCTTGCATTACATATTTGTAACACAGCTTAGTCCAGTGAGTTGAAGAGTTTTAGAGAGGCTTCTAAGGGCCCCTGGAATATGAAACAATAACCAACAATCAGCTCTGCTGAACAGATCTAAAACCTCTTATTTCCTAACAGTGAATTTTCATTTCAATATCCCGCCCATTTAACAATATAAATTGTCAGTCAGCTATGGAATTCAATTTACTTTCATCCACTGAAGCCTCTTTTAACTTCCATTTTCTATTAAATATGCTTTATTAGTAACACAGAGGGCTCTCTCCCAAAGTCTTCTTTTTTTAAGTCAAATATTTCTCAGCTGGAAGTGACACTAAATATAAAACAGAAAGGTAAATTAATTTTGCAGAAGAAAACGCCAGGCACAAAGAGAAAACATGAAACAAGTAGTCTTATTTCAAATGCCACCAACTATTGTAGGGTCCTTAAAGAGTATAATTGTATTCTATTTTTATCTGAATTTTTAAATCCACTGAGTGCTAGAAGTTAACAGAATAGAATCTTAATAAGACAGCCAAAGCTTCTACATTAATTTAGATGATATTGTATAATTTTTGGTTAATGTATTTAAACTTGGCATATAGACTTGAAAAAGAATTGAAGAAAAATATCTGTTTAGGGAGTTTATGAGTTTGTGGATATTTCTTTTATGTCTTTGGGTACAATTTAGAATAGAACAGAACAGAACAGAATAGAATAGAATAGAATTTTTAGAATAGAATTATTTATAGCCAAGTGTGATTGAATACACAAGGAATTCGTTTTGGTGCATATGCTCTCAGTGTTCAAAAAAAAAAAAGTACATTCATCACGAATCATAAGTATAACACTTAATAGTAGTCAAAGGATACAAATAAGCAGACAAATCATGTTAGGAATCATAATAATAATTGATTAAATAAAACCATACTAGTAAACAGTCAATAAAAAAATCATAAGGACACAAACAACAAAGTTACATTCATGCAATCATAAATAGGAAGAGATGGGTGAAAGAAAGGATGAGAAGATGAATAGTAATAGTAATGCAGACTTAATAAATAGTTTGACAGCATTAAGAGAAATTTGAATTTAACTTTGAATTTAAAGCAGCATGTCTCTGATCTCTAGCATAGGTTGAAGCCAAATACTGCATAAGAGTATAATGGAAAGCATATTTTTCTTGGAATGGAGAAGATAATGCCAGAAATCAAAGTCCCACAAACATGCCAAATTTCAGCACAACAGAATAATTGTAATGAGAAAAATGCAATAATTAACATGGGATTTCAGAATTAACATGGAAACTCAGAATCTTCCATAACATTATAAGTGATTAATATCTCCTGAATATAGCATCTCATGAGGCATCTTATAAAAGCATTGCTGAATGTCCCACATTTCTATGACTGAACACACACACAGATGACTTAACTATTTTGATGTCTTCTGTAGCTTAATCAGGGTTTCCAAGAAAACAACCTAGGAGAACACATGCATCATAAATAGGGCCCTTTCACATTATTGCTAAATATTTGGCTTGCCAAGACACAGTCAGGGGTGGATGTTGGGGAAGGGGGAGTTTCTGGGGCCTAGCCAGCAAGCACAGTCCTAGTATTATCTGGCAGCTGAAGAATTAAGCAGGAAAGCTGTATAATTTACAGTAAATTATAGATTTTGAAATGTTAGACATTTTGCTAACCAAAGTTGATCTATTGATTAGTGATGCTCTTCAGTCCTAATTCTGGTTTTTCTCAGTCATGAGTGAAGATGTTTTGCCTATTATTTCAAGCATTAGGAATAAAGAAAGCCATGCCATCTAAACCTGGCCAAGAAGTAAACAGGATATTGCCAGTAATAGCAATAGCACTTAGACTTACATACTGCTTTACAGTGCTTTACAGCTCTAAGTGGTCTACAGACTTGGCATATTGTCCCCAACAATCTGGATCCTCATTTTACTCACCTTGGAAGGATAGAAAACTGAGTCAACCTTGAGCCTGGTGAGATTTGAACTGTTAAATTGTAGGCAGCCGTCAATCAGCAGAAGTAGCCTGCAGTATTGCATTCTAATCACTGTGCCATCAAGGTTGATAATTCCAAAATGTTATTTTCCCCTTTTTCAAGTCTCTTAATCATAGCTATGGGAAGTTACTTAAATATGAAGAAACACAAACTTTTTTCAATGTAGAATTGATCCAATTTAATCAGCTGATCCATTAATTAATTATTCCAAACTAATCAAGGAGAGAACTAACCTAGAACTAAGGAGAAATTTTCTGACAGTTAGAACAATTTAATCAGTGGAATGAGTTGCCTTCGGAAGGTATGAATTCTCCATCACTCAAGGTTTCCAAGAAGAGAATGGACAGCCATTTCTCTGAAATAGTAAAGGTCTCCTGCTTGAGGAGAGGATTGGACTAGAAAACCTTCCAAGGTCCCTTCCAACTCTGTTATTCAGTCTAAGGAAGTGATCAATAGTATAGTCAAGAATATACATTCATCAACAGGAATATGGCCACAATGACAATAACATTACATACTATTAATAATAATCATATATCTACTTTATTAATCCACTAGAATACTTGGAATCTATGTAGCTGCTGCCAGGATTTCTGAATTGGCATCTAAAATAAAGAATAAAAGATCCATCCCAGGGTCAGCAAAAAAAAGCTGGTTTACATTTGCCACAAATAAGAGAATTTGAGCTGAATCCAACCAAGGAGCACAGTTGTTGTACCACCATGAGTTTTAATGGGTGTGAGTTAATTAGGTATTTAACCTGAAGGCTTCATAAAGCACTTAGTGACGAAAACATCAAGGTAAGTCATTAAGAAGACAGGTAACCCCAGCACCTGTATGAAGGGAAAATGAATACCACCAATATATTTCATTATCAGCTGAAGCCAAAATGGACACTGTGAAGAACATGGCATGTCAAATCCTAAATCTTAAGAGGAAGAGAAACTTGTAGTACTTTATACTGTAGCTTAAGAGCTGCCACCCTGCACAATTATTGCAAACATCACGCAGGAACATACTATAAAACAAAACTGATTTTTAGGAAAGCAATTAAAAACATAATAATTTTTCAGTGACAAAGGCGTAATCAATGGGAAGATTGTCTTATCAAATAGTGTAGAGTTTATTTTCAGGGTATAGTTACTTTAACTTTGATTTGAAATTAATCTTCTTAGCTAATATATTCTTAGCTAAAATAAGACCTGGGTTCCTTTAACAAGGTGGCCATCAGATGCATTCAGCTGCAAGTCCTAAATGTCTGGTCAAGATTGCCAAGCTCACAAATGAAAGTGTTAGAACATGTGGTACTGTTAGACCAACACACAGGAGTAGTTGTTCTCTACATATAGAGTACAGATAGTTCTTTAGCGACTGGTCAAAGCTGAGACCAACACTCCTCCCCAAGAATAACCCAGTTCCGAAATTCTGATGGACACCTGCATGTTTTCTTTCTTTCAGTCATTTATTGTCTTTATTACTTCATTTTCTTTCAATATTTCATTTTTGTACTCTTTATCTTTTTTCCTGCCTTGCTATAAAAATAACCAAATGGAGAAATCAAGAAGTGTTTCAACTGATGACATGAGCATAATTTGGTTTGCAATTAAAATGGCTTTAAATGGGGAAAATAAGTTTTTTATGGTTGCTGGATTCATAATTTTACAAGAAATATGCCACTCTTGTACTGCGTGATTTTTTTAAAGGTGTTGAACTGATTAATCAGGCTGCATTTTTGCTTATGAAATAGCTTTTCATTGATTAATCACAAATGATTAATCAATAGAAACATACACACCTAAACAAAAATCTTATTAAAATAATGGCTAATACAGAGCATATTTGTTAAAGTGTGAGAAATGATATTCCCCAAGAATTGGAAAGTCCCGGTGTGCTGCGATTACAGGAAAAGCATCTATCTTGTGTCTGGGAGCTACACTTTTAATCAAAAGTTAGACTGAGGCTGCAGGGGCATACGAGCAATGATGGAACAGAATAGAAAGGGCCAAATTTTCCAATTTGTTTTTTTTCCCTGAATTTTCAGTTGATGGTAAAGGTAAAGGTTCCCCTTGCACATATGTGCAAGTTGTTTCCGGCTCTAGGGGACGGTGCTCATCTCCATTACAAAGCCAAAGAACCAGCGCTGTCCAAAGACATCTCCATGGTCATGTGGTTGGCATGACTAAAGCCAAAGGCACAGAGAATGCTGTTACCTTCCCACCAAAGTGGTCCCTATTTTTCTAATTGCATTTTTACATGCTTTCGAACTCCTATGTTGGCAGAAGCTCGGACAACTAACAGGAGCTCCCTCTGTTATGTGGCGCTAGGGATTCCAACTGTTGACCTTCTGATTGACAAGCTCAGCATCTTAGCCATAGAGCCACCACATCCCACTCATTTTCAGTTTAGGGCAGGGTTGTTGTTTTTTTTTAAGAAAAGTAATTGTGTTAAGCCCACTGCTAGGTTAATAAACTATATTTCTTGGAGGCAGGAAAGAACAAAAAAATGTGTTACTTGGTTTTTGTTTTATCCCTGCATTTCAGCATGTGATCAGGAGGAAGTTGGAGGCAACCAAAACAGAGCAGACCATTAAATTCCACAGTAGCAACTGCATCAAACCATATAAGCACCAGGTAAGTGATGACACGATCATGCAAACGTGGCTGTCATGCACTTGTGTTTCAATGTTTGAAAGAGGTG
The DNA here is from genome assembly GCA_015471245.1 of Laticauda colubrina. Taxonomy (NCBI): domain Eukaryota; kingdom Metazoa; phylum Chordata; class Lepidosauria; order Squamata; family Elapidae; genus Laticauda; species Laticauda colubrina. The sequence goes on from BLBF01000040.1 coordinate 13,808,362, forward strand.
TAACAAGTATGAAGATATCAAGTACTTGGCCTTCTTGCATACTCCACAGTTGTCCATGAGCTGTAGAAGGGCCATCCTGTGAGTCCTCATGATACATTGGTTAAGTGCACGATTGTAGCAAACTCTGCCCACAGTCAGGAGTTTGGTTATGATGGAGGTCAAATTTGATTCAGGCTTTCATCCTTCTAAGGTCAATTGAATGAGGACCCAAATTGTTGGGGGCAATATGTTTGCATTGTAAACCACATGGAGAATGCTGAAAAGCACTATGGGGTAATATAGAAATCTAAATCTCTGATGTATAGCAATGTATTTGCTGTACATCGGAGATAAGCTTCCTATAAGTCATACGCAACTATATTTAAGTTACTGGTTAAGCTACTGGTTTTTCAACTTACCCTGCTCAGGGAATCTCTCAGTTCTTATTTTTCTGCCCCAAAGTCCTTAACTATCTGCATGAATTCCTCAAGTTATGACTGTAATGGAACCTGTCCTTCACCGTTGTAACTCATGACAGTTCTAAATTGGATCATTCATGTGGATAATCTTAATTTATGAGCTTTTTGTGGCAGTTGTTAATCTTATCATGTTGTCATAATGCAACTACTGCAATGATAAAGTGACCACCATGGTCAAGGCCCTCTCACACTGCCCAATGGATGCAAAACGTTAGTAAAAAGGACACAACGGACAAGAAAAATGTTCCATCCATTGTTATCCGCTCTCAAAAGGGGCAAAAATTTGCATAACCAGAGCGGATAACACGGAAAGGAACGGACGCGGGGAGGACGCAGAGCAGATGAAAAGCGGATGCGGAACGGAAGCCCAGCGGATGGAAGTGGATGGGAGCGGATGGCACATCCACGAGGCTTCCGGGGGGGCTCAGCAAAGCAGACGCGGAACGGATACAGCGGATGCACAGCAGATGAAGCGGATGCAGAGCGGAAGCCTAGCGGATGCACAGCGGAAGCCTAACGGATGCCTAGCATTAATTGCGCATGCGGGGAGGATGCATTGCATAAGCCCCACGGATATAAGGGAAGTAGCTCGGAACAGGTCACCAGAGGAAAGACCTGCTGCTGGAGGGATTGACAGCCTTGCCTGCCCTGCCTGCATGCCTGCCTGCAAGCCTTGCTGCAAGCCTTGCTGTCTGCCTGCCTGCCAGGCTTGCTACCAGCCTCCCTGCCAGCCTTGCTGTCTGCCTGCCTGCCAGCCTTGCTGCCAGCCAGTCTGCCTGCCAGCCTTGGTACCTGCCTGCCAGCCTTGGTTCTTGCCTGCCTGCCAGCCTTGGTGCATGCCTTCCTGCAAGCCTTGGTTCTTACCTTCCTGCCAGCTTTGGTTCATGCCTGCCTGCCAGCCTTGGTGCCTGCCTGCCAGCAAGCCTTCCTGCCAGCCTTGGTGCCAGCCTTGGTGCCAGCCTTGGTGCCAGCCTTGGTTCCTGCCAGCCTCCCTGCCAGCCTCCCTGCCAGCCAGCAACCCCACAACCATGGGGAAGAACAGAAAGCCTCAGCCATCTGCTGCCAGCCCTGGCAAGAGGGACAGGGCCACCATCCCACCCCCTGGCCCTCACTCTGGTTCTGCTGGGGCTTCTGTAGCACGGGCTTGCTCTTCTGGGGCTGGAGCTTCTGCTGCTTCTGCTTCTGGAGGAGCTGATGATGCGGGGGATCAGACAAGCACTCCAGCACCAGCCACCTCCACAGCACCTGGACCCTTCACCCCTGAGACTGAACGACCAAGAGGAGTGCCAGAGACTCATTTTTGTTTTATAGCTTGTTGTTAATAAAATCTATCTTTGATTCACACACTTGCTTCATTTCTTTTTTTTAATAAAGTCTTGCTGGAAACTTTTAGAAATGGTTTAAGCCTTTGCATGCTTGTGGGATGGGTTAAGATAGCAGTGGGATGGGCAGGGATACCTGTGGGATGTGTAATAGCTGTGGGATGGGTAAGGATAGCAGTGGAATGGGCAGGGATACCTTTGGTATGGGTAATAGCTGTGGGATAGATAAACCTCCAGTGCAAGCATAGTGGGACTGGATGGTCTACCCTCCCAGGTGCCACACCTATGGCCCTTTATTATCAATAATAATGTAATCAATCATCCACACATGTCAACATATACACAACTCTTTATTAAATGCCCTGTTCATTGTAGGCCCACCCAACATACATGGCCCAATCTCATCAGTGTGATGAGACAGGCTGAAGGAAGCATCCATTAATCATCTATCATCCTGTCTTGCCACTCCACTGCTCCAGCTGGGGAGTTGCACCAGTGTCTCAGGAGGTTGCGTTGCTTCTTCCCTTCACGTGAGGCTCTGTTGGGGCCTTGCACATCCTCAGTGTCTATCAGGTTTCGCCCTTGCCTCCATTCCCCAGGCTCCATGTCCCCATTGCCTTGTTGGAGGTCCAAAAGCCTGTTCTGCAAGACTGGGTAGCGGGTGCGCATGAGATTGTGCAGGATGCAGCAAGCTTTCACGATGTTCCTCACGGTCTCTGGGCGATGCTGCATGGTGGTGAGAAGTACCTGGAACCTGTTGGCCAGGATGCCAAAGGCATTCTCCACCACCCGCCTTGCCCTGTACAGCCTGTAGTTGAAGATCCTCTCTTCACGGGTGAGGCATTTGGAGGTGTAGGGCTTCATGAGGTAGGTTGTGAGGGAGAAGACGTCATCCCCCACGATGAAGTAGGGCACATCTTGCATGTCGTTGGGCAGGGGGTCTGGATCTGGGAAGCCCACGATGAGGTTGCGTTCCAGCCCCTCCCTGAAGTGACTGGCGTTGTGTACCTGGGCATCTGAAGATGAGCCGTTGCCTGAAGCATCAATGTACATGAACTTGTAGTCAGCATCGACCATGGCGAAGAGGATGATGCTGAAGAAGCCCTTGTAGTTGAAATAAGTGGACCCCGACTTGGCTGGAGCTTTGCAGGCCACGTGCTTGCCATCTATGGCTCCAACGGTGTGGGGGAAGTTCCACCTCTGATACTACTGCTCTGCAACTTTCTTCCATCCTTCTTCAGTGGTGGGGCACTGGAGGAGCTTCTCCAGGTATTCTTTGATGATGGCCTGCACCACTTCTCTGACCACAATGCTGATGTTGTGTGGCACCCTCCAGCCATACTGCATGCTCGTGTACGTGGTCCCTGAGGCCAGGTGGCACAGAGTGAGTGCCACCTTGAGCCCAGGTTCCAGGCTGGGCCAGAAGTTGGTGTTTGCCTTGGTCAACCTGCAGTGTCAGCCACTGCACAACTTTGTCAAACATGGCTGGAGGCATCCTCATGAAGTTCTGGAATGCACGAGTGTCTTCGTTCCTGAGCTCCACCATCAGCTTGTTGTACAGTCCGTATTCTGCTCTTCTGGCGATCCATCTTCGGACCCAGACGCTTCTTGGCCGCCTCCTTTTCTTCCCGTAGTAGAGTTCACAGAGCCTGTAGATGGCTTCGCACTGTTGCAGAAGGATGGTGGCTGCCAAAAGGACTTTGTTACGATCCACGATGGACATGACTGGATGCTGTGGAAGAGCAAGAGTCAGATGAAGGCTGCAAAGGTCTGCACCGCAGGGCTGCTGGTCTGAAAGTGAGAAGCAGGCGAGTTGCTCCCCCTTTTTATAGGCAGTATAGGTTTTCCCCTAGGTGTCCCTTTGCATCCTCTAGGCATCCTCTAGACATCCTTAATATCTGAGATAGGTCCCCTCTGAGAACGTTTTTTCCGTTTTAAATGCTTTGTTTCCATTCTGCATCCGCTAGGCATCCGTTCTGCATCTGTTCCACGTCCGTTCCGCTTCCTCCCTGCGTCCGTTTACCGCTGGAGCGGATGGAGTTGCGCGGATGCGCAGCGGATGCCTAGCGGATATCGTGGATGCGTAACAGATGCAGAACGGATGCCTAACGGATGCCTTGTGGATGCAGAATGGACGTATTGGATACATTTTCCGCTCAAAAGTTTTGAGCAGCTCAAAACTTTCTGAGCGGATGAAACGTCAATAAACGGATGCTGGACGGATAGAGAGGAAGCAAAACGGAGGCAGTGAGTACAGAACGGATGCATCACGTTCATCAACGGATGACAAGTGTTTTTCTCTGTTTTACATCCTCTTTCCATCCGTTGGTGCAGTGTGACAGGGGCTTAAGCAAACACCTTGGTCATTAAGCAAGCCAATGCTTTGATATGAGCCATTTTGCTGAAAACTGGAAGCAAATGTTGATTTCGGGGAAAACTATTGTAACTATGGTCATGTGACCATAGGACACTGCAAACGGCCATAAAATGCACCCAACTGCCAAGCATCCAAAGCTCAGTCATGTGACTATGGGGGAGGGGGAAAGAAACTGTCAGAACTTTGAAACTGGTTCATAAGAAACCCCAGGGAGGTCCATTGTAACTTTAAATGGTTAAGCAACTGGTCATTCAGTCGAGGTCTATCTGCACAGTTAGCATCTTATATACCCTCATACTTCTTAGGCTTCAACATTTGGATATGAAATAGGAATAATAGTGGTGTTAAATGCAGTTCTTAATTGTTGGGAAGATGAATCAATTGTGAATTTCACTTAAATAGTTTTAAGCCATAGGATTTCTCAGTTTCCAAACAACTGGCCAGAGCTGTAATGAGCTTCAGCAAAATCTGTACCTATATTTATTTTATTTATTATTCAATGTATCTCTCCTGTTTTTATTATTATTTATAAACAACACAGGGCAGCATATCTTATGTTCCTTCCCCCTCCTATTTTCCCCACAATATCCTGTGAGGCTAGTTGGGCTGAGGCAGTCACTGGCCTAAGGTCACCCAGCTGGCTTTCATAGCTAAGGGAGAGAATAGAAGCCACAATCTCCCCATTTCTACACCAGAGCCTTCATCATTAGACCAAACTGGCTCTTTTCTGTATTCCTGAAAACAAGGCCTGTATTATCACGCAGTATTTGTTGATCCTGTAGCCTTTGAGTGGCATGCAATGGGCTGAACTGCAAAGCATAGGTGGAGTCAGGGCTAAGCTTACCAAAGTGAATAGATCTTCCAAAAATTGAGGGGACTTTGGTGTTCTCTGAACTTGTTTGTTTTCTTGCATACATTTCATTGCCCAAACTAGGTGACATCATCAGTGCTAGTAGGGAGTGAGGGTTTATTCTCAGTTTATATTCTAGTGGCTTGTTCTGTCAGTGTTGGTGAGAGTGGTCCAACACTCAAGAGTGTGCCTTTTTTCATAGGCAAGTTGCACTGAGGTCTATCACCATTGATGATATTACCTAATTTGAGTAATGAAACATCTGTCAGGATTCCAGCAGTTACTCCAATTAAATCATGAGCCTCAAGCCACGCTCCCAAAACTTCAAACGATTTATTAGAAGTTAACATGCCGGCATTTGCCTGGACGTCGCTGACTCAGAGATATGTAATTCACTGTCACCCTTGACCCTGATTTTCCACCCACCCCTCTGGGTGTATCATCCAATGAAACACAACCATAGCCAAGAGTCATCAATCATGCTCTCCAATTGGATTTTTGCACAACAGAAGCTTCAATCATCTAATCAGTCTCTGAAGAAAATATGAATGGAATGTACTTTCTATTCCACACAGCTGCTTGCTCTTCTTTCTGTTGACAACTATAAAACATGAATACAATTTTTTTTATGAGTTGAAAACTTCTGTAGGAAAACAACCAAACTCAGGGAGCACTTATGGTAGGACCCCCTCATTACAACCTAGAGCTACCATTATTCTCCTTTATTGGTAGCAAAAATTATCCATACCGGGTTTACATTAACATGCACCTAGATCCTTAATGTTCAGAATGAATTATTGAGAACTTTACCATTTTTCTTTAAGTTATTACACTAAGGCAGGGCCTACGGGCTGGATCTGGCCTGCGGGATGCTTAGATCTGGCCTGCAGGACCAGCCTGGAAATAGCAAAGGTCCAGGCCACAGTACCTCTGCTAGTGAAAACAAGGCATGGGAGGGCCATGGGCCATCTCCCTGAACCCCATATTCAGTCTGGATGGCCTCCTGCAGCACCGGGGTGCCTGTGCCCCCCCCTCCCCCGCAGCCTGATTTGGCTGGAAGGGTGCTGCAGGTGGCCACCCAGGCTGAAAATAGATTGCAGGGGGCTATGGGTCCTGCAGGAGGCTGTCCATCTCATCTCCTCCCCCGCCCCTCCATCTAGCCCATGGAGGAAAACTACAATGCTGATCCAGCCCTCCAAGAAATCTAGTTTGACACCCCTGCACTGAGGGATTTCTTATTACTGCCCTCTGGGTGCACCAGAAGGTCTCATAATAACCTAAGGATAAAACCATTTCTGTTAAACACATTGAACCTGGCTGTGTTCAGAAGAACAATGCAAACCCCTATTGTATTGTTCTTGGTATAGTATCAATGATGCTATTTTATGGGTAAATTTAGAATGGTTGTTTTAGTCTCCTACAAGCTGTCTTTCTCTTCTCTCTTGATGTATTTTCTTCCTTATAGAAAGATCAGATAAATTACTATTGAGGGATTATGACTGAGGGACCAGCCTTTGTAAATCTGGTCCCCTTCAGATGTGTTGGGAATTCCATGAGATTCTAGCCTCAGAAAATCTGGAAAGCCCCAGACTGGCAAAGGCTGGAACAGACTGTAAACTCAGGACCATACAGCAGAAATACAATAAAGAAATAGTTTAGCAACTGAAGAGTATCTTTTTTATGTCTTGACATATATTTAAACCACCTTTAGGGAATACTACTCTCTCCAAACCATTGTATAATATTTCATAATAAATGCATATTTTAAAAATAGGTTTCATTAAACATTTTAATGTTTACCGAGACCGACATGGAAATAAAACTGTTTTGAAATCTCTCCTAAACCTGAACAAAAATGGGAGAATTTTGCATTTTTCCTTGGAAAGGACATTCAATTGCACAGGTCACCAGTAAAGAAAAAAAAAGCTCTGTTCCACTACCTGCCAATTTAGCAACTTAAGCTGAATTTGCATACTACGATTAACCAGCTCAGAAAAAGAGCAAGCAGCTGCATTTATGCCTGCAACATTTGGTTGGTTTTATTGTTTTTCTTGTTTCTTTTGACTTTGTTAAGAGTTACATTCTGACTGTTTTGTTCATGAGCTAAAAAACTTTTTCCTTGTATTCTTCATCACAGTAGCAATCTCATGAAGTAGATTTGATTCAGAGAGAAGGCCCAAGTCACCCAGTAAATTTATCTGGCTAAGGGTAGAAAAGAATCAGGAACTCCCCAGTGCCATTACAATGTCCCAATATCTTCATACTAGGTCACAGTTGAGTAACACAGCATGTTCCATGAACCAAATTAAGTTGTAGGAGTGTATGAGAAGCAGGAAGACTGAAGAACTGTATTTGCTGGCTGGTCTACTAGAGCTGGTCTCCTACAGATATTCTTGGATGTTTCTCTCAAGTTCAGATCTTCTTACAAATGGTACAGCCATCACTATTTGGTACTATACTACAATGCTCAGTGGTTGAGCATTGGAAAAATATCCTTACAAAATCACATAATATTTACTTCCAAGTAAACTCTCCCAGAATGGCTGCTGCCTGCCTGAAAATGTTTAAACCACAGACATGGAATTAACTGTCTGACACTGTGTGAGTTTATATATCAGGCCAAGTCCTATTTTAACTTGTGAATCATAAAAGATGGGTTCACATCCTATTCTGAGCCAAAAATAAAGCACATTATCCCTTAGTATAAAGGGATAACTCAGCCATTGGGTTCATTGGTTTTATTTTGACCAAGATCTGCTGTACAATGTATGATTCAAATACAATACAATACCATCATTATTTATAAAGCAAAATGGCTAGAATCATACATCGCACCATGCATAATTCACACATTCATGCTGGGGTAGGCCATAAAGGGAAAGGAACTACAACTATCCCAGTTATAAACAAGATATTAAAGGAAGACAATCTCAACCTAAGGATTCAAGTGTTCAAGACTGCTAAAGAGAAAGGTTTGCTTAATGGATTGCTTGAATCAATCTTTTCCACATGTTTTGAGTTGTAATATGATTTCATCTTTGGTCCTTCAGATTAATCAGCCCCAATTTTCCTGAATTTAAATTAGATGTTTCTGTCACTTTATGTGCATTCATATAAGTCAAGAACAAAACAAAACCTCAAATTACTTTGTTTGAGTGTCCTGCTCTACAGGTTATCTCTTGCTTTATAGCATAGCTATAGTTGGAATCTACTCAGATTTGATATTAAATACTTCAAAATATTAAATCATATTTCCACCAGTGTAAGGAATGAGATTTCTTGTGAATGTAGACCTCAGACCTTAACCAGATGACAGTTAGTCTAATTAATTTTATTTCAGGACTGTGTAATTCCATGCCAATCACAAATATTTGAACCACACCACACATTACTGCAACATCTATCTATTCAATTAATTCAACTTTTTGCAACTTGGCACCACCCAAATATGTTGGAACTGAAACTGAAATCTGAAAAATTTCTTCCTCCATATATCTGGAGGGCATCAGACTGATAAAATCTAGATTATTGAAAGAATCCTCCATGCATCCTCTTATACAATGAGATTTATGAAGAACAGCTGATAGATATTACTCTTCCAAGTTTTCCAAATCTGCCATAGATGACTGGTTGGAAAAAGGAATCCAGCTGCAATATTGATCTTACCTGTTCTACTAAGAATCATTTTATATTCTTAACCTGGTCCTAAATCTTGCTAATCTGAAAAATCCACTGGTTTTGAAATGTTGAAACAAGGAATGAATGAAATAAATGAAAATTAATTATACCTTTTCAGTTTGATCCCTAAAGTGTGAAATTGTGGTCTCTCTTCTCAAAATGTAGCTGTTGTAGTATTATGATAGTCCAAGCTGGTGAATAACTGGAAGTTAAAGAAGGAATGAGAACAGGAGAATCCTGGATGCTTATACATTCAGCATTTAAATATGTAGTCCACAACAATTTATTCAGAAGGGATACAGGGTACAACTCCTAATAGTTGTCTCTCATGAAAGATAGCAAGTTTGGTATAATGGTTAAGGCCTAGAAACCAGAAATGCATGATTTCTAGTTCCATCTTAGGCATGGAACCAGTTGGATGACCTTGGGATAGTCACTTTCTGTCAGCCCTAGGAAGGATGCAATGGTAAATACTTCTGAAAATATTGTCAAGAAAACTGCAGGGACTTGTCTAGGCAATCACCAAAAGTCAACACTGACTCAAAAGTGACTGATCTATCATATGGTCTGACAGGGCTTAACCATGCATGCAAGACGTGGAATAGGTAACATAAACATACAAAATTAAATACTGAAACTTGAAGAGAAGGTAGCAGCACCAAAAATAAGCTAAAGTAAGTGATGACCATTGACTGTCATTGGTTGGTATGAAATGTCTCCTTCCCATAATGAACCAAGCATGGAAAATTTGTTTAAGTTATTTTTCACTTCCCCAGCTGGGTTTGTTCTATGTAATTTGAAAATAAATTCATAAAAAGCCTAGTGGACTAAAGTAAGAGGTGTTATGTGTTGGACAGGCCTTTATCCAATATCTCATAATACACATTTGGCTTCAATTAAGTCAAAACCCTTCCCTACTTCAACCATAACAAATATGAAAAATCCTTTCCCATCTGATGAGAATATAGATTAACTGACTGATTGGATATATAAGGCCACCCAGTTGTCAAAGAACTCAAAGTTGCATGCAAGACAATTTAATAACAATTTAACAATACAATAAGAGTAGAATTACCAAATAGCAAACAACCATCCAAGATTACACAAAAATTAAAACAGATGTAGCAAAAAAGCAAGTTAAGGGGTGATAATGAGGGAGCAAGAACATATATTCTCCCCAATATGGACTTCTAGAGCCAAAATATTGTAAAATATTGGATTGGAATGCCAAACATTGCTGGTTAAGCATGACAGAAATAATGGCTTGCTAAGAAGCAAGCAAAATAAAAATAAGATCTGAAATTAGAACTTCCGGGTTCATAGACTGAGGCCATGCCTTAGAATGATAATGACAGAATTTCAATATCTGCAAACTAATTCCTGTAGGATTCTATATGTACTATTTCATAGAGATGATAAAGCATCTCATAATCATCTTTCTGGGCTATTATACATAAATATTTCAAGAAAATCTACAAGAAAATTTTCTAGTTAAGAAATTAGTTCCATTGATTAATCATATTCAATACTCAGGTGGCCTAGAGACTCATTTAATGTATGAAGTATACATTGCTAATGGTGTTTTCCTACAATGAATGATTTGTCAATAGTGTTAAATTGAATTCCAACTGAAAAAATGACATGATGTATTTAAAACAAATGACCATATGTGATCAGATACATAAACATCTCAAGCACTGGCTACAGAATGCTTTAAAGAAGCAAGAGGAAGGAAAAACTTAGGTAAATATAGAATCTTTTGATCGGCTCTTTGGAACAAAAATTAGAAAACATCTCAGGAGGAACTATTGCTTTCCTGATTTATCAGAGGAAGGTCATTCGGATGTTTCTAAGAATCATCTTTGAGTTGTTCATTGTAAATACAAGTAAGAGGGAAGGAAGAGAAAAAAATCAACAAACCTCAGTAATGAAGAATCCAACAAAGGTAGCCAGCATGGAACATAATGAAGGAATAAGGGCTACCAGCTATACTTTTCTTTTTTTTTTAGTATTGCAGGAGCTCTCAATATATTATAATGAAAAACTGAATGCTACAGCCTCTGTTTTTATTTAAGAGGATTGCAAATAATCCAGTTTGTATCAGGCATTCAACAGCCTCTTACAGTTCCTCTTTTAACCAAAATGTAAAATCAGACAGTTTAAACAGTGCTTCCCACTTGTTTTGTGCAGTTTTTCAGGTGATTTAACTCTCCTGTCCAAGCCAAGGACATTGTACTGTCTCTTGATGCATAAGCTGACAGTCCTCCTATTAAGCATCGTACCTTTACATCTAAAGTGTTCTCAGTTCCCTGAGGTTGTCTAATGATACAGAACCGGGTGGCATGTGTGTTTGTGTGTAAATCACAGCTAAAGATATATGATCAAATGCCATTTACCTTTTCTTGAGAAACCCTTTATTACTGAGATTTAAAAAGGTTAACATTTACCTTTGGAGTAGCACAAATCAGTTTTGATAGATAGAGCTTTATTAGCTCAAAGATTTTTTTTAAATGGCAATTCAATTCCTTAAAATGTCTTGCCATGAGCTGCTTGCAAATAGCTTCTGGGATATAAAAGACAGCATATTGTTTAGGGAACCTAGCATCTATATTGTTGAAAGACCAAACCTAAATCTATCTATCTATCTATCTATCTATCTATCTATCTATCTATCTATCTTCCTCCCTCCCTCCCTCCCTCCTTCCTCTCTTATACTTTCCTGTCATTCCAGCTGAGGGAAAGTTCATTTCAATTCAAAGATTTCTTGCAATGTCAACAATATTTCTCTCTCCCACTTCTTCCCCTTGCAAGACAAAGAACCTCTATAGAACATTCCCCAGTTCTGCAATAGTACATAAACTAAACTGGGTTGAAATCCCTCAGAGAAACCTGATAAGAGAGGAATTAATGTTCTTTTGAAGAAGAGCCTGCATTGGACTGGTGCCTGGTCCAAAATTAATTGAATGACTCCAGTTTCTTCCTATGAGTATGTTAATCTGATAGTATCTCTCCAAAGCTTGCTTTTGAACTAGTGCACATTTATGCAAGCACACACTATGTTACTGTTCAACTGTTTTGAGCAGACTCACAGGATTAAACAAAACAAAACAAAACAAAAATCCCAACAGTTATGCCTAATAAAGAACCTTCAAAGTCGTAAACCCTGCAGATTATTTTTTACCTAAAGCAACAGCATCTTTACTGAACCTTTGCCTCAATTTATTTACCCAGTTCCTCTTATTTTCATTTTCATTTTCTTTCATTTCTCTTTTTCCCCTGTTACTCTTAGACATCTTCCAGTCGGTAATATTAGGACTCATAAGCATTGATTGTTTTAACCTGGTCATTGAGAATGAATGTAGTTTTGCATTCATACAACATGTTAAAAAATGAAGCCACACAAAAAAAAAACCTATAAAGATGAGCGGTAACCAAGCATGAGAATGTTTTGCACATATAAGTTTTGACTTTTTCCTTGACCTGGTTAAGTATGTTGTGTGGACATGGCCACAATCTCCTGATATTTTTTATCTCTACCCTTCTCAGAGATACGCCTTCTTGCTCCCAGAAACACTTGTTCCTCTACCAACACAATCCTCACTGCACATGTTTACGCACCCACTTTATTTTGAAGCTGATCCACTAAGAAGTCTAAAGGTTGCAAAGTATATTTCAGAAAGAAAAAACCTTAGGAAAGGAGAAATCATGCATTTTAAAACCGAAGAGGCATAATAAAAGGGACAAAGTGTGTTGTTGAAAACCAGAAAGTGGCCTGTAGCATTTAAAAAAAAGAAGCACAAGAGACTTATTCTCTCTCTACATATATAGTATACACAACCTGCTTTTCTCTTCTCACAGTGCTGAAATTTACTTACAATAACTGCAGAACTGCAAAAACTCGAATTCTCTGAGACAAGAGCTAATAATCATCTTTGTCATCACTGCCTACGATTTTGCACACTCCTCAGGATTACAACATTTTTTTCTAAACTGTTTGGGACCAGAAAGTGCACCTCAGAAAAAAGGGAAAAGGAAAGGCTGTTTTATTTAACAGGATAATCCTGGAAATGTTTTGTTTTTGAATAGGGTAATAGTCCTGGGTTTCTACTCAAGACTGAATAAACATCAAAGAGACACGACTTCTAAATCAGGGAGGGAAATAAATAATTGGATGGTTTAAGATTGGAGGGAGGGGGGACACAATTCAGGGACCAACCGACCCAAGAGGAGGACTAGAAAAGCATTTATTTGGGGTAATAAGAATTCAGCTGGAGCAATACAGAAGTTTATGGGAAATCTGAGATGCATTGTAAGCCAAAATCGGAAAGGATAAGAAACAGAGATCCTTACCTTAACCAATTACTCTTCCTTAGAATCTGATCTGCAATATTTGGAAACGAGGAAGCCAGAGATCTTTCAACTATTTGGGAGTGCTTATTTTTTCTTTTGTTTTTGTTTTTTTTTTTAAAGCAAAAGCGTTATGTATCTTCTCCAGAAGACCGTGGAAGGTTGGTCCCTTAGAATCCAGTAGGTCCCTGCAGGATGTCTAGTGTCTTGAAAGGGAAGGAAGGAGAGGGAATTTGAGAGCAGGGGATGGAGGAGAAAAAAAAAATCGAAACTTGTGCCTCTGCCTACAAAAACAGTTGCTGGGATCAATACAGCACACCTCTTCCACCCACCCCGCCATGCACACACATGCACACCCTTAAAAAGAAAAGAAAAGAAAAAAAAAAAGGGGGGGGGAGAGCGGGAGATAGAAATTTCAGAAGGCGCGTCTCGCTGCAAAAAACTTGGCAAGCCGAACGAATCCAGGGATTTCCAAGTCGGGCGGAAGAAAAATTAAAAGTGGCTTCGCGAGGGAGCAGGCAACTGTTGGCGACGGCCGGCGCACCTGTGCGTGGCCGCGTGTAAAACACACAGGCACCGAGCACAAACACACTTGGATCCACGGAGGGAACGACAGAGGTGGCTTCAGGAAGGGGGGGGGGGGGGGGGGAAGGACACCAGAAGCTAGGGGAAGGGAAGGAGGCGGGGGAGGAAAGATCCCAGAGGGAAAAAAAAGGCAGCCGCGATTCTGGTCAGAGGAGAACGGCTTCCCCAGATGGACATCCGGACGGATAAACGGGACGCCGAGCGAGATATATATGTATATATATATATATTCTTCTTATTATTATTATTATTATTTTAAAAAAGCCTTCTGCTACCGGACTGCCTTCTCCAGCCACCCCAACCCCCGCCTCAGCTGCTGCTTCTGCTGCTTCTGCTACCTGTAGACATAAGAGCGAGGCGCGGGCGCGGAGTGAGGCGCGCGCGCGCGCCCCGGCTACCCGCACGGCGACCGACCAACCTCGCAGCTGGATGAAGCCACACACACACACACACACACACACACACACACACACACACACACAC
>BLBF01000040.1:13822471-13851257 GCA_015471245.1 Laticauda colubrina
ACACACACACACACACACACACACACACACACACACACACACACACAGAGCGGCAGGCAGAGCGGGCACCAGAACAGTCTCTTCCTCGTCCTCGTCCTCCTCCTCGAGCTTTTCTCTAGCCTCCCGTTTTAGGGTCAGAAAAGCAGGGCGCTCCTTTCAGCCCGGCTGAGAAGTGAGAATCTGTCTCGGGGATGGGGAGGGGGGGGGGGGGGGGGTGGGTGGGGGGGGGGGGGGGGAGGGGGGGGGGGGGGGGGGCCCCTCCGTCCATCCTGCCGCGGCCCTCCCGCCTTTCCCTTTCCCACCCACAAATACACATACCCACCCTCAGGGCGGCCCAGGGGGGGGGGGGAGCGCGGGTGGGAAAAGCCCCAACGTCACCTGTGACGTTAGACGGAGTGTCAAAATCTGCCCAGATGTGGAGAGGGAACGTTGGCAGAGAAATGGGGAAGGGGAAACTCGAAGTTTCCTCTGGAGACTTCCTCTGTTCACCCCCCTACACTCCTCTCTTCTCCAAAAACTACTTCTCAAAGTCTTCCCCTAGGTAAGGGAAACCAGCTTTGGGGTAAGCCATGGTTTAAATGCAGCATGAATTTAGTCTGGGGAAACTTCTCTTTCTAAAGAGAGAAGGATTAAAAAAACGAGCATAAAAATGGGGGGAGGGGGAATCCAAACTACAATGTACTACTCAATGTACCTCAGTTCATTTAATGACCAGTCAAAGTTACAGCGGCACTGAAAAAAAGTGATTTATGACCACTTTTCACACTTGCGACTATGACAGCATCCACATGGTCACGTGATCAGAATTCAGGGGCTTGACAACTGACTCACATTTATGATGGTTTGCAGGGTCCCAAAATCACGTGGTCTCCTTTTGCAACTCTCTGACAAGCAAAGTCAGTGAGGAAACCAGATTCTCTTAACAATGGTGTTACTAAATTAAGAACTGCAGGGATTCACTGGAGAAAATGTGAGGAGAAAAGTTGTAAAATGGGGCAAAACTCACTTAGCAAATTTCTCACATAGCGACATAAATTTTGGGCTCAATTGTGGTCGTAAGTTGAGGACTGCCTGTAATTGAGGAATTTTTCATTGTTCGGTGATTAGTTATCGATGTGTAACCAAATTTTGATTTGCTTTAATTTGTGTATAAAAGATGGATTTGCACAAAGTGCTTATACTCAACTGAACCCCCAGGTGGATAACTAGCCCATGTCCAGTGTTCTAGGTTCACATGATACATGCTGAAGCATTAATTGAGCATTTTAGCTGGGTTCACATAGTACACAATGCTAAAGTAGCATCCTGCCCCTTGGCACATGACTCCAGCATGTATGATGGCACATTGCAAAAGTGAATCTTAGAAAATTAAAAACATAGAAGAACAAGAGAAGTGTTATAGACCCTAGAATGAGAGCCAAATAACTGAAGAAAAATAAAATAATAGTCTTGTGTGAAAAACTATTAGAAAATAAATACAAAATGAAAGTGAAGAAGATTTAGAAACAGAAAGGAACAGAGTGGAAACACTGTGTTACAAAATGCTCCATCCCATATTTGGGTAGAACCAGATTGCCCTGATAAAAAACAATCTCTCCCCTGGTATATTCGACCAAGCCAGGAGAGCCTGTGGTTGAGAGGTTAATACATCTACCTAACATGTAAGTAGCCATGGATTGAATCCCAGAAAGGTATGACTAACTGACAAGAGCTAAATAGCTTGAAATAGAGCTATACTAGTCTAGATCTATACTCATCTTTGTCAGTAAATATAAATTTAACACTATGTTACGGAATAAATTGGGATCATTTAGAGAGATACAGTAATGGTAGCCATAAAGAAGATGCTTGGTAGAATGATGAAGTAAAAGAGACTGTGGATGCAGAAAAAAACACACAAAAGAACCAATGCTGCAAAAAAAAATCATAAAAAAGAGATGGTGTAAAATTCTACAGAGAGAAAAGTTAACTGCAAGTAATGTAGAAAAGGAAGCAACAAAGTTGAGAGAATTAGGAACAATATTATTTCTAATAGTATTAACAAATTGCTTGGGACTGGGAGAAAGGGCTAAAATCAGATCCACCAGCAGAGGATTACAATTAAGAACATTTGTTAAACAGGCCATTATGGGAACCTTTCTATGCCTGCTAGGCAGCTACTGTGGAAGCCAAGCTGTGTTTGACAAATAATATGAGAATATCCTCACCTGACTCAAAGCATCATTGTGTGCTTCTGTTTCAGATCCTGTATCTCTTATTTGGAGAAATCATGTGATAAAATGAAAGAGCTTGAATTATGAAAGGGTTTAAGAAAATATACAGCAGAAAATTGGTTGCTAAGAGCAGTATATGATGAACATGAATTATGTGTAAGAATAAATGGTATATAGCAACAGCACTTAGACTTATATATCACTTTAGAGTGCATTACAGCCTTTTCAAAGCTGTTTATAGAGTCAGCATATTGCTCCCAACAGTCTGGGTCCTCATTTTACCCACCTCGGAAGGATTGAAGGCTGAATCAACCTTGAACCTGGTGGGACCCGATCTGTCAAATTGCAGTGTGAGTAGCTTGTAGTACTGCACTCTAACCACTGCACCACTGAGGCTCCATGAAGGAGAGAAGGGTGTGTGATGTGCTTTGGATTCTTTAATGTATTTTTGGATGAATATATAAGACATAAATATATTTGTATATATTTTTGAATTTTGGTGATGCTGTAGAACAGGCTAAATATCTAAATGATTTGTAGCAAACATTAAATATGATGTAAGAAGGAACAAGGATGTAAGAATAATATACCTAAAACCAAAACAGTGGAGTTTGACAAAGAAAATGGATTGAACAATTGAATGTTATGCATACATGGCAGAAATTAAATCAAATAGATGCATGTGTACACCTTGGTACAATATTTATTAAATATAGAGGAAAATTATGAAAGAAAATTAAGATCTGCAATCATTGGTAGAAAGGTGAGTGAAATAAGTTTGCTGAAATAAGTTAAAATACTTTGATTAAGAGAGTACGTTTGCCCATTCTTGGGAAGTGGGAGGTCAAAAGAAACATAAAAGTAAATTAAATACAGTGGTAATGGAGAATTTAAGAAATAAGTAAAAAATAAAAGAGAAAGAAGAATGGAAGCTGAACAAATTTGGATTGAACAGAAACCTGAGTTACAATTGAAAAAGCAAAAAACATGCAATGATGGATGTGTTGGAAGCAAAAAGGGTTTGCAAAAATAGAAATGTTTAGCCAAGATTAGTGAATGGTGCTGGTGTCAACCAGATTTGTCTTTTATAGCTTTCCTTTTCCTTTCCTTTTACTTCAGATCTACAATTTCTTTGTCCTACTATATCATACTCCTTATTCTCTATGTTACTGATCCCAAAAGGGAATTGTGTGATATATATAGCTGTAGATCATATTTCCCCCACACTTTCCTTCAATTGCATTTCACTTCTCCCCTGTGCTCAGTTAAAATCTACAACAGGGTCAGAGGCAACCAAGCTGTGGAAGGCCATAATTTTTGCTCATAATACTTAACATTTATTTAGTTCACAGTAAACTAAAGCCTCTGTCAAACTGCACTAACGGATGCAAAGAGGATGTAAAACATTAAAAAAAGCTTGCCATCCATTGGAAAATGCTATGCATCCGTTGTGTACTCATTGCATACGTGTTTCATACGCTCTATCCCTCGAGCATCCGTCCACTGAGATTTCATCCACGCAAGAAGTTTTGAGCTGCACAAAACTTTGTGAGCAGATGAACTTTCCGCCGCGTACGATGTACATCTGCGGCATATATGGGCAACAAACGTTCTATGTCCATTATCATCCGCTAAAAGTCCACTGTATCCTCTCTGCATCCTCTGGCCATCCCCTCAACTCACATCCACTGCAACTGAAAACGGAAAGAGGGAGGAAACAAAAGGTACACGGAACGTCTACATAGCATCAGTAGCACGGAAATAGAAAGGATGTAAGTGTATGCATTTCATATATAAAGGATTAAAATGGACAAAACATTTGTATCTGGGTTGTGTCTCGTATATTTAGGATGTCTGGAGTATGTCTAGAGTATGTAGAAGGACACCTAGCGGACTACCGATATTTCCTATAAAAAGGGGGAGGAAATCATCTGGATCTCAGTATGAGTCCAGCAGCCGTGGTGTACAGACCTCTTCACCCTTGGTCTTGGTCTTCCACATCATCAATTGTTCTCCTCCATGGATCATGACACAGTCCATATGGTAGCTGCGATCATTCATCACCAGAACCAAAACCTGTTCAGACTGTTTCACTTTTTATACAGAAGGAGAAGAAGGAGACATCCAAGAGCTGTGTGGGTCTGAGGATGGATCATGAGAAGAATGGAGTTTGGACTCTATGACCAGTTGATGGTGGAGCTGAGGAATGAAGACCCTTGTGCATTCCATCACTTCATGAGGATGCCACCAGCCATGTTTGACAAACTTGTAGAGCGTCTGAGACCCAGGTTGACCAAGCCTAGCACCAACTTCTGTGCCAACCTGGACTCTGGACTGAAGGTGGCACTGACTCTGCGGCACCTGGCCTCTGGAACCACATACAGAAACATGCAGTATGTCTGGAGGTTGCCACACAACAGCATCAGCAAAGTGGTCAGAGAAGTGGTGCAGGCCATCATCGAAGAATACGTGGAGGAGCTCCTCAAGTGCCCCACCACTGAACAAGGCTGGACGAAACTTGCAGAAGAGTGGTATCAGAGGTGGAACTTTCCCCACACCGTTGGAGCCATAGATGGGAAGCACGTGGCCTGCAAAGCACCAGCCAACTCAGGGTCCACTTATTTCAACTACAAGGTATCATCCTCAGTATCATCCTCTTTGCCATGGTTGATGCTGACTACAAGTTCATGTACATCGATGCTTCAGGCAACGGGTCAGCTTCAGATGCCCAGGTATACAACGCAAGTGGCCTCAAGGGTAGGCTGGAACGCACCTCATCGTGGGCTTCCCAGATCCAGAACCTCTGCCCAACGACACACAAGATGTGCCCTACTTCATCGTGGGGGATGATGCCTTCTCCCTCAGAACCTACCTCATGAAGCCGTACAGTTCAAGATACCTCACCCGTGAAGAGAGGATCTTCAATTACAGGCTGTCCAGGGCAAGACAGGTGGTGGAGAACGCCTTTGACATCCTGGCCAACAGGTTCCAGATACTTCTCACCACCATGCAGCATGAGGCACATACTATGAGGAGCATCGTGGAAGCTTGCTGCATCTTGCACAATCTCATACACACCCGCTATCCAGTGTTGCAGAACAGACTTGTGGACCATCAACAAGGGAATGGGGACATGGAGCCTGGTGAATGGAGGCAAGGACGAAACCTGATAGACACTGTGGATGTACAAGGATCCCAACAGAGCTTCACATGAAGGGAAGAAGCAGAGCAACCTACTGAGACACTGGTGCAACTCCCCAGCTGGAGCAGTGGAGTGGCAAGACAGGATGATAGATGATTAATGGATGCTTCCTTGAGCCTGTCGCATAACACTGATGAGATTGTGCCATGTATGTTGAGTGGTCCTACAATGAATAGGGCATTAATAAAGAGTTTTGTTTATTTTGAAATGTGTTGATCAATGAATAAATTGTTATTGATAAAAAAGGTCCATATGTGTGGCAGCTGGGATGGTGGACCATACAGTCCCACTATGCTTGCACTGGAGGTTTATCTATCCCACAACTATCCTTATCTATCCCAGAAGCATGCAAAGGCTTAACCATTTGTTAAAAAGTTTTCACCAACACTTCACTAAGGTAAAAAAATGAACCAAGTGTCTTAAGCAAAGATAAGCTTTGTTAATTTTCTTAGGTAACCTTTATGACTTTATTAAAAAAAGAAAAATGAACCAAGTAAACTGAATTAAGTGTGTTAAGCTAAGATAACCTTTATTAACTTTCTTAAGTAAACTGTATGACTTTATTAAATAAGCAAAATGAACCAAGTAAAGTGTCTTAAGCAAAGATAAAGTGAACAAGTAAACAACTCAGTCTCTGGCACTATTCTCAGTCACTCTGAGTCATGTCCATGGTCTCAGCTGTTAAGCAGCCAGGGACTGTGGAGGTGGCTATGGCTTGAGTGCTAGTCTGAGGCGGCATTGGGGTGCTTGGCCCCGAGAGTACAACAGGGGATGGTGTGTTCAGGAATCTCTCAGAGAGCTGACTCAGTCCCATGAGGTTGAGAGGCCCTTCATCAAGTACCTGAGATGTGAGGCACAAGACTGATGACAGATTGTCTGTTGAAGGGTGGAGGAAGGAGGAGTGTAGTGGGGCTGTCTGGTCTGCAGCTGGGTGAGGTGTGGCGTCTGTGGCGTGCGATGAACCTGGGCCTGGACTGGGATGGTCTGATTTTACTGTGGGAAGTCCTGGTAGTCGTAGCCTTGGTAGGTGAGAGACTGTTGAAAGCCGTGGAAGGGCTGTGACATCGCCTGGGGTGGAGGAGCAGACCTGGACTGGGTAGGAGCAGCTTCAGCTGGGCCTTGAGGGTTGTGCAGAAGTGCTGTTATCTTCTCCTTCATCACTTGGTATTGGGCCTCGGGCAGGTCCCTGAGGGTGTAGCTCACATAGGTGATGAAGGTGTGGTGGTCCGAGGATCCTCTGTCCAAGTGGACCAGCTGAGAGAGAAGTTCTGTGCTGGTCTTCATTGTGTCCCTGATCCCGAACAGGACACTGTGGTCTGGTCCTCCAGTCTGCCTCTCTGCCTGCATCCTGTGGAGCTGGGTGTGGGTGTGGGTGTGGGTTGGTCTCTGGTGGCTGCTGCTTCTTCCTCCATTTGTGACAGGGGATCCTCCAAGTCTGCTGGCATGGGGAGTGCAGCTGTCGGGGGGTCTCTGCCATGGGACCCTCTGAAGACACCTGCCTGGACAGGCTCGCTGGCTCCTGGCTGGAAGAGGACTGGCTGTCTATGGGCTGTCTGAGGGAGAGGGGTGTCAGAGGGGCTGCTCCTTGGTGGTGGATCTCACCCTCCAGGAAACTGCACTTGGCCATGATGTACATCTCCTGGTCAGTGAGCTTGACAGCGGCCTGCCCGGATTTCTTGAGGTGTAGCTTGCCATACCAGGTGTGCATGTGCTTCCACCATCCCAGGAGTACATCTGCAGTGTAGCCCAGGCTCTCTGCCTTGTCTCTCCAAGCTGCCTGCTTCTTCTTGATGTCCCGATACAGCCTGTGGCCCTTTCTCCAGAAGTACTCGTTCTCCCTCAGCCATTCCAGCACCTCATCCTCATGGTCCTCGGAAATGGTGTACTGTTTCCTCTCCCCTTTCTCTTCCCTTGCCTCTTCCTCCCTCTGGCAGGGCCTTCAGCAGCAGGGTCTTCAGGGGCTTGAGCAGCAGGATCTTCAGGGGCTTGAGCAGCAGGATCTTCAGGGGCTTGAGCAGCAGGGCCTTCAGCAGCAGGGCTTTGAGGTCCTTGGGGCTGGTCCACCACAGCAGCAGCACCACCACCACCACAGCAGCAGCAGTAGCAGCAGTAGCAGAAGCAGCACCAGCAGCACCAGGTTCAGAGTCAGTGCCAGGGGATGGGATGCTGGTTCTGGCCTTCTTGCCAGGGCTGGAACGAGTAGGCACGGGCTTCCTCTTCTTGCCTTACTGACGAACCATGGTGTTCCTTGAAGATGTATGTGGCAGCACGTCTTTCCTCTAAATGCTGAATGCATGCGTGCTGCATCCTTTTATATCCGCAGAGCTGATGCAATTCATACTCCCCGCATACGCAGTGAACGCTTTGCATCCGATATACATCTGTGCGGCATCTGCTTTGCTTCCTACAGGTGTCCGTGATGCATCCGCATCATCCGTTACATATCCGCCCTTTCCGCTATGCGTCCGCTTCGCAATTCTCCCCTGGAAGCCCTTCAGAGGTGTCATCTGCTTCCATCCGCTGTCATCTGCTCGGCTTCCTATGAACATCCGTTTAATATCCCCGCTACGTACTACCCCCGTCCGTTCTTTTCCATTCTTTTTATGCAAATTTTCACCACTTTTTGGAGCGGATGACAACAGATGGAGCCACCCCCAAAATTTTGCTCATCCGCTCTGTCCTTTATGCATACGTTTTGCCTCCGTCAGCCAGTGGGACCTAGCCTTAAGTTAGTTAAAAACCTAGCATTTATATTCCCACAGTATGCTCGGCTTATTTTAATCTTGATTAGTAAATGTGTGCCTGTGGTTGATTTATAATTCAACAATGAGTGAACCCAGTACAAGAACTGATTTAAGTCATCAAGTTATTGAAATCATAAATTATATTGTAGATCAACAGAATGAAACAGAAAAAGATTGCTTCCTAATATTCTTTAAGAAGTTCTGGACAGAAATAAGTCAGACATGTTTGATTTTATTTGCTTTTGTTCCATACAAATGATATTTGGAGCTGAAAATGGGGAAATAATTTATAGAACTTAAATATACAACTTGGTCTTCCCCCAATTCTTTTTATGTAGTTCCCACATTCCTCAGCAATGCCATTGCTGATATTCTGTTTAAATTAATCTCAACAGTTAAAATGAAACCCAGCTATTAGCCTGTATTAAAAAAAGAAGTGAATAGTCTTTAAGAAAAAAATTAATCAAATCCAGTTTTTGCCCTGGCACCGTCTACTTCTTCTGAACGTGCTTACTTTTGGGGATGCAGACCTTAATATGCCACTCAAAGTAAAATTCAAAAATGGATAGACATTGATCCTTACAATGGATGAATGGCTTCAAAAGTTGATGGACTTAGCCAGTTTAATACTGGTTCTGTGGGCATGGCTTGGTGGGCTTGGCTTGGCTTGGCTTGGCTTGGCTTGTGGGTGTGGCTTGATGTGTGTGGCAGGGAAAGGATACTGCAAAATCCCATTCCCTCCCCACCCTACTAACCTGCTTTCCAGCTCCAGTCTCCTGTGCAGAGCAACAAAAGAAGACCCAGCCAATCAGCTGGGACTTGGGAGGCAGAGAGTAGATGGGGACAGAGCCAGTCAGAGGTGGTATTTGCCAGTTCTCCAAACTTCTCAAAATTTCTGCTACCAGTTCTCCAGAACTGGTCAGAACCTGCTAAATACCACCTCTGGAGTTAGCAGAGATGGCTAAATTGACTGCTTTGATCAAAGAAAAAACACAAATACTTTTGTTTCGATTTGGATACCACTTTGGGGCTTTGTGTTTGAGGTGGGAAAAAAATGAAAATTTGATTTTGGGTTGTAGGAAGTAAGCATCCACCCCTCTCCTAGAAAAATGAAATATCCTGGGAAATATTAAAAAGGCAGAATATTTCTCCTAAAAAGAATAGAAACTCAGAAGGAGAAACTCACCTCAGAAGTAGAAGCTGACTCCCACCTTTGTTAAAGGGTGGATCATTAAGGCCTGGGCCAGAATAGTTTACATAACAAAGATCTCCCGGTAAAGCTATAGCAATTGCCAAAGACCTTTTCATTACATCATCATCCAGCAAGGCTCAACCAAGCCATGTGGTCCTGTCCACCATTAAACCATCTTTCCAAACAGCCTTCATGTCTTTCCCCACTTGGAACTGAACCCAGAAGGATAATTCTTCCAACAGGTTTTTACTGATTGGATAGATTCATTGTTATAGAAATGGCTGTGTGCCTGTGACTTATTAAAGCACCCATGTCTTTTTAAAAAGTTCATAAATTGCGACATTCAGGGCAAAACAATGTAGGTACTTTAATAAGTTTCTGCATTTGCATTCTTATGTATTCTGGACATCTCTGCCAAAATGACTATACATTCCTATACAACCAGAATATAATACATTAACCCATGTGACTAAAATTACATTTCAACATAATACATCACCCAGCTGGACTTTATTGGCCAGTGGTAGCTATCTACGGTAAAGTTCAACATATCCACTGACTTTAGATCATAATTTCGAGATTCAGTGCACTGATCATGATCTGACTGATCACAATGCATTGGAACGTGAACTGAAATGACAATTGAGCAAGGTTTACACAGCTTATGATGTTAATATATGGGTGATTAGTTTGTGGTGTTGTGGATCTCATGAATGCAATCTCAATGCAGAAATCAGTCAATAAAAATCCACCCTCTTTTGCATAGGCATAGGTACTTTCTGAATTTGAGAATATCAATTCTACCATTGTGAGTGAGCCAAAGCCAGGAACGTGACTCAGCTGGATTTCTTTCCCATACCCATATTCTACCAATGTGATAGAAATAAAACAGATTATCAAACTAAGTGAGTTGCCATTGTGGCAGAGTTTTCGGAATGACCACCCTGAAAAATTAAGTGAGTCAAATTGTGTTTTGAAAACAGATTTAGAGCACAAAATCTGCCCTTCTGAAAGTTCGTGGGAAACTACTATCCATTTGAAGGTATGAGTTGCCATCTATGATAACCCTATCTATTGGAGTTGGGCTGCTATTAAATTCAAATAATAAATAAACCTGTGTCTAATAAATAACAATAAAAATGTTAAGATTGCAAATGTGTGCATAATAACCATCTAATCCCAATGAGATGAGCTGACTCCACTCATTTTAGCAGAGGATATATGCTGTGGACCTATTGGTCAAATAATTTTGCCTGGTAGAACCAGGAGAAGAATGTTTTCTGCCATTGCTCCCCCACTTTGGAACATTACGCTTCTCAAGATGAGAACTGCCCCCCACACTCTTGGCTTTCCTAAAGGCTCTAAAAATCTGGCTCTGCCAACTGGTTTGGGGTGCCAATGAGAATGTCCCACTTTGGAGATGGTCCCAACTCTACCCATTTTCATACTGGTGCATTTTACCTTGTTGTTGTTTAATTTTAATGTTAAAATTCTTAATCCTGAACATTTACAATATTCTTATCATTTTATATTGTTGTAAATTGCCCAGAGTCTCTTGATGGTGAGATGGCTGGCATATAAATTAAATAAATAAATAAATAAATAATAGAGGCAAGGGAATTCCAAAGCACCAGAAAGAAACAATGGATGGTAACTAACCAAGGATAGAAGCAGTCTAGAACTAAGGAGAACATTCCTACAGGCGAGAGCCATCAACCAATAGAATAGCTTGCCTTTAGAAGCTGTGTGTGCTCCATCGCTTGAGGCTTTCAAAAGGAGACTGAACAACCATTTGACTGAAATGGTTGAGTCTCCTACTTGAAAGGGGGTTGGATCAGAAGACCTCTAAGGTCCCTTCCAACTCTTTTATTCTATGTTCTAACACTATTAGATGTATTATTCCATGTATTACTCTTCTTTAGCTTTCACTTACCTGAGAAGGTGGCAACACATATTGTAAACAAGTGATATGATCTTGGAAGACAAGCAGATTTTTCTGTGGTTGATACCTGTATGGGAGACTACAAGGAATTCCAGAACTATTATCTAGACTGGGGAGTTTTAAAAGCACTCTGGAAAAAGACAGTATTTCAAATCACTTCTATAACACTACCAAGGAAACTGTATAGATATAGTCACTAGAAGTCAAGCATGACTTCAGGGCATCTTCATCTTTCTTCAGATCTCATTGCTCAGAGAATTGGGGAATGAGAACACAATTGGAAAACTATTTCCTTAGATTGGCATTTCTCAGAGTTCCATTGTGAGCTAAAAGAGCATACATATACGATTTACAAAGGTTCTTTTTAAAGTTACATTTAATAAACAAAAGAAAAGGGTAGATTATGGAGTGCGTATGGATGTGCTTGCTTGTGTGTACATCAATTCCATTTTTATTAAGTTTTGAAGCATTCATAGTTTTTGAGAATTGATTAGTTATAGCTGCAGGTAAGAAAATCAGTATAATAAAAAGTTAAACATTCCAGTATAGAGTAATAAAAAATCCATTTTTAATCCATCTGTAATCCATTTTAGGCCCCCTAAAATGGATTACAGCATGAAGATGGGTTTTTAATTTTCTGGTTTGATACTTCAAAGAAGACCTCCTGGGGAAATGTTGTCTTTTCTTCTCATGTGCTTGTTGGTTCCAGAATGAACCTCCTAAGGTTTAGATTAAAGTTACCAACTGTCCTGGAGCACTAATGAATGTAGGAGGCACCTTAAATACCACTTTCTAGCCAAGAATGACAAAATGCAAGGATTATTTGCTTCTTCTTAGGGCCATTCTCTTCATGTCTCTCCATCTAGGCATGAAGCATCCTTCTGCTGATATTTGGAATGTTTCTATATAGAACCTTTCCTACTATCTGGGCCTTCCTAGATCATCTCACATCAACTTATTTAATTTATTTGTTAGAAAGTTCTGTATTCTTCACTTTTATTCTGCAAGCTCACAAGCTAGCATGTTCTCTAATTTTTCTTCATATAATCAGTAGTTATAGCAACTAGATCTAATTACAGCACTCTCTGGATTGTTGACAAGGTAAAAGCATTATTTACACATGGCCCCCAACAATCTGATCCTCATTTTACCAACTTCAGAAAGATGGAAGGCTAAGTCAACCTTGAGTCCCGTGAAGATTGAACTCCAGGATGTGGGCAGAATCTGCAATACTTCACTTTAACCACTGTACCACCAAGACTCATGCTAGATAACATGAACTATGAGATCATGACTGGCCTGAAGTCAGTTAACTTCCAAATCTATGTGTTGCCAGTCCTACTTCAACATCTTAATCACTGCTACACTTGCATTTTCTTTAACTACAGTTATACTTTGGCACTTGACTGCTTCAAAAATTTGTTGAATTTGGTATTCAACATGTTTTGAAGCAGAAATCATGTCCCAGCACTCATCTGTCTCCGATAGTCAATGTGCAAAGAACTAATTGACTTCAGCTGCCTGTGACTTGCTATTTCTTCCAACTGAAATAGTGGGTCATATGATAAGTCATGTGGTTTTCTTGGTATTGGTCACGTCTTCTGGAATGAATTACTGATAAGTATTGAGGTACTACTGTAGACTTTGATAACTTATTTTTTTCCAATGTTTAGGTCTATACTCAAATCAGTCTGAGCCTTCACAACTGGTGGTAAGAAATATGGGGTTTTACTGAAATATCTGAAGTATATCAGGTTTTTATCCCTGTTTTCAAGATTCAGTTTTGCAGCAACAATGTTTATCTACTGAAATCCTGCTTCAGTAGTCTTGTCCAGATGTGTGTCCTTCAGATTAACACTTCATTCACAGCCATCATACTTAAGCACTATATGAGGAAAATCTGCAAGCAAATTAAAATTCTAAATTGATTATATGGATTGTGTTTGCATGAAAAAACTGGATAAAATGTCATTGATTAATTTCTGGCTCTGTATAATGATCTTTGTGTAATTGCCCAATGAAACCTGATGGTTAATGGAATGGGAATCCTTGAGTCTGTTGTATTTGAACAACAGAAACAATCCTCAAGACTTTTTTAGCCTGCAAGTTGGATCTTAATAAACAATTTGGACAACAAATTGTACTATAGTATTGTATAGTATAGTTTCGTGCTAGTGTTTGTTAGTGTTAGTGTTAGGATAGTATTTAGTATAAACTATGCTACTGGAATTGATATAGTAGGCAGCATATAAAACTATGTAAATTAGTGAAATAATCCTGAAGCAGGGTAGAAAATTACCAGAAAAGTATTCTTATCATTAGCAGACGTTCCTTAGCTTATATCGCAGACATTACAGACTTTGCTTCATATGATATTGCAAAAATCAGGAAATCTGAATCTAAGTCTCAATATTATGACCTATGAACTAGATATTTTCTGTAAACAGCAAAATGGCAAGTGTGGCAAGGGTGGGTATGGAAAATAACAGATGGTGTAAGATAAGCACTTATATGCTGAATTGTGCAAAATGACTAATTAGACTTACTTCCCCCTTTTGTAGTACATATGGTATAGCCTGATTAGAAAAAAATGTCCTGGGAAAAGCTGAGATCATGAGCTGCATAAAAGCAACCGGGGGTTCAGAATTTGCCATGCTAATGCTCTGAACCTTTTGTACAAATAAACCTGTATTCTCTTACCCTTCATAGTCTTATGTCCTGACTTGAAAGCAAGATCTGCTGCAACAATCCCAATGTATAAATATGATTGATTGATTGGTTGGTTAGTTGATTGACTGATTGACTGATTGCCATGTTAACTCTTAGTTTTCTATGATGATATGTCCCATCCTGGTCTTTCAGGTCTTCCGGGTGCACCTATCACCACTGTAACTAAGTCCATCCACTTTGTGTGTAAATGTAAGCACCATCCAAAATTACTTTTCACTCCTAACAGAAAATTATCAAGACAAATTAGTCCAAACTGTTGTAAGAAGATGAATAGTTGGAATGGAACATTGTATTCTTTGGAATATGTATTATATAGCTCAACCAAGCAATTGTATGGCAACTTTAAAAGTGATCACACTTTAATACAGTTTTTATTAAATCCATAGTACAGATGACATCAGCTTTTCTTAACCAGAAAAAAAAAAGAACTGGCTGAGCAAATCAAAACTATAGTGATAATAAGACTGCCAGATAACTTTTTCATTTAACATCAGAGAAAGATGAGGAGTTTGGATAGGGTTTTTCTTCTTTAAGTGCCAATTTGTAATTTCTTTGAAAACAGAGTCAGACATTCCATTTTCTTGAGTAAGAGGATTGATTTGATCCTAAAATGATCTTGTAGGATCTACAAATAAACCGAAGGCATTAACCAAAGAAAATATAGATTCAGATTACTCAAGTTCCAAGTCAATAACCTTCTCAAACTAACCTTCCTTACTAGGTTCATATGAAGTTATAAACATAGAGAGTATATTACTGGTTCAACTGTCCTACAGGGAGAAGAAATGATGGAATTCTTTGGCAACTCTGGGAACCAAATGTTGATGACTTTTTATTTCATTTGTTGATGTAAAGCATGCTTACACCATGATAAATTTCACACGGAGAACTGGAATATCTGTCAAGCATTCTGGAAGAAGAATAGTAGAAAATTTAACATGTTAGGAGAGCCAGCCTGAGTTGGTCATAGGTAGGTAGCTATATAAATATTTTAAATATGTAAATAAATGATAGGGCACTTCTGAACAGTGGATTGTATAGATACAAGGTATCTCCTAGCTCTAAGGGTGTCAATTAAGGTAAGACTTTTTGTGTTAAAAGCTTTGACTTCTGTTGTTTGAAACCTATGAGAATCTATTTTTTTTTCTCACAGAAGAGACAGCACTGGACTCATGAGGCACTCTCCCCTCTTAAATAAAAATACAATCTCAGAAATTATTTACAAAGGGCAACAGGAAATTATTTAAACCACAGATACAAGTCAGGACTTTTGCCTGGAATCACCAGTCTTTGCTTTGATCTATGAATCTTTCCAAGTCACTTAATTCTGAATCGGGGGGGAAAAATCTCACTTAAATTCAGGAAGGATAATGAAAAATAATTGCCCATTTTCATATCTGAGGAATGCAGAGAAAGAAAGTTCATTACAATCATTATCTCAATTCTCATAAGTCAAAAAAATGGAGAAATCTAGATCAACTGAAAAAAATATGTTCTTTCAATCTCTTTCTCTCTTTCACACACAATGCCGTCAATTTGTAGAGTAATGGAATATTAAGTATTCTAATAACATTGCCTTTTTATTGTGATTGATCAAAAAGAAATTGGATGTTCTTTGCAGTTCAGACTATTATAGAGAGATAAGTACCTTCTGAAAATTTAGAAAACTTAAAGTGGGCAGTTATATTTAGATAAGCTTTGGCTTTTGCTTATTTGTGTATTTAATAGGAATAAGGCATATGATCTTTCAGATGTTAAACTCCAGCATGTGGCAACAAGGGCTGATGGAGATTTGAATCCAATAACCACTGAAAGGCCAGATATAATAAAGTACAACAGTATTGCAAAGTTTGAGTTGCTTTGCATTTTAACATATTTGTAAGAGGTTTACACTAAAGTTTTAAACTTTAGGTTGTGGTGAGTTTTTTTAATAAAACATAGTAAGAAGAAAATGTTGAATGAATCTTGAATTCCAATAATAATTGACAGACAACAGGTCAGAATGGAAGAAGATAAATGCATAGGGAAATGCAAACCTTTGAGATGTATCTTCCATTACTGCATGACATAATAAAATCCATAGAACGTGTTTATGAGAGCTGCAGAGAGCTGCTCCTCATAGGGAGACTGTCAGAACTAAGGTTTATGCAGTCATCTTATACAGTTGGCAGCTGGGAGTTGAGAAATGTTAACCAAACTCATAGCCAAAATGCAGCTTATATGGACACAAGTTTCATACAAGCATCACTTTCTTAAACACTTTTGAATATAAATAATTTACAATTAAAGAAAGATTTTTGGAGTGGCAATAAGATAATTTGACTTGGTGCATCAATATTCTTCCTGATCTGAAAAGGAAATAGCGTGGAGGGTAAAGATTAAAAACTTTTGTTAAAAAGCTTAACAAGAATTAGGTGTGAAAAAAATTAAAATAAGTAAAGAGTTATTTTGAAAGGCATTTTTAATGAATGAAAGTGATTTAATGAATTGGAATTAAAATAAACAATGAACTGGAC
This sequence comes from Laticauda colubrina, assembly GCA_015471245.1. NCBI lineage: Eukaryota > Metazoa > Chordata > Lepidosauria > Squamata > Elapidae > Laticauda > Laticauda colubrina. The sequence continues at coordinate 13,839,011 of BLBF01000040.1, forward strand.
CTCCATGGGAAATTTTGTTTACAAATTTATTTATTTTTTATAAAACAAAAAATAAAGTTAATATGAGCCACATTGTGGCTATGGAGTGCCAATTCTGTAGCAACAAAAAACAGCAGATGGGAGGAGAGGATCATTAGAGCAGCCTACAGAGAGAGAAATAACATCAGATTTACTTCTTAAAATGCTTGAGGAATTGGGCAAGAAGTTACCTGAATCACTTGATACTAAATTGATTAATTCAATAGATGTTAAATTGATAGATTTTGAAAATAGATGAAAGACTATTTTTCAAGAATAGATGAAAGACTTGTAAAGATGAAAAAAGGAGAGGAAAAATATCAAGAAGATGCTAAGCTCTATAAAAAATGTTTGGAGATGTAAAGCAAATTAATGACTACACGGAGAACCTGGAAAATAAGATGGAAGTTATGGACAGAAAGTTTGGAAGAGAATGAGATAATTTAACAGTACTGAAACTGAAAGGGAAGAATTTTTGGGGGAGCAATTCCAGAGGATTATGCACTGGGTTCCCTTCATAAATACAGAAACTTTTAGAAAGCAATAGCTTTTTTAAATACGGAGAGGGTAGGATAATATAATCAATAAACTAGACCTTTGAGGTTCAGTAAGGTCAATCATACATAATGAGATTTCCTTCTGAACAAGCAGTTACATTCTATACATTTTCCCCACCCATGAATTAAGTCCCCGAACTCTAAAGAAAATCAGAATTCCTGTTTGTTGCTAAGTGACAGCACACACGTTTTTAAACATGTTTTTTCTCTTCTTCATGCATTAATTTCATCTCCTTTTCCTTCTGTCCCACAGTATAGTCATATATCAGTTTAAGTGATGAGCTCAGTTAATGAAAATTGAAAAATGTGGCAGTTCAAAATATCTGTTAACATTTGCATAATTCAAAATGTTTTCAGCTGTAGAGCAGGGTGACTGTGATCAGAGTTTTCTGTGGTTCACAGGTTTTGATAGACATACAGTACAAAATATTACTTCAGATTTTTTTTTAAATAGTATCTGGTTTTGATTTTCCAGTCATACTCCTTAGCAGAACCAACAAGATTATTTATGGCTAAAGAAGCCAAGTTATCTCTTTTGTCCATTTCAGGACATGGCATTCTTGTGATTCTAAACCAGGAGTGTTTACAAGCGTCACAGCGTCACAGCGTCGTCACATGATGTATCGGAACTTTTTTCCACTTTGCTAAACCAGGTGGGGGCATGGCCAACCCATGACACATCCAGTCACGGGTTTGACAGCCCTGTTCTAAACTGTAGAGTGACTGAACTTGAAAATGAACTAGCAGAAGTATTTTCTGTTAGGCTACATATATGTCCTCTGTAACATGAGATAATATTTTGTAATGAATAATTGGGACCGGGAATTTCTGTTCCTAAGTAAGTGAAGTGCAATGTCATGTGACCATTGTGTTAGCAATGGCAATGGCAATTTCAGGAGATCCCATTGTCATTGTTAAGCAAGAATCATGGGCCACTGAATAAGGATCTCACAAGTTCCTGCCAATTTCCCACAAGTAAAAACCAGTAGGAAATCACAAGTTCCAGGTCAGCAGCTTGCTGGAAGACTATGCATAGATGGCCACCACAGCTCAGTATTAATGTAGCCAGGCCACAGATGGCTTCTGCCAGACTGAAAGGGTGCAAGTGACAGACCAGAGTGAATTGTGACCTTCATGGTTGGCTTCCCCATTGACTTTGCTCGTGGGAAGTTGGGAGGGCAGGTTGCAAATGGTGATGACATGACTGGATCACTGCAACCTTTATAAGTGCAAGCCAGTTCCAGAAACAACTTGATGACATCACATGATTGTGGGAATACTGAGGACTTCAAGGACTTATAAGTTCATTGGGCTCTTTTGTAACTTTGAATGATCAATAAATGAGTGGCTGTTTACCAAGAGCTACCTAGATAGGTTTATTTATTTCTACACCTTGCCTATTTCTGAATTTAGACCAAGGGTCTGCCAACTTGGCAAGTTTAAGACTTGTGGACTTCAACTCCCAGAATTCCTGAGCTAACATGACTGGAGGAGGAATTCTGGGAGTTGAAGTCCACAAGTCTTAAAGTTGTCAAGTTTGAAGACCTATATTTAGACAATTCCCCCTACGTGAGTGAATTTAGCAAATGAAGGGGGGGGTCTGTTTGATAAAATTGCTGCATTTCAACCTCATCTTTGGTGTTGAGTGGACAACACACACATCTCATCTTCTTCTAGAGCACTGTTTTTTGTTGTATAATGTGGAGTTCAGGTCAACAACAGATGTAACATCAGATCAATAGAATTGGAAGGGACCTTTTTGGTCATCTAGTTCAACCCCCCTGCCCAAGCAGAAGACCCTACACCATTTCTGACAAATGACAACCCTATCTCTTCTTGAAAGCCTCCAGTGATGAAACTCCCACAACTTCTGAAGGCAAGCTGATCCATTATAGTCAACAACTAACAAGCCTTCAGCATTACTCAATCCAACCCAGGTTTGCTCATGTTTCTTTATTAAACCATAAATCTTCAATGGTCAGAACTGTCTAGGTCCATTATAATTGGCAGTCCTCCTTCCTTCTTTTGAGAGGGTAAAATTTTACCTCTGAGTCTGTGCTAGCATCTGTATATATCTTCTCTCTCTCTCTCTCTCTCTCTCTCTCTCTCTCTCTCTCTCTCTCTCTCTCTCTCTCTCTCTCTCTCTCTCCCTCCCTCCCTCCCTCCCTCCCTCCCTCCCTCCCTTTCTCTCTCTCTTTGTGTTATGCAACTGACAAAAATATAAATAAATAAATAAATAATGCAGAAGCTTCCTAGGATTGCAGCTTCCTGTGCTACTCTTTATCAGCAAAAACTAGCACACAGCATTTGTTTGGGTTTCTCTGTAAATACATGAACAGCAAGCAGGAAGCCTTGGCTGTACACAAGCTGTCACAGCTACCATTTCTGCTCATGGCAAACTAACTTCAAAAGTGACTCATCATTTGTGCATTAATGTTTTACATACATTTCATGCCAACTGAAATGGCCCTTCCTGTGGGTCTTCTCAATTTAACAGTAATTGGGGCTCTGCAGAATAATGGGGTGGAGAGGATGGAACTGTCCAGAATTTTTTTTTTAAGATTCTAGCTTCCAAAATTAAAATCAGATCATATTTTCTCAAGAGATAAGGCTTTGATCATTGGTATCTGGTTAATGGTTAGCCTCCAAATGTCACAAGTACAGAATTGAGAATGCATGTAGCAATTATCTCCTATTCAATGTGTGTCAAATGTATACACGATAGAAATTTTAGAAAACTAATGGGAAATGAGTGGCGCAGTAGCCTAGAGATGAAGCTCTCACCTCAAAATCAGGAGGCTTTGAGTTCAATCCTAGGTAGCAGCAGCTATTTCTCTCTCTGGGTGCAATGAGTCTGCTGCATACTCTGCATAGACATCAGGAAGGGCTTCTGGCCAGTAAATACTTGAGCTCCATTCAATCACCCCAACTCCACCCTGATGCAAGGGATTACAGAGTACTTAAAAGAAAAAAATGGAGAAATATTGAATAGACTTCTCATCTTATATAATTAAGGCAGGCCTCTCATACTATAGACATAAATGCCTAATATTTCCTTCCTGCTATCTTTGATCTTGTGCCTTTAACTGCCAATTTATTATTTCTTCCTCATAAAGATTTCTCTTTCCTCCCCAATACTTGCCAATATTTGTAGTTTGCAGTGCTGTTCCCACCATCTTCCTTCTTTCTGCAAAATGCTCCTATGTTCTTTAACATATTAACATCTTATGTGAGGAATGTTATGATGTTTGAACCTTGGTTTTATTTTCTAAAAACTGTGATGCCATGTTACACTGAAATTTGCATATAATTTCAAGCCATTGCTTCTTCTAGGAGATTGTTGTCTCAACTTCAGTTCAATCTATGTGCAGTTCTCTTTAAGTCTCCTATGTAGATATTAATTTGGTTCAATGGTATTCAGGTTTTGAAGGTCACCCCAGATCAAATCGGTGCTGCCATCTAGCAATACACGCAGTTAAAGAAGTTTCAAGTTAACCTCAGTGTTGTCTTCTTGGAGAGAAATGCAGTCTTACAACCACAATTAGGATCAGAATTCCCATTGCTAAGCAAGGCGGTTATTAAGTGAGTCATGCTTTAAGCCCATGTCACACTGAACCAATGGAAGCAAAGAGGATGTAAAATGGAAAAAAAACCTTGCCATCCGTTGGAAAACGCGATGTACTCACTGCCCCCGTTTGGCTTCCTCTCTATCCATCCAGCATCCGTTTATGGACGTTTCATCCGCTCCAAAAGTTTTGGGCTGCCCAAAACTTTTGCGTGGAAAATGTATCCAGTTTGTCCATTCTGCATCCGCTACGCATCTGCTACGCATCTGTTACGCATCCGTTATATCTGCTGGGCATCTGCTACACATCCGCGCAACTCGCATCTGCCTGGATGCAGGGAGGAAGCGGAACGGACGCAGAACGGATGCAGAACAGATGCCTAGCAGATGCAGACCGGAAACAAAGCGTTTAAAACGGAAAAAACGTTTGCAGAGGAGACCTATCTCGGATATTAAGGATGTCTAGAGGATGCCTAGTGGAAAACCTATACTGCCTATAAAAAGGGGGAGCAACTCGCCTGCATCTCACTTTCAGAACACCAGCCCAGGGGTGCAGACCTCTTCAGCCTTCATCTGGCTCTTCCTCTTCCACAGCATCCAGTCATGTCCACCGTGGATTGTAACAAACTCCTTTCAGCAGCCACCTTCGTTCTGCAACAGTGCGAAGCCATCTGCAGGCTCTGTGAACTCTACTGCGAGAAGAAAAGGAGCCACCCAAAAAGAGTCTGGATCCGAAGATGGTTCACCAGAAGAGCAGAGGACGGACTGTACAACAAGCTGATGGTGGAACTCAGGAGCGAAGACACTCGGCCATTCCAGAACTTCATGAGGATACCTCCAGCCATGTTTGATGAAGTTGTGCAGCGGCTGACACCCAGATTGACCAAGGCAAACACCAGCTTCTGGCTCAGCCTGGAACCTGGGCTCAAGGTGGCACTCACTCTGCGCCACCTGGCCTCAGGGACCTCCTACAGGAGCATGCAGTATAGCTGGAGGGTGCCATCCAACACCATCAGCATTGTGGTCAGAGAAGTGGTGCAGGCCATCATCGAAGAATACAAGGAGGAGCTCCTCCAGTGCCCCTCCACTGAAGAAGGCTGGAAGAAAGTTGCAGAGCAGTGGTATCAGAAGTGGAACTTACCATACACCTCAAGGAGGAGCTGGAAGGCAACCTCATTGTGGGCTTCCCAGATCCAGAACCCCTGCCCAACGACACACAAGATGTGCCCCACTTCATCATGGGGGATGACGCCTTCTCCCTCACTACCTACCTCATGAAGCCCTACACTTCCAGACTCCTCACCCGTGAAGAAAGGATCTTCAACTACAGGCTGTCCAGGGCAAGGCGGGTGGTGTAGAACACCTTTGACATCCTGGCCAACAGGTTCCAGGTACTTCTCACCACCATGCAGCATTGCCCAGAGACCGTGAGGAGGATCATGGAAGCTTGCTGCATCCTGCACAATCTCATGCACACCCGCTACCCAGTCTTGCAGAACAGGCTCATGGACCTCCAACAAGGCAATGGGGACATGGAGCCTGGGGAATGGAGGCAAGGGCGAAACCTGATAGACACTCAGGATGTGCAAGGCCCCAACAGAGCCTCACGTGAAGGGAAGAAGCAGCGCAACCTCCTGAAGCACTGGTGCAACTCCCCAACTGGAGCAGTGGAATGGCAAGACAGGATGGTAGATGCTTAATGGATGCTTCCTTCAGCCTGTCTCATCACACAGATGAGATTGGGCCATGTATGTTTGGTTGGCCTACAATGAACAGGGCGTTTAATAAAGAGTTGTGTTTATGTTGACATGTGTGGATAATTATTACATTATTATTGATAATAAAGGGCCGTAGATGTGGCACCTGGGAGGGTGGACCATACAGTCCCACTATGCTTGCACTGGAGGTTTATCTATTCCACTGCTATCCTAACCAATCCCACAGCTATTACCCATCCCACAAGTATCCTAACCCATTCCAAAGCTATCCTTACCCATCCCACAAGCATGCAAAGGCTTAAACCATTTCTAAAAGTTTCCACCAAGACATTATAAAAAAAAAAAAGAAATGAAGCAAGGGTGTGAATCATAAATAGACTTTATTAACAACAAGCTATAAAACAAAAAAGAGTCTCTGGCACTCCTCTTGGTCGCTCAGTCTCAGGGGTGAAGGGTGCAGGTGCTGTGGAGGTGGCTGGTGCTGGAATACTTGTCATCAGCTCCTCCAGAAGCAGAAGCAGCAGAAGCCCCAGCCCCAGAAGAGTGAGCCCGTGCTGCAGAAGCCCCAGCAGAACCAGAGTGAGGGCCAGGGGGCGGGATGGTAGCCCTGTCCCTCTTGCCAGGGCTGGCAGCAGATGGCTGAGGCTTGCTGTGCTTCCACATGGTTGTGGGGTTGCTGGCTGGCAGGGAGGCTGGCAGGAACCAAGGCTGGCAGGAAGGCAGGCAGGAAGGCAGGCAGGCAGGCACCAAGACTGGCACCAAGGCAGGCACCAAGGCTGGCAGGAAGGCAGGCAGGAAGGCAGGCAGGCAGGCACCAAGACTGGCACCAAGGCAGGCACCAAGGCTGGCAGGGAGGCAGGCACCAAGGCTGGCAGGCAGGCAGGCAGGCAGGCAGGCAGGCACCAAGGCTGGCAAGCAGACATGAACCAAGGCTGGCAGGAAGGCAGGCAGCAAGGCTGGCAGGCAGACTGGCTGGCAGCAAGGCTTGCAGGCAGGCTGGCAGCAAGGCTGGCAGGGAGGGTGGCAGCAAGGCTACCAGGGAGGCTGTCAGCAAGGCTGGCAGCAAGGCTGGTAGGCAGACATGCAGGCAGGGGAGGCAAGGCAGCCAATCCGTCCGGCAGCAGGTCTTTCCTCTGAATGGCGACCTGCTTCCGAGCTACTTTCATTATATCCGCGGGGCTGACGCAATGCACCCTCCCCGCATGCGCAATTAATGCCAGGCATCCATTTGGCTTCCGCTGTGCATCCGCTGTGCATCTGCTGTGCATCCGCTTCATCCGTTCCGCGTCCACTGTGCATCCGCTGTATCCGTTCCACGTCCGCTTTGCTGAGGCCCCCCAGAAGCCTAGCGGATGTGTCATCCGCTCCCATCCGCTTCCATCCGCTGGGCTTCCGTTCCGCATTCACTTTGCATCCGCCCTGCGTCCTCCCCGCGTCCGTGTTATCCGCTCCAGTTATGCAAATTTTTACCCCTTTTGAGAGCGGATAACAACGGATGGAACATTTTGCTCGTCCATTGTGTCCTTTTTGCATCCGTTGGGCAGTGTGACATGGGCTTTATTTTACAACTTTTTGTAAACTTGGAACTTACAACTGCATTCAGTTTTGGTCGCCATGATGTAAAAAGATGTTGAGACTGCAGAAAGAGTGCAGAGAAGAGCAACATAGATTATTAGGGGACTGGAGGCTAAAACATATAAAGAATTGGGTATATCTAGTTGGATGAAAAGAAGGATTAGGGGTGACATGATAGCAGTGTTATAATGTCTCAGGGATTGCCACAAAGAGGAAATCAAGCTATTTTCCAAAGCACTGGAGGGCAGGAGAAGAAGCAATGAGTAGAAACTAATCAAGGAGAGAAGCAACCTAGAATTAAGGATACATTTCCTGACAGAACAATTAATCAGTGGAACAACTTGCCTCCCGAAGCTTTTAATGCTCCAACACTGAAAGTTTTTAAGAAGAGATTGGATAACCATCTGTCTGAAATGGTGTAAGGTTTCTTGCCTAAGCAGGAGGTTGGACTAGAAGACCTCCAAGGTCCCTTCCAACTCTTCTATTCTATTCTATTCCATTCCATTCCATTCCATTCCATTCTACATGTAACTTTTTGTCATAGTTTTTTGTCAGATAGATAGATAGATAGATAGATAGATAGATAGATAGATAGCAATATATTCATGCAGATGCTATTTTGTAATTAAAAGCACTGTGTGCATGTTTTAGCTCATGAAATAGGAAGAAACAATACATTAAATGACTAAATGAACTCACAATATGAGAGAATTTGCATGTAGGAAAGAAAGTACTTTTCTATTGATATTGTATTTAAGAAATATCAATATTTTTCTTCCCGTTTGAGAACAGAGCTAGAAAAGATGATAGTCCAGATGGGTTCCATTGGTAATTAAAATTTGGAAGGCAGTTTGATAGTGAAAAAAGCAGTGTTCTAAAAGAAATCATATGACTCTGGTATGCTATTAACTGCACACAAATAAAATTCTTCTAATTAGGGAGAAATGACAAATTCATTTGGCCCAAATTTCTACTTTAGAAGAACCAAAAAGGACAAGATATTCTAAAGTCTGACATTTACAGAATATAGTTTCATGGTTCATAATTCCAAAAATTTTCATGCACATAAAGTTGCACAAAAATGGATTATATTGGGAAAAAATTAGCAGCTAAAAAAAAGAAAGAAACTGAACAAAATGAAAAGGGACAGATGTGCATACCCTGATAGTGACACCATGAAAATGAGCCTGAGTGAGGTGTGTGTAGCAGCATACTGAGTAAACAGATTGAAAGGAAGAGCAAATTTGAGAAAGTCATGGATGGAAGATGGTGGTAAGATCTTCAGAAAGAGAGAAGTGAGAGGTTTTAAAAAGCAAAAATATTTCCGGCGAGATATGGAAACAAAAATAATTTTACAAAAATAGAAAATTATGGAGAAGTAAAATAATTCCACACTATATGACATTGCATGCCATGCCATACCATACCATAGTAAATGTTGTAAATTAGTTTTACATGTGCCTTTCTGTTTTTTTAAATATTTATTAAAATTATATGCTGCCCATTTGCCTAGGGGCAAATCTAGCAATAGCAATAGCACTATCCCAGATACTACCCATACACTTTACAATGTCAGCATATTTCCCCCAACAGTTTGGGTCCTCATTTTACCAACCTCAGAAGGACAGAAGGCTAAGTCAACCTTGAACCCTTCGGGATCAAACTCCAGACTGTGGGCAGAGTTAGCCTTCAATACTGCATTCTAATCAGTGCTCTTATGTGGCTTACAATAAATAAAGACAATAATATGAAACATTAAAGCATTGAAACAATAAATAGTAACACTAATATTAATTTAATAGAGACAAAGTTGGGAAAGAAGGGAGCAAGATGAACATGGGGAGGAGATGGGAGTCTTATATTAGTCCAGGTGTCAAACTTGATTTCATTGAGGACTGCATCAGGGTTGTGTTTGACCTCAGGGGCAGTGGGCTGCAGAGGGCTGCAGGAGGCCATCATGGCTAAAAATGGAACTCATGGGGGCTGTGCATGGCCCCCTAAGCTCTGTTTTCAGTGGCAGAGGTACTGCAGACCAGTCCTTTGCTATTTCCAGGACAGCCCCATGAGCCAGATCAAAGCATCCTGTGGGCCTTGAGTTTGACAACCCTGTCTTAGTCCATTAGCCCACCTCCAGAGTGATGCATCCCCATTGGGCCCTAGACCAGCTAGCAGAGTGAGATCTTCAGGCCATTTTGGAAGGCCAGGAATGAAATTTACTTTAATGTAGAGAGTAAAAGATTCACCTCTACTCATTTTTGCATCTCCTTTCTTGAGAAGTAAGCTTGAACTGCAACCTTGAACTTTGGTTGTAGGCATCCTGCTGTTTTAACAACTGGATCCATTGATTTACAAAGTTTTGGAGAATGACTCTAATGCAAAGTAGATATGAGGTTGGATTTACATAACGTGGTAGCCCAGAGTAAAAGGTCATTGAATTGTTTGGATTTTATCCCATGATAATAACTCACATATTATTTTACTGTCATGTATGAACTGGACTTTTGCAGTTAGCTGTAATATTGTAGGATTTATTTTGGGCATAATGACACATGAAATGAAGACAAAATGATTTTTGGTTCATCATAGTTTATCATTTAATATGTTCTACGAGTACAGCCTAGAATTGATTTGATAAATAGAGTGACCGATTTGATCGATAGAGTGCCTGAAGAACTCTGGACTTAAACTCATGACATTATTAAAGATGACACAAACACAAATACCTCAAAATGCAAAAAGCAACAGAAATCAAAATGGCTGTTTTTCTGACATACTGAAAATTATGAAGAAATGAGAAAGGAAAAGATAACAGAGAAAAAGGAAAATGTACAGCTAATTAAACATTGAATTCAAGAGATGAACAAAAGACATGGAGACATATCTAAGCAAGTAATTGAAATAAATTGAGGATAATTTCAAATTTATTACAGGAAGGACAAAAGACTTTTTTATTAAGAGATAAGTGAGGTAAAAAGCAAAGAAAGCAAAGATATTGTAGAAAAGATGGACTAAATATATAGAAGATTTTTTAAGATATCCCAAAATAAAGAATATTTATAAAGATGTTATTTTGATTGGAACCTGCCCAGATATCAAATAGGCAGAGATTTGGGAAGATGGCAGAATTTGCAGAAATAGATAAACAACAATTTTTAATTAAGGAGGAAATAGGCCTATTTTTATAAAAGATTAGAAACGCTTTATGACTTTTTACTGAAAATGGATAAAAATGAACTAGATTTTTTTCTGGATTTACCAACTAATAGGGCTGAGTATGAGGAGAAGGGAGCCATCTTAAGTAATTTAGAAGAGGGGAAACAGTTTTAAATATATTTATAATTACTATAAAGTAGATAGGAAGTTTTCTTTCTTTAACTTTGAGATAGATTGTTTTCAATGCCTTCTTTATTTTTTATTTCTTTCTTGCTCTATTTCCATATTATTTTGCATTTGTCTTTGTATATATATATATATATATATATTTGTTTTTTTAAGTTATCGCGGGTACTTACATGTGTGCTGTTCAGCTTCCTTCGGGTATTACGTGCCTGTGTATACAAATACATGTTGCCCTGAGTGTGTCAGGAGAGAAAGAAAAACACCATTTTGGACACAGAAAACCTTTTGTAGAAGACAGGCAAGAAGCAAGCTACAGATAACGTCATCCATCATCATTATGCATTTTGCTCTATTGAAATGGCCCATCCTGCATTGGGATGAACAGGAAATACAGACCAAATTAGCTTAGTTCAAAACTTCACAAGGATAGTATGAGTGGCAAGGAAATCAAGAGTTGCCTGCTGCTTAGGAGAAAGACTATGGAAAAAAAGTTGATATGCAGAGACACTAACAGTATTGTCAAAGCCATGCTATTTTTTTCCCTAGTAGGAGCATATGGTTGTGAAGGATGAACCAAAGAAAGGCTGCTGAACAAAGGAAAATTGATGCATATAAAGTGCAGCACTGGAGGAAGTTGCTGAAAATAGTTTGGATTACAAGAAGCACAATTCGTTAACAGCTAAATGAAGTAAATCCAGAAAGTTCACTGATATGGAATTTCTTATATGGAAGCTAAAACTTAGCACAGTATTTTAGACATGCAAAGTAAAGGCACAAGTCAGAGCAGAAGACCTTGCTGGTGGGAAAAATGGAAGGCAACTGGGAAAGAGACCAACCAAAAACAAGGTGACTGCATTCAGGTAGTCCTCAATTCAGCCCACATTTTCTGCTGCTAAGTGAGACAGCTGTTAAGTGACATTTACAACCATTTTGTGACCTTTCCTGCCCTGGTTAGTAATATGGTTGTTAAATGAATCTGGCTTCCTCATTGTCTTTGCTTATCAGCAAGTCACAAAAAGGGGATTGCATGAGCAACCATCTTAAACATGAACCAGCGGCCAGTTTTCTGGATTTCGATCAGGTAACCATGTGGATGCTGCAATGGACACAAGTGTGAAAAATGGTCATAAGTCACTTTTTGCAATGCTGTTGCAACTTCAAATGGTCAGTAAATGAAGGGTTGTAAGTTCAGGACTACCGATGCGACCTATCAGCTTCCAAAACCTAAAGGTGCAGTTATTGACAGATACCCCTGGTAACATGATGTCCAAAGTTCATGAAGACTCAGAAACAATAGAATATAAAGTATTCAAGGAATAATGATGACAAGAACCTATGAGAAAGAGAGCGGGAGGGAGGGAGGGATAGATGGATGGATAGATGATGGATAGATAGATGATGGATAGATAGTGGATGAACAGACGGACGGACAGACAGACAGACAGACAGACAGACAGACAGACAGACAGACAGAC
>BLBF01000040.1:13851267-13875941 GCA_015471245.1 Laticauda colubrina
GACAGACAGACAGACAGACAGACAGACAGACAGACAGACAGACAGACAGACAGACAGATAGAATTCTTTATTGCCCAAATGTGATTGGACACACAAAGAATTTGTCTCCAGTGCATAAGCTCACAGTGTACATAAACAGCAAATAATATGTCATAGATCATTATCATACTTATACTGATTATGTACAGTATAATTGTGACAATACTGCAAACAGAACAGCCCCGTCTGACTCGGAGCCTTCCAAATAATTAAGATTTATGCTTCCCTAATATTCAGCAAGTATAATCATGACCATACTGCTTGAGGATTGGATGAGCTGTAACTCATCCAATCTGGAAGCCAAATGTTTAGGAAAGGCATCAGAGAACATTTCTTCAGTTATGGAAGTGATGGAGAAGGTTTTTTTTTTTTTTTTTAAAAAGAAACCCACAATTTTCACTCCCTCATCCTTACTCGGTTTTAATTAATCATAAAAAGCCTGTCAGAAAAGATAATGTGCCCGCCCCTATTATAATAATTTAAATTATTCACAAAAAATCCCACTTTTGCACTCTTAGGATATCAAAGCAGTCTGACAATTGTTGCACCGACACAGCAATTCACATATGTAACCACCTTTTAAAAGGAGATTCTGATCTATACAATTAGTAAAAAAAGGATTCAAATCCAGATTAAATAGAGGTCTTAAATAAAGGTACTTTTCTGACAGAGAAAATTCTGACACTTCCTCTGAAATATTTTCACATTATCACATTTCTTATTTCCATATCTGAAAAGTCAAGACTGACAAAATGCAAAGGGGAGCTTTCTGGCTGTCCTTAGACTCTGCCTGACATTATTATTCATGCTTTGTACTCATCTTCAGTGAATTTGTACTGTTTTTATCTCTTTCAGGAGAAATGATGCAGGGAAAAGCTTTGAACATATAGAACAGTGTTCCTCAACATTAGCAGCTTTAAGATGTGTGGACTAGAACTCCCAGCATGCTGGCTGGGGAATTCTAGGAGCTGAAGTTCATATATCTTAGTGTTAAGAAGCACTATTTAGAGAATGTCTGAAAGTATGTGAGTAATAATTGTGTATTTTTTTTAATGGAAGACTAGAGTCCCTACTCCCTACTCAACACAGGAGCATCCAGTGATTCTGGAAGACCTGAATATATCTTGTTGTATTTCCTTGGCTTTTCCTGTATGTGTTAAAGAAAGACAGAAAATTCTGCCCATTGGTTGTTCTAATTGGAATAATGGGAGTAGAAATTCTTTTTGAGATCTCAGTGTTGTACGCAAAGACCCAGCAAGCTTCACCATGGGTTAACTTCTGTTTCCTTTATGAGTTTTGACAGGATAACAGCTCTAACAGATGCATGGATTTTGTGTTTTCAGCTGAAAGGTTTCCAAAATTTATCCAGTATCATTGGGTGATGCAACGATTCAGTTATCCCAACCTCTTTTGCTTACTGTGACTTATAATTGGAGTATATTACAGAATGCAGGTCAGACTAGTGTAGAGGCAGAATTTATGAATCACCAAATTAAATCCAGCATTCCATGGTTTTAGTCAATGGCAAACGTGTCAAACTGGATCATGTCATGTGATATATTGTGATGTGTCGTAATGTTTTTTGCCTTTGCGAAGCCGGGGTGGGCATAGACTGCACATGATGCATCTGTTGGCTGCCAGTTTGACAGGCCTGGTCTATGGGCTGTGAAGAGAAGTCAAATTCCAGACAAGCCACATGGCATAATTTTTTTTACTATGCCTGAACCTTCTTCCTATATTCAGTAGTCTTCCTCACATAAGTCCATAACAGTAGGTTCCTTTGGCTATCAGAGTACAAGTTGGGGTGGAAGATATCATCAACATTTGCAATGGTTCTACTTCATGTATTTAAATGTTTATGCCTGCCATCTTTCCTGTAAGGTGATTTTGGGAGGCATTCATACAGTAAGTACTATCCATTCTGTTTGCGCTTGCCCATTGAACAGTGTATTCTAAAGGGCATAAGCAGAGGTGGTATTCAGCAGGTTCTGACATGTTCTGGGGAACCAGTAGTGGAAATTTTGAGTAGTTTGGATACCACCTCTGACTGCCCCTGCCCCCCAACTAGTCTATGCCTCCCAAGTCCCAGCTGATTGGCTGGGTCTTCTTTGTTGCCCTGCACAGGAGAATGGAACTGGAAAGCAGGTTAGTGGGGTGGGGAGGGAATGGGATTTTGCAGTAACCTTCTTCCTGGAGGAGGGTGGGGATGGATATTTTGTATCCTTCCCCTGCCACGCCCACCAAGCCACACTGACCAAGCCATGCCCACCAAGCCATACCACACCCACCAATCCATGCCCATAGAACTGGTAATAAATTGTAAATAAAAAGTAATGGATGGAAACTAATCAAGGAGAGAACCAACTAGAACTAAGAAGAAATTTCTTGACAGTGAGAACAATTAACCACTTACCACTTTAGCTTCAGAAGTTGTGGGTGCTCCATCACTGGAGGTTTTCAAGAGGAAATTGGACAGGCATTTGTCTGGAATGGTATGGTATAGGATCTCCTGCTTGAGCAGGGAGGTTGAATTAGAAGACCTCCAAGGCCCTTCCAACTCTGTTATTCTGTTAAATAATTAATAGTATGTTAAATATTTATTCACCTTAGGAGGGAGATATGGGAATTCTTTTCCAAAATAGTGTGTGTAGAAGATGGGAAGAGGACGTCTTACGTGATCAAACTGCCTTTTCCTGTCTTTACATTTCTCAATAAATCATTTGCTTGCAGTTTTCACTTTTTTACCTTCAAGAAATCAGATGACTGGGCTATGTTCCATAATCTTCTGATTCATTCCCAAACTTGCTCCTTTAAGATGCAATGATACAAGTATGCACAGAGATCTATTTTTTATGTTAACAAAAAGGAAAGTAGAAGTAGAAGAAAAACAAAGAATAAATGCATTCTCCTTTCAGCAGAGCTAGCAAAGTAAAGTAATCTGGCCCATCTTCCCATTTACAATTTTAAAGTATTTTTTTCCACTCATAGTGAAAGAGAGAAAGGGGGGGGAGGAGAAACCATCTCTTTCACAAGTAGGAAGCCTTTGACCAGGCTTTAAAAAAATATAACTATTGATTTTAGTATAATTATAACTATTGAAAATTGATACAATTTTCAAAATGTTGTCACTGTGAATTTAAAACTTACCTTTCCCATCGAAGCAGAATTCAAGGAAATAATAATAATTTAAAAAGAAAACTCCCAATACAGGGAAGTGCACTCAGCAATGGAAAGAAAGGTAGAAGAGAAGCATGTTCTTTGTGCTTCTGTCCATGCATTCAGATGCTTGGCAGCTGACATTAAGGAAAAGCAGATGGGAGTCATTCACAAACAAAATAAAAAGAATTTCCCTGTACTAAACAATATATTTGTTTTGAGAGTATTTTTGTTCAGATGGTTCATCTGACGTTTTTCCTCTTTATGTGTTGTTGAGCAAACAATGCTACAACTATCCATCTACTTATTTGCTATGTTGTAGGCTGCCCAATAATACACAAATGGGACAAAAAGACAGTTGTCCTCACTTTTACCTGTTAATTCAATTTATATTTCAATTTGATATGGAATTTCATTTGGCTACCATTTAGTTTTGAGTACCAAAAAAAAAATATCCAGCATTCTGTAACTTTCAAGTACATAATAAGTACCTGAGGTGATGCAGCTAACAGTGGATATATTTCTACCAACCCCATCATGTATGTTAGCTGAGAATAAAACAGATTTTCTCCCACACTTTATTTATGTAATGTAATTCTCTGCAATGCCCATAACAACCATGCTGATCCCCTTAAATCGGTTTTTCTCAAACTTGGCAACTTTACAAAGGGTGGACTTCAATTCTTAAAATTCTCCAGCTAGCATTCTCCCTGAATTCTGGGAACTGGAATACCAGCAGAAGATAGACTTATGATACAGAAGGATCTTGACAGACTTGAACATTGGGTGCAATCTAATAAGATGAAATTCAATGGTGAAAAAAATAAAGTTCTACATTTAGGCAAGAAAAACCAAATGCACAGGTACAGTATAGGTGGTATATCGCTCAACAGTAGTAACTGTGAGATGGTTCTTGGAGTCCTAGTGGACAATCACTTAAATATAAGCAAGCAGTGTGCTGCAGCTGTCATAAAAGCCACCGTGGCTCATAATAATAATAAATAAAAACTTTAAACATAATAATAAAAACTTTAGATTATTTTAAGTGCTCAGGTTAGTAATGTTGTGTTGTCCATGCTACAATTCCCCCAAAATTTCACTGCATAGGAAAAATTTGCATCAACCTACCAAATATCTTGTCAACTCTTTTTGAAATAGCTTCAATTGCATCATAGGTCATTTTTTATTTGAGAATAGATTTGTCTGAGCCCAGATAACATTTTTTTTGGAGGAAGGGGTGTTATTGCTGTTGTTGCTAAGCAGGTGCAGATTCAGGAGACAAAGTGGAGTGCTCAAGAAAAAATGAATGCAATTGCAACTCTATAGATTTCAGAACAATACTGCCTTGGCAACAGATAGCACATGTGCCAGTGATATTTCATTAAGATTCCCAGTTTCTTAAAAAATAAATTGTTTATTTCTTTACATCAAGTCCAACAATGAACAGAGAAGACAAAGCAGCAAATACAGTTGCACCCACAAAATAATAGATTATTTAAAACAAGCTATGCAATTTGAAGATCAAAAATAATAGAAAAAAAATAACATTACCTAGATGAAATTGAAGCAAATTAATAGGAAAAAATCTGAGGTTTAAATTATGCTTGTTATAATAATTGTGAGCCACAGCAAGTCTCAGCTATATACTTAGAAAGTGGTTGGGCAATGGACAGTGTAGTGATTCAAACACCACCTTTGACACAGGAGACTAGAACTTGAATCCTGATTGGTATCTACCTCATCACGAAAGTCCACAGGCAAAGAGTCTCTAACACTTCACCTGCCTATCTCAAATGTGAAATGACATGAAGTAGAAGAATTTTTCTGCCCAACGTCACCCAGATTAACAAAATCCATGTGAAATATTGGGGAACCAGGACAATCTGAAATAAGTGGGCTACTGGAACAAACCATGTATGGATAAGACAGAAGAACCTCAAATTAATGGAATGCTACTACAACAGTAGACTTAATAAGAGGAAATACGTGAAACACATGAAGCCATGCCATGGCAAGAAGATCCTGCTTGGGATGTACCATTGACAGCTGAGGTGGCCAACATTGGAAAATCCTACCACTGGCTGAAAAGGACCGGACTAAAAGACAGCACTAAGGAAGCACAAGAATACACATTAAGCACCAGGTCCATAGAAGTAGAGGTCCACCACACATATGTTTCATGTATTTCAGATTGTCCTGGTTCCCCAATACTCCATATTGACTTGGTTAATCTGGATTATGTCAGGCAGCATAAATCTTCCATTTCATGTCATTCTCACATTTGAGACAGGCAGGTGAAGTGTTAGAGGCTATTTGCCTGAGGACCATGCTAGTAAAGCCCATGTCACACTGCACCAACGGATGGAAAGAGGATATAAAACGGACAAAAAAGCTTGCCATCCGTTGGTTAATGCGATGCATCTGTTCTGTACTCACTGCGTGCGTAATTCATATGTTCTATCCGTCCAGCATCTGTCTACTGAGATTTCATCCGCTCAAAAAGTTTTGAGCTGCACAAAGCTTTTTGAGCAGATGAACTTTCCTCCGTGTCCATTCTACATCCGCGACACATACGGGGAACAAACGTTCTACGTCCGTTACATCTCCGCTGTATCTGCTCGGCATCCGCTCTGCATCCGCGCAACTCACATCTGCTCCAGCGGAAAACGGAAAGAGGGAGGAAGTGAAATGGACGTGGAACATCCGCGCAGCATTAGTAGCACGGACATAGAAAGGATGTAAGCGGATGCAGCTCACATATAAAGCATTATAACTGAAAAAACGTTCGTATAGGGGACGTATCTCGGATATTTAGGATGTCTGGAGGATGTCTAGAGGATGCAGAAGGACACCTAGCGGAAAACCTATATTTCCTATAAAAAGGGGGAGGAAATCACCTGGATCTCACTTTCAGTCCAGCAGCCCTGGTGTGCAGACCTCTTCAGCCTTGCTCTTGCTCTTGCTCTTCCACAGCATACAGTCATTTCCACCATGGATTGTCGCACACTCCTTTCGGTAGCCGCCATCATTCTACAACAGCGCAAAGCCATCTACAGGCTCTTTCACCTGTTCTACGCAAGGAAAAGGAGGCGTCCAAGAAGTGTGTGGGTCCAAAGATGGATCACGAGAAGAGCCGAGTATGGACTGTATGACAAGCTGATGGTGGAGCTGAGGACCGAAGACCCTTGTGCATTCCAGAACTTCATGAGGATGCCACTAGCAATGTTTGACGAAGTTGTGAAGCGGCTGAGACCCAGGTTGACCAAGGCAAACACCAACTTCCGGCCTAGCCTGGACCCTGGGCTGAAGGTGGCACTGACTTTGTGCCACCTGGCCTCTGGGACCATGTACAGGAACATGCAGTACAGCTGGAGGGTGCCACACAACACCATCAGCATTGTGGTCAGAGAAGTGGTGCAGGCCATCATCGAAGAATACCTGGAGGAGCTCCTCCAGTGCCCCTCAACTGAAGAAGGCTGGAAGAAAGTTGCAGAGCAGTGGTATCAGAAGTGGAACTTCCCATCCACCGTTGGAGCCATAGATGGGAAGCACGTGGCCTGCAAAGCTCCAGCCAACTCAGGGTCCACTTATCAAAACTACAAAGGCTTCTTGAGCATCATCCTCTTCTTCATCCTCCACCATTCTTCTTCAGCATCATCCTCTTCACCATGGTCGATGCTGACTACAAGTTCATGTACATTGATGCTTCAGGCAACGGGTCAGCTTCAGATGCCCAGGTATACAATGCCAGTGACCTCAAGGAGGGGCTGGAACGCAACCTCATCATGGGCTTCCCAGATCCAGAACCCCTGCCCAACGACACACAAGATGTGCCCTACTTCATCGTGGGGGATGACGCCTTCTCCCTCAGAAACTACCTCATGAAGACCTACACTTCCAGATGCCTCACCCATGAAGAGAGGATCTTCAACTACAGGCTGTCCAGGGCAAGACAGGTGATGGAGAACGCCTTTGGCATCCTGACCAACAGGTTCCAGGTACTTCTCACCACTATGCAGCATCGCCCAGAGACCGTGAGGAACATCGTGGAAGCTTGCTGCATCCTGAACAATCTCATGCTCACCCGCTACCCAGTGTTACAGAACAGGCTTGTGGACCGCCAACAAGGCAATGGGGACATGGAGCCTGGTGAATGGAGGCAAAGAGTAAACCTGATAGACACTGTGGATGTGCCAGGCCCCAACAGAGCTTCACGTAAAGGGAAGAAGCAGCGCAACCTCCTGAAGCACTGGTGCAACTCCCCAGCTGGAGCAGTGGAGTGGCAAGACAGGATGGTAGATGCTTAAGGGATGCTTCCTTCAGCCTGTCTCATCCCACTGATGAGATTGTGCCATGTATGTTGAGTGGCCCTACAATGAACAGGGCATTTAATAAAGAGTTGTGTTTATGTTGAAATTTGTTGATGAATGATTAAATTGTTCTTGACAATAAAGGGCTATAGGTGTGGCACCTGGGAGGGTGGACCATACAGTCCCACTATGCTTGCACTGGAGACTTATCTATCCCACAGCTATTACCCATCCCACAGGTATCCCTGCCCATCCCACTGCTATCGTTACCCATCCCACAGCTATTACCCATCCCATAGCTATTACCCATCCCACAGGTATCCCTGCCCATCCCACTGCTATCCTTACCCTTCCCACAGCTATTACCCATCCCACAGGTATCCCTGCTCATCCCACAGCTATCCTTACCCATCCCACAAGCATGCAAAGGCTTAAACCATTTCTAAAAGTTTCCACCAAGACTTTATTTACTAAAAGAACTGAACCAAGTGTGTGAAGCAAAGATAAACTTTATTAATAACAAACTGTAAAAGCAAAGTGACCCAAGTAAAGTGTCCCAAGCAAAGATAAAGTCAACAGGTAGCAACCCAGTCTCTGGCACTCTTCTCAGTCACTCTGAGGCGTGCCCATGGTCTCGGGGTGAAGGGTCCAGGTGCTATGGAGGTGGCAGTGGCTGGAGTGCTGGTCTGAGGCGCCATTGGGGTGCCTGGCCCTGAGAGGACAACAGGGGATGGTGTGTGGAGGAAGCTCTCAGAGAACTGGCTCAGTCCCATGATGTTGAGAGGCCCTTCCTCCATGACATGGGGTGTCAGTCCCAAGACCAATGACAGATGTTCTGAGGCTGGGCTTGGCTGTGGGGTGGAGGAAGGAGGAGTGTAGTGGGGTTGTCTGGTCTGCAGGTGAGTGAGGTGAGGCGTCGGTGGCATCTGTGGCGTCTGTGGTATCTGTGGCATCTGTGGCATCTGTGGCGTCTGTGGCTAGGTGGTATCGGTGGCATCAGTGGCACCTGTGGTGTGTGATGTACCTGTGCCTGGACTGGGAAGGGCTGCCTGTGCTGCTGGAACTCCTGGTAGCCATAGCCTTGGTAGGTGAGGGGCTGTTGAAAGCCTTGGAAGGGCTGTGACATCACCTGGGGTGGAGGAGCAGACCTGGACTGGGTCAGAGCAGGTTCAGCTGGGCCTGGAGGGTGGTGCAGAAGACCTGTGATCCTCTCCTTGATCATCTGGTACTGGGATTCGGGCATTTCCATGAGGGTCTGGTTGACGTAGGTGAGGAAGGGCTTTCTATTAGAGGATGGTATGTCGAAGTGTACCAGCTGAGAAAGGAAATCTATGCTGCTCTTGATGGTGTCCCTGATCTCCAAGAGTACAGTGTGGTTCTGTCCCTCTGGTCTGGCTCTCTGCCTGCTTTCTGTGGAGGTGGAGCTGGGGGTGGGGGTGGGTTGGTCTCTGGTGGCCGCATCTCTTCTTGCTCCATCTGCATTGGGATCCTCCATGTGCTCCGGCATGGGGTATGCAGCTGTTGGGCGGGTCTCCGTCGTGGGGCGCTCCAAAGTAACCTGCCTGAACATAGGAGCTGACTCTTGGCCAGAAGAGGACTGGCTGTCTGTGGGCTGCCTGAGAGAGAGGGTTGACAGAGGGGCTGCTCCTCGGTGGCAGATCTCACCCTCCAAGAAGCTGCACTTGGCCATCATGTAGGTCTCTCGGTCCAGCAGCTTGACAGCGGCCTGGCCAGACTTCTTCAGGTGCAGCTTCCCGTACTAGGTATGCATGTGCTTCCACCACCCCAGGAGGACATCCGAAGTGTAGCCCAGGCTCTCCGCCTTCTCTCTCCAAGCCGCCTGCTTCCGCTTGGTGTCTCAATAGAGTCTGTATCCCTTCCTCCAGAGGTATTTGTTCTCCCTCAGCCATTCGAGCACCTCCTCCTCATGTTCCTCTGCAATGGAGTACGGTCTCCTCTCCCCCTTTTTATGCAATTGCCTCTTCCTCCCTCTGGCAGGGCCTTCTGGGCCCTCATCAGCAAGGCTTTGAGGTTCTAGGGGCTCGTCCACTACACCACCACCACCAGCAGCAGCAGCAGTAGCACCAGCAGTAGCACCGGCAGCACCAGCAGTACCAGCAGCACCAGCAGTAGCATGAGCAGCAGCAGCACCAGCACCAGGAGGACCAGCAGCAGAACCAGCAGAGTCAGCACCAGCAGAAGCACCAGCACCAGGAGCAGCACCAGCAGAGTCAGCACCAGCAGAGTCAGCACCAGCAGCAGAAGAAGAAGCAGCAGCAGCACCAGCAGCAGAAGCCCCAGCAGAAGCAGAGTCAGCGCCAGGGGGTGGGATGGTGGTCCTGTCCTTCTTACCAGGGCTGGCAGGAGTAGACACGGGCTTCCTCTTCTTCCCCATGGTTGTTGACTGAAGATGTGTCTGGCAGCAGGTCTTTCCTCTGAATGGTGACCTGCTTGCGAGCTGCTTCCCTTTATATCCGTGCGGCTGACTCAATGCATCCTCCCCGCATGCACAGTGAAATCTTTGCATCCGCTAGGCATCTGCTAGGCATCTGCTAGGTGTCCGTGATGCATCCACATCATCCGCTCGGCATCCGCTCTGCATCCGTTCCTTCCGCTGCGCGTCCGCTTCGCTGTTCTCCCCCGGAAGCCCTGCAGATGTGTCATCTGCTTCCATCCGCTAGGCTTCCTATGAATGTCCGCTTTACATCCCTGCTACATCCTCACTACATCCATTCCTTTCTGTTGTTGCCTGCTCTGTTTATGCAAATTTGGGGCACTTTTGAAAGCAGATAACAACGGATGGAAAATTTGCTCATCCGCTGTGTCCTTTTTACATATGTTTTGCATCCGTTGGCCGATGTGACCTAGCCTTAAGGTTTAGGTACTAGTTAGGATTCAAGCTCTAGTCTCCGATGTCAAATGTGGTGGTTGAACCACTACACCAGGGGTGTCAAACTGAATTTCTTTGAGGGCTGCATTAGGGTGACATTTGATCTTGGGAGTCCATGGTGGGCATGACTAGGGACATGGGCAGGGTGGGTATGGGCACAGGTGGTGGCACAATTGCTCTGCCAATGAAAATAGGCTCCCAAGCTCTGTTTTTGGCTACCACATCCTCCTGCAACCCTCTGCCAACAAAAATGGAGTTCAGGAGGCCCCCAAGCTCCAATTTTACTGGGAGAGGCACTGTGGGCTGGTCTTTTGCTGTTTCCAGGGTGACCCACAGGCCAGATCTAAGCAACCTGTGGGCCACATCTGGCCCACAGGTCTTGAGTTTGACACTCCTGGACTACATTGTCTAACCACTTTCTAAATATATAGCTGCAACTTGCCATGGCTCACACTGATAATAACAAGCATAATTTAAACCTCAGACTTTTTCATATCAATTTGCTTTGAATTTCATCTTGGTACAGCTTCTGTTATTTTCTGATGTTCCTCAAATTGCATAGCCTGTTATAGAACATTCACATTTTCTATAAAATCTCCCATAGGGACTTTAGAAGGTCCAGCCCATGCACTGCCTACATCTTACATCATACCACAATGTGGCATACAGGATCCAAGATGCAGATTATGCAGAGAGGCCCCAAAGACCACCCTACACATTGTGGAAGGATGCTAAGATGTATACAGGAGTAGCATACACTGAACAACACAACAAAGTAGCTGGCATTGTGCATAGCAACATCTGGACAGTGCATGGGCTAGACCTTCTGAAGTCCCGATGGGAAATTTTATGGACTATGGTGGAGCATAACAGAGTTAAGAACTTGTGGGACTTCTAGGTCCAGATGGACAGGCAGATACTAGTTAATCAATCAGACATTCTGATAGTAGAAAGGGACAAGAAGACAGTGATGGTGATAGATATAGTTGGGTTAAGTGACAACAACTTCAGGAAACAGGTGCATGAGAAACTGGAGAAGTACCAGGACCTGAAGGAGGTACTAGACAGCATATGGAATAGGGTGTTAAACTTGATTTAATTGAGGGCTACTCGGGGTAACAGAGGGGGTGTAGCCAAGATAGGCATGGCCAGCTCAACATCACTCATATCAGGGGTGCCTGTGATGGCCTGAGTGCTCTGCCAGAGAAACCGGGCTCCTGAGGTCTGTTTTTGGCTACAACAACCTTCTTGAGAAGGCCAGGTGCAGCCCTCCCGAGCCCCAGTTTTTCTGGCAAAGGGACCATGAGCCTTTTCCAGGGTGGCCCCACAAGTCAGATCTAAGCACCCCTATGGGTATTCAGCCACTGGGCCTTGAGTTTGACACCCCTGATATGGAAAGTAAAGTAGGAGCCCCACAGTCTGTGATTTCTAGGCTGGGAAAATGGCTCCTACATATCCCAGAAGAGCAAGGTGTTAGGAACAACTAAGATACTTTTCCATACATCAGAAGGTCAGGTTTGCAATTTTGCAAGGAAAAAAAAAACCCTGAAAATTATTTGCAAAGGATTGCAGTGAAGAAAAAGAACATTTTAAATAATAAATAGGTGCTTTAATTTTTGTAAACTCTGGTTCATACATTTGAATATAGGGTGAGCCAACTCATTTCATGTTCTCTTGCTTCTATGGTTATAATTTCAAATTTATTTCATTCTCTTACAAGTTTGCAGTAGTGTGCAATTTTTTGGCAACTTCTTATTTTAAAAAATGCTAAACAATATTCCCTATCTTCTCCATAAGCATAATACAATAGTTATTGATAGTGTTAGTGTTATGTATTAGCATACTTACCTGCAATTGGTCGGTCTATTGCAGCAGGAATTTTGAAGAGCGGTCATTGGCCACAGCCGTGAGCATCCCGACTATAACAAGGACTGCCATGGTTTCTTCAGTGCTCAGTCCTATATGGAAGTAAAACAGATTGGAATCATGCTGGAGTCTCATTCCCATGACATAACACTTGCGATGAGGATGGGATACTGAGACAAAGGGAACCAGCGAGCACATGGCAACCGATGAACACCAGCAATGCATTGAGGCGACATGGCCAGAAACAACACGCCACCCGCACCATTCGACCTGGCAATGGAAGACTGGGAATTGTACATCAACCAATTCCTCATGTTCCTCAAAGGAAGCGACCTCCATAATGTATCCAAAAACAGGAACAGAGCCATATTCCTAACCCATTGCAGTCCAGTGGTATTTCAGATGGCCAAAGCATTAGTGGCACCCATTGACTTGAAAACGATGACCTGACTGGACCTGGAAAAATTACTGAGGGCTCACTACACACCAACCATT
This sequence comes from Laticauda colubrina, assembly GCA_015471245.1. NCBI lineage: Eukaryota > Metazoa > Chordata > Lepidosauria > Squamata > Elapidae > Laticauda > Laticauda colubrina. The sequence goes on from BLBF01000040.1 coordinate 13,864,024, forward strand.
TCCTGCCTAATCAAAAGACATGAATTTTATCAACACGACCAAAAAGAAGGTGAGAGAATCAGTGATTTTGTTGCAATGCTGTGGAACATCACTGGAGCATGTGAATTCCTAAACTAGGATGAAGCTATGAGGGACTGAGTGTTCCTGGGACTGAGAGACCTTACACTCCAGGGCCGATTATTAACAAAACCCAAAATAATGCTAAAAGAAGCAATAGAGGAAGCTACCATAGCAGAAACAATGCAGAAATCAGCAGCTGCCATGCGAAAGATGAACAAAGTGACACCAGAGACCCCAAAAAATACCACCACAACCCACCACAAGGACATTGTCCCCATCGGAAAACAATGAGGAAGAAGAAGGGGTAAATCAACTCCAAGCAGAACAGGGCAGAAAGGACTGGAACAGAAAAAGGAGAGAATTTCGTTGTGCTGATTGCAAGGGAAACCATCCACATTTTGAGTGCCATTTCCTTGATGCCATCTGCAAACACTGTGAACGGCAGGGACATATTGCTAGGGCATGCCAAGCAGGAAAGAACTACGTCCCTAGACAAAGATGGAACAACCCCCAGAGAGAGAGAAAGACAAAAAGGGAGCCATTGGAACCAAGACAACAGAAGCAGGTGAGAGAAAGAAAGAAACAACGGAAAGGAAGAAACACACCAGATGGTGACCATTGGACACTTCAACATGATAAATGCTAAGAAAGGATATGTCCAGGTCACCATACAAGGCCAATCGTGCCAGATGGAAGTGGATTCAGGCTCATACTTGTCAATGGTATAGTGGGACACCATAAAAAGACTGATACCAAACATGAGCCAGGAAGAACTAGAAAAACAAACACTAACACTGAAAGACTACCAGGGGAACAAAATCCCCATAGTAGGTACCAGAAAATTCAAGGTAACATTCAAAAAATACACCAAAATTCTTCCATTAACCATAGTCGACTGGAATCAACCCAGCCTATTGGGACTCAAATGGTTTGCACCATTAGGAATCGAGGTCACAGGGATAAACAGCATAACCAAAACAGAGTGGGAAGATGACCTGATGGAAGAATTCCGAGATCTTTTTGAAGGAGAACTAGGCAAGTACCAGGGGTCCCCAATTTCCTTTAGTCTAAACCCAAATATAGCCCCCATAAGACTAAAAGTGAGGCAGGTTCCTTTTGCATTAAAACAAAAAATCAATGAACAATTGGATAAATTCATCACACAAGGGGTTTTAGAACCAATTGACCATGCTAAATTGGAAAGCAGTTAAACTAAATGTTACACCAGTTAAACTGGATGGGTCGGTGTGCATCTGCAGGGACTACAAAGCAACCCTTAACCACGCATTCCAACAAGGCACATACCCAGTTCCAGTGGTACAGCATCTATTACATTCCCTGGGTGGGTGGGTGTTGAGGTAATTCCCCTTTAGGAGAATGAGCGCATACAGGGAGATGTATTTTGAGAGAAGTGTTTGAATAATATACACACAGTACACAGATACACTGTACAGTAAATGTAGGTTTTTACTTCCAGGAAATTTAAGCAAAGTTCAAAATAGGCAGTCCAAAGTCATTCACAGGTTAATTCAGTCAGTTTTTCAATCCATGGATAATCCAATTAGAAAGTCCAGTGTCAAAAACAGTTCAGTATTAGACTTACATTAAATCCAGAAATAGCAGTCAATTAGGAAAAATGGAGCAACAGCAATATTTTCCAACAGAAGGATATAGAGATACACTCACACTCTCTTCTGAGACTAAGGCTAAATAACCCAGGTTTCTGGCTCCATCTTATGGCCATTTGATAAACCACACCTAATTCCAGTTTTGCATTTTCTTAAAGATACAGTTTTAAAATGTTTATCCTGGTTTATATATTTCTAACCCAAATACCTGTTAGGTGACTTATGTTCCTAACAGGGGGAATCTTCATGAAACTAGACCTCGCACAGGTGTACCAACAGTTGCCCGTTGACTCCAAAACAGCAGAAGCCCAGGCAATTGTGATGCACAGGGGGGCATTCAAATGCAACAGACTACAATTTTGTGTCAGTGTTGCCCCAGGGGTGTTCCAAAGCTTAATGGAACACCTATTGCAAGGAATAAAAGGGGTGGTACCATACTTTGATGATGTCCTGGTATTCACCAGGAACAAAGAACAACTACGTGACTGCCTGAGGGAAGTCCTAGGCAAATTCAAGGAGGCAGGACTAAAAGTAAAAAAGGAGAAGTGCCAATTAACCGCCAACAAAGTTGAATTCCTAGGATACCTTATAGACAGCGAAGGAATCCACCCCACTGAAAATAAAGTCAGAGCAATCAAGGAAGCCCCCACACCCACAAATAAAACCTATCTACAAGCTTTCTTAGGGCTCATTAACTTTTATAATATATTTCTACTGCAGAAAGCAACCATTGTGGAATCACTACACAGGTTGCTTGACAAGAAAGCAACCTGGTCCTTGGGATAATGAGAAGAAACAGCATTCCAGGATATAAAAAACTTGATCACATCAGACCGCATACTAATACAATACAGTGAGACACTTCCAATAACACTAACCTGCAATGCATCACCTCTTGTCATCGGCGTTGTACTCAGCCATATACTACCCAATGGGAAAGAAGCACCCATAGCCTTCTATTCAAAGACTCTGTCAAAGCTGGAGCAGAACTGCAGTCAACTAGACAAAGAGGCATTGGCCGCTGTCACCAGAATAAAACATTTTCACGAATATATCTTTGGAACAACTTTCACAACTAATCACAGACCACAAGCCACTCCTGGGCATAATCACAGGAAACAAAGCTACACCCAATATATTATCACCATGAAAGACAAGGTGGTTGGAATTCCTGGCTGCCTATAACTACAAACTGACCTACCGAGCCGGAAAAGACATAAATCATGCTGACACCCTTAGCTGTTGCCCTCTACCTGACATAGAAGACGATCCAGAACCAACCACATCGACACTACAAATAGAGACATTAGAAAACCTACCTATGACTGCAGCAGACATTGCTAGGGAAACAGCTAGAGACAAAATCCTGGCATGGATTTTAAATTGGGTAGGAAAAGGATGGCCAGAAACTGAGAGCAACAAGACCACCAAACCATTCAAGAATAGACAAACAGAACTCTCAATGCTAAAGGTATGCATACTATGGGGGGATTGGGTGGTCATACCGGATGTTTTAAGGAAACACATACTTGAATTGTTACATAAGGGACACCGGGTATTGTAAAAATGAAATCCCTGGCAAGAAGTTATGCATGGTGGCCAAGGATGAATAAATAAATAGGGGACTGGGTGGCAACGTGTAAACACTGCCAGGAATCTAGGCCAACACCCCCCACAGCACCAAGACACAAATGGGAAACACCAAGGGGACCATGGTCAAGGCTACACATTAATTTTGCAGGCCCAACCAAAAGGACATACATTTTTAATAGTTGTGGACGCTTACTCCAAATGGCTAGAGGCAAGCATCATGCACTCCACCACAACAGAAGCCGTCATTAGACAGCTCAGGAAACTTTTTGCAACACATCAATTGCCAGATCTAATTGTATTCGACAACGGGCCACAATTCATGGCAACAACATTTGAGGAGTTTTTAGCACAACACGGGATAAGGCACACACTGACAGCACCTGGATACCCAGCCACGAATGGACAGGCGGAACGCATGGTATGTTACATGAAGGAAACATTACAAAAGCTGGGGCCTGGGGACACACAAGAAAAATAAATAAGCTACTAAGCATTCAGCACTTGACACCCAGTGCCACAACAAATAAAAATCCAGTAGAGTTACTATTGAGGAGGAAACTAAGATCACACCTAGACAGACTACACCCCACATATAACCCAGAAAAGCCAGCAGACTCCTCCAGTAATTGCCGCACATTTCAAACAGGGGACCCAGAATACTCAAAAAACCTCACAGGGGAACCATTGTGGATACCAGCAAAAGTGACCCAGAAAACCAGACTCCATTCATACAGGGTAGACACCAAGGATGGGAGGAGCTGGAGGAGACACATAGACCAGCTCATAGCTCGAGACACGAAGGGAAACCTAAACAGACCCATGGAAGAGGGGGGAGACCCCTCAAGCAAACAAAACACAACCAGAGAAGAGGGGGGAGACCCCTCAAAGAGACAAAACACAAGTAAAAAGGAAGGGGAGAGCCTCCATGAACAAGAGAAATAACAGAACAAGCCCTGACAACTGCTCAACCACTACTAACACTAGCCCTGGTCGGGAAACGGAAACCTGTACCTGAGCCAGGGAAGAAGGCAGGTCGGTGAGACAGGAACAGGTCCAGAAGGATAGCTGGGGAGCAGTCCCTGGTGGGAGCAGCTCAACCAACTCAACCGGTCAGGAAATTCCTGGTGGGAGCAGCATGGCCAACTCAACCTTCCAGGAGCTTCCAAGAAGATGGAGGGAAGGAACAACAGATCTGTCTGAACAATCCAGAGGCCAACCCATGACTGAGTTGCGCAGGTCCAGTGGTACCCATAAAAGCCCCGCCTACCTACGTGATTACGTATCATAGGCAAGGCTCAGATTGGTTGGACTGGACCAGGTGGGGAGGGGTGTTATGTATTAGCATACTTACCTCAAATTGGTCAGTCCGTGGTGGTGGGAATTTTGAAGAGCTGTCACTGGCCACAGCCGCGAGCAGCCCGACTATAACAAGGGTTGCCGCAGTTTCTTTGGCACTCAGTCCTATGTGGAAGTAAAACAGATTGGAATCATGCTGAGTCTCATTCCTGCGACTTAACAGTTAGTATGGAAAAGAACTTGTATTTATTATACTGCTCTGTGTTTAGTCTAGAATTAGCTGGCAAGGCAATTCAGCCCCACAAAAATTATATAGTGGAGAGATTGACACATAATCCTTTTACAGACACCCAATATTTTTAAGCAGTGTTTTTGAAACCTGGCAACTTGTGTGGATTTCAGCTCACAATATTCCCAGCTTTTCTTTTTTAAAAGATAAGGTTAAGGTAAAGTAAGGTGAGATGAATCCAGTAATTTGGATTGCAAGAATTTATGTTAACAACAGTAAGCGAGGAGAAGAAACAAGTGCAGCTTGGCATACTTGCTGATGATAAATTTCAGAAATTCCAGATTCATACCTTCACTAGTTTGCTGCATGTACAGCATGTGTATCTGTGCTTTTGAAATGAGAAAGACTTTAGATCTGATTTTTGCAAATATAAATACAGTTTACAAATGTAATGATATAGGGAGCTAAGTAACTCCTTACCTGTTCATGCTGCCAGAGAAGACATTGAAAAGAAAGAAATATACCCAAAGGTTGATCTGTCACTGGAGCTGAAAGTGATTAACAGACCCTGAACTTCAAAGTAGAAATAGTGTTTGCAGCATGGTTTGCTTCTAACTTTCCTCCTAAGTTTTCTCATTATCTGCTGAGAAAGGAAGATTGCAGCAGCACTGTATTAAATGTAACTTGACCCGATGCAATAATTCTTTAACAAGCAGGCCTTTCACTCTTGACAATTTTTGCCAAGTTAACCAACCCTGTTTCATAAACATACATGCGCATACATGTTTTAAAGATTAATTATTACCATCAGGTTAGTGTCAAATGTTATTGGCCAGATAGACTTTCTCCATGCATATTTTATAGAACGGGCCTAGAAAACAAAGCTGCTGAATAAACAGCTGCATCACAATGAAGGAAAGACCATTATAAACTTATTTAGTTTTATTTATCAGATTTATTGGCTGCCAAATGTACTCCCAGATAATTCTGGGCAGCTTAGAATGTTAAAAAGTAAATATATGTAAATGAAATACTACAAGAACTATAAAAATACAAAATATAAAACACCACTTTAGCAGAGATGGTATTCTGCAGGTTCTGATCAGTTCTGCAGAACTGGTAGCAGAAATTTTTAGTAGTTCAGAGAACTGGCAAAAATCTCTCTGACTGGAGATTTTACAGCTATCCTTCTCCTTCCACTCCCACCAAGCCACGCCCACTGAAACAGTAGTAAAAAAATTTGAATCCCACCACTGCACTTCAGATCTGTTGTACAGGTAGTCCTTGACTTACAAACAGTTCATTTAATGACTCTTCAAAGTTACAACACCACTGGAAAAAAGTGACTTGTGAATGGTTTTCACACTTATGACCATTGCAATAGCCTCCTGATTATGTGATCAAAATTCAGACACTTGGCAACTGAATCAGATTTATGATGGCTCAGTAACTCTAACCTTATATGATCTTAACAAGCAAAGTCAAGGGAGCAGCCAGATTCACTTAACAACCATGTTACAGTGGTTATAATTTATAATCACTTGAAACAGTGGCAAGAAAGGTGGTAAAATGAGGCAATATTCACTTAACAAATGTTTCACTTGGCCACAGAAATTTTGGGCTCAATTGTAGTTGTATGTTGAGAATTACCTGCACTGGAGGAGGTTATCTTAAATTATTATTTCTCTTGGATGACATCTATCTAATAACAAACCTCATTCAAACCTACTGTGCAGAAGTGTCATGCCCCTGTTGGAATCTGATTCAGAGGGGAAGACCGAGCAGCTGACAGGCATTGGGAGTGTGGCTCCGTTGGCTGTGGAAGAAACTGAAGGGCAAAGGCCGGCTGAGCAGAGCAGGGGAGAGGTACTGCAAGGGAGATGGAATTTGGAGGAAGACCCAGGCCCACCCCCTCTTCATCCTAGGGCATGCAGGGAGGAATGGAGAAGGGAGTAACGTGAGTTGCGTGGCTTGCAGGGAAGGAAAGGGCCCTGATTCCCTTCATTAGCTGCAGCTGGGAACAGAGTGTTTAAAAAGGGAAGCTGTGCACAGCAAATTTGTTGGGAGCAACTCATGAATTATCTGGTATCATCAAGGCTTATCTGGGTTCCTGGCATCTTCCCAATTGTGTGTGTTTTGCTGGGGTTTCAAATCTACAATTACTTCTCCTGCCCTGTCAAGTTAATTACTGCAATGTGGTTTGTGTGAATTTTTCTTTACAATTTGTATGTACTTTGTTTTCGGACTGAATTTCTTCACTTAAAGATTGTTCTTGGGAGAGTTTTTTTCTCCAGCCGAAGGTAACCTGGATATTGGGAGCAAAATTGGAGATACTAAAGGGACATTTCTTGCTTATTTGACTGTGTTGCCTTTGTGCCATACCCCGGGTCATCACAAGAAGTGATTATGTCATTTCACAATCTATTATTGGAAACATTCACCCAGGAATATTGGAGCATTTGCAATCCAACCAGAATTCATTCATTAAATCTTCTATTTGCTGGAATGTTAATAAATGGAAAGAAAAGGTGGAAAACATTCTCCCAATAAAACCAAGTGGAATCCTTCCACTCTGGCCTTCCAGCTCAAGCAGACTTAAATTGATGAGAAAAGATGCCAGGGAACAAGAAGTCAAGAAATGAAACAACTCCGCTTCTCTTCTTCCAGGATTCCAAGTACATGATGGATCTTCTATGAAATCTGAACAGGCAGCTTAATACTTGTAACAGATTTTAGGCTATATTAAACTGAGAAGTTCAAGTCAAAACCTGAACTCAGCGAATAGTCATTGTATCACCAAGTGGTAACTGAGCTGAAATGAAGCATCAGTTTATTCTTTGCTTTAATGCCTTCCAATTCTTGCTCCTCCCCATCAGATCTTCAGGGTAATTCGGTGCTACAACCTTTTCACTATTATCTCAGTATGCAGGGTATGAAATCATGGTTTTAAGTTACAGGAACACAGATTCCAGTTAAATGGGAGGAAAAGCCTTTGATTAGTAAAAAAAAAAAAGGGGGGGGTGGGTGGGAGGGGGAGGTTCTAGTTGGAAGGGTACACTTTCTTGATTATATTCAAGCAATGTCTTAGATAGACACCTGTCAAGGATTAGTAATGTAGATCCCTGCATTCAGTAGAAAGTTAAATGTGATGGCTGAAAAGGAAAATATTTGTAGCTAAGGGTTGAAATGAGGGATCCTTGGTGCTCTCTGAGCTTGGTTGCTTTCTTGCAGATGTTTCACTATCCAAACTAGATAATATTATCAGTGCTAGTCTGATGATGTTACTTAGTTATCTGGTGATGTTACTTGATGACTAGAATTGATGACGTTAGTTAGTTTGGGGGTAGTGAAATGTCTGTGAGAAAACAAGCAAGCTCAGAGAATGTTGCACCAAAATGTCCCTTGAAATTTTTCTGGTGTTTGCATGCAATTTCCATTTTCCTGCTAGTTTGGGGTGATGAAATGTCTGCAAGAAAACAACCAAGCTCAGAGAGCACCAAGGACCCCTCATGTTAACCCTAAGCTACAAATATTCTCCTTTACTGAAAAGCCTGCTTCCAATACTGTGATTCCATAGTGACTCTTGATGTTTTAACAAAATGTCCCTTGACATTTTTCTGCTGTTTGCATGCAATTTCTCTTTTATTGCCTTATTATCAGGTTGCTTGAGAATTTCTGTTTAATTTCTCTTGCTGCTGTCTTTTTAAAAATTATGTTATTGTGGGAAGTAGAGGAGGGTACATATGGTCTTCTCATATTTTTAAAATCAAAACATATTTAATGTAAAAAGTTAGAAACCTTGGAAAGCCAGGTGTATACCAAGGGAGCTATTTGTAAGCATATCAATGTCTCTGATTTTTAGAATAGACAATGAGTCAGTTTAGTTTAGTGGTTAAGGCACCAGGCTAGAAATTGGAAGACCATGAGTTCAAATCCTGCTTTAGCCATGAAAAGCAGCTGGACTTTCATTGTCTTTCAGTCCAAGCCACCTGACAAGATTGTTGTGAGGAAAATAGGAGGAAAAAAGTATGTTGGATACAGTAGATTTGCTGCTTTGAGTTATTTGTAAAAATAATTGTTAAATATTCAATGATGTCTCATTAATATTCATGTGCATAACATGTAGAGTGGAGTCTGATGTCATTGGCCCAGCCACTGGCAGGAATAATAAAGCTCCGTCGGTGGTTGAAATGTTGGACAGCACCAGCTATAAAAGCTGGTGTCTGTTGCAGCTAGCCACTTTTCTATTCCAAACCTAAAATAAACTGTTTTCCTGCAATCCTATGATCCTGCCTCTTCCTTCAGCACACCTACTTAACAATAATAAAAGTGGGAAATAAATATATAAATTGCTTTATGTTATGCATCTAAAACTGTTCCCATATTCTCTCTTGCATTAAATTGCATGAGAACTGGTAGGAAAAAAATTAAGAGTTGCTCTTAGTGCCATTAATTAAGTTAGAAAGAATTTTAAGTTCAATCAGATATATTTCTAGCTAAGAAAAGCTCTTTTGGTCAGAACCTTCCAGATAATCTTATAACACTAGAATTTCAAGCCTGGCCATTGTGCTTCTACCCTTTTAAATGCTCTGTGAATTGTATACTTTTCAAAACAAAAATAATCCCAGAGATAGCAAAGATAAGTAGCTGTACTTTTTAAATCTATCTTTTGTCTTGAGGGAATGAGAAGGTTATGTTTCAAACTGATGAGTTACATGTGGATGAGTTACATGTGGATCTTTGGAAGCACAACTACCTGTGCTATATGTGAAAAATTGCCATTATTCTTCTTGTTGTCATATATTGATTTAATCTGTTAAAGAAGGATACTGTCTCTTTTCAATTGAAATCTTCAGAGAACTCCCCCCCCCCTGATAAAAAAAACAAAAACAAATAAATTAATCAACATACTTATCCTAGTTTCTGAATGTTTTCAGTGTAGTACCCCGAATGATAAATTAACCAAGTAGCCATTGAATTTGAATAAATAATTAATATTAAATCTAATTTAGGATGCAAATTGTTTGAATATAGCTGCTAAGTTTGTAACTGACCTAGTTAAAAGTATTGAGCATCATCACATAGGCTATTTACATGCATTAGAGGACATGGTTATAGTGTGAGATATTTTTAATGTAGATTAGATGGGACAACTGCAGAAGATAAAGGAGATCTCCTGTCGATCCTAAAATATGCTAAAACCAAGACAGATTGAGAATTTTTAGGTAGTTCTGAATTCCTTCTCTAAGGATTTTTTGCTTGATGCCTGAGTCCATACTCTAACCTCCAGAAAGAATGAAAATAACAAACTCAAAAAGTAACACCATGAATCCAGCACAGGAGAACTGAGCTGCAAAGCAGGTTAGTGGGGTACAGTATCTTTCCCCTGCCATGCCCACCAAGCCACACCCACAGAACCAGTAGTAAAAAAAAAAAAATTGAATCCCACCACTGCTGCAAACACTGCATAGAGTTCGCTAAGCTTGCCTACAATCTTGGTGTACTTCCCTAGTAAACTTTTTCATTGTTGTTCATTGTTGGTTTCAAGAACCAGAAACATTGATGTGCCTACAAAACAGCTCTTTTGTTCCCTTTCTGGCTTCCTAAGGCTTCTAATTTTTTACATTAACACATTTTTTAATTTAGAAAATATGAGACGATTGTGCCAAAGAAACATTCTAACCTCCCACATACTCTCTTTTCAAAAGTGCCTTTTGATGTTGGGTGGATTTCATAGAATTTTTTTTTTAAAGAAAGTCACAGTGATGGATAGTTTCAGCCAGTGCTGTGTTTGGAACTATGTCCACCTACTCCAGAGAAGAGACAGGCTGATCAGAAAAGAGCATTCTGGAGGCAGCAAGTTCAATTTGAACTTTGTTATGAGTTAGCAAAGTGTGAAATGTGGTAGAATTATGCTACACAGCCTCAAGCTGCTGGTGATAGGTTATTAGACAACCTATGTGGCTGTGCAGCCAAACCCTGCAACCTCATCATTCCTCCAATATATGTGGAGGGTTGTGTGAATCCTTCCCCAGGCTAAGGCTTAATAATTCTTTCTGAATAGTATGACTGGATGACAGAAAATAGATTTTTTAATGATTTTCAGTCATAATCAATTATATCTGGCTCCATACTGTTTAGCAATAGCAGTAATTCCCTTTACTCCATATACTGCTCAAATTAAGACATAAGAACCTAGCAGTAAATATCTCTCTGTGTTGAAAAATTAATACTAAAAAAATTCTAGATGAAGCAAAATAAGCTGCAACATAGGAATTGAAACTTGAAAATCTCCTTTCCCACAATCGCTACAGAAAATCTTAACTGAACATGTGACTTGTGCTGAAGTGAGAAGGAATTCCCAATTTAATGAAGCTCTGTTTTATCTCTTTTCATGAAAACTATATACAATGTCTTAGGACTCCTGGTATTTTCATCATTCTTAGATTGCAAAATCACAAAGAATTTACATTTTCAAATATTCACTATGTGGAATTTCTTTACTTGGTAAGCAGAGAGACTCTCCAGGATGATTTATTCAGTATTGTTGGCTTCTGATAAACAATAGTCATACAAGACCTTGAATAAAATTCTTCCTTGGTTTCCAATAAAAGATGTTAAGAACCTGATCCTCAGAACCTAAGAACCTGAAATAAAAACTTTATAGCCAGAAATGTACAAGTACAGTGGTTGTCTGTGTTAGGAAAGATGGAAAAACTGAAATGGTATAGGGTCTCCTGCTTGAATAAGGAATTATACTAGTAAACTTTCAAGATCCCTTCCAACTCTATTGTGATTGATTGATTGATTGATTGATTGAATCAAGAATTCCTGGAAGCAGCTTTCAGGAGAAAGTAGAATTTATCCCTGTTCATTCTGAAGTAGGGATTTTTTACTTAGGACCCTTCAGCTTATTCCACATATTCTAAAGAGATGGTGCTGCTCTATGGCAGTGTTTTTAAACCTCAGCAACTTTAAGCGGTGTGGACTTCAAATCCCAGAATTCCACAGACAGCATGGTTCTGGCTTCTGGGAATTGAAGTCCACACAGCTTAGAGAAGCTGAAGTTTAGTTTAGTTTAGTTTAGTTTAGTTTAGTTTAGTTTAGTTTAG
>BLBF01000040.1:13875951-13900161 GCA_015471245.1 Laticauda colubrina
TTAGTTTAGTTTAGTTTAGTTTAGTTTAGTTTAGTTTAGTTTAGTTTGGTTTGGTTTAGTTTAGTTTAGTTTGAACATTTTTAAACCACCCATCTCACTTCGAGATGTGCAATGTACAAAGAGCATTAACATAAAAACAGTATATAAAAATTGTCAAAATGATCAAAAGATCTTCAAAAGGTCTTTAAAATGTCTTCTGCAGACACAACATAAGCATAAGATTGAAAATCAGGCTTGTCAGATGCAACATCTTTTCTAGCCTGGTCTATGGAGTGGAGAGTTAAGCCCCTGTCACACTACACCAACGGATGCAAAGAGGATGTAAAATGGACAAAAAAGCTTGCCATCCGTTGGTTAACGCGATGTATCTGTTCTGTACTCACTGCCTCTGTTTTGCTTCCTCTCTATCTGTCCAGCATCCGTTTATGGAACGTTTCATCCGCTCAAAAACTTTTGAACTGCTCAAAACTTTTGCGTGGAAAATGTATCCAATTCGTCCGTTCTGCATCCGCTAGGCATCCGCTAGGCATCCGTTCTGCACCCATTACGCATCCGCTATATCCGCTAGGCATCCGTTCTGCATCCGAGCAACTCGCATCTGCTCAGACGCAGGGAGGAAGCGGAACGGATGTGGAACGGATGCAGAATGGATACCTAGCAGATGCAGCACGGAAACAAAGCATTTAAAACGGAAAAAACCTTCGCAGAGGGGACCTATCTCGGATATTAAGGATGTCTAGAGGATGCCTAGAGGATGCCTAGAGGATGCAAAGGGATGCCTATACTGCCTATAAAAAGGGGGAGCAACTCATCTGGATCTCACTTTCAGAACAGCAGCCCTGCGGTGCAGACCTCTGAAGCCTTCATCTGACTCTGACTCTTCCATAGCATCCAATCATGTCCACCGTGGATCGTAACAAAGTCCTTTTGGCAGCCACCATCCTTCTGCAACAGTGCAAAGCCATCTACAGGCTCTGTGAACTCTACTATGGGAAGAAAAAGAGACGGCCAAGAAGCATCTGGGTACGAAGATGGTTCGCCAGAAGAGCAGAGGACAGACTGTACAACAAGCTGATGGTGGAGCTCAGGAACGAAGACACTCGGGCATTCCAGAACTTCATGAGGATGCCTCCAGCCATGTTTGATGAAGTTGTGCAGTGGCTGACACCCAGGTAGACCAAGCAGAGCACCACCTTCCAGCCCAGCCTGGACCGTGGGCTCAAGGTGGCACTCACTCTGCACCACCTGGCCTCAGGAACCACCTACACGAGTATGCAGTATGGCTGGAGGGTGCCACCCAACACCATCAGCATTGTGGTCAGAGAAGTGGTGCAGGCCATCATCGAAGTATACAAGGAGGAGCTCCTCCAGTGCCCCTCCACTGAAGAAGGCTGGAAGAAAGTTGCAGAGCAGTGGTATCAGAGGTGGAACTTCCCCCACACCGTTGGAGCCATCGATGGCAAGCACGTGGCCTGCAAAGCTCCAGCCAACTCAGGGTCCTCTTATCACAACTACAAGGGCTTCTTCAGCATCATCCTCTTCACCATAGTCGATGCTGACTACAAGTTCATGTACATCGATGCTTCAGGCAACGGGTCAGCTTCAGATTCCCAGGTATACAATGTCAGTCACCTCAAGGAGGGGCTGGAACACAACCTCATCGTGGACTTCCCAGATCCAGACCCCCTGCCCAACGACACGCAAGATGTGCCCTACTTCATCGTGGGGAATGATGCATTCTCCCTCAGAACCTACCTCATGAAGCCCTACACCTCCAGACTCCTCACCCATGAACACAGGATCTTCAACTACAGGCTATCCAGGGCAAGGCGGGTGGTGGAGAACTCCTTTGGCATCCTGGCCAACAGGTTCCAGGTACTTCTCACCACCATGCAGCATTGCCCAGAGACCATTAGGAGGATCATGGAAGCTTGCTGCATCCTACACAATCTCATGCGCACCCGCGACCCAGTCTTGCAGAACAGGCTCGTGGACCTCCAACAAGGCAATGGGGACATGAAGCCTGGGGAATGGAGGCAAGGGCAAAACCTGATAGACACTGAGGATGTGCAAGGTCCCAACAGAGCCTCACGTGAAGGGAAGAAGCAGCGCAACCTCCTGAAAGACTGGTGCAACTCCCCAGCTGGAGCAGTGGAGTGGCAAGACAGGATGATAGATGATTAATGGATGCTTCCTTCAGCCTGTCTCATCACACGGATGAGATTGGGCCATGTATGTTGGCTGGGTGTACAATGAACAGGGCATTTAATAAAGAGTTGTGTTTATGTTGACATGTGTGGATGATTGATTCCATTGTTATTGATAATAAAGGGCCATAGGTGTGGCACCTGGGAGGGTGGACCATCCAGTCCCACTATGCTTGCACTGGAGGTTTATCTATCCCACAGCTATTACCCATCCCACAGGTATCCTTGCCCATCCCATTGCTATCTCAACCCATCCCACTGCTATCTTCACCCATCCCACAAGCATGCAAAGGCTTAAACCATTTCTAAAAGTTTCCAGCAAGACTTTATGAAAAAATGAAATGAAGCAAGTGTGTGAATCAAAAATAGACTTTATTAACAACAAGCTATAAAACAAAAATGAGTCTCTGGCACTCCTCTTGGTCGCTCAGTCTCAGGGGTGAAGGGTCCAGGTGCTGTGGAGGTGGCTGGTGCTGGAGTGCTTGTCATCAGCTCCTCCAGAAGCAGAAGCAGCAGAAGCCCCAGCTCCAGAAGAGCGAGCCCGTGCTGCAAAAGCCCCAGCAGAACCAGAGTGAGGACCAGGGGGCGGGATGGTAGCCCTGTCCCTCTTGCAAGGGCTGGCAGCAGATGGCTGAGGCTTGCTGTGCTTCCGCATGGTTGTGGGGTTGCTGGCTGGCAGCGAGGCTGGCAGGAACCAAGGGTGGCAGGAAGGCTGGCAGGGAGGCAGGCACCAAGGCTGGCAGGAAGGCTGGCAGGGAGGCTGGCAGGCAGGCAAGCACCAAGGCTGGCAGGAAGGCTGGCAGGCAGGCACCAAGGCTGGCAGGAAGGCTGGTAGCAAGGCTTGCAGGCAGGCAGATAGCAAGGCTGGCAGGGAGGCTGGCAGGGAGGCTGGCAGCAAGACTTGCAGCAAGGCTTGCAGGCAGGCATGCAGGCAGGGCAGGCAAGGCTGTCAATCCATCCAGCAGCAGGTCTTTCCTCTGAATGGTGACCTGCTTCCGAGCTGCTTCCCTTATATCCGCGGGGCTTACGCAATGCATCCTCCCCGCATGCGCAATTAATGCTAGGCATCCATTAGGCTTCCGCTGTGAATCCGCTAGGCTTCTGCTCTGCATCCGCTTCATCCGCTTGGCGTCCGCTGTGCATCCGCTGTATCCGTTCCACGTCCGCTTTGCTGAGGTCCCCCGGAAGCCTAGCGGATGTGCCATCCGCTCCCGTCCGCTTCCATCCACTGGGCTTCCGTTCCGCATCCGCTTTCCATCCACCCTGTGTCCTCCCCACGTCCGTTCCTTTCCGTGTTATCCACTCTGGTTATGCAAATTTTCGCCACTTCTGAGAGCGGATAACAACGGATGGAACATTTTTCTCGTCCGTTGTGTCCTTTTTACTAACGTTTTGC
The DNA here is from genome assembly GCA_015471245.1 of Laticauda colubrina. Lineage (NCBI taxonomy): Eukaryota > Metazoa > Chordata > Lepidosauria > Squamata > Elapidae > Laticauda > Laticauda colubrina. The sequence continues at coordinate 13,879,555 of BLBF01000040.1, forward strand.
ATCCATTGGGCAGTGTGACAGGGCCTTTAGTCTCTGACAGAAAGCCATTTGAAGAGACTAGAAGCATTTGAAATGTGGATTTACAGGTGGCTGTTACATTGAGTTGGCAAAATCAGAAATGAGGAGGTGATAAGCTGTCTGGGAAAGCCAAGGGAAATCAAAACCATTAAAAAGCAAAAGTTAGAATATTTTGGACATATGATGCAACACCTGAAAAAAATACAGCCTACTTCACTTAATCCTCGAGGGAAAGATTGAAGGCAAATGAGGTCCAGGCAGAAGAAGAACATCATGGCTTCAAAATCTAAGGGACTAGTTTGGACAATATTCAACAGCACTTTTTTTTGCAGCTGTTGATAGAAATAGGATTGGTGCTTACCACCTGCTAGATAAGCAAAAATATTCCTAAACAGATCATCCAAATGTTGGAAATGCAAACAAAAGCAAGGAACATCTTACCGTGAGTGGTGGACATGCCCTGTAGTGAGAAAAAATTGGATAAGGACAAAAAAATGGATAGAAGAAATAATTAAACAGGTAATTGAATTAAGACTGTAAACTTTTCTATTAGGCATAATAATAGGAAAATATGATAAGAAAACAGTGTATTTAATGCTACATTTATTAATGGCAGCAAAAATAACTTATGTACAGAATTGGAAAAATGATATTATGCCACCAGAGGAAAATTTGATAAGAAAAATACTAGAGTGTGCCAAGATGGATAAGTTGACCATGGAGATAAAGGAAAGAGAAGATTATAAGAAAATTATAAAACAGATTATTATTTGACATGGAATGTACTGTGTGATTGGCAAAATAATAGATATAGAGTTGAATAGAGAAGAAGACAATAAGATAATAAGGTAAAAGATATAGTGGACAAAGATAGATTAAGCAACATAGACAAGTGTATAGATAGTTAAGATTTATGTAAAAGTATGTATACAGTATAGATAGTTAAGATTTATCTAGAAGTATATATACCATCATGAAAGTGTTTTAATGAATGGAAATGATGTTGTATATCAGAAAAAGTGTTGAATAAAAATTATTTTTAAAAATAAAAGAAATAGGATCACCAATATGATCTCCAATGTCCAATAATGGATAAGGCATAACAACAGGAAGAAGATATAAAAAATAAAATTTTAGAGGAAGGCAAGGATAATTAAACATTGTTAAAATTAAAAGGAAAAGGGAAGGCAGTCAGGGCCATGGCTGCCAGCCCCATGGCTGTGTGTTCATCTGCACTCCCCAAGGGGAGCATAACCAAGTTTTGATTCCTTTTCAGAATACCCGGAGAATGGGGGCTTTCCTCGCCTCTAAGAGGAAGATAATTCTGTCTTATTGGAATAGAATAGAATTCTTTATTGTCCAAGTGTGATTGGACACACAAGGAATTTGTCTTGGTGCAAATGCTCTCAGTGTAAATAAAAGAAAAGGTACATTCATCAAGAGTCAAGAATCATAAGGTACAACACTTAATATTAGTCATAGGGTACCATAAGCAATCAGATCATACAGTCAATATAAATCGTAAGGATGTAAGCGACAAAGTTACAGTCATACAGTCACAAGTGGAAGGAGATGTTGTGGTTAGCTGGCAGCAGGTGCAGACGGCTGCGTCTCTAAAAGTGAGGAGCCTATGTGTGATGCAGGGATGGGGCCAGAACTATTGGAGAGTGGGGTGCTGCCTTCGGAGTTTGTGGAGTCTGGCAACAATGATGCAGAGGATCCTGAGGAGCCTATGCCCAGTGCACATGCATGCAGGGCTGCTCGAAGGAAAGAGCAGCTGTAGCAGCATGGGCGACTTGGATGCAAGGCTGCAAGATAATGGCCCCTCCCATAAGGGATAAAAGCTAGCCCTCAGGGGTTGGATTCTTTGCAGAAAGCAAAGAAGTTCTTTCAACTCTAAGTTCTTGTGGAAGTCCTGTCTATTCTGGTTTGTTTTCGGAGACTTTTTGTTTTAGATATATCCCTGCAATTAATCTTGTGTTCTTGGGAGCCTTTCACAACCTTAAAAGGGCTTGCTCTTATCTGGGACAATTAGTTTTAATGACTCTTTGTTGTGAATGAACAGAATTTACAGAGATGCATTAAAAAGGTTTGCTTTTATATATACTTTATGTTTATTTGATTTGAACGAGGCTTGGGTCAGAATAGGGGATGGGTGATAAGGGGTAATGAGAAGATTAATAGGAATAATAATGCAGACTTTGTAAATAGAGCATTGAGGGAATTATTTGTTTAGCAGAGTGATGGCATTCAGGAAAAACCTGTCCTTGTGTCTAGTTGTTCTGATGTGCAGTGCTCTATAGTGTCATTTTGAGAGTAGGAGTTGAAACAGTTTATGTCCAGGATGTGAGGCCTTAGTAAATATTTTCACAGCCCTCTTTTTGAGTTGCTCTGTGAAATTGATTTCACTTCCCCATTCCATAAACATTCACTCCTTACTTTGAAAGACCCACAAGTTACAGCAAGAGCTATTTTTCATAGTTGTGAACTTCCAGGAAACCAAACCTTAGCCACATACTTAGGATCTTAGACTTTCACATCCTAAGCTTCCTTCTATCAACTCTTCCCACATCATTTTTCCCCTTTGCTCAGACAGCAGACTCCCTGACTAAGTAGAATACCAAGCTATTAAACTAAAAGATGGGGTGGGGGTGGGGATCCAATGAATTAAGATAAACACTTTCCTCACCGCTTCAATCCTTGTAACTCACAGTGCATGAAGTTAAATGCTGAATTATTTGCTCTTCCTTATGAGAAACTGAACCGCTTTGAAATCACACAAGCTGTCAGACATTTCTCTTTGTGATTGGAATCCCCACCTACACCTGTCACTTAGACTTTTCTCTGAGCCTTCAATTAGTCATATTTTGTTGAATATGTATAAGAACTGCTAGTGGGATGGGGTGGGATGCTAATTATTCATTATTCCTACAGGTCAGTTTTAAGCGTACCTGAACCTGAAGGTTAGCCAGGCAGTTGTAATGATTTTCAAATGATCATAGTCTTTTCAGTAATGATAAGTGCCTACCTTCACCTCAGCATGGAGTAAAAGTGAACAACAGTATAATATTAATTAGGTGGGAGAACTAGATTTTTCATAATCAGTGCTCAAACTCACTGTATCAACCCAACCTCCCACAAGAGAAGTTGTATTTAGACAAGCACAAACACACTGCAGCAAACCTGAACATCAGAGATAGGAAATACCTCATTTACACACAACATTATCCAACAAAATGGATATTTGCACAACTTTTTCAAAAAGTGTCTGGCCACTCAGCTTCCAGTTTGAGCTTCTTCAGAGACAAACTGAAACCTCGTCTCTATGAGGCTTCAATCTGTGCTCATCGCTGAAGCACCCCGAGCCAGCTGGTTTTGGGGCTAAGCCACCCCATAAAGGTGGTGAAGAAGGGAGAGGCTGCCTGCAGGGTTGAAGAGAGCCACATCTTTCCTCCCCAGCTGGCCATTACTCCCTTTCCCAAAGGCAGTTGCAGCAGTGGTCAGAAATGGCCACCGCAAAGAAGAACTCGACCAGAAAGGAATGTGCAGGAGGAAGATAAGAGGAAAAAGTTTTGGTTGACCTGGTCAAAAAGCAAAAGCAACAAATAAGGTACCCTGGAGTTGAAACTGTTAAAAAACAATAGCATTGTTCCCTAAGAAGATTTTTAAACTGTGAAGGAGAGAGAAAAGGGAAAAGACTTGTTTTTTTTTTCCTTTTCCTATACTGACTTAAGTAAGAAATTGGAAAAAAATCCATGTTGACATCAATAGGCATTTAATGCTGAAAATAAAAAGTCAAAAGGATAATAAAGATTTCTGGATAATTAAAAGCTTTTGAAAACAGGAAAGGAGAGAAAAGGAATAAAAGGGCAGGATCTGGAAGAGAGGAGACTGCCTGAAATTAAAAAAGAACTTTTAGCAAAATCTCAACAAGACCTCCAAAAGATACATTCTAACTGAAATATTGCAACAAAAACCCCAGGAAGAGAAAGTCAAAAAAGAAATAAGAAGGGAGAAGGCGGAGCTACATCTCGGTGTTACAGCTGCGATCTCGGGGCTCTGAGATCTCAGCTGATATTTTTGCCTCTGGTCGGTTCTAACGGACCTAAACCGTCCCGTAGAGATGGGGATTGTGAAGGGCACAGTCCCAGGATCCCAGAGATATCGCAAAATCTCTGGTTTGATCTGGGAGAAGCCCTTTTGCTGGAAGCGGAAAGACAGCCTCCAAAGCTGCTGAAGTCGGGACAACTCCGGAAAGAAAGGGATTTAAATGAGCGTGTATCGGTTGGGTGAGAAATTCTTTTGCATTATAAATTGATTAAGACTTGAAAGGACATCCTGAACAAAGAAGAAATCTGTGACTTTAGTTTTGCTTGACTGAACCTTGGTTGAGCGGCGTTTAAGTGATGTCAAATTGAGACTTGGATTTTTTTTCTTATTTTCTTTGAGGACTTTAATGTGACTTTGTAGGTAACCGGATTGAATTTTCTCTTATATATATTTTTATTTTTCACTTGATTTTTATTTTTTATCTTTTTAACTTTCTTTTTAGGATAGAGGCTCCCTTTGGCTATCTTTTTTTTCTTTTTGTTTGAGTCTTTTATAAATATTTTTTCTTTTGGCTGGGGGGGGAAAGAGTATTAAGAGATGCTGCAACACTGCCAACTAGAGGCTTGAAAATATTTTATTTGAATTGGGGAGAAAAGCACTTCTTTTCAAGGACATTTTAATGTGATAAGATAGAGGGAGAATACAGTAAAATATTATTACAGGTGCTCTCTTGGACTCTTATCAATATTTCAACATTTGAGGCTTGGCTTTGAAGTTGCTGGAGAAGACAGTCATAATAAGAGCCTTGGATAAAGAAATAAAGTGCAGTGTACAGTGCATATATATATATATATATATATATATACCTTTGAAACTCCGACTCGCCAGCCTTTTTGTAAATTTTAACTCTAGTATTTTTGCTTTTTATTTTAAAGGGAAAGCCTCAGAGCTCTTTCTTTTTTCTTTTCTTTCTTTTTTTTTCTCTTGCTTCTTCGCTTCTTCCATTTATTTTAATTGGATTAGGGTCTAGAAGAACCTGAAGACCTTTCTTTTTCCTTTTTCCTTTTTTCTTTTTTGGTTTTGGGCTTTTTACTATTGGATTTCTTTTTTTTTTTGATTTTTTTGGACTATATTTGGCTACTATACCAGCTGGATTCAAAGTCAAAGAGAGCTTGAAGCCTTGGAAATATTAAAATGAGCAGGAAACCAAAATCATTCGGCGTTTTTGCTTCTACCTCTGCTTCCCCATCACCTGAAGGACAACTTTTAATTCAGACAATGTTGAAGCAAGATAAGGAACAAGAAAAAGCAAATCTACAGATGATTATGCAAGGAATTCAAGATATTAAGATAAAAATAGATACCATGGATAAAAAAATAGAGAAATCTGATGAAAATCTTAAACAAATGATGGGAAAGTATGAGGAGAGATTCCAAAAAATTGAGGAAGAAGGAAAACAAAGAGAGGAGAAGATTGGAAATATTGACACTAGATTAACAGTGGTAGAACAAGAAAAAAATGGGATGTTGAGGTGGGAGATGGAAAGATCAGAATTTTATCTTAGATTCCAAAATATAGAAGAGGAAAAAGGAGAAAATTTGGCTGTGATAATGATAGAAATATTGGCAGATCTTCTGGAAATTACTGAGGAAAAGATGATGGACGGAGTAGATGAGATATACCGAGTTTATACAAGATATGCGATGAGAAATAAACTACCAAAGGAAGTACATATTAGATTTACTAAAAAATCCATCAGAACACAAATATTACAAGTGGCAAGAGAAAAAGCGTTGAAATATAAAGGCAAAGAGATTGTAGTTTTAAAACAAATACCTAGAAGAGTGAGAGAGATGAGAAGAGAATATCGATTTTTGACCAAAATGTTACTGGAAAATGAAGTGAACTATAGATGGCTGATACCAGAAGGACTAATTTTTACGTGGCAAGAGCAGAGACATAGAATTGACTCGATTGAAAAAGCAGAACTTTTTTATGCAGAATTTTTCGGAAGAAAAAAAGAGGAGGCAGAGAAAGAGGTCTCATTAATTGAGTTTCAGGAGGAACAACTGGAGATTGAAAAAGAGAAAGGAGTTGTAGGTGGACAGGTAGACAGTAAAGAACAACGTGAAGTGAGAGCTACGAGAGCTGTTAGACCTAAATATAAAGCATAATCATGGAAGAAAAAAAACTGATTACAATGAATATAAATGGACTTAACTCAGCTGTTAAAAGAAGGAAAACCTTTCACAAATTAGAGAAATTAAAATTTGATATAATTTGCTTACAAGAAGTTCATATTAAAAAACAACATGAGCAATTGTTAGTACAGCCAAAATTAGGGAAAATATTTACTTCTTTGATTCAATGTAAGAAAAGAGGAGTGGTTCTCTACATTAAAGAAGATATTCCAGCAAAACTGATCTACACGGATGAAGATGGAAGAGTATTAATGGTGGAAATAATGGATAATAATAAAAAAATACTCTTGATTGCAATTTATGCTCCGAATGATAAACAAGAAGAGTTTTATAAAAAACTACATATGGAAATAATTAGACTGGACAATGTTAACATAATTATGATGGGAGACTTTAATGGAATTGTGGACAATAAATTGGACTATATAACAATAACAACAAAACAAAATAGAAAGATTCTCCCTAAATCTTTTTTTAAAATGACAGATGAATTAACCTTAAAAGATATTTGGAGGGAAAGAAATGTTAAAACTAAACAATATACTTTTTATTCTAATAGACATTTATCATGGTCCAGATTAGATATGATTTGGATCTCAACAGAATTAATATCTACTATTCAAGAAACAAATATTGAAATAAGTACTTGGGCAGATCATAATCCAATGACAATTAAATGGAAGGGACAAAAAAAAAGATCGAGATGGACATTAAACAATACTATTTTAAAGGAGAAAGATTTTATACAATGGATGGAGAAGGAATTGGTTTTTTTTTTTAAAGAAAATAAAAAAGAAGATACCTCAATACAGAATGTTTGGGATACAATGAAGGCATATGTAAGAGGTTTGATAATAGACTATACAAGAAAAAAGAATATTAGGAAAAGACAAACCTCCAAGGCCTTGGAAGATGAATATATAAGACTTGAAAAAGAACTACAGAAAATACCACAGAAAAAAGATATTAAATTGAAACTGGATGTAATTAAGCATAAAATGGAATTAATAGAGAAAGAAGAACTGGCACAGAAAATTAGAAATTCTAAACAGAATTATTTGGAATCAAGAAAAATATTGAAACTAATAGATGATCAAGGTCAAGTTTGTTGTGGTAATAAGGAGAAAAAGGGAATTATTCGAGATTATTATGGACAACTATATAAACAAGAGAATATTGATGAGGAAAAAATTAAACAGTATTTACAGAATGTTAACTTACCGAAGATACCTAAAGAGACTGAAGAAATGTTAGAAAGCAACATAACAATGATGGAATTAAATGAAGCATTTAAAAGACAAAATAATGGGAAAGCACCAGGTCCAGATGGGCTTCCGGCAGAATTCTATAAAAAATTTCAAGAATCATTGAACACTCCATTGTTAGAAATTATGAATGAAGTTATGTTAAAGAAGATGACACCCAAAACATGGTCAGAGGCTTATATTACACTTATTTTAAAGGAAGAGGCTGACCCGTTGCAAATTAAGAACTATAGACCTATTTCCTTATTGAATGCAGATTATAAAATCTTTGCTTCAATCTTAGCAGAAAGACTGAAAAAATATTTAAATAATTTTATTCATCCAGATCAAAATGGATTTCTACCAAAGAGACAAATTAGAGACAACATGAGAGTAATTTTGGATACCTTGGAATATTATGAGGCTCATCCTGAAAAACAAATGGCTTTGATATTCCTAGATGCTCAAAAGGCATTTGACAACGTGAACTGGAGATTTATGTTATTATTATTGGAACAGATGGGCTTTGCCAGAAAATTTATTCAAGCAATAGAAGCCATATATAATAAACAGACAGCAAAGGTAATGATGGAGGGAGAATTTACAGATCTTATTAATATAAGAAGAGGTACAAGACAAGGATGTCCCCTATCTCCTTTGTTATTCGTATTAACTTTGGAAGTGTTGAATAGAAATATTAGAGATGACAAAAATATAAAAGGAATGAAAATTAAAAAGGAAGAATTTAAACTACAAGCTTTTGCTGACGATTTAGCTTTTATTCTGGAAGACCCGTTAGAAACCGCTCCAAAGTTATTGGAAAAGATAGAGACATATGGTGAGATGGCTGGCTTGAAAATAAATAAAGATAAAACAAAGATTTTGACAAAAAACATGTTATTGAGACAAAGAGAAGAACTGACAGATCTTTTGAAAATACAAATTACAAATAAGGTTAAGTATTTGGGGATATATTTGACAGCAAGATGTAGCACATTAAAAGAGAATAATTATATTAAACTCAAACAACAGATAATTACAGATTTGAAGAAATGGGAAAATTTACAATTGTCATTAATAGGGAGAATTTCAACAATTAAGATGAATATTTTACCTAGAATTTTATTTCTCTTTCAAACAATACCAATTAGACTTGGAAAAGACTATTTTGAAGATTTAAATAAAACTATGTTGAAGTTTATATGGCAAGGTAAAAAAGCGAGAATAAAGCTAAAACTTTTGCAAGATGCTAGAAATAGAGGAGGTTTTGGCCTGCCTAATTGGGAACTGTATTATCAAGCTGCAAGTTTGATGTGGGTCAAAGAATGGATAACATTAAGAAAACAAAGATTGTTGACATTAGAAGGACATGATTTATTGTTGGGCTGGCATGCTTTTTTATGGTACAAGGGAACTAAAACACAGGAGTATTTCAGAAGACATTATATACGGGAGTCTTTGTGGTTAAATTGGGAGAAGATAAAAAAACAATGTTACTTGAAAATTCCAGTTTGGTTATCGACTATTGAAGCATTTTCCTATCCTATGATCTATAAAAAGGAACAAACAGTTAGATATGGGGAACTGTTGGATGAAAAGGGTGGACTTAAAACGATCCAAAATTTAGAGGAACAAGGTATAAGGATGAATTGGTTTTCTTATGCGCAAATACACTCAAGATATCTTGAAGATTTTAAAACGGAAGGATTCTATGATAAACAGACTGACTTAGATAAGATATTGATGGGTACTGATGAGAAAGTGATTAAAAAGTTATATGGTTATTTATTGGGAATTAAGCTAGAGGAAGAACAAGTTAAAGAAACTATGATTGCTTGGGGGAAGAATTTTGGATATGGGATTGATTTAGAGCAATGGCAAAAATTGTGGTCTCAAAATTATAAAATGACAATGTCAATAGCATATAAAGAAAACTTGTATAAGATGTTTTACAGGTGGCACCTTCCCCCGACAAGAATAGCAAGAATGTTCAAGAACAAATCTGAAAAATGTTGGAAATGTCATCAGATACCTGGCTCATACTATCATATGTGGTGGACTTGTGAGAATGCCAGAAAATATTAGACTAAAATTCACATGTGGTTGGAAAAAATGACAAAGAAACACATAGACTTGAAACCAGAGATTTTTTTATTGGGAATTTTACCTGATATATATAATAAAGACTTGAAATATTTGATTGTAAATGTATTAACAGCGGCTAGGATTGTATTTGCTAAAAACTGGAAGAATGAGAAAATGCCATTGCAGGAAGAAATTATTGAGAAAATATTGGAATGTGCTGAGATGAGTAGATTGACATTTGAAATTAGAGAACAAGAAGATAAACAATTTTATGCAATTTGGGTTTTTTTTATCAATGGTTAGATGATAAAATACAATAATAGAGCATTAATATTATATATATGAAGAGTTTTTAGGATTGATTTGTTATGATTATATGATAAGTTATAGAATAAACTGAAGTATTGTTATCTCACAAAGCATGAATGATTAAAAGTATAGTCAGAAAAAGATTTTTTTATTTTATTTTTTTAGTAATATTAGAATATGGATTGACAATATGAGTGGTTATGCAATATAATTGTAATTGACACTATAAAATGAATGCACAAAACTGATGAACCAACCGATACACCGGAAGTATATATGAGAGTAGATGTTTTTAATGTTTCGTATGTTTGTCTGTTTGTAGAAAATTAATAAAAATTTATAAAAAAAAAAAAAGAAATAAGAAGATATAACTTGGGACTATCTGGATCACTTGATAATTTCTGGATTCTTGGTTATTGTATTTGAATGACTAAAATCAATTGGGTGGTTGTTTAAAACTGTTTAAAATGGCTCCACTTTTAGAAAAACTGAAAATGGAACTTAAAAAGTACAAAGAAGATGCACAAGAAGGGAGAGGTTCTTTTGGCTTCGTATTTCAGTTTTTAGAAATGGAGATTTGGAATTATGAGAAACAACAAGAAATGCCTGCAGAATAAGAAAATTGCGACAAAGAAGAAGCCATCTTTAATGAACAAGTAATCTTGGATGGGGGAAAAAAAGGAAAGGGGGGAAAAGAGAATGAAAAGTTTAAGATTGGGAAAAACAATTCCAAAAAAAATTAGAGTGAAAAATAAGTATAAAATCTGAAAGCAACAAAAGAGGGAAATGCAGAAGAGAGAATTAGAAATTCTCTGATTAGAAATTAGAAAGAGAGACAAGGGGGTAAAAAGGGGAGGGAGAAGATGAAAGGGAAGAAAGAAAGGAAAAGAAGTCATAAAGGACAGAAACAAAATATAGAGAAACAGGGCCTAATTAGGTGAAAATGGGTGAAAATTTAATGGAAAAAGGGATTCTGCAAAGGTACATAAGATAGTATGGTTATATTAGAAACAAATAATTTTAGAAAATATAAACAATGTATGATTAAAATGTCTGATAAAATAGCTATCGTAATTCAGTAGAATGCTTGTTGATAAATGTAATAAAAGGTATATTTAATGATTTATAAAACATATGTGAAGAGAAATAATGGAAAAATTAATTATGGAGATTATATGTCTTTATAATTACATATATTTACAATCTTTTTTTTTTAAAAAAAGAGTATAGTGTGTATTATAAGAATGTACCAAGCAGAATTCGATTGGAAGTTATGTATTATATATTATATTGAAGGTCATAACCTTAAGGTATATATTGAAGTTTAAATAAGAGTTGAATGGATGTAATTAAAAGATGTAAAGGTGTCACACTCCAATTAGTAACTGCAGGAGAAAACTTGTTTAATGAGAAAAGATAATATGAAATTGAAACAGAACAGACAAAAATATAAATATAATGATTTGAATTGAGATGAGATAATCAAAATAAAATCGAGAAAATTAAAAGAGGGGAAAAACTATCTAGAAAATGTAAAATAGTATAAGATATAGAATAGAATACAAAAAGGAGTATGAAATTGAGTTTGTGTCTGTATAAAGAAGTTCAACCCGGGACCATGCTATTTTCAAAAAAGATGTTTTGCTTGTATTTTGTATGTGTGAAAACCCAAGTAAAACTTTATTTTTTAAAAAAAGTGTCTGACCACCCAACTAAAAGCTATGAAAAGCATAGCACTTCCATACTTCAAGAACACCTCAGAAATCACCAACAGACTATTGCAACCATATGACATCAGTGTAGCACACATATTAATTAAAGCCCTCCAAAACATTTTAAATAAACCAAAAGACCCAGCAACCCCAGAAGGAAAAACAGGAGTCATTGACAACACACAGTGTAAGGACTGCAAAAGGCACGATATAAGACAAACAGGCAAAAGACTAGCAGAGCACATCCATGAACACCAACTCGCAGTCAGAAGACATGATGAAAACTCCTTAATTTCACAACACATGAGCAGACTTAACTTAGTCTGGGAAACTGTGGAAACTGTGACCATCCTAGATTAAGCCAGGCTAAAAATGCTAGAGAATTCCTGGAAGTTTGGAACGCTGACAAATCAGCCATCAACAAGCACATAGACATAAACAACATTTACATACCATTCAAACGAGACAATCAACATGGAAAATTACCTTCCCATCAATATCAACATTGAGATGAGCAGAGATTTACACCAAGGTTAACATCAGCCCAACAAATAAAAAGTAAATCAAAGAACTGCCTCACAAGTTAACAGCTAAACAGCTCACCCAAAGAACCACCAAGATCACTCCCACCAAAAATGACAGGAAGCCACTAGAACCGTGATGGTGAACCTGTACCACGAGTGCCAGAGGTTGGTATGTGGGTATGCATGCCATCACCAGCTGCTCTTCTGGTTTCCAGTGTGCTCATCCGCACACGGACAGTTGATACGGCCAGTTGATCTTTAGTTTCCAGCATGCGTGAAGACTAGCTGCCTGGCAGGTGTAGGCGCATCAGCCATCTGGTCTTCGTCAGAGTATGTTCCAGAAATCACATCTAGAAATCACACACAGATAACTGATTCAGCAGGATTTATTAACTTCTTTATATCCATAATAACACATGAAGTAAATTTACAGTACCAACAGCAGATTCTTCCAACGTGCTAGCAGTTACAGGCAAAAACACAAGCAGAGGAGAGAACAGCAGAGAACAGTTTCAGTTTTGATTCAGAGTTGCAGGCAGGTTTTCAGCTTCAAAGCTCAGAGCTTAATTCAGAGCCACACCCAGGCTCCTTCCAGTATCAGTATCCAAACAGTCCTCATTGGCTGACTTAGTTGCTATGCCTATTCATTGGCTAACCTTGTTACCATGCCATTGCCAGTTCATGAATATTCTGACAGTCTTTGGGTTTCCAGCACTCAGGAATGCATGAAGACCAGCTGGCCAGCATGCACATGTGCACTGGTGATCTGGTCTTCAGTTTCTGGCACTCCATTGCACATGTACATGTGCATGCATGCATGTATTCCAGTTTAGGCCCTTGGTGCCAAAAAGGTTTGTCATCACTGCACTAGAATATGCAAGGAAAGGAAATCCCGCTCCCTCCTAGGGTAATGAAATGTCTGCAAGAAAACAACCAAGCTCAGAAGCATTAAGGATCCTTCATTTCATCCCTAAGCTTCCAAATATTCTCCTCTATTAAATGTGTTTTCATTTGATATAACTATATAATATGATATTACCATGACAAGTCTGCAGTTAATATCCACAAACTGAATTGTGATCTTCATGTGGTGTACTGAAGCCTCCAGAAACCCTGACAATTTCACGTCTTTGCAAATCCAAGTGGGTCTCAAACAGAAGATTTCTAAGCTCACAGGTCACATATGAGACTGTAACCTATGATTGGTGAGCCGACCTGATGGGTTTAAAATTGTTCTGAGATCGTTTGTATTGTTCCAAATGGTATTAGCAATCTTGACTTCAAAGTCTCCCTGGCAGACTATAAATCTTCACCTTTCGGAAGACTGCAACTCATTTCAGAAGAGTCTATATGCCATTCACTGGAGCCAATTGGCTCATTAGAGTGAATCACAATTTATTGGCTCAAGATCACACTCAGGCACTGGTTCAAATTTTCTGGACAACCTAACAGAGCTTAGTACATTTTCTACTTTGACTCTCATCCTGAATTGCAGTAGCAGTAGCATTTAGGCTTACACCCCACCCCACAAAACTCTTTGTGGTTTATAATGTAAGCATTATTTGCATATTTGCCCTCAGCAATTTGGCTTCTCATTTCACTAACTTCAGAAGGATGGAAGGCTGAGTCAACCTTGAGTCCCCTCAGGATCAAACTCCAAACTGTGGTTGGTTTGCCTGCAATAATGCAATTTAACCACTGCACCACCAGGGCTCTTCAGGATTCAACATGAATCAGAATGCATTATATTTTCTGAACAGTGAGAAAGTTTGAATGCAAGCCTTGTGATTTGTCATGATTCTCTCCTAGATTTCTCAGGAAGCCACCTGAGAAATCCTTATATTCAGGGGTGGAATTCTACCAGTTCACACCTATTCGCTAGAACCGGTTCTTAAATTTTTAAGCAGTTCGGAGAACCAGTTGTTAGAAGAAATCTTCTTTTGCTTTTTCCACTTTACAAGCCCTGGTATTGTTGCTTACAAAAACTGCCTCTCCCTTAACCCTTATTACATTCATGGCAGGACTAGACTTCCTGTCTCTGGAGCTTCTGTGGAGTTTTTTTTTTTTTTCCTTTTGCTGGTACTTTGCTTGTGTAAAGCCTGAAATTGACATATGTGTAGTCATTTCATTTGGAAACCTGAAACATTGATTTTCTTAAAGGAGAAGGAATGTTTTCAGCTTTTTACACTGCTGTTGGGAGGACATACTTCCCTGTTGGAGTTAGCACTTTGAAGAAACTGAATAATGAAGCAGAGCTGCCAGAAAGAAGCTTTTAATGACAAGGAACCAAGATGACATTCAGCAAGGCTTCTTGGCTAGCTAGAAAGATTGACATTCAAACATGAGTTTACATACCCTTTCTGAGTTTTGGTCTAAAACTGGTTTTTGGTGAAGTTTAATTCTGTGCTTGGTGACGTTTAATCCTGTGTTTATTGATGGGATAATTTTTCCTATTCAGCTTTGTTTGGAAGGAGAAAGGTTAATCTCTGTTCCTGAAAAGAAACTGGGTTGAGAAATCTAGCTAGTTCCTGTGTCTATTTGTTCTGATAATCGGTTTAACAAGCAACAGCTACTGTTGTGATTTAATTATTTCTATTGTGTTTGAATTTTTTTTCCTGCCTCATGGTTTCTTTTTTTATCTTGGGAGTGGGTCTTCCTTCACTATTTTAGTGGTATCTGGCACTGTCCTTTTGGGGTGTACGTCCAAGAGGCAGGATGCAAGATTGGCACTGATTTTTTTACTATCTTTCTGGGGGGCATATGATCTTTCCTTAAATCTGGATGATTTCCTTAGGATATATAGTGAGGTGAGACCAGCTGTCATCTTTAAATGGTGCAAATGGATCTAAGGATTGCTTCTCCTGGGTGTGCTCTTTCTGGAGAGCTTAAATGACCTCTCTGCTAAATGGTTTCACTTTATGAGCAAGAGTTGGCTGCTTATGGTTATTGCTTTTTAACTATTTTTATTCTTTAAGGTACCTCTGGCTTGCAAGTGTTTTTAATCTAATAATTGATATTTAGGGCAGCTTTTTGCAAGCAAAGAAGCTTTTTGTATTTTTGTACAGGTAATCCTTGACTTAAAATAGTTCATTTAGTGACCATTCAATGTTACAATGGCACTGAAAAAGTTACTTCTTACCGTTTTCACACTTACACCAATTGCAGCATCCCCACAGTCATGAGATGCCAGGTGAGGAGAAGTGCCCCTTGATGTGAGTGATGTCAAATTGGCCATGCCAACCCAGTCACATGACCACCAAGCCATGCCTACCAATTAAGCCATGCCTACAGATCTGGTTGTTAAAAAATTTGAATCCCACCCCTGCTTATATTGATTTTCTTTCCATGCAACTGTTGATGGCAAAGTTCATGAAAGAGTCCTCCATGATTGATGCCAACAGTGGCAGCCCAGTGTCATTTCCTTCTTTCATTTTTGGTTGGTAAACTGCATTTATTTAAAATGCTTTAATGATGTTAATTATTTTTGTTGGCACACCATGACATTTCAAGATATTCTATAATGACATGTGAAAGAGACTGCTGTAAGCTTTATAAAAGCTAAGAATTGGCTGATATTTTTCAGTAGGCACTTGGATGTTTTAAAGGCATTAGATTCCAAATTTCTGTGACAAAGTGACATATATTTTCTGGAATTCCGCAATGTTTTAATAAGCTATTGCTTATAATTCACTACTTACCAGCTTTACACAATGTGTCTAGGTGGTACAATCACAGCAGTGGTGGAATTCATTTTTTTTTACTACCGGTTCTAAGGGTGTGGCTTGGTTGCCATGGCAGGGGAAGGATATTGTAAAATCTCCAGTCAGAGGTGGTATATGTCAGTTCTCTGAATTACTCAAAATTTTTGCTACTGATTCTCCAGAACTTATCAGAACCTGATGAATACCATCTCTAAATCACAGAGTATATGCTAACCACAGCACAGTTGCTATGGACAGCCTCTGGCCCTCACATAAATCTTATATTGATTTTATATAATGGTATCGACAGGGAAGGGCTCAAACAAGTTAAGATGGCATGCGCAGCCATGGAATTGAAATCCCATTCTTTTTTATGGAGATCGTTTTAGCTCGAAAAGAATTGGGCTTTTATTGCATGTTGTACTACCATCTTGGCTTTTTGGACCACCTCCCTGTAGATACCCCTATTTTCAGTTGAGGATTTGCTCAATATTGAATTTTGGAAGCAAAATATTAATTTATGGCAGTGAAATGTTTTTGATAGTTTTGGATGATCTCTGTCTGCCTGTCTGTCTGTCTGTCTCTCTCTCTCATAACACATGCACACACACACACACCGAAGTGTGTGGGCTCAAAGTGTCTACCCTTCTCCTTTGATTTGCCATACTTGCTGCAGAGCACAAATACACTAGAAACAAATTGGAAGTAGATTGTAGATAGTAAATTATGTAGTAGATAGTAAATTATGCAGAATCTGGAAGCAACAACATTTTGTGTGTGTGAGACATGTGCATAATTATACATAATATTCTTTAATCATGAGACTGACTTCCAAAGCATACATGAGGCACATCTGTCATTCCAGGTGTTCCATATTTGGGATATAGACTTATTCCTCTGCTTTTAAGTTTCCTACTGATAGCCTATATATTTCTCCTTATAGGGCTTGATCATGTTGTGATTCTTAGTGTCAGAATCTACATCATAGCTTTGGGAAACACGTTTTCTCCATAGCAGGAGAAATAATGTTCATGAGGACTCCAGCAAGGTGTTTATCGTATCTATTTTGTGGTGTTGGTGCTCTCATTCTGGCATCCTAAGAACTGACCTTAAATTCTCAGCTTAGCAAAGTATGATCACATTTTTGAAACTCTGAGTAAGCAGTGTTTCATGAGAAAAGGACAGGTAATAGTGTAAAAGAGAGCCTTGGTGGTGCAGTGGTTAGAGTGCAGTACTGCAAGCTATTTCAGCTGACTGCCGATTGCCTGCAATTTGGCAGATTTAATCTCACCAGGCTCAAGACCTTCCATCCTTCTGAGGTGGGTAAAATGAGGACTCAGATTGTTGGGGGCAATAGGCTGACTCTGTAAACCACTTATAGAGGGCTGCAAAGCAATATAAAGTAGTATATAAGTCTAAGTGCTATTACTATTGCTATAAATTTCATCTAACAGCCGAAGTGTATTAATGACATATGATTTATAACAGGTGTTGCTTGGGCATCAGAAGATATCACTTGGGTGGGTGGGAGTTTAGGGGACAAATTTGTAATTTTAAAAGCATGTCAAAAGTTGTTTTGATGGGCCAGGCTTGTTATGGAACATATTTACTAGAAGACTGATTGATGAAGTGGCTCCCTAAATTTTTTCCATTGCTTATACTTAGCTGAGAATTTTTTTGGCAATTTCAGTTTACTTTGAAGTTGGTAGGTATTCATTCCTGCAAATGAACTCCTGAACTGTACTTGCTCTCCCCCACCCCCTGCTCTCTTTCTCTCTTATCTAGAGAAAGAGAGAGGGGCATATACACACCACACACACACATACAAACACACATCTGTGGTGTGTGTGTGTATGTGTGTGTGTGTGTATAAAAGGAAAAGGTTTCCCTCACACATATATGCTAGTCATTTTCAGCTCTACAGGGTAGTGCTCATTAGTGCTGTTACAAAGCCGAAGAGCCAGCACTGTATGAAGACATCTCCATATGGCTGGCATTACTAAATGCTGAAGGTGCACGGGATGGTGTTATGTTCCCTCCAAAGTGGTCCCTATTTTTCTGCATTTTTGCATTTTTACATGCTTTCGATCGACTAGGTTGTCAGAACCTGAGACAAGAAACGGGAGCTCACTCTGTTACATGGTGCTAGGGATTCGAACCACTGAACTGCTGACCTTTCTGATTGAAAAGCTCAGTGTCTTAGCCACTGAGCTACTGCGTCCCTGCGGAGATATATATATATATCTCCACCGAGCACAGATAAATTCCGTGGCCAAAACACTAATCACCAGAACCAAATGCCTGGCAGACATGACACATATAAAGATTGAACTATGCACCCTGACTAAAGTACTAACAGCCAACGGCTTCCACAAAAACAAAATCACCAGCTTGATCCACAAAAACACACTAAGACAAAATCAGTAAGATACTACATAGGCATCACATCAAGACTGCCTTCAAAACAGACAAAAAAATAGCAGCCATCCTTAGAAACCCCAAAGATAAAATTGATCTGGAAAACCAAGGCATATACGAAATTCCCTGTGCATCGTGCCCAGCCACATACATTGGACAGACCAATAGAAGAATAAGTACCCGCCTGTCTGAACACAAAAATGCAGTAAAAAAGCTGGAACACACCTCCTCACTAGTCCAACACAGGAAAACCACAAGTCACAACATCAACTTCAATGGCACTAAAACCCTAGCCACTATAGAAAACCCCAACCACAGAATCATCAGAGAAGCCATAGAGATTGAAAAAAGACCTAAAAGCATGAATAGAAGACATGACTCCAGCAGACTGTCAATCATTTGGAAGCCTGCACTCTCAAATAGAAAGATCTCCACACCAAAAGCCAGGCAAACACCTGAGCACAAACAGACTCCCTCTGATGCCTCCAGCTCAAACACCCTCCCACCAAGCACCCAGGTGAAACCTAGCTTCCTAATAGATAACAGCCGTCCTTTCACACAAAGCCAAGCTGCAATGAAAGCCTCCAACACAGGAACAAAGTGATGCCAGCCAATCAAAGCCACAAAAAAGACAGAAGAAACCAGAAACACCAATCAAACAAACTCCAAGTCCAATAAACACAGACCAAGTCTCCCAACCAATCAGGATAGGCTAGCCTCAAATTTAAAACCAACGGCTGTGAGACCCGGACCCACATCCATACAGAAGCCTGATGATGGCAAATGAGATTCTGCTGAAACGTTGCTACAAATTTAAAAGCACAGCTACAATGACGTGGGATAATACCCGAAGGAAGCTGAATAGCAAACATGTAAGTACCTGAGATAACTTAAAAAAACAAATATAAAAATATATATATGTATATATATATATGTGCTGTTCAGCTTCCTTCGGGTATTATCCCACGTCATTGTAGTTCTGTTAAAGTTGTAGCAACGTTTCAGCAGAATCTCATCTGCCACCATCAGGCTTCTGTATGGATGTGTGTCTCACAGTTCCTGGTTTCAAATTCGAGGCTGGTCCATTCTGATTGGCTAGGAGCCTGGACCTGTGTTCATTGGACTTGGAGTTTGATTGATTGTTTCTGGTTTCTTCTGTCTGTTTTGTGGCTTTGATTGGCTGGCAACACTCTGTTCTTGTGTTGGAGGCTTTCAGTGCAGCTTGACTTCGTGTGAAAGGACGGCTGTTATTCATTAGCAAGTTGGGTTTCACCTGGGTGCCTGGTGGGGGGGGCTGTTTGAGTTGGAGGCATCAGAGGGAGTCTGTCTGTGCTCAGGTGTGGGGGTGTTTGAGTTGGAGGCATTAGAGGGAGTCTGTCTGTGCTTAGGTGTTTGTCTGTTTTGTGTTGTGGAGATCTTTCTATTTGAGAGTGCAGGTTTCCATATGATTGACAGTCTGCTGGAATCATCTCTTCTATTCATGTTTTCAGATCTTTTATCAATCTCTATGGCTTCTCTGATGATTCTGTGGTTGGGGTTTTCTATAGTGGCTAGAGTTTTAGTGCCATTGAAGTTGATGTTGTGACCTGTGGTTTTCATGTGTTGGACTAGTGAGGAGGTGTGTTCAAGCTTTTTTACTGCATTTTTGTATTCATCTAGGCGGGTACTTATTCTTCTATTGGTTTGTCCAATGTATGTGGCTGGGAATGATGTACAGGGAATTTCGTATATGCCTTGGTTTTCCAGGTCAATTTTATCTTTGGGGTTTCTTAGAATGGCTGCTATTTTTTTTTGTCTATTTTGAAGGCAGTTTTGATATGATGCCTGTGTAGTATCTTACTGATTTTATCTGTAGTACCTCTTATGTAGGGCAAGACAGCTGTTCCATAGGTCTGTTGGTCTTCTAGGTCTCTGTTATGTCTTGGTGTGTTTTTGTGGATCAAGTTAGTGATTTTGTTTTTTTGGAAGCCATTGGCTGTCAATACTTCAGTCAGGGTGCATAGTTCAATCGTTATATGTGTCTTATCTGCCATGCGTTTGGTTCTGGTAATTAGTGTTTTAGCCACGGAATTTATCTGTGCTGGGTGGTGGTGGGATTGGGTGTTGAGGTAGCGGTTGGTGTGTGTTTTCTCTGGATTCAAATTCTTCCATGAACAGGTTTGCAATGACGGGTGACAGTGGTGATCCCATAGGGGCTCCTTCAATTTGCTTGTATCTTTGTCCTTTGTATATGAAATATGTGTTGGTTAGGCAGTGTTCTGTTAGTTCCATGAGGTCTTTAGCTGGTTGGTATTTATTTTTGATGATTTCAAGAGTTTCTTTTATTGGGACTTGAGTGAATAGT
>BLBF01000040.1:13905161-13917356 GCA_015471245.1 Laticauda colubrina
GGAGCCAAGCTGCACTGAAAGCCTCCAACACAAGAACAGAGTGTTGCCAGCCAATCAAAGCCACAAAACAGACAGAAGAAACCAGAAACACCAATCAATCAAACTCTAAGTCCAATGAACACAGGTCCAGGCTCCCAGCCAATCAGAATGGACTAGCCTCAAATTTGAAACCAGGAACTAACTCAATACAGAAGCCTGAGGATGGCAGATGAGATTCTGCTGAAACGTTGCTACAACTTTAACAGAACTACAATGACATGGGATAATACTTGAAGGAAGCTAAACAGCACATATGTATATATGTATATATGTATATATCCTTTATATCAGTAAATAATATATTCTGTGTATAGATATACAGCAGATATATATTTGGATGATTATAGATGATGATATAGATAAAAGTTTTATTAGAAACAGAAGATAAGAGCCTGTACAATACACACACACACACACACTTTTTTTCTTTTTCAAATCATAAAATAAGTTATAATAAAATTAGAGTGGGTACCAAGGAAGTGCTTGAAAGTACCAAAAATATTCTGGCAGCTACACTCATGCATGATATCCATAATTGGGACGTACATTGCTAGGTATATGTGCAAGCTATTTTATGTCACAAAAAGAAGAACCTCAGAAATTGAAAGGCCTTTGCTTACCTGCTCCATAGGGAGTGCAAGTGACTAGAGTTACTAATCCCAGCTGCACAAGCTCCTTTTGCAATTTCATTTTTGTATGCACAGGTAAGCATACAGCCGAAATGGGTTTTAGCTCTGGACTAAGATAATTAATTATCCAACAGCAGATTAATTAATATGGACAGAAGATGCAATGTAATTTATCTGCATATTTCAGGAAATCCTTGATAAAGCTCCAGGAAGCAGATCATGCATAAACTAACGTGTCCAGAATTTACTGCAGTGAACAAAAGGGATAAAGTAGATAGTGAGGAGTTTAAGATGATTTTAAGAGGCAAAGTACTTCTATCTTGACATAAAATGTGTATCAATTAGGGCTGTGCAGTGCTTCGGGTTTAAAGAGGAAAAGTGTTTTGGAATAATAGTCAAAGGGCACCTGTGCAGATTTGTTTGTTTTTTTGTTTGTTTGTTTGTTTGTTTGTTTGTCAAGCAAGTATTAGATAACAAGTATAAGTATAAGCATGGTTATGAATACATGAAATGGATATGAATAAAAAAGAAACAATAGGACAGGGATGGTAGACACATTGGTGCACTTATGCATACCCCCATAGATCTCTTAGGAAAGGGGTGAGGCCAATAGTAGACAGTCTAAGGTTAAAATTTTGGGGGTTTGGGGAAAAACCACAGAGTCAGGTAGAGTATTCCAGACATTGACCACTCTGTTGCTAAAGCCCATGTCACACTGCCCAACGGATGCAAAAAGGAAACAACGGACGAGCAAAATGTTCCATCCATTGTTATCCGCTCTCAAAAGGGGCAAAAATTTGCATAACCGGAGCGGATAACACGGACGCGGGGAGGACGGAGGGTGGGTGCAAAGCGGATGCGGAACGGAAGCCCAGTGGATGGAAGCAGATGGGAGTGGATGGCACAACCGCAGGGCTTCCAGGGAGCCTCAGCGAAGCGGACGCTGAACGGATGAAGCGGATGCACAGCGGATGCACAGCGGAAGCCTAATGGATGCCTGGCATTAATTGCGCATGCGGGGGCGATGCATTGCGTCAGCCCCGCGGATATAACGGAAGCAGCTTGGAAGCAGGTCGCCATTCAGAGGAAAGACCTGCTGCCGGACGGATTGGCTGCCTTGCCTGCCATGCCTGCATGTCTGCCTGCCAGCCTTGCTGCCAGCCTTGCTACCAGCCTTGCTGCCAGCCTCCCTGCCAGCCTCCCTGCCAGCCTCCCTGCCAGCCTCCCTGCCACCCTCCCTGCCAGCCTTGCTGCCAGCCTGCCTGCAAGCCTTGCTGCCAGCCAGTCTGCCTGCCAGTCTTTCTGCCTGCCTTCCTGCCAGCCTTGGTTCATGTCTGCTTGCCAGCCCTGGTGCCTGCCTGGCTGCCTGCCAACCTTCCTGCCAGCCTTGGTGCCTGCCTCCCTGCCAGCCTTCCTGCCAGCCTTGGTTCCTGCCAGCCTCCCTGCCAGCCAGCAACCCCACAACCGTGCGGAAGCACAGCAAGCCTCAGCCATCTGCTGCCAGCCCTGGCAAGAGGGACAGGGCTACCATCCCTCCCCCTGGCTCTCACTCTGGTTCTGCTGGGGCTACTGCAGCATGGGCTCCCTCTTCTGGGGATGGGGCTTTTGCTGCTTCTGCTTCTGGAGGAGCTGATGACAAGCACTCCAGCACCAGCCACCTACACAGCACCTGCACCCTTCACCCCTGAGACTGAGTGACCAAGAGGAGTGCCAGAGACTCATTTTTGTCTTATAGCTTGTTGTTAATAAAATCTATTTTTGATTCACACACTTGCTTCATTTCATTTTTTCATAAAGTCTTGCTGGAAACTTTTAGAAATGGTTTAAGCCTTTGCATGCTTGTGGGATGGGTTAAGAGAGCTGTGGGATAGGCAGGGATACCTGTGGGATGGGTAATAGCTGTGGGATAGATAAACCTCCAGTGCAAGCATAGTGGGACTGTATGGTCCACCCTCCCAGGTACCACACCTACGGCCCTTTATTATCAATAATAATGTAATAATTATCCACACATGTCAACACAAACACAACTCTTTATTAAACACCCTCTTCATTGTAGGCCAACCAAACATACATGGCCCAATCTCATCCATGTGATGAGACAGGCTGAAGGAAGCATCCATTAAGCATCTACCATCCTGTCTTGCCACTCCACTGCTCCAGCTGGGGAGTTGCACCAGTGTCTCAGGAGGTTGCGCTGCTTCTTCGCTTCATGTGAGGCTCTATTGGGTCCTTGCACATCCTCAGTGTCGATCAGGTTTCGCCCTTGCCTCCATTCCCCAGGCTCCATGTCCCCATTGTCTTGCTGGAGGTCCACGAGCCTCTTCTTCAAGACTGGGTAGCAGGTGTGCATGAGATTGTGCAGGATGCAGCAAGCTTCCATGATCCTCCTCACGGTCTCTGGGCAATGCTGCATGGTGGTGAGAAGTGCCTGGAACCTGTTGGCCAGGATGCCAAAGGCGTTCTCCACCACCCGCCTTGCCCTGGACAGCCTGTAGTTGAAGATCCTCTCTTCATGGTTGAGGAGTCTGGAAGTGTAGGGCTTCATGAGGTAGGTTGTGAGGGAGAAGGTATCATCCCCCACGATGAAGTAGGGCACATCTTGTGTGTCGTTGGGCAGGGGGTCTGGATCTGGGAAGTCCATGATGAGGTTGCCTTCCAGCTCCTCCTTGAGGTGACTGGCATTGTATACTTGGGCATCTGAAGATGAGCCGTTGCCTGAAGCATCGATGTACATGAACTTGTAGTCAGCATCGACCATGGTGAAGAGGATGATGCTGAAGAAGCCCTTGTAGTTGAAATAAGTGGACCCCGACTTGGCTGGAGCTTTGCAGGCTATCTGTTAGGGATAACATTGTTTACCCTAACTGGTTTAGGTGAAATAATAACTATGAATCATAGTTAGTGTATGTTAAAGTGTCTGCAGCTTTAACTGTGAAATAGCAATTAAGGGAGTGGTTATGAAAACAATATAAAAGTAGCAAGTCTACAGCTTGCTTACTCTGGCTTTGATGATCCCTGATTACTGTTTGGAATCAAGACTGCATTGCTCGAACGGGAGAGACAACTAAGGACTGATTTGTAAGTGAACTGACATAGGATATTCTACATGGACTTTGCTAACTGAATATCCCTGAATGGACTGACTACATGATATATGACTATTGGACTGTTATTTGACTATGCCATGAACTTATAATGGAATCAACTATATTCTTGATAGCACAAGCGTATCTGTTATTTTTACTGTATGTTAATAAACATACAAGCTTAGCTCACTCATTTATCTGTGTGCCTATCTGACTAACGCTGCACATTCTGTTTAGCTTGTCTCCCTAACCCTGGTTGGGGAACCCAGGCTTAACACTATCTATGGCTCCAACGGTGTGTGGTAAGTTCCACCTCTGACACCACTGCTCTGCAACTTTCTTCCAGCCTTCTTCAGTGGAGGGGTACTGGAGGAGCTCCTCCTTGTATTCTTCGATGATGGCTGCACCACTTCTCTGACCACAATGCTGATGGTGTTGTATGGCACCCTCCAGCCATACTGCATGCTCCTGTAGGTGGTCTCTGAGGTCAGGTGGCGCAGAGTGAGTGCCACCTTGAGCCCAGGTTCCAGACTGGGCCAGAAACTGGTGTTTGCCTTGGTCAACCTGGGTGTCAGCCGCTGCACAACTTCGTCAGACTTGGCTGGAGGCATCCTCATGAAGTTCTGGAATGCCTGAGTATCTTCGCTCCTGAGCTTCACCATCAGCTTGTTGTACAGTCCGTCCTCTGCTCTTCTGACGAACCATCTTCGGATCCAAACTCTTTTTGGGTGGCTCCTTTTCTTCTCACAGTAGAGTTCACAGAGTCTGTAGATGGCTTCGCACTGTTGCAGAACAATGTTGGCTGCCGAAAGGACTTTCTTACAATCCACGGTGGACATGACTGGATGCTGTGGAAGAGGAAGAGCCAGATGAAGGCTGCAGATGTCTGCACCGCTGGGCTGGTGTTCTGAAAGTGAGATGCAGGTGAGTTGCTCCCCCTTTTTATAGGCAGTATAGGTTTTCCACTAGGCATCCTCTAGGCATCCTCTAGGCATCCTCTAGGCATCCTCTAGACATCCTTAATATCTGAGATAGGTCCCCTCTGCAAATGTTTTTTCCATTTTAAATGCTTTGTTTCCATTCTGCATCCGCTAGGCATCCGTTCTGCATCCATTCCGTGTCCGTTCCGCTTCCTCCCTGCGTCCGGGCGAATGCGAGTTGCGCGGATGCGTAGCGGATGCCTAGCGGATATAGCGGATGCATAACGGATGCGTAATGGATGTGTAGCGGATGCGTAGCGGGTGCAGAATGGACAAGCTGGATACATTTTCCGTGCAAAAGTTTTGGGCAGCCCAAAACTTTTGGAGCGGATGAAACGTCCATAAATGGATGCTGGACTGATAGAGAGGAAGCCAAACGGAGGCAGTGAGTACATCGCGTTTTCGAACAGATGACAAGGTTTTTTGTCCGTTTTACATCCTCTTTGCATCCGTTGGTTCAGTGTGACATGGGCTTAAAGTCGTATTTCCTGCAATCAAGTTTTGTGCGGTTTACTTTGAGTTTGTATCTATTGTGTGCTCTTGTATTATTGTGGTCCAAGCTGAAGTATTCATTGACAGGTAGGACATTGCAGCAGATAATTTTATGTACTATACTTAGATCGGACCGAAGGCGGTATAGTTCTAGGTTGTCTAGGTCTAAAATTTCAAGTCTGGCATAAGGTATTCTGTAATGAGTAGAGGAGTGGAGAACTCTTCTCATGAAATATTTCTGGACTTTCTCGACTCTATTAATATCCAATATGTAATGCAGATTCCAGACTGATGAGCTGTATTCAAGTATTTGTCTAGAAAATGTTTTGTATGCTCTAGTTAGTAGTGTAGGAGAAAAAAAATACACAGGATTAGGTTAACAACTCTTAATGCCTTTTTGGCTATGTAGTTACAGTGGGTACCAGCACTTCGATCATTAGAGATGACTATTCCAAGTCCTTGACAGAGTTTGGATCATCAACAAGGTCTTGACGATTCAGCTTGTATTTTATTTTCTGAGATTTTTTTTTTTGCCAATATGTAAGACAGAGCACTTATTTGTTGAGATTTGAAGTTGCCATTTGTTTGACCATTCTGATACATAGTTGAGGTCATTTTGAAGGGTAGCAGTATTTGTCTGTGGTATTGAATAGCTTTACATCATCAGTGAAAAAAATGTGGTTGCTCTTAATATGATCACAGAGGTCACTTATGTAAAATATAAAGAGAGCTGGTTCTAGAATGCTGCCTTGGGGGACACCACTGTTGATAGGTACAGGATTTGATAGGGTGTTCCCTATTTTGACCATTTGTTGCTTGTTTGACAGGAATGCATCTATCCAGTTATGCAGGTGTCCAGAGATGCCATAAGATTTTAGTTTTAGGAGTAGTTTGTTGTGTACCACTGAATCAAAGGCTTTACAGAAGTCTATGTAAATAGTGTCAATTCCTTTGCCCTGATCAAGTTGTGTAGTCCACATGTTTTTGCAGTGTAGGAGTTGCAGATTACAGGAAAAAAAATATTCTGAAACCAAATTGTTTGTTCGAGAGTAGGTTATTTGTCTCTAAGTGGAGGATAATGAATTGGTTAATAATTGATCCCATGACTTTACAAGTGATGCAACATAAAGATATTGGTCTGTAATTTTCAACTAGGCTGGGGTCTCCCTGTTTGAAGATTGGGATGACCATGGCTAGTGTAAATGCATCTATCCCAGGGATTACAGTGTAGCTTCATGATAACCACATAATCCCAAGAAAAGATACCGCAGCTGTAAGGAGTTATAGTCAGGAGAATGACCTCACAAAGCCAAGAAGGTACTTTTGGGCTTAACAAAATGTCTAGTGTATTACACAAAAGGAGAGAATTGCTGGGTATATCTGTTGGCATCACACTGTCGTTGCCTTGAAAAATATGAATGTCACTAGGAAAAAGGAGAGAATGGGCTGGATGCAAAAAAAAAAACCCCAAAAAACAGTGCCACAGTTTTGTTTGGGAATATAGAAGGTGGTTACAACAGTGTCAGATTGTTCAACTTTCAGCAGGCAGGAAAGAGAGATAAACCTATTTCCCAGAAAAGTGATCTTAATCAGAAATGGATTACTATATTTTTAGAAGAATCCCAGATATAAATTCAAGTAGACCAAGAATCGTATCAGTCAATGTAATTTTACAGTCTCTGTGGCTTTATATTGCTTTTGGAATCAGCCAGAATATCTCAGAATATTCACTGCCAGGGATCAATACTGGAAGACCAATAAAGATATTTACAACTTACAACAGTTCATTTAATGACCATTCAGTTACAATGGCACTGAAAAAGTTATTTATGATTTTTTTTCACACTTATGACCATTTCAGCATCCCCATAGTCACATGATCAATATTCAGATGGGTGAAAATATGAGCTGGCTCATATTTATGATGGTTGCAGTGTCTTGGGGTCATGGGATCACCTTTTGGGAACCTTCCGAAAAGCAAAAACGGGGAAGCAAGTTTCACATAGCAACTTGTTATTAACTCAATAATTGCATTGATTCACTTAGCAATTGTGGCAAGAAGGTAATTCGGAGAACTACTGTGGTAAATATCCCCTCTGACTGGCCCCGCCCCCATCTATTTTCTGCCTCCCAAGTCCCAGTTGATTGGCTGGATCTTCTTTCATTGCTCTGCACAGGGGAATGGAGCTGGAAAGCAGATTAGGAGGATGGGGAGGGAATGGGATTTTGCAGTAACCTGCCAGGAGTGAGGAGGGAATGGAGATTTTACAATATCCTTCCCCTGCCATGCCCACCAAGCCATGCCCACCAAGACGTGCCCACAGAATTGCTAGTAAAAAATTTTGAATCCCACCACTGCATCAGGTGTCATTTGTAATTTGGTATAAGACATCCTGCCATAGAAAGCTCCACAAGACATGGACAAAGTAAAACAGAATCTGACGAAGAAAAATATTTGCTTTATTAAGGAATATACAAAGAACATATATGTATGTATTTATGTATGTATATATGTATCATACATACATACATATATGTATGTATAAATAAAATACGTGTTAAAAAGTAAGCTCCAAGGCCATGAGGAATTTCCTCTATTTTACATGGAATACCTGGGAATTGGCAAGTCTGACATTTTTTTTCTCTCCTTAGGAGTTTGGTTGATAGAAGTTTATTCCTTTGAGAAAGTGGCCTTAGATCAGTAGTTCCCAAAGTGGAAGATACTGCCCCTGGTGCAATGCCTTAGGGGGTGCTAAGGGGCAAGAGGTGTTAAGAGGTGGCAGGGGGGCATTGGAGGTGAGGGCAGGGTGCAATTCAGGGGTGGATTCTACCAGTTCTCTCTCTCTCTTTCCCTCTCTCAGGCTCACCCCATTGACTGTTGCATCGGAGCAGTGCAAGGAGTTCAATCGGGTGAGCAGCCCTTCCAAGCTGGGCAGCTTGCACAGGCAGCCAGCCACCTCATCACACAGGACTTGTGTCACGTAATGCTCAAAGAGCTCCAGTAGTAGGCCAGGCGCTTGGCTTTCAGCCGGTCCTCATCCAGGAAGCAGTAGAGGTCGCGTAGGTCGCGATTCTCTGCCTGCAGCCACCTGTTGATGGCTTTCAGCTTGTGAATATCACACAGGTGCTCCTGAAACTGCCAGTTCATGCCCTGGATTAGCTGGCCACATTGCACCAGCGCTGCCAGCTTCTCAGCCTCCTCCCGGCGCAAGCGGCACACCAGCTTCTCCTTGCTGCAGCCAGCCAGGTCCTCCTTGCTAGCCGGGCCATCGGACAGCAGATGAGGCAGTGGAGACAGTGGGCTAGAAGGACAGCCAACCAGGAACATTGCTCACTCAGCTCCGGCCAGTGCAAAGTGGTGGCGAGGAAAGCAACCAGATAGCCCGCCCGTGCAGTGACATCTTTGCAATGCTGGATGCCAGGAGGAGTGAGCTGCACTTTTGATCTCCCTCTTCCTCCACTGCCGGCACCGGGATTAATGGGATGGCTGCACGGTGGGGCCAGGCACACTGCATCTCTGCCTACCGGGAGCAGGTGAAGCGAAGGGAGAAGGGCACCTGCACGGTAGAGAGCAGCAGTGAAGGGGGGAGGTGGGGGGAAGGATGCCCTGTTGGTGCAAAGTGGGTGTGTGTGAGAGCGGGAGCACACAGGCATGTGCATGGGAATGGACTGATGGCGAGGGGGGGGGGAGGGAAAGCAGTGCTGTTTTTTTTCCCCAAGCCAGAAAAACTGGGGAGAAGGTGGGTGGGTAGGTGGAAAATGAAACAGGCTTGCATCCTTTCCCTGGTTGCAATCAGGATTAAGGAGTCTCCTGTACCCACCCGCCCACTCACTCATTCTGGGACACCACCACCACCCCACCTAGGCAGCCTTCTGTAGCATGCATGAAGGTGGAATTGGGGTTAGGAGGCATGGGTAAGGGGGAAACGGCTTGCACCCTTTCCTTGCCGCTCCGCTCGGACTTGCTTGGGCAAGTCCCTCTAGTGCAGCAGGCTCAATGGGGTGGACCTGCAGGACTGGCACCTAGAACGTAGCAGTGGTGATACTTTTGAAAAGTACAGCAAAGCCAGAGGTTAGTACTTTTTGCTACAAAGAATCACAAAAGCTTTTGGGCTATGCACAAGTAGGAATACACTTGTCAATGCAATTCAGCAACATAAAATAAAGAAATACAAATAAAACAAATCAACAAGAATCGGCAAAGCATCTCTGATTACATTCTATTCACTACTAGAATCTAATCAGAGATTCTTTGCCAATTCTAGTCCTATTACCTACTCCAACAGAGTTAGAAGTGTGTGTGTGTGTGTGTGTGTGTTTGTGTTTGTATGTGTGCATGGCTGTCAAAACTCCAAAAACAGGTCAAGTAGGTCTGGGGAGGACAGTCATAAATTAGAACTCTTGCTAAGCAACTGGCCATTAAGTGAGGACCACTTGTATATGGTTTACCAGTCACCTGGCCATGCCCACCCAGTCACATTACCACCAAACCACACCTACCCAGTCATGTGACCACCAAGCCATGCCCAGCCAGCAAGCCACGCCCAGCCAGTCACGTGACCAGCAAGCCACACCTTCAAATTAGGCCACACCCACATAAATTTGAATCCCACCCCTGGGTGGGGGGCACCGAGGATGGGTTTGTAGCACCAAGGGGGTGGTGGACTGAAAAAGTTTGGGAACCACTGTCTTAGATAAAGGTTCATTCAACATGTACATGCTTCCATTACAAAAGTAGTTTCTGATTTCAGAGTCCTTGAGGACTTCATTCTTTAACTCTGAAAGTTGGCAAACTACCAAGCTCAGAGAGCACTAAGGACTCAACCATTCTGAAAGTGTGCCCCATCAAAAGAGACTGAAAAACACCCTGTCAGCCAGGACTACAATGGAACCTCATGTCACTAATGCTTCTGTTCGTGACCAAATCAGGTGATGACCAGAATTTTGCTTCTGTTTTGTTTCTGGTCATGAACAGATCTTTGGGTGTTGACCAAGTAAACCCAAAAATTGCTGTGGTGATTTTTCCTTCAGTGCCATTTTTGTTTTTTTGTTTTGTGATCTGTCTGCATGCGCAGACAGTCGTGCTTCCAGTTACAATCAAATTGGGTTGCATCGGTAGTCCTGGAATGGATTACGGTCGCGACCTGAGGTTCCGCTGTTTTTTTATTGCAACAGTTATAGTAACAGGATCTTGTATATCTGACTGTGTTTTCCTCTTCCTTGATTTTCATGTGAAGGAGGGAGGGGTTTGTCTGAAAAATTGTCTCACATTATTTTCTTGTCCTGTGTTCAAGTCATATTTATCTGGCTGTTGCTTTAATTGTGACTGCCCCCTTGTCCCCTGATGTCATTTGTCAGCTTTGGGAGCCATATTAGCCCCAGACGCTTCTACATTACCATATTCATGTGATTGGGAAAATGGGAGGGGAGAATTTCTTAGAGTGTATGAGTTTAGACATAATTCTTCTTCTAAGTCAAAGTCATGTTATTTCTGCACCTGGTTGAGAGGATGTCTTATGCCAGAAGGGATGATGGTTGGGGCATGTGATGCAATGATGGGTGCAGGGGGTAGATTTGTAATTTTTTTACTTGAGGAAACCTGGAACCTTCAGATTCAGGTTTTCCAGATGTGCCAGTTTACCACCCAAATAAAAAAGAATTAAAAAAAAAAAAGAACTTTTGAGAAGATGTCTGTCTTGGAGTTATTTGTTGGAGTGGAGGTTTTCTGGAATGCTGACACTGTTTCTTATACCTCCTACAGAAAGCAAGGGAAGATGAATGTTTAACCCACTGTTATCTCCAAACAAATGTATATGGGTAGCTTTCAACTTACGACCAATTTTTTTGTTGCTAAGTGAGACATTTGCGAAGTGATTTTTTCCCAATTTTACAACCTGCCTTGTCACAGTTGTTTAAGTGGATCACTGCACTGGTTAAAATTTAGTAGCACCATTGTTAAATGAATCTGAATTCCTCTTTGAGTTTGCTTATGAAAAGGTTGCAAATGGTGGTCATATGACCCCGGGACACTGCAGCTGTCATAAATATGAGTGAATTGCCAAGCATTTGAATTTTGATCACATGACCATGGGGATGCTTTTAATGTCATAAGGTCATAAATCACTTTTTTCAGTGATGTAGTAATTTTGAAGTTTGACAAAATGAACTGTTGTTTGTCAAGGACTACCTTAATCATAATCCACAATGGACAACAGATTTGTAGGTTTTTCTATGTGGGAAAGAAATTGCCTTTCTTCCATACAATCCTATGAATTTTGATGTGATACTGATATTCTTATATCCACATGGTTGAACAGTCACTGTCCAAATGTTAGGTGTGATTCCGTCCAACTACAAACATTCTCTAGGTATTCTTTTTCTAACAAAATATTGGAGTGAGTGAACTGAAAGTGATTTTCCCGAGGCATGAGTTCACAGTGGTATTTTTTTAAAAGCAAGATTTATTAAAAATAAAAACATAACACAAGAATTTCAGCAAGTGAACTGGTTTTTTAAAAATTTGGAATAAGTATATTTCCATACATAAGGGCAGAGTCTCCTTCTGAATCTCTTTCTCAAAGCCTTACAATACACTGGAAAGGAGGAAATTCTTTTCAGTAATAATGGGGAAGTCTGCAGTTTGTTTTTGTAATAGTAGCTGCCATTTTTATTGATTTGAGAATCAACTCTTGCAAGTTATGTTCTTTTAACATCATGTATTGAGGTGTATGAAATCTGCAATCAGGTGTTTGAAGTCTATGTTAACCTTCAGTAATGTCAAAATATGGGTTTTCAGCTTTTCCAGTGATTGTGGAATGAGTTGTCCAATGTGGAATGAAGGAGAAGAAGAAGAAGAAGAAGAAGAAGAAGAAGAAGAAGAAGAAGAAGAAGAAGAAGAAGAAGAAGAAGAAGAAGAAGAAGAAGAAGAAGAAGAAGAAGAAGAAGAAGAAGAAGAAGAAGAAGAAG
>BLBF01000040.1:13917456-13928249 GCA_015471245.1 Laticauda colubrina
AAGGAAGGAAGGAAGGAAGGAAGGAAGGAAGGAAGGAAGGAAGGAAGGAAGACAGACTATAATTTCATAACATTGGATTCTCAATATTTGGGGTGCTTTTAGAAAGATGAGGGGGTCAAATTATTTTCCAAAGCCCCAAAAGGCAAGATGAGAAGCAATGGATGGAAACTAACCAAGGAGAGAAGCAATCTAGAACTAAGGAGAAATTTCCTAACAGTGAGAACAATCAACCAATGAAACAACTTGCCTTCAAAACTTGTGGGTGTTCCAAAACTCTTTCCAAAAAGAGACTGGACTATCATTTATCTGAAAATTGTATAGTGTCTCCTGCTCAAGCAGAGGATTGGACTAGAAGACTTCCAAGGTCCTTTCCAACTGTATTATTCTATGTTCTATGTTCAACAACAGGACTGTCATTGATGAAGTGACATTTAAACTTGGCTACTACAATTTCAGATATTCCCATGACATTCCAAGGACCCATTCACATGATTGTTTGAAGGAAGTATAGCAATGTATGTTCTGTTATGACACAAAGAAAATCACATTCTGTAAGAATTATTCTTTCAACCATCTGCCACTTGAAATATTTAATCCACTATAGGTTTATTTTAAAGAAGATTACTTTCCCTGAAGAGATATATTTTTCAAATTCAGTTTGCAGAAATGACAATTAAATGAAAGTTAGGCAATAGAAATGTTTGAAACTGGCATAAATGTTGCATAAAAAGTGACATTTTTCAAACATTGTCATCTGATGTTTCAATTCAGATACAAGCAAATCACATCCATGCTTGAAACAATATACTGCTGGTAAATCATTTCCAGTGCAGTTCATCTTCCTTCGGGTATTATCCCATGTCACTGTAATGCTTTTAAAGTTGCAGCAATGTTTCAGCAGAATCTCATCTCCCATCATCAGGTTTCTGTATGGAGTTTGGATGTGGGTCAGGCTATCACAGACGTTGGTTTTAAATTTGAGGCTAGCCTATTGCTGTGCCAGGATGGTTTTTTTCTACATCCTGATTGGTTGGGAGTCTTGGTCTGTGTTTATTGGACTTGGACTTTGTTTGATTGGTGTTTCTGGTTTCTTCTGTCTCTTTTGTGGCTTTGATTGGCTGGCAACACTGTGTTTCTGTATTGGAGGCTTTCAGTCCAGCTTGGCTTCGCTTGAAAGGACGGCTATTATCTATTAGGAAGCTAGGTTTCATCTGGGTGCCTGGTTGGGGTGTATTTGAGCTGGAGGCATCAGAGGAAGTCTGTTTGTGCCCAGGTGTTTGTCTTGCTTTTGGTGTAGAGATCTTTCAATTTGAGATTGCAGGCTTCCAAATGATTGACAGTCTGCTGGAATCATCTCTTCTATTCATGCTGTCAGGTCTTTTTTCAATCTCTATGGCTTCTCTGATGATTCTGTCGCTGGGGTTTTATATAGTAGCTAGGGTTTTGGTGCCATTGAAGTTGATATTATGACCTGTGGCTTTCATGTGTTGGACTAGTGAGGAGGTGTGTTCCAGCATTTTTACAGAATTTTTCTGTTCATCCAGGCGGGTACTTATTTTTCTATTGGTCTGTCCAATGTATGTGGCCGGGCATGTTGTATAGGGAACATCGTATATGCCTTGGTTTTCCAGGTCAATTTTGTCTTTGAGGTTTCTAAGGATGGCTGCTATATTTTTGTCTGTTTTGAAGGCAGTCTTGATGTGATGCCTGTGTAGTATCTTACTAATTTTGTCTGTCGTACCTCTTATTTAGGGCAGAACAGCTGTTCCATAGGTCTGTTGATCTTCTAGGTCTCTGTTGTGTCTTGGTATGTTTTTGTGGATTAAGCTGGTGATTTTGTTTTTGTGGAAGCTGTTGGCTGTCAATACTTCAGTCAGGGTGCATAGTTCAGTCTTTATATGTGTCTTGTCTGCCAGGCATTTGGTTCTGGACATTAGAGTTTTTGCCACGGAATTTATCTGTGCTGGGTGGTGGTGGGATTGGGCGTTGAGGTAGCGGTTGGTGTGTGTTTTCTTTTGGTATATGGTGTGTCCCAGTGTGCCATCTGTTCTTTTGTAGATTAGTACATCTAGGAATGGTAGTTGTTTGTTTATTTCCATTTCCATGGTGAACTTGATTTTGAGGTGTGTGCTGTTTTGGTGTGTTAGGAAATTGTTTAGGTTTTCTTTTCCATGGGGCCAAATCACAAATGTGTCATCGATGTATCTTAGCCATAGTTTAGGTTTGTGGGTAGCATTAGCCAGGGCTATGGATTCGAATTCTTCCATTAACAATTGCAATGATGGGAGACAGTGGTGATCCCATAGGGGCTCCTTCAATTTGCTTGTATCTTTGTCCTTTGTATGTGAAATATGTGTTGCTTAGGCAGTGTTCTGTTTGTTCCATGAGGTCTTTAGCTGGTTGGTATTTATTTTTGACGACTTCAAGAGTTTCTTTTATCGGGACTTGAGTGAATACTGAAACCACGTCGAAATTTACAAGCAGATCTTCTTGTTCCACGTGTAGATCTTTGATCATTTCTAAGAAGTGGTATGGGTTTTGTACATATGAAGCTGTGGTTTCAGCATGGGGCTGTAGTTGTTTTGCTAAGTGTTCAACTAGGTTTTGAATTGGTGCTCCTTTGGAGCTGACTATTGGTCTTGGAGGTTTGCCTTCTTTGTGCATTTTTGGGAGGCCGTATAATTTGGGGCATCTAGAAGATTTTTCTCTTGGGATGATCGTCTGTTGGATTTCTTTGCTTATGTGGCTGGTTATAATTTTCTTCTTGGTTAATTTTTTCAGATATGTGGTTGGGTCTGTGTTTACAGGTTTGTATGTGGAGTCTTGGAGTAGGTCTGTGTTAAGCCTGGGTTCCCCAACCAGGGTTAGGTAGACAAGCTAAACAGAATGTGCAGCGTTAGTCAGATAGGCACACAGATAAATGAGTGAGCTAAGCTTGTATGTTTATTAACATACAGTAAAAATAACAGATACGCTTGTGCTATCAAGAATATAGTTTATTCCATTATAAGTTCATGGCATAGTCAAATATCAGTCCAATAGTCATTTATCATGTAGTCAGTCCATTCAGGGATATTCAGTTAGCAAAGTCCATGTAGAATATCCTATGTCAGTTCACTTACAAATCAGTCCTTTGTTGTCTCTCCCGTTCGAGCAATGCAGTCTTGATTCCAAGCAGTAATCAGGGATCATCAAAGCCAGAGTGAGCAAGCTGTAGACTTGCTACTTTTATAGTGTTTTCATAACCACTCCCTTAATTACTATTCCACAGTTAAAGCTGCAGACACTTTAACATACATAACTATGATTCATAGTTATTATTTCACCTAAACCAGTTAGGGTAAACAATGTTATCCCTAACATTCTCCCCTTTTAGGTGAAATAATAACTATGAATCATTTACATCTTTAAATTATATTTTTCACAACTTTCTTTAAACTTAATTGCTCCTTGAGCTTTTGTAAATTGGTCTGAAATGTTTTTTTCTGTCATGCAGTATTCCAATTTAATTAATTCATTTTTCACTGATTCTCTTACATTTAAATATCTTAAGTCAGTATGTTTTGATCTAGTTTTTACAGCAATACTAGTAGCTAACTTTATAGCTGCTTGGTTATCCTCGTACACAATAATGGAATCTTTTACAGTTATACCCATGTCCAACAACAACTGTTTGTAGAAAATCAAGTCAGTGCATAATAATGACAGACATGAAAATTCAGCTTCCATCGTGGATAAGCTAATATGCTGTTGTCTGATTGACCTCCATCCTATTAGTGTCTTACCAAATAATATAGCCATCCCAGATGTTGATTTTCTAGTGTTTATATCAGTTGCAAAACTTGCATCTGCATAAGCACTAAGACTCAAATCACCCTTTGGTTCTATATACAATGCATGGTTCAATGTTCCCTTAAGATATCTTAAAATTCTTTTTAAGGATTGCCAATGACATTGTTTTGGATCTGAATTAAAACATGCCAGCTGATTTACACTATAAGCTATATCTGGCCTTGACCAATTGCTTATATATGATAAGCTACCAATCAAAGATTGATATATGGACTTATCAAATTTGGGACTTTGATCATTACTTTGGCAAACTTCCTGACTCATTGGAGTCTTTGCCGGTTTACAAAGTTCCATCTTATAAGTTTTAATTAATTGGCAAATTTTATCTTCTTGAGATATCTTAAAACCATTATTTGTTTTATTTATTGTCAATCCTAGATACCTTTTAATTTCACCTAAATGCTTTATTTTTATCTTTTTGGCTAATAATGATATAATCTCATTAGCTTCATTATTAGTCTTAGTTATCAAAGCAATATCATCAGTAAATAATAATAATAATGATACCGTTCCATTATTTTCTCTTTTAAACACACACGGATCTGCTAATCCAGATTTAAAACCTATATTGTTTAACTCTTTCACAATATATTGGTTCCACTCAAACCCAGATTGTTTTAACCCGTAAAGACTCTTTTTGAGTTTCCAACAATCATTACTATTTTCTTTATTGTCATTTATACCAATTGGTTTTCTTAAATATATAGTGTGCTGCAATGGTGCATGTAGATAAGCAGTTTCTACATCTAAATGGTTAATGACATAGTTTTTCTTAGCTGCCCACACTAATGCTGCTCTTAAAGATGTAGCTTTAAGGCTTGGCGCAAAAACTTCATCATAATCAGATGCAGTTTGATTAAATCCTTGAGCTATTAACCTAGCTTTATGGGTAACAGTCCCATCATTTCCAGTTTTTACTTTAAATATCCATTTGTACCCAATGGATTTTTCTCCTGGAGGTAATTTGGCATCTTCATACACTTTCATTACCTTTAATGAATTTAGTCCTTTTTCCATTGCCTTTTGCCAATTCTCCTGATCCTTAGCAGGATACATCCTAAGTTCATCTACACTAGTTGGAACTTTAGTTACTTGGCAAACTATACTTGCTTGATACCTATCAGGTGGTCTAGTTACACGTGTAGTACGTCTAGGTATTATAGGACTTGCAGGTGGACTTTCATTTATTAATTGTTCTTGATTATGTAACTCTTCCTGATCAACTATTTCCTCTTGTTCTGGTCCTATTTGCTCTTCGTGGACTTCTTCTTTAATTGGACTCTTCTTATAGCTAATCTGATCTTTCTGTCTTTTGTAGGGTTCAATAATTACTTCATTATTTAAATCTTGCTCTAATCTATTCCATCCTACATGTTCTAGGAATTTTGCACTAGCACTGGTGTAAACTCTAGATGTACCTGGTTCCCAGAATCTATAAGATCTATGATTAGATGTATATCCTACAAAAATTAATCTTTTAGCTCTATGCTGTCCTTTGTGTCTAAGTTGTGTAGGGATATGCACCCATGCTGGTGCTCCAAATGTGTGCATGTAACTTAAATCAGGTTTTGTACCATGCCACAGTGTGAATGGTAATTCACCTGTTGTTGAATTAACAACATTATTTAATATATGATTACCACACATTATTGCTTCTCCCCATAAATTGTCAGGTAATCCTGAATCAGACATCATAGTTCGTGCCATTGATTGTAATGTTTGGCCTCTTCTCTCTATAAAGGCATTATGTTGTGGCCTATATGGTGCAGACATTTTATGTTGAATACCTAACATTCTGAGTCTGTTCTGAAATTTATTATTTGTAAATTCTGTACCATTATCAGTTATGAGAGTTACTAAGTTCTTTTTAGTTTTTCTTTCTACAAATTTTATCCAATTAAAATTTTTTTGATATGTTTCAGTTTTGCTCTTCATTAAATAGCAAAACCAATATCTAGTATAGTGGTCCATTATACTTAGTATAAAACGAGCTCCTCCTACACTTGGTTTTTTCGGACCTATTAAATCAGCAAATACTACTTCTAAAGGCTCTTTAGTAGTAAATCCATCAACTCTATTAGCCGGTATAACCCTGCTCTTACTTTGATTACAGGCATTAGATTGCAAATACTTATTACAAGATTTCAAACTTATTCCCTTAGATAATTCAACAGTTTTCTTAAGCATTTTAAAATTTAAATGCCCTAGCCTTCGATGTAACAAGTGAATACATTCGTCATGAGGTTTCTTATTTTCATAAATCGTGTTAGCCACCTTTAAACCATCATCATTTAACACATATAATTCACCTCTTAAAGATGCAATAATTCTCTTATCTTCTTTTTCAATGATGCAGTTATCTCCCTTAAATGTAACTACATATCCTAGTTTAACCAAAATTCTAACTGAAATTAAATTAAACTTAAGTTGTGGTACATATAACATTTTTACATTCTCTTTTATAAAAGAACAATATGCTATACCTTGACCTTTAGCTTTCAGTTTCCAGCCATTGGCTAACGATATCTGCTGTGTACTCTGGGACATTTTAATAAATTTTTTGTTATCCTTTGTTATACAATGGGATGCTCCACTGTCAACCACCCATAAATTATTTTTTACAGCTCCGTTAGTATACATGGCTAACTCTAAATTCTTATTTAGTTTCTGATGATTTTTAGTATTCTGGCCAGCGTTCTGGCGCTTTGCCTTTTTACAAAATCTTGCCAAATGTCCTCTTCCTCCACAATTAAAACACTTTTTAATTGCGTATGCAGTAGGAGATTCATTATCTTCTTTTTGAGGTTGCTCCCTCCTTAATTCATCTCTTTCAAGCCTTCTTCTGGCCTCTTCGATCAATCTGCCAGTTATATCAGTTAAAGTTAAATTTTCCTTTGGCAAAATTTCAAGTGAAGTTACGTAGTTATCATAACTTTCATCAAGGGAAGATAGAATTATGTAAACTTGGTGTAGTTCAGAGAATATAAGCTCTTTCTCGTGCAGTTCCTTAAAAATGCTTTGCATAGTTTTCAAATTACCTAGCATATCACCATTTGTTTGGAGATGTGTCCTGAAAAGCTTCCGTGTTAGATTTATGTGAGCACCAACATTATCTCAAACATAAATCCTCTTCAGCTTTTGCCAACACTCAACAGCCGTTTTCTCTCCGTGGATATAAACAAGCTGTTGATCAGTTAAGGTTAACGCAATTATGCAAATTGCTTGTTGATTTTTATGCTTAAATTCTTCTATCTTTAGTCTGTCTTCCTCATCCTCTGGATCCCATTCTTCTACATTTGGTGGATTTTCAATTATGTTCCACAGACCTTCTCTTCGTAGAAGTAGACTACATTTTGTAGACCATGATACATAGTTTCTTCCATCCAGCTTGGATATAAGGGACAAACTTTGAAGATTGACTTGTGCCATGTTTTCTTATATGGATATAAAAATATAATTAATAAAACACAGCTGTCTGTTTACTGTAATGTATAACAACACAAACTCTCACTTTACATAAATCTGTTGTATCCTAGTTAAACTGACTTTGCAGCCTCTGGGCCCATAACCAGTGTTAAGCCTGGGTTCCCCAACCAGGGTTAGGTAGACAAGCTAAACAGAATGTGCAGCGTTAGTCAGATAGGCACACAGATAAATGAGTGAGCTAAGCTTGTATGTTTATTAACATACAGTAAAAATAACAGATACGCTTGTGCTATCAAGAATATAGTGTATTCCATTATAAGTTCATGGCATAGTCAAATATCAGTCCAATAGTCATTTATCATGTAGTCAGTCCATTCAGGGATATTCAGTTAGCAAAGTCCATGTAGAATATCCTATGTCAGTTCACTTACAAATCAGTCCTTTGTTGTCTCTCCCGTTCGAGCAATGCACTCTTGATTCCAAGCAGTAATCAGGGATCATCAAAGCCAGAGTGAGCAAGCTGTAGACTTGTTACTTTTATAGTGTTTTCATAACCACTCCTTTAATTACTATTCCACAGTTAAAGCTGCAGACACTTTAACATACATAACTATGATTCATAGTTATTATTTCACCTAAACCAGTTAGGGTAAACAATGTTATCCCTAACATTCTGTCAATTTTGTTTCATAATCTTTTCTATCCATTACTACTGTGGCATTCCCTTTGTCTGCTGGGAGTATTATTATGCTGTTATCATTTTTCAGAGTTTGTAGTGCTCTGAATTCATTTTTTTGCAAGTTATTTTTTGGTGGTTTCGTTGTGCATAAGATGTGAGTAACCTGGTGTCTTATTCTGTCAACTTCATCTGTATTTAATTTGATTCGGCTGGATTCTGCTGCACATATGATGGATTCTGTTGGGATTTTTTTGGGTGCTATGGCATAATTGAATCCTTTGGATAG
This sequence comes from Laticauda colubrina, assembly GCA_015471245.1. NCBI lineage: Eukaryota > Metazoa > Chordata > Lepidosauria > Squamata > Elapidae > Laticauda > Laticauda colubrina. The sequence continues at coordinate 13,925,700 of BLBF01000040.1, forward strand.
GACATCTGTTTCTGTTTTGGTGAGTTCTCTGTTGGAAACTTTATATACTAATTGTTTCAGGTGTTGTTGTGAGTTGTTGGGGGTTTTCTTGTCATGTTCTAATTTCTTTAGTTTCTTTAAGAGTTTTTCATTTTTGTAAGTGGTTTCAGTGTCAGCTCTCCAAGTTGTAAGTTGTTTTGTCTTATCGCAAAGTAGAGGGTGGATTTTGCTGCTCAATTCCAGGTGTAGTGCTAGCAAATCTTTGTTTAACTGATCCAATTGGAATCTTTTACTGTGAACTTCATTCCTGAGTAAAGCCATTTCTGTTCTTTTCAGGATACGTTTGGTAGCTGCTGTGCTGTGATGAAATGTTAATTTGAAGCAGGTTGGTGTTGCATTGTTGTCTCTGCAGCTGCAAAGGAATTTCAGGTCACATAATATTCCTGCTCTTTTAATTTCCAGCTTCTCATAGCTTTTGATCTGGCTGTTTGTTTCCTCCCCATAGAGGTCAGATATTTGTTTTCTTAGGTTTTCGCGGGTACTTACATGTGTGCTGTTCAGCTTCCTTCAGTATTATCCCACGTCATTGTAGTGCTTTTAAAGTTGTAGCAATGTTTCAGCAGAATCTCATCTGCCATCATCAGGCTTCTAAATGGAGTTTGTATATAGGTCAGGGTCTCACAGCCGTTGGTTTTAAATTTGAGGCGAACCTATCCTGATTGGTTGGGAATCTTGGTCTGTGTTTATTGGACTTGGACTTTGTTTGATTGGTGTTTCTGGTTTCTTCTGTCTGTTTTGTGGCTTTGATTGGCTGGCAACACTCTATTCCTGTATTGGAGGCTTTCAGTTCAGATTGGCTTCGTGTGAAAGGACTGCTGTTATCTATTAGGAAGCTAGTTTTCATCTGGGTGCCTGGTGGGGGAGTGTTTGAGCTGGAGGTATCAGGGGGAGTCTGTTTGTGCCCAGGTGTTTGCCTTGCTTGTGGTGTGGAGATCTTTCTATTTGAGAGTGCAGGCTTCCAAATGATTGACAGTCTGGTGGAATCATCTCTTCTATTCATGTTTTCAGGTCTTTTTTCAATCTCTATGGCTTCTCTGATGATTCTGTGGCTGGGGTTTTCTATAGTGGCTAGAGTTTTAGTGCCATTGAAGTTGATGCTATGACCTGTGGCTTTCATGTGTTGGACTAGGGAGGAGGTGTGTTCCAGCTTTTTTACTGCATTTTTGTGTTCATCCAGGCGGGTACTTATTTTTCTATTGGTCTGTCCAATGTATGTGGCCGGGCATGATGCACAGGGAACTTCGTATATGCCTTGGTTTTCCAGATCAATTTTGTCTTTGGGGTTTCGAAGGATGGCTGATATTTTTTTGTCTGTTTTGAAGGCAGTCTGATGTGATGCCTCTGCAGAATCTTACTGATTTTGTCTTTTGTACCTCTTATGTAGGGCAGGACAGATGTTCCATAGGTCTGTTGATCTTCTAGGTCTCTGTTGTGTTTTTGTGGATTAAGCTGGTGATTTTGTTTTTGTGGAAGCTGTTGGCTGTCAATAGTTCAGTCAGGGTGCATAGTTCAGTCTTTATATGTGTCTTGTCTGCCAGGCATTTGGTTCTGGAAATTAGAGTTTTCGCCATGGAATTTATCTGTGCTGGGTGATACTGGGATTGGGAGTTGAGGTGGTGGTTGTTGTTTGTTTTCTTCTGGTATACGGTGTGTCCCAGTGTTCCATCTGTTTTTTTGTAGATTAGTACATCTAGGAATGGTGGTTGTTTGTTTATTTCCATTTCCATGGTGAACTTAATTTTGGGGTGTGTGCTGTTTAGGTGTGTTAGGAAATCGTTTAGGTTTTCTTTTCCATTGGACCAAATCAAAAATGTGTCATCGATGTATCTTAGCCATAGTTTGGGTTTGTGGGTGGCATTAGCCAGGGCTCTGGATTTGAATTCTTCCATGAACAGGTTTGCAATGACGGGTGACAGTGGGGATTTAAATTTAAAACCAACGGCTGTGAAAGCCTGACCCACATACGAACTCAATATAGTAGCCTGATGATGGCAGATGAGATTCTGCTGAAAGGTTGCTACAACCTTAAAAGCACTACAACGATGTGGGATAATACCCGAAGGAAGCTGAACTGCATTAATATATATATATATATATGCTGTTTAGCTTCCTTCAGGTATTATCCCACGTCATTGTAGTTCTGTTAAAGTTGTAGCAACGTTTCAGCAGAATCTCATCTGCCATCCTCAGGCTTCTGTATGGATATGGGTCTTACAGCTCCTGGTTTTAAATTTGAGGCTGGTCCATTCTGATTGGTTGGGAGCCTGGACCTGTTTCATTGGATTTGGAGTTTGATTGATTGGTGTTCCTGGTTTCTTCTGTCTGTTTTGTGGCTTTGATTGGCTGGCAACAGTCTGTTCTTGTGTTGGAGGCTTTTAGTGCAGCTTGGCTCCATGTGAAGGGATGGCTGCTCTTCATTAGCAAGCTGGGTTTCACCTGGGTGCCTGGTGGGGGGGTTAGGTTAGAGCTATCAGAGGGAGTCTGTCTGTGCCCAGGTGTTTGCCTGGCTTG
>BLBF01000040.1:13928649-13946612 GCA_015471245.1 Laticauda colubrina
GTTCACCATGGAAACGGAAATAAACAAACAACTACCATTCCTAGATGGACTAATCTACAAAAGAACAGATGGCACACTGGGACACACTATATACCAAACGAAAACACACACCATCCGCTACCTCATCGCCCAATCCCACCACCACCCAGCACAGATAAATTCCATGGCGAAAACACTAATTACCAGAACCAAACGCCTGGCAGATAAGACACATATAAAGACTGAACTATGCTCCCTGACGGAAATATTGACAGACAATGGCTTCCAAAAAAACAAAATCACCAACTTGATCCACAAAAACACACCAAGACATAACAGAGACCTAGAAGACCAACAGACCTATGGAACAGCTGTCTTGCCTACATAAGAGGTACTACAGATAAAATCAGTAAGATACTACACAGGCATCACATCAAGACTGCCTTCAAAACAGACAAAAAAATAGCAGCCATCCTGAGAAACCCCAAAGGCAAAATTGACCTGGAAAACCAAGGCATATACGAAATTCCCTGTACATCATGCCCGGCCACATACATTGGACAGACCAATAGAAGAATAAGTACCCGCCTGGATGAATACAAAAATGCAGTAAACAAGCTGGAACACACCTCCTCACTAGTCCAACACATGAAAACCACAGGTCACAACATCAACTTCAATGGCACTAAAACCCTAGCCACTATAGAAAACCCCAACCACAGAATCATCAGAGAAGCCATAGAGATTGAAAAAAGACCTGACAGCATGAATAGAAGAGATGATTCCAGCAGACTGTCAATCATTTGGAAGCCTGCACTCTCAAATAGAAAGATCTCCATGCCACAAGCCATGCAAACACCTGGGCAAAAACAGACTCCCTCTGATAGCTCCAACCTAACCCCCCCACCAGGCACCCAGGTGAAACCCAGCTTGCTAATGAATAGCAGCTTGCTAATGAAGAGCAGCCATCCCTTCACATGGAGCCAAGCTGCACTAAAAGCCTCCAACACAAGAACAGACTATTGCCAGCCAATCAAACCACAAAACAGACAGAAGAAACCAGGAACACCAATCAATCAAACTCCAAGTCCAATGAAACAGGTCCAGGCTCCCAACCAATCAGAATGGACCAGCCTCAAATTTAAAACCAGGAGCTGTAAGACCCATATCCATACAGAAGCCTGATGATGGCAGATGAGATTCTGCTGAAACGTTGCTACAAGTTTAACAGAACTACAATGATGTGGGATAATACCCGAAGGAAGCTAAACAGCACACACACACACACACACACACACACACACACACACACACATATATATATATATATATATATATTTGTTTTTGAAGTTTTCGCGGGTACTTACATGTGTGTTGTTCAGCTTCCTTCTGGTATTATCCCATGTCATTGTAGTTGTGCTTTTAAAGTTTTGCCTTCAAATGATGAGGGATGATTCCCAAACGATGCTGAACAGCCTACATATAAGTACCCATGAAATTTTAAGAAAATATATACATGTGTGTTTGTGTATTTTTTTTTATTTTCATATTCTTTTTATTGTGAACTAAGAGACTATAGTGTTGGAGGTATGTGAAACTGAATCAAACATTCAATAAAATATAGCTTTTACTCACATGAAGGCCAACAGTCCTTCACTTTGTCAAGAAGAAAAGGCATGGCCAAAAGGAAGTTTTTCTGCAGCTATAATGAGGAATTATGAAACTAGTTTCATCTGAATTGTTTAGAAAGAAAGGAAGTGTCTCAAAGAATGAACAGCATGCAGGTACTTATTTGAACAGGCAATTGTATTTTAAACAAAACACAAAAGTAAAGAACTATAATTTATCAGAATAGTTTGGAATGGTTGTGACAGTTCTAAAGGTTACTGATTCATTTTAGGGTACAATTACATTTATATGATATCTGAAACCAGGATGCCAAAAGTAACGCTCTATGCCTTTTAATAATAATTCACTGAGGTTACTGGAAAAAGTCTCAAGTGTGTCCTTTCTTAAGGCTAGGTCACATCGGCCGACGGATGCAAAACGTATGTAAAAAGGACACAACAGACGAGCAAATTTTCCATCCATTGTTATCCGCTCTGAAAAGTGCCCCAAATTTGCATAAAGAGAACAGATAACAATGGAAAGGAATGGACGTGGGGAGGACGTAGCGAGGATGTTAAGCGGATGCTCAACGGAAGCTTAGTAGATGGAAGCAGGTGGAAGTGGATGACACATCCGCAGGGCTTCAGTGGGAGAACAGTGAAGCGGATGCGCAGCGGAAGGAGCAGATGAGTAGTGGATACGTAGCGAATGACATGGATGATGCCTAGTAGATGCCTAGCAGATGCCTAGCGGATGCAAAGAGTTCACTGTGCATGCGGGGAGGATGCATTGCGTCAGCCCCGCGGATATAAAGCAGCTCACAAGCCTTGCAGATATAAAGCAACTTGCAAGCAGGTCACCATTCAGAGGAAAGACCTGCTGCCAGACACATCTTCAGCCAACAACCATGGGGAAGAAGAGGAAGCCTGTGCCTACTCCTGCCAGCCTTGACAAGAAGGACAGGACCACCATCCCACCATTTGGTGCTGACTCTGCTTCTGCTGGGGCTTCTGCTCCTGGTGCTGGTGCTTCTGCTGGTGCTGCTGCTGGTCGTGCTGGTGCTGCTGGTGCTGCTGGTGCTGCTGGTGCTGGTGCTTCTGCTGGTGCTGACTCTGCTGGTGCTGCTGCTGCTGGTGCTGCTGGTGGTGCTGCTGCTGGTGCTGCTGCTGCTGCTGCTTCTGGTGGTGGTGGTGCTGGTGTGGTGGACCATCCCCTAGAACCTCAAAGCCCTGCTGATGAGGGCCCAGAAGGCCCTGCCAGAGGGAGGAAGAGGCAATCACAAGAAAAGGGGGAGAGGAGACAATACTCCGTTGCAGAGGAATATGAGGAGGAGGTGCTCGAATGGACGAGGGAGAATGGGTACCTCTGGAGGAAGGGACACAGGCTCTATCAAGACACCAAGCAGAAGCAGGCAGCTTGGAGAAAGAAGGCGGAGAGCCTGGGCTACACTTCGGAGGTCCTCCACGGGTGGTGGAAGCACATGCACACCTGGTATGGGAAACTGCACCTGAAGAAGTCTGGCCAGGCCGCTGTCAAGCTCACTGACCAGGAGACCTACAAGATGGCCAAGTGCAGCTTCTTGGAGGGTTAGGTCTGCCACCGAGGAGCAGCCCCTCTGTCAACCCTCTCTCTCAGGCAGCCCACAGAGAGCCAGTCCTCTTCTGGCCAAGAGTCAGCTCCTGTGTCCAGGCAGGTATTTGTGGAGCATCCCACGACGGAGACCCCCCCGACAGCTGCACTACCCGTGGCGGAGTGCGTGGAGGACTCCCTGATGCAGTGGAAGTAAGGAGTGGTTACTGCCACCAGAGACCAACCCACACCCAGCTCCACCTCCACAGAAAGCAGGCAGAAAGCCAGACCAGAGGGACAGAGCCACACTGTCCTCTTGGAGATCAAGGACACCATCAAAAGCAGCATAGATCTCCTCTCTCAGCTGGAACACACAGACATACCATCCTCAAGCCACAACCCTTTCCTCACCTTCGTGAATCAGACCCTCATGGAAATGCCTGAAGCCCAGTACCAGGTGATCAAGGAGAGGATCACAGGTCTTCTGCACCACCCTCTAGGCCCAGCTGAACCTGCTCTGACCCACTCCTGGTCTATTCCTCCACCCCAGGTGATGTCACAGCCCTTCCAAGGCTTTCAACAGCCCCTCACCAACCAAGGCTACGGCTACCAGGAGTTCCAGCAGCACAGGCAGCCCTTCCCAATCCAGGCACAGGTACATTGCACACCACAGGTGCCACCGATGCCACCGATGCCACCGATACCACCGATGCCACAGACACCACAGATGCCACCGACGCCTCACCTCACTCAGCTGCAGACCAGACAGCCCCATTACACTCCTCCTTCCTCCACCCCACAGCCAAGCCCAGCCTCAGAACATCTGTCATTGGTCTTGGGACTGATATCCTATGTCCTGGAGGAAGGGGCTCTCAACATCACAGGACTGAGCCAGCTCTGAGAGCTTCCTCCACACACCATCCCCTGTTGTCCTCTTAAGGCCAGGCACCCCAATGGCACCTCAGACCAGCACTCCAGCCACTGCCACCTCCACAGCCCCTGGACCCTTCACCCCTGAGACTATGGGCATGCCTCAGAGTGACTGAGAAGAGTGCCAGAGACTGGGTTGTTACCTGTTGACTTTATCTTTGGGACAGTTTTCTTGGTTCATTTTGCTTTTTTAATAAAGTTCTACAGTTAGTTATTAATAAAGGTTATCTTTGCTTCACACACTTGGTTCAGTTCTTTTACTAAATAAAGTCTTGGTGGAAACTTTTAGAAATGGTTTAAGCCTTTGCATGCTTGTGGGATGGGTAAGGATAGCTGTGGGATGGATAGCTGTGGGATGGGTAAGGATACCTTTGGAATGGGCAGGGATACCTGTGGAATGGGTAATAGCTGTGGGATAGATAAGCCTCCAGTGCAACCATAGTGGGACTGTATGGTCCACCCTCCCAGGTGCCACACCTATAGCCCTTTATTATCAATAACAATTTAATCATTCATCAACACATTTCAACATAAACACAACTCTTTATTAAATGCCCTGTTCATTGTAGGGCCACTCAACATACATGGTGCAATCTCATCAGTGTGATGAGACAGGCTCAAGGAAGCAACCATTAAGCATCTACCATCCTGTCTTGCCACTCCACTGCTCCAGCTGGGGAGTTGCACCAGTGTTTCAGGAGGTTGCACTGCTTCTTCCCTTCGTGTGAAGCTCTGTTGGGGCCTTGCCCATCCACAGTGTCTATCAGGTTTAGTCCTTGCCTCCATTCCCCAGGCTCCATGTCCCCATTGCCTTGTTGGATCCTGTTCTGCAACACTGGGTGGTGGGTGCACATGAGATTGTGCAGGGTGCAGCAAGCTTCCATGATGTTCCTCACAGTCTCTGGGCGATGCTGCATGGTGGTGAGAAGTACCTGGAACCTGTTGGCCAGGATGCCAAAGGCATTCTCCACCACCCGTCTTGCCCTGGACAGCCTGTAGTTGAAGATCCTCTCTTCACGGGTGAGGCATCTGGAAGTGTAGGGCTTCATGAGGTAGTTTCTGAGGGAGAAGGCATCATCCCCCATGATGAAGTAGGGCACATTTTGTGTGTCATTGTGGAGGGGGTCTGGATCTGGGAAGTCCATGATGAGGTTGCGTTCCAGCCCCTCCTTGAGGTCACTGGTGTTGTATACCTGGGCATCTGAAGCTGACCCGTTGCCTGAAGCATTGATGTACATGAACTTGTAGTCAGCATCAACCATGGCAAAGAGGATGATGCTGAAGAAGCCCTTGTAGTTGTGATAAGAGGACCCTGAGTTGGCTGGAGCTTTGCAGGCCATCTATGGCTCCAACGGTGTGGGGGAAGTTCCACTTCTGATACCACTGTTCTGCAACTTTCTTCCAGCCTTCTTCAGTGGCCACAATGCTGATGGTGTTGTGTGGCACCCTCCAGGCATACTGCATGTTCCTGTACGTAGTCCCGGAGGACAGGTGACGCAGAGTCAGTGCCACCTTCAGTCCAGGGTCTAGGCTGGGCTGGAAGTTGGTGTTTGCCTTGGTCAACTTGGGTCTCAGCTGCTCCACAACTTCGTCAAACATGGCTGGTGGCATCCTCATGAAGTGCTGGAATGCACGAGTGTTTTCATTCCTCAGCTCCACCATCAGCTTGTCATTCAGTCCGTACTCGTCTCTTCTCGTGATCAATCTTCGGACCCACACACTTCTTGGACGCCTCCTTTTCCTTGCGTAAAACAGGTGAAAGAGCCTGAAGTGGGCTTCGCACTGTTGTAGAATGATGGCGGCTACCAAATGGAGTGTGCGATGATCCATGGTGGAGATGACTGGATGCTGTGGAAGAGCAAGAGCAAGAACAAGAGCAAGGCTGAAAAGGTCTGCACACCAGGGCTGCTGGACTGAAAGTGAGATCCAGGTGATTTCCTCCCCCTTTTTATAGGAAATATCAGTTTTCCACTAGGTGTCCTTCTGCATCCTCTAGACTTCCTCCAGACATCCTAAATATCTGAGATATGTCCCCTGTATGAACATTTTTTCCGTTTTAATACTTTATATGTGAGCTACATCCACTTACATCCTTTCTATGTCTGTGCTACTAACGCTGCGCGGATGTTCCGCGTCTGTTTCGCTTCCTCCCTCTTTCCATTTTCCACTGGAGCGGATGCAAGTTGCGCGGATGTGCAGCGGATGCCAAGCGGATACAGCGGACGTGTAACGGATGTAGAACGTTTGTTCCCCGTATGTGTAGCGGATGTAGAACGGACGTGGCGGAAAGTTCATCCACTTAAAAACTTTTGTGCAGCTCAAAACTTTTTGAGTGGATGAAATCTCAGTAGACGGATATTGGACGGATTGAACGTATTAATCACGCACGCAGTGTGTACAGAATGGATGCATCGCGTTAACCAATGGATGGCAAGCATTTTTCTCCCTTTTACTTCCTCTTTCCATCTGTTGGTGCAGTGTGACATGGGCTTTATCTCTTAATAGAATCGGTCTTCTGCTCAGAGATTCATGGAAACACTTTAGGCCTGTCTGCTTTTTGGTTTTTCTTAGGAGTGCTGTCTTTTTTATACAGTATATATTTATCAATATCCTTCTTACATTTGGTACCCAGAAATGGATCTGGTAATTAATTGAATTCTAATCAGAGCAGCTGACAGCTCTTCTAATAGTCCTGACAGGAAAACAGAACCATGAAAACTGGCACTGCCTTTATTGTAAAGTTATAGTAACAGAACTGCTAACAAGTCTGAAAGCCATTCTCCTTTGTCTTGCCTTGCCATGTTTTTACTTTTCAGGGAACTTGGGAGACACCTTTCTGGGATTTTTTCTCTACTTCTATTCCTTCTGAGGCTGAGATGTCTCTTCTCTGACTATTGCCCTGGCTGTGGTTCTTCCTCCTGTCTCCCAAGGTTATTCTCACCGCCCATTACAAAAACAAATAAGATAAAAAATCTTCTGAAAATTCTGTAAACGTACACAGCAGTAAATTAATTTAAGATTGAGTTTTGATCCTCCTGCCTTTGTTTTCCTAAAATGTCTCTTTGATTCTGTCAAAATCTTGAGAAAGAGCTTTTATTTGTGCCCCCCTTCCTGAAATATGGAAGAATGATCCTATCTTACATAAGCTTCTTGCTTTTAGGATGTAGGATGCTTTGACCATTAGTTGTCATCTTGTGTGTGTGTGAAATTTTTAACAAAGTAAAAATAACCCTAACCCTAACTCTTTGTTTTAGCAAAGAACAAACAAAAAAACAAATGAAAATATATATATAACAATGGAAATATGAAATTGAAAAGAGGAAGAGGAGAGGAGAGGAGAAGAGGGGAAGGGAGGAGAGGAGAGGAGAGAAAGGAACTTCCAATTTTCTTAACAATGCTTTAAAATGGATTTATATTTTACCTTCTTCCTCTAAGATTACATTATAATTTTCTTATTTCTATAATCTATCCTTTCTAGCTATCAAATCCATAAATAACAAGTTCAATTTTTTGTTTCTTCAGCAAAAATCCCATTAGTGATTTTCAGTCACTGATAAATGAGGTTATTGTCCTTTCTCCAAACGGACAAGTCCTTTTTGCCATCTCTGCTAATTCTATCATCTTCTCTAAGATGTTTCTCTATTGTGGGTATTTTAGAATCTTTTCATTTTCGTTCATACAATAGTCTCACAGCAGTTATCACATACAAAAGCAGTGTTCCATAGCAGTTTTCTAATTGACTATTGATCAGTCCCAGCAAGAAAGCACTGGCTTCGGTTGAATGTTGATCTTTAAAATTCTTTGTGTTACTGTATCTGATTCTGAACCCAAAATTTCCTGGCTTCTTGACAAACCCACCAGGCATGATAAAATGGATCTTCATGCAGTCCACATGTCAGCATAGTTTTGAGATACTTTTATATATTCTTGATAATTTTTCTGGAGTCATACAGTATACCAATGGTACATCATTTTATAAAAGTCCTTTTAAGTAATAACATAATTAAAATTTGTTCCTTCTAACCACTTATTTTCCCATTGTTCCTATTATATTAATTCTTCTTAGCTGATTTTATCATGCATACGGTCTCACTTGCTTTTCTTCTGTTTCAAATTCCAACAAAAGTTTATGCATTTAGCAATTACATAATCCAGTTTCTAATTCGGTCTTATGCTGTTCAGTTTCAAATGTCCTGCTACCTACCTTGAATCTTTTTCTTAATTGTGCATATGAAAATCACTGAAAACTAACTCCACTCTTCAGTCAATCGCTCTCTTGGTTTCATCTTATATTCTCTGTGGTCTTATTCCAACAGTTTTCAATATGTTAACCATCTCACTTTGCCTGCTGCTTCTTTTCTATAAAATACTTCTTGTGCTGAAACTCATAAAGGCATTTTCAGGCACTGTCTGGGTTTATATGCCCTCCATATTCTCAATATGGCACTTCTAATATACTGATTTTTAAAAGCTACATCAACCTTAACTTTTCTTCTCTTCTGTTCAACCTGGTCCAATTCTTGCACACTGCTTGGACACGTTCCTGCAGTTTTATTGGCAATGTTTTTCAGAAATGGTTTTCCATTGCCTCCTTCCTAGGGCTGTGTTCTGACTCAGCCTTCACAAGCCCCACTCAACAGCCTACTCATGAGGAGAAATCCTTTTTTATTGAGAAAGGCAGGAATACATGCATTCACTGACAAAGCTCCAGGTCACACATCCTTAGGTGATTCACAAGCCATAGTTCCCTAAGTTTGAGTTCCCTACAGGGAGCCTCAATTAGCACTTTAATCCCAACACAAAGAATCCTGAACAATCTAGAAATCCTGGGAACTCTTCTAGAGCATGAATGCTTGTCTCTCACAACTGCCTCCCACACCCCTTTTTTATATCCCAGCTGAGGAAGAGCTTGTTAACGTCTCCTTCTTTTCATGGATAGCTGGCCCTCAGTCCTGCATTGCTCTCCTCTCTGTGCTTCTCTATGCATACACACATCTGCAACAGGCCCTAGCTGTTTGTCCCCCTCGATCAGCTCAGGACCCAAAAACAGCTGTCTCTCTGGCTGAGTGTGAGTATATGGCCCCTGTTCTGCATCTGGCTCTGAGACCTCCTGCTCCCTAGAGCCTTCCACAGGCTCCGATGGTGACCCAGGCACCCCCTCCATCTCCTCTGACTCATCTGATTCCACAACAGGCTGAAAGTCACTGGCCCATGGTCATCAAGCTGGGTTTGTGCCTAAGGTGGGACTAGAATTCACAGTCTCCTGATTTCTGGACCAGGACCATATACACTACACTAATCCAGCTCTACTTTATCGTACCATAAAAAGCTTTGTCATCCAAACCTGAAGCTGAATTATATGCTTCTAATTCTAAGATCCTTTTATTTCCCAGATCTTTCATCCAGGCTAAATAGCAGGTTGCAAAATACATTTTTTAAATCAGGCAATCCCAATCTTCATAACTTTGCATTTTGAATGATTTTTAACCTTTGGATGTTTCTCTTGCTATACAACCTAGATATATCATTCTGCCATTGCTTAAATGGTACATCATTTGTCAAAATAGAAATTGTTTAAAACAAAATTTTCATAGTTTTTGCTAATGCATTCATTTTATCACAATTTTTTTTCAACACTGACAGTTGTAATTTCTCCCATTTTAGCATTGTCCTTCTTAATTTCATTCCATGACTTAACATAATTGTTCTGAAATGACATACAATTCATTTTAGTCATATTGATACTTTTTCACTTTTTTCTTAATCTTAAAACCAATTTCCCCCCAATAATTATGTTGTTCTTCCACCCTCATTATTTTTGTAAACAACTTTGTTTACTGATTTTTTTTATTTTAAATCCAGTTAACACATGGAAATTAATCCTTTAATTTTTCCCATTAAGTATTGTCTCTATTCAATACTTCCAAAGCTAAGAGGAATAACAATGGAGCAAGGAGCATCCTTGTTAAGCTCTTTTGTATCTCACAAGGCTTATGTTTTGTATACAAAAATGTTTTGTACGATTATCAGTGCCTATTTTGAAGTATACATTCTACCTATTTAATAAAATACCAAAGTCCATAGCTTCTACATTTTAAAACAAGAAAATTTAATTCAAATTGTCAAATGCTTTTTCTACATCTAGAAAGATCAGTGCAACTTCTATGGAGATTCTCAGTCATCCAGATCATAGTTGTCTCAAAGGTGCTTCCCCCCCCCCCAAAAAAAAGGCACCTGGATTGTTCTTTGAGGAAGAAGACATTTTCACTTCTCATCCAAGCAGCTTCATCAGTTGTTTCATCATTGCTTCATCAATGCAGCTTTTTTTTCCTTATGTATTCCAAAAGCCCAATACACTTCTAATAATTAACTCTTTTAAGGGTAAAAAAAAGCATTGATTTTCACTGTATATTGTTCCGTCTGGAAAAACGTGAGGTAGACCGGGTTCCAACAGCAAATGTATTTATTTCAATAGTTTCAGCAAACGGAACGGTTTGGCTCAAGCCGCAGCAGCCTTGATATAAGGCTTGCCTGCCGGCTTGTGGCCAATGACATTTACTTGAGTTTACCGCCTTTCGGCGGTACTCCTGGATTGGTTCTTAGTGAACCAATCCCATGCAGGCATTTCTAGCCAATCACATTTGAGACATTTGGAGTAAACCATTTTATACAGAACACCCCTTCCTCCTTAGTTTAGTCCTACGTGGGTGACGTAGTCGTGCAGGTAGGTGGGGCTTCTTCTGACTCTACTGGACTTGCATGGTTCATTTTCACTGAAGATCTCAACCGGTTCGGATGGGGTTGCTGTCTCTCTGGCTCTTCTCCATGGAACCGCCTGGAAGGGTGAGTCAGCCATTTTGCTACCACTTGAGTTGTTCAGGCCAGTGGTTTTGCCGCTCTCTCCTGGCTTTTCTGGGCAGGTCAAGCTGGCTTGGCTGGGCCCTTCCAGGACGGGTTTCTCTTCGTCTGGATTTTTTCCACAAGTCTCATCTAACTGTAAGTTTTCTTTTTGCTCTTTTTGATTGGTTAGATGTTCTGGATTTATTTTAAAAAGTTCTTTATTATTATTTTCTTGTATTTCCCCCCCTTCTTTGGTTTTGTTTTCATCGATTTTTATTATTTGGGGTTGTGTATTTGTATTTCGTTCAATATTTCGGGAATGAAGCTGGTCTATGTGCTGCTTCCATTCCCTGCCATTGTCTACGGTTAGGCGGTAGGATCGGGGGCCTGTTATTTGTGTGATTGTGGCTGGAAGCCATAGAGGGTCCCCGGTGAAATTTTTTGTGTAGACTAGGTCACCGATTTCAAATGTGCAGAAACGGCTGGAGGAATCGGAGGGGTCTTTCCAAAGTGTAGTTTGGATGTAATCTATCCAATTGTGACCTAAGTTTTCTCCGCTGGGCTTTTGTTAGTTACCGTGCTGAGGGTGATATGTTGGAGGGTGAGTAGACGGTTGATTTTATCCTGGACATCCCCGAGGTCCATTTTTTCTAAACCCTCTTTAGTAAACCTGACCATTCTATCGGCCCTACCATTTGTTGCCAGGTGGGCCGGCGCGGTTAGTGCATGGCATATACCTAGGGAGGCTCGGTACTGCTCAAATTGTATAGCGGTGAGTTGAGGCCCGTTGTCGGACACTAGGACATCTGGCAATCCATGGGTTGTGAATAGTTTGTTGACTTGTTTAATAACCGCATTGGTTGTCGTAGATGACATTACTACAACTTCCAATCAATTTGAGTATGCATCTACGACAATCAAAAAGGTGTGCCCCCTAGTAGGACCTACGAAGTCAATATGGATCCGAGACCATGGGCCTCGTGGGGTCTCCCAGTCCCTTATGGGTGCTTGTGGTGGGGACGGTCTGGTTTTCTGGCATTTAGTGCAAGTAGCAACCCAGTATTCAATATCCTTATCTAAACCAGGCCACCATACATAGCTTCTAGCTAGACTTTTCATTTTTACAATACCAGGGTGGCCCTCATGAAGCATGCCCAACACTCTAGTTTGTAATTTAGCAGGAATTACCACCCGATCACCCCACAATAAACAGCCTTTTTGAATTGAAAGTTCAGTCTGTCTGGTCCGGAAAGGTTTAAAGTTTTCAATTTTTTGGTTTTCCGGCCAGCCTTTACCTACCCAGTTTAAAATATGGGCAGTCACTGGGTCCTTGGTGGTGGCTCTGGCGACATCGTTTGCAGATATTGGTAGTTCGGGGCATGTTTCTATTTGCAGGGTGGTCATTGTTGGTGCCAAGTCTTCCTCTGTCATTGGTAGTGGTGTTCAACTTAATGCGTCTGCATGGGAGATTTGTTTCCCGTGTCGATGTATAAATGTGTAAGAGTATGCTGCTAGGAATTCTGACCATCTAGTCATCCACGGGGATAAAATGTTTGGTGTAGGTTTGTTTCCAGCCAGAATTCCTAGTAACGGTTTATGGTGCGTTATGATTGAAAATGTTCTTCCATAGAGGTACTCATGAAAACATTTCACTCCGGTGACAATTGCCAGGGCTTCTCTGTCTAGTTGACTATAGTTACGTTCTGTTTTAGACAGAGCCTTTGAGTAATAAGTGACAGGTGCCTCTCTCCCATCTGGCAGTTGGTGGCTCAGGATGGCACCGACTCCAAACGGTGAGGCGTCGCAGGTGACCGTCAATGGAAGTGTGTTACTAAACTGGATAAGAACGGTGTTTGAGGTTAATAAATTTTTTATTCTCTGGAATGCCTTTTGTTCTTTATGACCCCAAGTCCAATTAGTTTTCTTATCCAGCAAACGGTGTAATGGTTCTGCTATCGTTGCTTTGTGGGGGAGAAATACGTTATAGAAATTTATTGGACCCAAAAATGCCTGCAACTCAATTTTATTTTTTGGTTGCGGTGCATCTTTAATAGCCTTGATCTTTTTTTCTGTAGGGTGTATACCCTCTCCGTCAATTAAGTAGCCCAGAAATTCGACGCAATCAGTCATTAAGTAGCACTTTTCTTTTTTAACTTTCAGGCCGGATTCTCTAAATATTGTTAGCACTTCTCTTAGTCTCTTTTCTAGTTGGGTCGTATCTTTAGCCAAAATTAGGACATCGTCAAAATATGGTATGACCCCTTTTATTCCATTTAATAGGTGTTCCATGAGGCTTTGGAAAATGCCTGGGGCAACGCTTACTCCAAATTGAAGTCTGTTACACTTGAATGCCCCTTTGTGAGTTACTATTGTCTGTGCCTTGGCCGTTAATGGGTCTACTGGAAGCTTATGCTAAATCTAGTTTGGCAAAAAATTTTCCTCCCCAGAGTGAGTGTAACAAATGTTGTATGACTGGCACAGGGTATGCGCTTTGTTGTAGTGCATGGTTCAGGGTAGCCTTGTAGTCCCCACAGATGCGTACCGACCCATCAGGTTTAACTGGTGTTACTATTGGCGTCTCCCACCTAGCATGGTCAATAGGTTCCAAGACCCCTTGATCAATTAATTTATTCAATTGTTCCTCTATTTTTGCTTTGAACGCAAAGGGAACTCGTCTGGCCTTTAATCATCTAGGGGCCACCTGGGGGTCTAAACTAAAGGAAATTGAGGTCCCCTGGTACCTGCCTAGGGTGCCATCGAGAACATCCTGGAACTTGTGAATCAGGCTTTCTTCCCAGTTGGTTGCAGCTACTCGGTCCACTCCAGTCATTCCGATGCCCAATGGTGCGAACCATTCGATGCCCAAGAGGCTTGGTTGGTCTCGGTCGACTATTGTTAGAGGCAGGACTTCGACGTGCTGCTTGTAGGTGAATCGGAAATGTCCTAGACCTACCACAGGGATTCGATTCCCTTGGTAGTCCTTCAGAGTTAATTTTTGTTTCTGGAGTTCTTTTAATTTGATATTTGGGACCAGTCGTCTGATTGTGTCCCAAGACACCATTGACAGGAAAGATCCTGAATTGACTTCCATCTCACAGGGGCTTCCTTCAATTTTTATGATGATTTTGACTTTTCTCCCATTTTCCGTCTGAGCGCTTCTGATAGTGACAGTTTGATGGGTCTTTTCTTGGTTACTGGCTCGTTTGTTGCGCTCCCACTTTCTCTCGGCTTGTTTCAATTCAGCTTGTGGAGGAGAGTTACTGCATCTGTTAGGGCTGTTATTTTTGTGATTCCTACAGACTTTCTTGATGTGTCCCCTTTTCTTGCAAGCTCGGCAGATGGCATCAAGGAATCTGCAATTGGCTCGAGGGTGGTTTCCTCCGCAGCCTGCGCATTCCCGCCAGTTTCTTTTTTCCCGCCTTTTTTTGTTGGCGTACAGGCGGTGAACCTCATCGTCATCATCGTCATCATCTTCGTATTCTGATGTTTCATCAAAATCTTTGTGATGAGTGGTGGCGGGAACTTGCTTCTTTCCTCTGGCTAGGATCATTTCATCGTTATTCTCATTCATTTGCTTCATAGTGGCCGCTGACTTTTTCACGTCTTCTGCAGCTGTGGTTTCTGCGATTGCTTCAGCCTCTGTTATGTTGGGTTTATTTAGCAATTTACTTTGTAAATTGGAGTCTTTTAAACCCAATACTACTCGATCTCGCATGGCTTCATCTAAGTTCAGG
This sequence comes from Laticauda colubrina, assembly GCA_015471245.1. Classification (NCBI taxonomy): domain Eukaryota; kingdom Metazoa; phylum Chordata; class Lepidosauria; order Squamata; family Elapidae; genus Laticauda; species Laticauda colubrina. Next base: position 13,943,310 of record BLBF01000040.1, read on the forward strand.
AACTCGCATGCTCCCCCCAGTTGTCAGAGGGCTGCCACAAAGTCAGCGATGGTCTCACCTTCTTTTTGGTCCCTTCGGTAGAACTCGTGCCATTTGATGAGATTTGACGCTACTGATGCGCAGTGGGCCTTCAACATCCACTAAAGGCCAGGTCATTTGTTTTATGTCTCTGGGCTTCGCCAATGCTTTGGCCATCTTGAACACAGTTGGTCCACAATGCATTAGGAAGACAGCCCTCTTACGCTGGTCTGAGATCTCCTCCTTCTCGTTGCTTTCTAAATACATTTGAAAACGGTCTACATAGGATTCGCAATCCTCTTCATTGGGATTGAAGGGTGCAGGTGGTGCATTCTTTCTGGCCATCGCTTCTAGCCTGGATTTCATTTCACTGCGTGCACAGTCTCACGTTTTAGGACGATCCCACCTTCGTCAGCAGTGTTCCGTCTGGAAAAATGCGAGGTAGATCGGGTTCCAACAGAAAATGTATTTATTTCAATAGTTGCAGCAAACGGAATGGTTTGGCTCAAGCCGCGGCAGCCTTTATATAAGGCTTGCTGGCCGGCTTGTAGCCAATGACATTTACTTGAGTTTACCGCCTTTCAGCGGTTCTCCATGCAGTCTTTTCTAGCCAATCACATTTGAGACATTTGGAGTAAACCATTTTATACAGAACAGTATATAACTTAACAGTCATTATTCAATGATGATATCTGTTGATATTTTTTTTAATAAAATCAAATCTTAGTCTTCTTTAGGCTTTAATGTTATATTAGTCTCTATTTAACCTATTTAACTATTCAGTATCTTATATAAAGATACTATAAAACAGACTTCTGAATTTGGCTTATCTTGAAAGACACAGAGAGATACACACTTAAGTACCATTAAAACCTGATTAGTCCTTCATGGGTAGAACATCAGGAAGATGTCAATTGGACTGGGAAGTTGAAAAATAATAATGGAAAAATAGAGTGGTGAATTATTTCTATATTATTGCCAAGAAAACCATGTGAACCTGTCAATGTAGTTTCTACATATTTTTTTTTAAATCACTCCCAAAATGGGATGACTTCCAACAGTAAATGTGAAGTCATTTTTAAAAAGAAAACTATTAAAACATCATTTTGGAAGAAAAAGTAACATCTGTCCTGTTAAAGTAGCTCTGATTTATTTTGCCATTTCAAAGTAAAAGAGCTAAAAAGCTTGATTTTTGAGAAACATATATTCTATGTTAGTGTAATCCCACTAATTTCCATGAATCAGCTTTTGATTTTTGTTGATGCACATTTCAAAATATGTGAAGCAAGTATAACAGAATCTAATTCCCACTGTATATTTGCTCTCCATTTTGGGGAAGAATTGGCATAGATATGTAAAAACTGTTAGATCCACAGTTTCAACTGTTAACATGAGTTGTAGACACTCACTAGTAAATATATTCTCAACCTGAAAGAATTCCTCTGAAAATTCCTACAAGCTGAGAGTTTTATAATAAACTTTTCTTATTCTAGTATAATTATACTATGATTTCTCCAACCTGTCCAAGTCTTACATCTGCAAACAAGAAAGTCATGTTCTAACATTTAATGCAAAGTTTGTGTATACCTTTTGTCCTGTTCCAGGCCACAGGCATAGCACATTGGATATTAACTGTTTTATTTGGTACAATTAATCCCAGAATTCCTCAGGATCCTGCAGAAGAGGTGCAGTGGCTCCACTGTCACCTCAAAATCAGGAGGCTGTGAGTTTGATCCTCAGTAGAGGTAGATGCTCTCTGAGCACAACGACAATGTATCTGCTGAACAAAACTCTGCATTGGTAACAGGAAGAACATCCAGCCAGCAAACACTCAGTTCCATTCAGTTGCCCAGACTCCACCACACAAGGCTCATTAAAATATGATGATGATTCCTCAGGTTCTCACAGCATGTGCTTGCAGTAAGTCCCAATTTTTTGGCAACTTAGCAAGATTTTCTTCCAAGGCCTCAAGCTAGTGGTAGCAAGTCCGGATGACCAGAATTGAATCAAGGCAAGTTGCAGTCCTTTTTACATTGGGAAGAGCAAGACAGTTGGACAAACTGAGGAGCAGTGGGACAAGACAAGAAGCAGCATGACAAGAATGAGAATCCATAGTCAGGCATGTCAGATACAGGCCTGACGAAGGCAACCAGAGCACCACTGGATTAAAGGCATGTGAGAAACAATGAAGGCCCTAGGAGCAGAATTGACCAATCAGATTTCAGACGGCTGTTTCTGTTCCGTTCAGAATTAAATTGTGCGGGACCGGGTTCCAACAACAACTCTTTTATTTTAACAAGGAAGGTAATGGTAATGGAATAACAGCCCAAGCCACAGCAGCCCTTCTTATAGCGGCTTGCTTGCGACTTGTGGCCAATAACAGTACTTTGAGTGTTCCCACCGTTAGGCGGGCCAATCGGATTGGTTCCCTAATAGCCAATCTGAGAACGGCCTTCTCGGCCAGTCAGATTAAGGCACTTGGAGCCTACCAAGTTCCATACACAACAGTTTCCAACACTGGCTAATCTCTCAAGCCTGCTTAAAAAGGTGCTCCCTGGTGTGCCTCATTATGAAGCGTGAGGCTGTCTCCTCACAAATAACCTCACTGAGCTACTTTGTGTCTCCTTCCACTCAGCCCTTAGATCAGGTGGGGGCAGCAAATCCTCCTTGTCAGTGGTGTAGCTGCATCTCCTGTCCAGTCTGTTTGCACTGCTATTCATCCAGTGGCATTGGCCCACACATCTCCAGGGCCTCCTGCAGTGGTGGGATTCAAATTTTTTACTACCGGTTCTGTGGGCATGGCTTGGTGGGCATGGCAGGGGAAGGATACTATAAAATCTCCAGTCAATATTTGCTGGTTGTCCGAACTACTTAAAATTTCTGCTACTAGTTCTTCAGGACTAATCAGAACCTGCTGAATACCACCTCTGGCTTCCTGTGCCACTTTGCTCTGCTTGGCCACCTTCAGCATTCCAGGCCTGGGCTCCCTTGAGTTGCTCCCCATATCCACCTCTGGATGTCTCTGGGATTAATTCCTCAGCTGAGCCATCATCCACGGAGGCCATCACACCCTAGAGATTTGTTTGAGAGGCTATCATCTTTTGGATATCCAATGATGTCTTATTTTCCACAAAATTTCAATATTTTATATTATTTTATAGAAATTGTAACCTGGTAGCCCATCATCATCATTATCATTGTCATTATTGGACGTGTGTCTGCATCCTCAGGTCAGTTTTAGAATAGAATAGAATAGAATAGAATAGAATAGAATAGAATAGAATA
>BLBF01000040.1:13955567-13976909 GCA_015471245.1 Laticauda colubrina
TGTTAATTCAACAACAGGTGAATTACCATTCACACTATGGCATGGTACAAAACCTGATTTAAGTTACATGCACACATTTGGAGCACCAGCATGGGTGCATATCCCTAAACAACTTAGGTACAAAGGACAGCATAGAGCAAAAAGATTGATTTTTGTAGGTTACACCTCTAATCATCGATCCTATAGATTCTGGGAACCAGGAACATCTAGAGTTTACACCAGTGCTAGTGCAAAATTCCTAGAACATGTAGGATGGGATAGATTAGAGCAAGATTTAAATAATGAAATATTTATTGAACCCTACAAAAGGCAAAAAGATGAGATTAGCTGTAAGAAGAGTCCAATTAAAGAAGAAATCCACGAAGAGCAAATAGGACCAGAACAAGAGGAAATAGTTGATCAGGAAGAGTTACATGATCAAGAACAATTAGTAGAGGAAAGTCCACCTGCAAGTCCTATAATACCTAGACGTACTACACGTGTAACTAGACCACCTGATAGGTATCAAGCAAGTATAGTTTGCCAAGTAACTAAAGTTCCAACTAGTGTAGAAGAACTTAGGATGTATCCTGCTAAGGATCAGGAGAATTGGCAAAAGGCAATGGAAAAAGAACTAAATTCATTAAAGGTAATGAAAGTGTATGAAGATGCCAAATTACCTCCAGGAGAAAAATCCATTGGGTGCAAATGGATATTTAAAGTAAAAACTGGAAATGATGGGACTGTTACCCATAAAGCTAGGTTAGTAGCTCAAGGATTTAATCAAACTGCATCTGATTACGATGAAGTTTTTGCACCAAGCCTTAAAGCTACATCTTTAAGAACAGCATTAGTGTGGGCAGCTAAGAAAAACTATATTATTAACCATTTGGATGTAGAAACTGCTTATCTACATGCACCATTGCAGCACACTATATATTTAAGAAAACCAATTGGCATACATGAAAATAATGTAAATAGCAATGATTGTTGGAAACTCAAAAAGAGTCTTTATGGGTTGAAACAATCTGGGTTTGAGTGGAACCAATATATTGTGAAAGAGTTAAACAATATAGGTTTTAAATCTGGTTTAGCAGATCCGTGTGTATTTAAAAGAGAAAATAATGGAACGGTGTCATTATTATTGTTATTCACTGATGATATTGCTTTAATAACTAAAACTAATAATGAGGCTAATGAGATAATATCATTATTAGCCAAGAAGATAAAAATAAAGCATCTAGGTGAAATTAAAAGATATCTAGGATTGACAATAAATAAAACAAATCATGGTTTTAAAATATCTCAAGAAGATAAAATTTGCCAATTACTTAAAAATTATAAGATGGAACTTTGAAAAACCGGCAAAGACTCCAATGAGTCAAGAAGTTTGCCAAATTAATGATCAAAGTCCCAAATTTGATAAGTCCATATATCAATCTTTGATTGGTAGCTTATCATATATAAGCAATTGGTCAAGGCCAGATATTGCTTATAGTGTAAATCAGCTGGCACGTTTTTATTCAGATCCAAAAGAATATCATTGGAAATCTTTAAAACGAATACTGAGATATCTGAAGGGAACTATAAACCATGCATTATATATAGAGCCAAAGGGTGATTTGAGTCTTAGTGCTTATGCAGATGCAAGTTTTGCAACTGATATAAACACTAGAAAATCAACATCTGGTATGGCTATATTATTTGGTAAGACACTGATAGGATGGAGGTCAATCAGACAACAGCATATTAGCTTATCTACAATGGAAGCTGAATTTTCATGTCTATCATTAGTATGCACTGATTTAATTTTCTACAAACAATTGTTGTTGGACATGGGAATAACAATAAAAGATCCCATTATGGTATATGAAGATAACCAATCAGCTATAAAGTTAGCTACTAGTATTGCTGTAAAAACTAGATCAAAACATACTGACCTAAGATATTTGAATGTAAGAGAAGCAGTGAAGAATGAACTGATAAGATTGGAATACTGCATGTCAGAGGAAAACATAGCAGACCAATTTACAAAAGCTCAAGGAGCAACTAAGTTTAAAGAAAGTTGCGAAAAATATAATTTAAAAATGTAAATGATTCATAGTTATTATTGTAACCTAAATGGGGAGAATGTTAGGGATAACATTGTTCACCCTAACTGTTTTAGGTGAAATACTAACTATGAATCATAGTTAGTGTATGCAGCTTTAAATGTAAAATGGCAATTGTCGGTGTGGTTATGAAAACCATATAAAAGTAGCAAGGCTACGGCTTGCTCTCTCTCTCTCTGGCTTTGATGATCCCTGATTACTGCTTGGAAGCAAGACTGCATTGCTCGAACGGGAGAGACAACAACGGACTGATTTATGAGAACTGACAATAGGATATTCTACATGGACTTTGCTAACTGAATATCCCTGAATGGACTGACTATATGGTAACTGAATATTGGACTGTTTTTGACTATGCTATAAACTTATACTGGAATAAAATATATTCTTGATAGCACAAGCGTATCTGTTATTTTTACTGTATGTTAATAAACATACAAGCTTAGCTCACTCATTTATCTGTGTGCCTATCTGACTAACGCTGCACATTCTGTTTAGCTTGTCTCCCTAACCCTGGTTGGGGAACCGAGGCTTAACACTGCTCCTGGTGCTGGGGCTTCTGCTGGGGCTTACTCTGCTGGCACTGCTCCTGGTGCTGGGGCTTCTGCTGGTGCTTACTCTGCTGGTCCTGCTGGTCCTGCTGGTCCTGCTGGTCCTGCTAGTGCTCCTGGTCCTGCTGGTGCTGCTGGTGCTTACTCTGCTGCTGCTGATCCTGGTGCTGCTGGTCCTGCTGGTGCTGCTTTTGCTGCTGCTGTTGTTGTTGCTGCTGCTGCTGGTGGTGGTGTGGTGGAGCAGCCCCTAGAACCTCAAAGCCCTTCTGATGAGAGCCCAGAAGGCCCTGCCAGAGGGAGAAAGAGGCATATGTGAGACAGGGAGAGGAGGCAATACTCCATTGAAGAGGAACATGAGGATGAGGTGCTCGAATGGCTGAGGGAGAAGGAGTACTATAGCAGACGGGACACAGGCTCTATCGAGACACCAAGAGGAAGCAGACTGCTTGGAGAGAGAAGGCAGACAGCCTGGGCTACACTTCGGAGGTCCTCCTCGGGTGGTGGAAGCACATGCACACCTGGTAGGGGAAGCTGCACCTGAAGAAGTCTGGCCAGGCCGCGGTCAAGCTCACTGACCAGGAGACCTACATGATGGCCAAGTGCAGCTTCTTGGAGGGTGAGGTCTGCCACCGAGGAGCAGCCCCTCTGTCAACCCTCTCTCTCAGGCAGCCCACAGAGAGCCAGTCCTCTTCTGGCCAAGAGTCAGCTCCTGTGTCCAGGCAGGTATCTGTGGAGCGTCCCACGATGGAGACCCCCCCGACAGCTGCACTCCCCGTGGCAGAGTGCGTGGAGGACCCCCTGATGCAGTGGGAGTAAGGAGAGGGCACTGCCACCAGAGACCAACCCACACCCACACCCAGCTCAACCTCCATAGAAAGCAGGCAGAGAGCCAGACCGGAGGGACAGAGCCACACTGTCCTGCTGGAGATCAGGGAAACCATCAAAAGCAGCATAGATCTCCTCTCTCAGCTGGAACACACCGACATACCATCCTCAAACCACCAGCCCTTCCTCACCTATGTCAACCAGACCCTCATGGACATGTCCGAATCACAGTACCAGGTGATAAAGGAGAGGATCACAGGTCTTCTGCACAAACCTCCAGGCCCAGCTGAACCTGCTCCGACCCAGTCCAGGTCTGCTCCTCCACCCCAGGTGATGTCGCAGCCCTTCCAAGGCTTTCCACAGGCCCTCACCTTCCAAGACTATGGCTACCAGGAGTTCCAGCAGCACAGGCAGACCTTCCCAGTCCAGGCACAGGTACATTGAATGCCACCAATGCCACCGATGCCACCGATACCACCGATGCCACAGACACCACAGATGCCACCGACGCCACAGATGCCACCGATGCCAGAGATGCCACCCATGCCACCAATGCCACCGATGCCAGCCATGCCACAGATGCCACCCACGCCACAGATGCCATCCACACCTCACCTCGCTCAGTTGCAGACCAGACAGCGCCACTACACTCCTCCTTCCTCCACACCACAGCCAAGCCCGGCCTCAGAACATCTGTCATCGGTCTTGGGACTGACACCCCATGTCATGGAGGAAGGGCCTCTTAACATCACAGGACTGAGCCAGCTCTCTGAGAGCTTCCTCCACACACCATCCCCTGTTGTCCTCACAGGGCCAGGCACCCCAATGGCGCCTCAGACCAGCACTCCAGCAGCAGCCACCTCCATAGCACCTAGACCCTTCATCCCTAAGACTATGGGCATGCCTCAGAGTGACTGAGAAGAGTGCCAGAGACTGGGTTGCTACCTGTTGACTTTATCTTTGCTTGGGACACTTTACTTGGGTCATTTTGCTTTTACAGTTTGTTATTAATAAAGTTTATCTTTGCTTCACACACTTGGTTCAGTTCTTTTAGTCAATAAAGTCTTGGTGGAAACTTTTAGAAAAGGTTTAAGCCTTTGCATGCTTGTGGGATAGGTAAGGATAGCAGTGGGATGGGCAGGGATACCTGTGGTATGGGTAATAGCTGTGGGATGGGTTAGGACAGCAGTGGGATAGATAAACCTCCAGTGCAAGCATAGTGGGACTGTATGGTCCACCCTCCCAGGTGCCACACCTATGGCCCTTTATTATCAATAACAATTTAATCATTCATCAACACATTTCAACATAAACACAACTCTTTATTAAATGCCCTGTTCATTGTAGGGCCACTCAACATACATGGCACAATCTCATCAGTGTGATGAGACAGGCTCAAGGAAGCATGCATTAAGCATCTACCATCCTGTCTTGCCACTCCACTGCTCCAGCTGAGGAGTTGCACCAGTGTTTCAGGAGGTTGCGCTGCTTCTTCCGTTCACGTGAGGCTCTGTTGGGGCCTTGCACATCCTCAGTGTTTATCAGGTTTTGCCCTTGCCTCCATTCACCAGGCTCCATGTCCCCATTGCCTTGTTGATGGTCCACAAGCCTACTCTGCAATACTGGGTAGCGGGTGCGCATGAGATTGTGCAGGATGCAGCAAGCTTCCATGATCCTCCTCACAGTCTCTGGGCAATGCTGCATGGTGGTGAGAAGTACCTGGAACCTGTTGGCCAGGATGCCAAAGGAGTTCTCCACCACCCGCCTTGCCCTGGACAGCCTGTAGTTGAAGATCCTCTCTTCACGGGTGAGGCATCTGGAAGTGTAGGGCTTCATGAGGTTGGTTCTGAGGGAGAAGGCATCATCTCCCACGATGAAGTAGGGCACATCTTGTGTGTCGTTGGGCAGGGGGTCTGGATCTGGGAAGCCCATGATGAGGTTGCATTCCAGCCCATCCTTGAGGTGACTGGCATTGTATACCTGGGCATCTGAAGATGACCCATTGCCTGAAGTATCGATGTACATGAACTTGTAGTCAGCATCGACCATGGCAAAGAGGATGATGCTGAAGAAGCCCTTGTAATAAGTGGACCCTGAGTTGGCTGGAGCTTTGCAGGCCACATGCTTCCCATCGATGGCTCCAACGGTATGGGGGTAGTTCCACTTCTGATACCACTGTTCTGCAACTTTCTTCCATCCTTCTTCAGTGGAGGGGCACTGCAGGAGCTCCTCCAGGTATTCTTTGATGATGGCCTGCACCACTTCTCTGACCACAATGCTGATGGTGTTGTGTGGTACCCTCCAGGCGTACTTTATATGTGAGCTACATCCACTTTCATCCTTTCTACGTCCATGCTACTAATGCTGCGTGTCCATTCCACGTCCATTTCGCTTCCTCCCTGCGTCTGTTTTCCGCTGGAGTGGGTGCGAGTTGTGCGGATGCACAGCGGATGCGCAGCAGATATAGCAGATGCGTAACGGATGATGACAGACGTATAACGGATGTTCCCCAAATGCGTAGCGGATGTAGAACCGATGCGTTGGATACTTTATCCACTCAAAAAGTTTTGTGCAGGTCAAAACTTTTTGAGCGGATGAAATCTCAGTAGATGGATGCTGGACAGATAGAGAGTATGAAAAACGGATGCAGTGAGTACAGAACAGATGCATCACGTTAACCAACGGATGGCAAGTGTTTCTCTCCATTTTACATCCTCTTTCCATCCGTTGGTGCTGTGTGACATGGGCCTTAACTAAATGCAAGCACTACAATGGAGCTAGGAAGTAGACAATATCTTTTGAGACCTTGCCACATGCTTGAATGTCAAGTATGGATTATGATTTTGAGTGACTTAATGCATCAGAACACATTATTAGACATCCATTTACAGGCTCAATTTATCTTGGGAGACTCAGTACACAACATAAATGAGAAAAGCCATTGCTGATCCTAGAGCACATACCCTATTAACCTGAGTTGTTCTCCTGAATAGTTAACACTCTTGAAGCCCATTGATACAGATGCAAAATATACATGCACAAGCCCTGCCAATTAATTTTGGCAAGGAATGGATTTGAATGTTAAATATCTTTACTGGAGATAAAGGAACAAGAGTGGGGAATAATATTTTTTCCCCTTCCCCTTTCCTGTCCTCCCAGTCTCTTAGGGAGCATTTTACTTCTGTTGTCAAGTTGTTGCTGAGATACTAGATTAATAATTGTGAAGGGGGAATATTTTACATGCCTTCGACCTCTTGAACTGTTTACATGTGTACAGTTGAAAAAAATAAAAGCAAGACTTTGAAACAACTCCCTGGTTTGCTACAGATGATACCTCTTAAAAAGTAGGGTTTATCTGCTTAACATTTAAATTGGGATAGGTAAATCTTTCAAGAGTTTAATATGTGGTTTCAGTCCTGGAAACAAGAAAGGAGATTTGCACATTTCTAAAGCATTCCACAGAATCTCAGCAATTAATTAGCATCACCACATTGTATGAATGCCCCAACCCTGATGATATTATTTAGTTTGGTAATGACTTGTCTGCAAGAAAACTACCAAACTCAGAGAACATCAAAAGTCCTTCGGTTTGACCCTGAGCTACACATATTCCCTTCTATCAGTGTTTGCCCCCAACTATAATATGAAGTACTTCATAAATGTAGCCATTAACACTTCTCCAAGTAGCAAATCAATGGCATGTATTGCTTTTCTTGATTGTCTAGAGAAGGCAATAAGTGTGCAGGAAATATGATATGGTCTCAATAACATAATATGTATTATGCTGTTTTTATTGATGTTTCTTTGATTGTTTATTGGGAGCCAACCAGAATTCTATATAAGATAGGTGGCTATATAAATATTTTAAATCAATAAATATTCCTGGAAATATTGAGAACATTCGATTTAACACTTGCTCACTTATGCAAAATAGACAGATGTATATAGCAAGAATGTGCATCTGGAGAAGGAATGTGTTGGAAAAGGGGAATCTTGGTGTCTCAGCAAAAGTACTGTGGGTTCTGATGGAAAAGGCAGCACATTCCAAAGAGAAGCATACAATAAGAGACTGCTCAGTCCCAAATTGGATGGAGTAGGGAGAAAAAGCTTCAAGGAAGCCATACTCTAAAATATTTATAAGTTAAAGCTTTAGCCTGGCAAGATTCTGTCCAATAGATGTAAGCTAATAAAGAACTGGATTTGATTGAATCACACTGTGTCGTCTTTGGGCTTAGGCCTGACAACAGAAATGTTCTTTTTTTCCAAAAAGTTGGGAATCTTCTCCATGCAAAATATAAGTGTTAAGCTTTATAAACTCAACATATCATTTTGACCCTAATTAAGCAAGGACATAGTGTCTGATGAAATCAGCTCATGGTTATATCTTTATTTCTATAACAGAGCCCTTCCATTTTCCTTATCAATAATGTATATTTGTATTCCATTTGATGATGGTTTATAATAAATAACTTTTTTAAAAAAAGATTCTGATGTGGGAAACATTTCTCTAAAGATGTTCCTGACTAGATGAAGATGGGGAATGACAGGTAATGGTATGGTCTAAACAGACAAAAAGGATGTTCAGCTAGAACCAAAACTTATTCTGAGCCAATCTCAGACTTAACGAAACTTAACTTCAACTGCATTGAAATAGTGTGAGAGTTTTCAAAGTAAGAAATATCATAATTCAAGTTTTCCCAGACTGAGATAATAATTGAAGAAAAGTGTGGAATATATCAGCAGAAGTATATTTTATGTGGAAAATATCTAATATAGGCCTCTTTAACCCAGCATTGTTTTTCAGATATTAAAGGACTTCCATCATTCCTGTCACAGACCAAATGTTGATAATGTGAATTGTAATCTATTACATCTGAGGCAAGCAGAGAAAGGACTAACATTACATCCTGCAGTTCAATTAAAAATCAGAAAATAGCCAAAAAAATATTCAGTAAATTTGATATCATTATGGTAGTTTTTTTAGATTAATTGATGAAATTTGGATTTCACCAACCTTTTAACACCATGCTGATGTTCTGCTTCCACTATTAACAACAACAACAAAAATAAATCAGTTCATACAACATTGTAATGCCATGTTGGGATTTAGAAGGGCTTGATATTACTAATTTACTAATGGTGAAATATTACTAATTTAAGCCCCTGTCACACTGCACCAACGGATGGAAAGAGGATGTTAGACGGAGAGAAACACTTGCCATCCGTTGATTAATGCGATGCATCCGTTCTGTACTCACTGCATACGTTTTGCTTCCTCTCTATCTGTCCAGCATCCGTTTAGTGATGTTTCATCCACTCAGAAAGTTTTGAGCTGCTCAAAACTTTTGAGCGGAAAATGTATCCAATTTGCCTGTTCTACATCCACTATGCATCTGCTCGGCATCCGTTCTGCATCGGTTACGCATCCGCTATATCCGCTAGGCATCCGCTGCACATCCGCGCAACTCCATCTGCTCCAGCAATAAATAGATGCAGGGAGGAAGTGGAACGGACGCGGAACAGATGCAGAACGGATACCTAGCGGATGCAGAATGGAAACAAAGGATGTAAACAGAAAAAACGTTCACAGAGGGGACCTATCTCAGATATTAAGGATGTCTAGAGGATGTCTAGAAGATGCAAAAGGACACCTATGGGAAAGCCTATACTGCCTATAAAAAGGGGGAGCAACTCATCTGGATCTCACTTTCAGAACAGCAGCCCTGCGGTGCGGACTTCTGCAGCCTCCATCTGCCTCTTCCTCTTCCACAGCATCCAGTCATGTCCACCGTGGATCGTAACAAAGTCCTTTTAGCAGCCACCATCCTTCTGCAACAGTGCAAAGCCATCTACAGGCTCTGTGAACTCTACTACAGGAAGAAAAAGAGGCGGCCAAGAAGCGTCTGGATACGAAGAGAGATCAGGAGAAGAGCAGAGTATGGACTGTACAACAAGCTGATGGTGGAGCTCAGGAACGAGGACACTTGTGCATTCCAGAACTTCATGAGGATGCCTCCAACCATGTTTGACGAAGTTGTGCAGCGGCTGACACTCAGGTAGACCAAGGCAAACACCAACTTCCAGCCCAGCCTGGAACCTGGGCTCAAGGTGGCACTCATTCTGCACCACCTGGCCTCAGAGACCACCTACAGGAGCATGCAGTACGGCTGGAGGGTGCCACACAACACCATCAGCATTGTGGTCAGAGAAGTGGTGCAGGCCATCATTGAAGAATACAAGGAGGAGCTCCTCCAGTGCCCCTCCACTGAAGAAGGATGGAAGAAAGTTGCAGAGCAGTGGTATCATAGGTGGAACTTCCCCCACACCGTTGGAGCCATAGATGGTAAGCACGTGGCCTGCAAAGCGCCAGCCAACTCAGGGTCCTCTTATCACAACTACAAGGGCTTCTTCAGCATCATCCTCTTCGCCATGGTCGATGCTGACTACAAGTTCATGTACATCGATGATTCAGGCAACAGCTCATCTTCAGATGCCCAGGTATACAACGCAAGTGACCTCAAGGGTGGGCTGGAACGCAACCTCATGGTGGGCTTCCCAGATCCAGAACCCCTGCCAAACGACACGCAAGATGTGCCCTACTTCATTGTGGGGGATGACACCTTCTCCCTCACAACCTACCTCATGAAGCCCTACACCTCCAGATGCCTCACCCATGAAGAGAGGATCTTCAACTACAGGCTGTCCAGGGCAAGGCGGGTGGTGGAGAATGCCTTTGGCATCCTGGCCAACAGGTTCCAGGTACCTCCCACCACCATGCAGCATCGCCCAGAGACCGTGAGGTGGATCATGGAAGCTTGCTGCATCCTGCACAATCTCATGCGTACCCGCTACCCAGTCTTGCAGAACAGGCTCGTGGACCTCCAGCAAGGCAATGGGGACAGGGAGCCTGGGGAATGGAGGCAAGGGCGAAACCTGATAGACACTGAGGATGTGCAAGGCCCCAACAGAGCCTCACATGACGGGAAGAAGCAGCACAACCTCCTGAAACACTGGTGCAACTCCCCAGCTGGAGCAGTGGAGTGGCAAGACAGGATGATAGATGATTAATGGATGCTTCCTTCAGCCTGTCTCATCACATGGATGAGATTGGGCCATGTATGGGCCTACAATGAACAGGGCATTTAATAAAGAGTTGTGTTTATGTTGACATGTGTGGATGATTGATTACATTGTTATTGACAATAAAGGGCTATAGGTGTGGCACTTGGGAGGGTGGACCATCCAGTCCCACTATGCTTGCACTGGAGGTTTATCTATCCCACAGCTATTACCCATCCCAAAGGTATCCCTGCCCATCCCACTGCTATCTCAACCCATCCCACTGCTTCTTAACCCATCCCACAAGCATGCAAAGGCTTAAACCATTTCTAAAATTTTCCAGCAAGACTTTATTAAAAAAAAGAAATGAAGCAAGTGTGTGAATCAAAAATAGACTTTATTAACAACAAGCTATAAAACAAAAATGAGTCTCTGGCACTCCTCTTGGTCGCTCAGTCTCAGGGGTGAAGGGTCCAGGTGCTGTGGAGGTGGCTGGTGCTGAAGTGCTTGTCATCAGCTCTTCCAGAAGCAGAAGCAGCAGAAGCCCCAGCCCCAGAAGAGCGAGCCCGTGCTGCAGAAGCAGAGTGAGGACCAGGGGGTGGGATGGTAGCCCTGTCCCTCTTGCAAGGGCTGGCAGCAGATGGCTGAGGCTTGCTGTGCTTCCACATGGTTGTGGGGTTGCTGGCTGGCAGGGAGGCTGGCAGGCACCAAGGCTGGCAGGGAGGCTGGCAGGGAGGCAGGCACCAAGGCTGGCAGGCAGACATGAACTAAGGCTGGCAGGAAGGCTGGCAGCAAGGCTGGCAGGCAGCAAGGCTGGCAGCAAGGCTGGCAGGCAGGCAGACAGCAAGGCTGGCAGGCAGGCAGACAGCAAGGCTAGCAGGGAGGCAGACAGCAAGGCTGGTAGGCAGGCAGACAGCAAGTCTGGCAGGGAGGCTGGCAGCAAGGCTTGCAGCAAGGCTGGCAGCAAGGCTTGCAGGCAGGCATGCAGGCAGGGCAGGCAAGGCTGTCAATCCGTCCGGCAGCAGGTCTTTCCTCTGAATGGTGACCTGCTTCCGAGCTGCTTCCCTTATATTCATGGGGCTTACGCAATACATCCTCCCCGCATGCACAATTAACGCTCGGCATCCGTTCTGCTTCCGCTGTGCATCCGCTATGCATCCACTGTGCATCCGCTTCATCCGCTCGGCGTTCGCTCTGCATCCGCTGTATCCATTCCGCATCCGCTTTGTTGAGGTCCCCCGGAAGCCTAGCGGATGTGCCATCTGCTCCCATCCGCTTCCATCCGCTGGGCTTCCGTTCCGCATCCACTTTCCATCCACTCTTCGTCCTCCCCACGTCCATTCCTTTCCATGTTATCCACTCCGGTTATGCAAATTTTCTCCCCTTCTGAGAGCGGATAACAACGGATGGAACATTTTTCTTGTCCGTTGTGTCCTGTTTACTTATGTTTTGCATCCATTGGGCAGTGTGACAGGGCCTTTACTAATGGTGAAATTAACCATTAGTAAACCTTGGCTCAAAGCTTTGTACACTGTGTGGACCCAGCCCATTTTTTTTATTGAATGAATAGTGGTTAAGCAATATTTAGCATAGTCTAATGCCCAATATAGTTTTATTAATAAATCATGTTTAAGAAAGCCATGACTCAGAATGATGTGTGGCTTATATTCTATTTGTACAAATTTCAGGTGGATTGCTGTTGATAAGCCTTGAACCTTTGAATTTTCTCATAGCAAAAACCAATGTGCATTATCTGTCCAAAGTATAGTCTATCTCAGATTTTTCTTGTGAAGACCTAAAGATCAATAGCTTTCATTATGCTGGATGGAAATTGTTGTGTATGGAAATTAGAAAACTCCAAATAACTAAAATTGATTGGCTGACCAGGCCATTCTCAGATTGGTCAATTAAGCACCATTTTGATTGGCCCACCTGATGATGGAAATTCTTAAAGAGCTGTCATTGGCCGCAAGCCTTGAGCAGCCGCTATAAGAAGGGCTGCCGCGGCTTCGACAAATATTCTGCTACAAGTCACTATACTGTTAAAATAAAGAGCTGTTTGTTGGAATACTGGTCTCGTGTACCTTATTATCCAAATGGAACACTGGCGATGAAGGTGGGATTGTCCTGGAAGAGTGAGACCACAGCATGCGGCAACCAGAACTGAGCAACCAAGATGGCCGGTAACAATGCACCGCCCACACCATTCAACCTAGCCGAAGAAGATTGGGAGTCATAAATTGACCGCTTTCTGATGTTCTTAGAAAGCAACGAGCTACAAGAAATAACCAACCAGAGGAAGAGAGCTGTATTCCTCACGCATTGTGGGCCTGCCATTTTCAAAATGGCCAAGGCGTTAGCCAAACCATGCGACGTAAAACAGATGGCATGGCCATTATTAAACCAAATATTACAAGCCCATTACGTGCCTGTGGTCTCCAATCTGATCAAAAGGCATGAATTTTATAAGTGAGACCAATGAGAAGATGAGAGCATCAGAGATTTCGAAGCAGCCCTAAGAAATATTGGAGGAGCCTGCGAATTTCAGAACATGGACGAAGCCATGAGAGCCCGCATGGTCCTCGGATTGAAGGACACTACACTCCAAAACGAGCGTCTAAACAGACCGAATATCACAGTGGCTGAGGCCATCGCAGAAGCCACCACTGCTGAAGCAGCCAAGAAATCCGCAGCCACCATGCACCAGATGAACTCAACAAATCCAGAACCACCGAACCAACCCTGAGAAAAGAAGATGGAAGGAAACCAAAAACAGCCCACAGTGACTGCCCACCCTGAAGACCTCGACTCCCTGAGCAACACCCATGATGACAATGAAGATATATATAGGCATCAGTCAGAAAGAAAATGGCAGGAAAAAAGAGGAAGGAGGCGAGAATTCCAGTGTGCTGGGTGTGGAGGGAATCACCCGTGCTCCGAATGCAGATTCCTGGACGCCATTTGCAGATTTTCTGAGAAACGGGGACACATTGCAAGGGTCTGCCAAAACAAAAAGAGCTATAGTCCAAAAAGACACGGCAGCACCCCCCACCCCAGAAACAGAGAGAGACAAGCCGGAAGCCGATGGAGCTGAGAGAACAGAAACCGGTGAATGAACGACAGAGAAGAAACACATCAAACAATAATCATCAGAAATGCCAGGGCAGTAAACGCAAAAAAGGTCCGAATAAATGTGAAAATCAAAGGAAAGCCCTGTGAGATGGAAGTTGACTCTGGATCATACCTGTCAATGGTATAATGGAACACGATCAACAACTTGATATCAAGCAAAGAGAACTGGAACAGCAAAAGCTAAGATTACCAGGGAAACTGAATCCCGGTAGTGGTTCTTGGACATTTCCTAATAAAATTCAAAAACCACGCTGAAGTACTTCCTCTGACAATCGTCGACCATGGTCGTCCTAGCCTGCTGGGGATCAAATGGTTCGCACCCCTGGGAATCAGAGTGACTGGGATCAACAGCATTGCTGAGACCAATTGGGAAGAGAGTCTGCTGGAAGAGTTCTGGGATGTATTTGACAGGACCATAGGCAAGTACAAGGGGGCCCCAATAACATTCAGCCTAGACCCTAAGATAGCTCCCATCAGGCTCAAAACCAGACACGTTCCCTTTGCCTTAAAACCAAAAATAGATGAGCAGCTTAACAAACTCATTACACAAGGGGTGTTAGAGCCAATCGACCATGCCAGGTGGGAAACTCCCATCGTGACTCCTGTCAAACCAGATGGGTCAGTGCGCATCTGTGGTGACTATAAGGCCACCCTAAATCATGTGCTCCAGCAAAGCACATACCCTGTTCCGGTAGTTCAACACCTGTTGCATTCATTAGGGGGAGGAAAAATTTTTGCGAAGCTTGATCTCGTGCAAGCATATCAACAGCTGCCGGTTGACTCCGAAACTGCAGAGGCACAGACTATAGTCAAGCACAGAGGGGCATTCAAATGTAACAGACTTCAATTTGGTGTTTGCATTGCCCCAGGCGTTTTCCAAAACCTCATGCAGCGTCTTCTAAATGGAATAAAAGGAATCATTCCCTATTTTGATGACGTATTAGTATCAGCAAAAAATAAACACCAATTAGAAAATAGACTGAGAGAAGTCTTGCGAAGATTCAGGGAAGCAGGGTTTAAGGTCAAAAGAGAAAAATTTAAACTAGCCACCAATCAAGTCGAATTCATAGGCTACCTTATAGATGAGCAAGGGATACATTCCACTGAAAAGATAATAAAGGTGGTTAAAGACACACCCAGGCCTAAGAACAAAGCAGACTTACAAGCATTTTTAGGTCTCATTAACTTCTACAATGTCTTCCTGCCCCAAAAGGCAACCGTAGCAGAGCCATTACATCGACTATTAGATAAAAAAAACTGTCTGGAATTGGGGCCACCGAGAACAAGCAGCATTCCAAAACATTAAGGACTTATTAACATCCAGCACTGTTTTAATATAATACAGCAACACCCTGCCACTGATGGTCACCTGTGATGCATTGCCTTTTGGAATCGGTGCCATACTGAGCCACAAGCTACCAGATGGCAGAGAAGAACCAATCGCCTTCTATTCCAAAACGCTGTCAAAATCTGAAAGGAACTACAGCCAACTTGACCGAGAAGCCCTCGCAATCATAGCAGGCGTCAAGAGATTCCATGAATACCTCTATGGAAGGACATTTTCTATTATCACAGACCACAAACCGCTACTAGGGATCCTAGCAGGGAACAAACCAACCCCGAACATACTATTGCCAAGAATGATGAGGTGGTCAGAATTCCTCGCTGCATACAATTACACACTCATCCATCACCCAGGAAAGACCATCACCCATGCGGATGCCTTGAGCCATTCCCCACTGCCCGACAAGGAAGGCAACCCAACTCCTACCATCTCCACTCTTCAGATCGAGACATGGCCGAATCTGCCACTAACTGCAGCAGATGTTGCTAAAGCTACCACGAAAGACCCGCTGGCAGCTCAAATCCTGCATTGGGTAGGTAAGGGCTGGCCGGGTGAGGATAGAGGTGAGACTTTTAAACCTTTTCACACCCGGCAGACTGAACTGTCCATTGAAAAGGACTGTATACTGTGGGGAGACAGGGTGGTAATTCCAAAAAAGTTGCAGGAGGAAGTGTTGTACATGTTGCATGAGGGACACACGGGCATAGTAAAAATGAAAGCCCTGGCCAGGAGTTACATCTGGTGGCCAGGGCTGGACAAAGACATTGAAAAATGGGTAGCAACATGCCATGACTGCCAAAAATCAAGGCCTATCCCACCTCTTGAACCAGTCCTGGAATGGGAAACTCCCAGAGACCCATGGTCGAGACTGCATATTGACTTTGCTGGGCCAATGAAAGGGAACACATATTTTATAATTGTTGACACTTATTCAAACTGGTTATAGCATCCACTACTATTGAAGCAGTCATAAAACAATTGAACAGACTTTTTGCTACACATGGACTGCCAGATGTAGTAGTCTCTGACAATGGTCCCCAGTTTACTGCTTTTGCCTTCAAGCAATACCAGGCTGCGCAGGGTATCTGACATGCCCTGACAGCATTGGCTCATCCGGCTTCGAATGGACGAGCTGAATGCATGGTTCGTTATACTAAAGAGGCCCTAGACACGGGGGACGTCCAAGATAGACTTAACAAACTGTCAACAATTCAGCATATCACCCCTAACACAACCACTAACAAAAGCCCAACTGAACTCCTCATGGGGTAGAAAATTGCATTCCTACCTAGATAGACTACACCCCACCTATACCTGTGAAAAAACCCCTGACTCCTCAAGTAAATATCGCTCCTTTGCTATTGGCAACTTAGTCTATGCAAAAAATCTTACCAGGGACCCATTATGGCTTCCAGCCACAGTTACTTAAATCACAGGGCCCCGGTCATACCAACTCGCACAAGACAATGGCAGAACATGGAAGCGGCACATCAACCAGCTTCGCTCTAGGATATTGGAATGCAATACTACAACACCGCCGCAAACACCAATAAAGAATCCAAAAACAACCGAGGAGGGGGGGGACACAAAATAATAAAAAAGGGAGAGACGAACCACCAATAACATGACAAAAGACACAACACAAACCCGAATTAGAAACTCAGATAAAACAAAAAGAGCGCTTACCCATAGATGACCTCCAGAGAAGAGAACCGGGAGCAGGGGAGCAAGGTGAGGCCTTCCTGGAAGGAGACAGCCAGGCCAGCTCGACCAACCCAGAGAAACCAGGAGGGAATGGCAGAGTCACCTCAACCAGCTCGAGAGACACAGGTGGGAGCGGCAAGGCTGACTCACCCTTCCAGGAGGTTCCATGGAGAAGATGCAGAGAAAAGGCATTCCTGTCCGAACCGATGGAAGACCACACTGAGACTGATATGCACAGGTCAAGTAGGACCCGCAAAAGCCCCACCTACCTGCATGACTACGTTACGCATGTTGG
This sequence comes from Laticauda colubrina, assembly GCA_015471245.1. Classification (NCBI taxonomy): domain Eukaryota; kingdom Metazoa; phylum Chordata; class Lepidosauria; order Squamata; family Elapidae; genus Laticauda; species Laticauda colubrina. The sequence goes on from BLBF01000040.1 coordinate 13,972,569, forward strand.
ACGAAACCAAGTGGGGAGGGGTGTTGTGTATGGAAATTAGAAGACTCCAAATAACTAAAACTGATTGGCCGAACAGGCCGCTCTCTGATTGGTCAATTAAGCACCATTTTGATTGGCCTGCCTGATGGTGGGAATTCTTAAAGAGCTGTCATTGGCCGCAAGCCACGAGCAGCCGCTATAAGAAGGGCTGCCGTGGCTTCGGCAAATGTTCCGCTATAAGTCACTATACTGTTAAAATAAAGAGCTGTTTGTTGGAATACCAGTCTCACGTACCTTATTGTCCAAACGGAGCAGAAATTATTTTGGCGCAGCCCTTCAGCAATTTGGTCATACAGTGGCAGGAAGAACAATAAGGTAGTACATCTAAGCCTTTCAAAGCTCGCATTTAGCCTCCTTTCAGACGATTGTTCTTCAAACAAAATGGCACAGTACAACTCTACTAGCAGAAATAATATTACAATGTTGGAAAAGTCATGGCTCTTAATCCTGAGATCAATGGGGAAAAAATTAAAGCATTCATTTGAAGCTAAAAGGGTTTTCCTTTAAAATGCATTTTCACCGTTACAAAAAAGCAGAGAAATAGACATGGACTTTCTTATGTGTTTCACTGCTGAAAAGTCAGCTTTTGCAAGCAACTAAGGTTCTCAACAGAAACATTTATCGAATGTTTCATTACAATTAACCTTCACAGTAACGTGGTCCAGAAAAAATGAATACTTTCTGAAAAACTAAAGTATTGTTTACAAAACTTCTCAATAAACTTCAAAATCAGAAGCTGGTGCCCAGTCCCTTAGTTACTTGTGCTGTGGTTAAAATGCAGTACTGCAGGCTACTTCTGCCATCTGTCTTCAATTTGGCAGTTCGAATCTCACCAGACTCAAGGTTGACTCAGCCTTCCTTCCTTCTCAGATGGGTAAAATGAGATTGTTGGGGGTAATATGCTGACTCTATAAACATCTTAAGAGAGGGCTGTAAAGCACTGTAAAGTGGTATATAAGTCTAAGTCTGTTTTTATTGCTACTTGGGACAGGGCAGCTCCATCCTTGGTGTTCATAAAAGCTAGCTGAGATTGTAAAAATGTCCTTTTTAAGGTAGTCAATAATCATCAGTCAACTTTTGAGCCTGTCCAGATAAAGACATGAGGGGAAATGAAAGGGAATAAGCTCTCAGTATTTTTCACAGAGTTGAATCTCATACAAATTCTGAAAGGAAAGACCACTGTTTATTCTGCCTCCTTCCATCTGGGAAGATAAGGACTATGAGCAAGGTTGTGAAAGACATCTAGCTAACAGGAACATAGTTGTGTGGCATCCTTAGTTGGGGTGGGATTCAACCCATGTAACAACTGGTTCAGTGTGTTTGTAACTCACCTTCTGCTGCAAGCACTGTGTGTAAAACAGCTGATGTACGACAATCCTCCGCTGTGCAAATCAGCTGAGCTGGAAAACCCAGAAATAAAGCACAGATGAGAGCTGAGGTGGGTGGGTTATAGAGCTGGTTATCAGAGCGAACCAGTTCAGCTGAACTGGTAGAATCCAACCCCTGTCCTTAGTGCTCTCTGAGCTTGGTTGTTTTCTTGCAGACATTTCATTACCCAACCAAATAACATCTTCAGTGCTAGTACTACCACAGTGACAGTGCTACCTAGCTGGATAATAAAACCTCTGCAAGAAAACAACAAGCTCAGAAAGCATCAAAGACTCCATAGTTCAGCCCTGAGCTACAGATGTTCTTTTCGATATGAACATTGTTCTCAACTCATCCTGTGATCAGATGTCTGGATTTAGTTTGAAGAAACTGACACTCCCTTCCTCCCCAAAACTCTGTCTTCTGCTAAGTTTGTTCACATCTCAAATTTATAAAGAAATCAGAACAAAAATTACAAATACTGGGGCAAATTATATTTCTTTGCTTTATTAAATTTAACACTGATTATGAATTACAAACACCAAATACCAGACAGAGATATTTAATAAGGAAACATTAATCTATATTTGTCTTTCTTTCATCCATGCAAATTGGAAATATTGTGATTAACCAGATCTAGGAAATAAGATGCTTGGTGAAAAATGTTCCAATTTGTAGTCATGAATGATCATGAAGTCATTTGGTTAACCATAAAGGCAACGTGTGTGTTCATTCCTGTTTTGTGCCCACATATCTATCTTAATATGTTTTCTTTTCCTTTGTCATGAGTTCAATAGAGTGTCAACCCATAAAGCATTCCTAGCCTGCTCTCAAGTTGCCTTAGGTGGGAGTGGGGGAAAACTGATGGAGCAGAATGGCAGCCACAACCAGAAGCACATTCCACATATACCTTCTTCAAGGCTGTATCCCAGGCTACTGGGACCAACTGGAGAGGCGTGATCTGTACAATCTGCAAAAGTGCTCCATTGGAAAATGTGATTTATGACACACCCTGGGGGGAGAGGGGAAATAGGATCATAGGTGGGCCATGATGCTCCTAATAAATAACTGGATTTCTTTTGAAACTTGGCTTGAGGCTCATGGTTTAATTAGGGCATACATTGGAACCCTGACATAGAACTTTAAAATGATCCATCCATCAGACAAGGAAAAAATAACTTTTGTTATTATACAAATCACCATATCAAAAAGAATCAGCACATATGAAGCTTATCTTTTCATGTTACATTTCCTAAGAATTTTGCTGAGGTAGTAGCTCCAAGTCAATGGTTTCCAACCTCCCCATTTTTGCAGGTCCATGACCTCATCTTCAGAAACTTATGGTATGTAGACCATGAGTATACTGCTTTGACACATTCTCACTTCAGCGTGTCTGTTGAAATTCACTTATCCAGTGCAGAAAGTTAGTACCCACTCCTCTTAGAAGAATGAAATGTTTTAGGAAATATTATAAAGGCAGAATATTATATTTCCCTGGATGAGAAATTGAGAAGCATGCTCTTGGAGACAGAAGCTCAGCCCCAGATCCTTGTTCCCAGCAAATATTTGGTGCCAGCTATTCTACAGGACAAAAAACTGGGCCAGCCTATCTACAAAACAAAAGGCTTCCAGCTCCAGGGTGATGGGATTAAGTCATGTCCCTCCAGAACATCATAGGATTATCTACCAGCAGTGCTCACCACACGCACAACCAAGCCCTTACATTATATCACAAAGCACAGTTCAACCAAACTTATCTCAGACAAACTCATAGGATTTGCACATGATCCCTACAGTAACCAATAGAATACATGCCCTTGCCACAGGAACAGGAAGTGCAAGTTCAAAGCCCAAGAGAGGGTATAAATAACACTCACTCTCCACTCCATGTGGGCAGCTACCCAGGACTTCAAACCTATGTGATCCTGTTTATCCTTCCAAGTAGCCTCTATGTATCCAATGTCTTTCCTCCCACTTGGAACTGAACCCAGATGGACATTTCTTCCAACACTAGTTTTGAATTCCCTCATTTTCATTGCCAACTACATTAAATGCATTGGTTCTTCTTGATGTTTCACAAAGGGCCCCCTGTTTTAATATAAAGAATATTATACTGCGAAATGCTGTTTCTGAAGGAAATTACATTAATAATTTATCACTGTATTTTATATGAAAGAGGCAGTTGGGATTATATTTGTTTTGTGTTACTGTTATTCCATTTCTCCCCCACCTCCAATTCATCTAAGGTATCCTTGTGGACCACCAGTAATCTAAAACCATAAATATGGAGCACTGCTCTGGGCAATGAAATAAGAATCAAAGAGGCTAAGCTGAAATCACCATAATAAGCAAATGGAGGAATTTTACTGTTAGCAAGATCCCTTTTAGTAAATATAGTACAAGAATGGTGTTAGGAAGAAGTAAGGAGACTAGGGTTCAAATTCCTCAAGTGGCTGCGGGCCAGTCATATTTATATATTAGGAACAGAAAAATGGCTGCTGTCAGGTTTGATTTGAAGTTGACAATTGCCTTATGGAATTATTGTTTGAGCAAACATAAGAGTAATGGGTTCTGAAGGAAATATATATTCTCTTCCTCCCAAGTCCCAGATGATCAGCTGGGTCTTTTTTGGTTGTCTTGCACAGGAGAACAGAGATGGAAAGCAGGTTAGTGGGATGGGGAGGGAATGGGATTTGGCAGTAACCTTCCCCCAGGAATGGGGATTTTCCTCTGGAGTGGGGTAAAAATGGAGATTTTGCAGTATCCTGCCCCCTGCTACACGTACCAAGCCACACCCACAAAGCCATGCCCACAGAACCAGTGGTAAACATGTTTCAATCCCACTACACATACACACACACACACACACACACACACACACAGAGACATATATATATATATATATATATATATATATATATATATATATATATA
>BLBF01000040.1:13990766-14020531 GCA_015471245.1 Laticauda colubrina
AGCGGAATGGACGCGGAACGGATGCAGAATGGATGCCTAGCGGATGCAGAATGGAAACAAAGCATTAAAAATGTAAAAAACGTTTGCAGAGGGGATATTAAGGATGTCTAGAGGATGCCTAGAGGATGCAAAGGGACACCTAGGTGAAAACCAATACTGCCTATAAAAAGGGGGAGCAAATCACCTGGATCTCACTTTCAGACCAGCAGCCCTGCGGTGCAAACCTCTGTAGCCTTCATCTGACTTTTGCTCTTCCAGAGCATCCAGTCATGTCCACCGTGGATCATAACAAAGTCCTTTTGGCAGCCACCATCCTTCTGCAACAGTGCGAAGCCATCTACAGGCTCTGTGAACTCTACTATGGAAAGAAAAGGAGGTGGCCAAGAAGCATCTGGGTATGAAGATGGCCCACCAGAAGAGCAGAGTACGGACTGTACAACAAGTTGCTGGTGGAGCTCAGGAACGAAGACTTCATAAGGATGCCTCCAGCCATGTTTGACGAAGTTGTGCAGCGGCTGACACCCAGGTTGACCAAGCAGAGCACCAACTTCAGTCCCAGCCTGGAACCTGGGCTCAAGGTGGCACTCACTCTGCGCCACCTGGCCTCAGGGACCACCTACAGAAACATGCAGTATGCCTGGAGGGTGCCACACAACACCATTAGCTTGTGGTCAGAGAATTGATGCAGGCCATCATTGAAGAATACATGGAGGAGCTCCTCCAGTGCCCCTACACTGAAGAAGGATGGAAGAAAGTTGCAGAGCAGTGGTATCAGAGGTGGAACTTCCCCCACACCGTTGGAGCCATAGGTGGCAAGTATGTGGCCTGCAAAGCGCCAGCCAAGTCAGGGTCCACTTATTTCAACTACAAGGGGTTCTTCAGCATCATTTTCTTCGCCATGGTCGATGCTGACTACAAGTTCATGTACACCGATGCTTCAGGCAACAGCTCATCTTCAGATGCCCAGGTATACAACGCAAGTGACCTTAAGGGTGGGCTGGAACGCAACCTCATGGTGGGCTTTCCAGATCCAGACCCCCTGCCCAACGACTTCATTGTGGGGGATGATGCCTTCTCCCTCACAACCTACCTCATGAAGCCCTACACTTCCAAATACCTCACTCATGAAGAGAGGATCTTCAACTACAGGCTGTCCAGGGCAAGGCGAGTTGTGGAGAATGCCTTTGGCATCCTGGCCAACAGGTTCCAGGTACTTCTCACCACCATGCAGCATCGCTCAGAGACTGTGAGGAGGATCATGGAAGCTTACTGCATCCTGCACAATCTCATACGCACCCGCTACCCAGTCTTGCAGAACAGGCTTGTGGACCTCCAGCAAGGAAATGGGGACATGGAGCCTGGGGAATGGAGGCAAGGGCGAAACCTGATAAACACTGAGGATGTGCAAGGCCCCAACAGAGCCTCACGTGAAGGGAAGAAGCAGCGCAACCTCCTGAAACACTGTTGCAACTCCCCAGCTGGAGTGGTGGAGTGGCAAGACAGGATGATAGATGATTAATGGATGCTTCCTTCAGCCTGTCTCATCACAGTGATGAGATTGGGCCATGTATGTTGGGTGGGCCTACAATGAACAGGGCATTTAATAAAGAGTTGTGTTTATGTTGACATGTGTTGATGATTGATTACATTGTTATTGAAAATAAAGGGCCATAGGTGTGGCACCTGGGAGGGTGGACCATCCAGTCCCACTATGCTTGCACTGGAGGTTTATCTATCCCACAGCTATTACCTATCCCAAAGGTATCCCTGCCCATCTCACTGCTATCTCAACCCAACCCACTGCTATCTTAACCCATCCCACAAGCATGCAAAGGCTTAAACCATTTCTAAAAGTTTCCACCAAGACTTTATTAAAAAAAAGAAATGAAGCAAGTGTGTGAATCAAAAATAGACTTTATTAACAACAAGCTATAAAACAAAAATGAGTCTCTGGCACTCCTCTTGGTCGCTCAGTCTCAGGAGTGAAGGGTCCAGGTGCTGTGGAGGTGGCCGGTGCTGGAGTGCTTGTCATCAGCTCCTCCAGAAGCATAAGCAGCAGAAGCTCCAGCCCCAGAAGAGTGAGCCCGTGCTACAGAAGCCCCAGCAGAACCAGAGTGAGGGCCAGGGGGTGGGATGGTGGCCCTGTCCCCCTTGCAAGGGCTGGCAGCAGATGGCTGAGGCTTTCTGTTCTTCACAATTGTTGTGGGGTTGCTGGCTGGCAGGGAGGCTTGCAGGCAGGCAGGCACCAAGGCTGTCAGGCAGCCTGGCACCAAGGCTGGCAGGCAGGCGGGCACCAAGGCTGGAAGGAAGGCTGGCAGGCAGGCAGGCAGGCACCAAGGCTGGCAGGAAGGCTTGCAGGCAGGCTGGCACCAAGGCTGGCAGGAAGCCAGGCAGCAAGGCTGGTAGGCATGCAGCCAGCAAGGCTGGCAGGGAGGCTGGCAGCAAGGCTGGCAGGCAGGCAGATAGCAAGCCTGGCAGGGAGGCTGGCAGCAAGGCTTGCAGCAAGGCTGGCAGCAAGGCTTGCAGGCAGGCATGCAAGCAGGGCAGGCAAGGCTGTCAATCCGTCTGGCAGCAAGTCTTTCCTCTGAATGGTGACCTGCTTCCGAGCTTCTTCCCTTTATATCTGCGGGGCTTACGCCATGCATCCTCCCCGCATGCGCAATTAACGCTAGGCATCCGTTAGGCTTCCGCTGTGCATCCACTAGGCTTCCGCTCTGCAGCCGCTTCATCCGCTGTGCTTCCGCTGTGCATCCACTGTATCCGTTCCGCATCCGCTTTGCTGCAGCCCCCTGGAAGCCTAGCGGATGTGCCATCCGCTCCCATCTGCTTCCATCTGCTGGGCTTGTATTCCGCATCCTCTTTCCATCCGCCCTGCGTCCTCCCCCCGTCCGTGTTATCCGCTCCAGTTATGCAAATATTTGCCCCTTTTGGGAGTGGATAACAACGGATGGAACATTTTGCTCCTCCGTTGTGTCCGTTTTGCATCCGCTGGGCAGTGTAACAGGGCCTTTAGATATTGTTAATATTTTGTTGTGTGCATAGTTATTGGGGAACAGATTTAGGAAACATCTTTATAATTCTAAACATCTGGATTATTATTGCAACAACATAAATATGCATTCCTAGCACCAACAAAAATCTAAATAGGGCTTTAAATATCATGTCTATCAAAATATGAGATTTGAAGCACCAACTTCCTTTCCATCATTCGGGATTTTAACATTTCCCTCTTGATCATTCCTCCAAGGGGAGGAAAACAGGAAATGATTTAAAACTGTTTGAACAGTTAAAACTCCTGATGAGAAAGACCTGCCTCTCTCTGACTCCAAAATGCTGTATCCAGGGTGAGTTGGAGGGGAGGGGTCACAGGTAGGCAAGAAGAGGTCTCAAGACCTTGTGAAAAGAGGAACACCACTCTCAAAACAATACTCTCTACAGCACTATTCATGGTAGGTAACAGCAAGCTAACTGATGCAGTTGGTGATAAATGATTATTAGAAATCCTTGAAGGATGAAGAACTGGAGGAATTCAAAGGTCAAGTCCCATGCTTGGTAGTCATGAAAAAAAAAAAATCATGCTGTTTCACAGTTTATCAAAATAGTTAGCAGAGGAATAGAACCTGTTACCCTCTTGGTGATATTATGTTACATTTCTTGGATCTTTCTGTATCAACTTGCAGGAACTGGAGGTTCAGCTCAGGAAAGTCTAGTTTAGATGATCACAGTTTCCCCATCCCTTCTTAAAGACATATTGGTGTTTGGCTAAATGTGGCATCAGAATAGAATGGAATGGAATGGAACGGAACGGAACGGAACGGAACGGAACAGAACAGAACAGAACAGAACAGAACAGAACAGAACAGAATAGAATAGAATAGAATAGAATACTTTATTGACCAAATGTGATTGGACACACAAGGAATTTGTCTTGGTGTAAATACTCTCAGTATACATAAAGAAAAGGTACATTTTAAATTTAAAATGGCATTTTAGAGTTCAATATTTTTGGAGGAGTAACATCAGCTGTTTGACATGGCTGTCGTGAAGTATCTCCAGATAGCACTGATTTCTTCAGAAACACACACAACTATATATTTTCTTAGTTATTTGCAAGCATTTTTATACAGCACTTCACAACTAAGCTATAATAAAACAGCAGATCAACATATGTTCTCTTTCCGGCCAGGTTCACTGTTTCATCACTGTACTAAATACTGGGACATACCATTTAATGATGCAGTGGCTCAGTGGCTAAGATGCTGAGCTTGTCAGTCAAAAGGCTGGCTGGCAGTTCAGTGGTTCGAATCCCTAGCACCACATAACAGAATGAGCTCCTGTTACTTATCCCAGCTTCTGCCAAACCTAGCAGTTCGAAAGCATATAAAAATGCAAGTAGAAAAATAGGGACCACCTTTGGTGGGAAGGTAACAGTGTTCCATATGCTTTTGGCATTTAGTCATGCAGGCCATATGACCACGGAGACGTCTTTGGACAGAGCTGGCTTTGAAACAGAGATGAGCACTGGCCCCTAGAGTCAGGAATGACTCGCACATATGTGTGAGGGGAATTGCTGGAACTGGAGGTTCAGTTCAGGAAAATCTAGATTAGATGATCACAGTTTCCCCATCCCTTCTTAAAGACATATTGGTGTTTGGCTAAATGTGGCATCAGAATAGAATAGAATAGAATAGAATAGAATAGAATAGAATAGAATAGAATAGAATAGAATAGAATAGAATAAAATGGAATGGAATGGAATGGAATGGAATGGAACGGAATGGAGTGGAACGGAACAGAATGGAACAGAACTGAACAGAATAGAATGGAACAGAACAGAACAGAACAGGTAAACCTTTACCTTACCATCTTACTGCAAATCCTTTAGATCAGCCTTTATATTATGTTTACACCCTGTGACCGGCCACTCAGCATTTTGCTAGCCAAAAAAATCTACTACTTTAGCAATGAAATATTATGTGACAATAAAACTGTCAGGATGTACACATCTCAGGCTCCCCAGTTGAAAAGAAAATTCATGCCCATTCTGAAACTGGAATGTTAAAAGGTCTTTGGTGGGGCATTCCAGTTTTACCCCTGCTGGCTCATTTGGTGTGGTTACCAATGGAATTATTGGATAAAAGTGTATCATTCCATTCTATCAATGAGACTTTTGTTGCTCATATTTCAGGAAATTCTGAACATCGATCGGCTGATGCCAAAGTGAGAAATGATTCTTGTTATATAGGTTTTAAAAAGCAACATTCCACTGTGGAGGGGAGCATCCAAAAATATAGGACTATGGAGTAAATTTAAAAAAAAAAAACCAATGCTGAGAAGAGGAAGCCTTTGTTATAGAAATGTGATATATGATTACACACAAGCATGTATATGAACGTATACATTATCTCTATATCTACATCTACGTCTATGTGTATGTCTACATTCCAATAAGGGGCTAGTCTTACTTGCAGTGTCTATTATCTAGAAAAAGTCATTTGTCTTGGGTTGTCTTGGCGTTGTTGCAGCCATGTGACAAGAGAGGTTTGCATGTTACAATTTTGATCACATGATCATGGGAATGCGGCAAAGGTTGTAACTGTGAAAAACCATAATGTTGCTTTTTTCAGGTTATAACTTTGAACAGTCACGAAATGAGTTGTTGTAAATTGAGGACTATCTGTATCTTGAAAATGAGGTGGAAAAGCAGGTGCCTTTGTCAGAAAGGAAGAAGACAGCAGAAGATAGATTTTAGCACATATCTAAATCACGATTATCTCATTGATCCTACTTATTTATAATCTCAGATTGCTATTCAATATGTATACCCCTAACTGTCTTACCTGGTGATGTGAAGATTCCATTATTTATTTATGAGCTTTGATTTCTCCTGGTCATTATTATATTGGCACGGCAATTTCACAATCATTATTTCTTGAACAGATGACTGGGCTCTAATAACTGCGATCCTTCGGTGCTTTTTTTTTTTTTTTTAATAAAAAAGGTCAGAGAGAACTCTCAGTGTCTCTGTATTGTGCTTCACTTCTTAAACAAATCTGCAGAATCACTCAGATTCAAGGACAGATCATTGTCTCCTTGAAGCTGGCGAGCTTCTGCACTTTCTCAGCCATTCTTTCCATGCTGAGCAAAAATCTAACATTGGTGAAGAAATCTGAGGGTTTGGCAAACAATTAGCAGTTGATGTCATCCTGAAAGGTTGGGTTTTTTTTAAAGCAATTATTTCTGCTTTCAAACAAAATAAAACAAAGCCTTGCAAGTAGATATGCATTTTTGTGTAATGGCCTGGTCTGATTCCTCATTCTTTTTTTTTTTTTTTTCATTTAGAAATGAGTGAGAAGGCACCAGAAGGGACTATGGAACATTTATGCTGATCCATTCACTTCTTTCAGTGAAATTTAGATCCTTGCTAAAATGCATTTGAAACAAATCCTTCAGCTTCTTTTAATGTTTTAATTGACTCATACTGTGTTGAACTGGGCTCAGGAATATTCAGTCTTTAAGAGTGTGTGTTTGTGTGTGCCGTTGAATCAGTTTTTGACTTCTGGCAATTGCCTGAACTAGTCCCAGCAGTTTTCTTGCCAAGATTTCAGAAATAGTTTATCATTGCCTACTTCCTAGGTCTGAGACAGAGGGATTGGCTGAAGATCACCCAATTGTGAGTCAAGAAATAACAATCCCCTGGTATCTAACCTGATGCTTCACCCACTCTGTGTATAAGAATTGGAATACTCCTAATACCTTAATCTGATTAGCCGAGCAGGCCACGATAGAATTGGTTAGTAAAGTACCGTTGCAATTTGCCCGCCTAATGGCGGGAAAACTTAAAAAGCTGTCATTGGCTGCAAGCCATGAGCAGCCGCTATAAAAAGGGCTGCCGCAGCTCTGCCAATGTTCTGTTACGAAGTCACTGAATTAGTTAAGAATAAAGAGCTGTTTGATGAGCACCGGTCTCAGGTACTTTTATTCTCAGGACAGAACACACTCCACCAAACTGCTCTCTTTAGCTCTCTGAATTAAAGATTAGTGGCCTTCATTTAATGAAGAAAAAGTGAGAAATTGGAAAAGATGAGGAATTGGAAAAGGTGAGAAATTGGAGATTTATGGTTTAAGATGGCAATGATGCCAAATAAGCAAAATAAGAGCAAATATGGTGGGCTGAAACTTGCTTGCCTCTATTTTTTAAATCCAGGTAGTGACATAATGTGAGAGGAAATTATGCCACTGGTTTAAGGATAAAACCAGTATATCTAGTCTAATCAAATATCGTCTGCTCCACTATGAACATGCTAGGTTTGGTTTGGACTCAGCGGGTTTCAGAATGAAGTTGATTCTCACAAGTGAATGCTTGATTCAAGTCAGATCTTAGTTGCTCCTTATGGGTGATGTTGGCCTTAGATCAGATTCTCCTTGACATGGGACGACCAACTTCTTCCCATGTTCTTTTTAAAAATCCTTTGGTGCAAACCTTCCTGATGATATCACAGCATGATAAGAGGAGCTGGCCAAAACCTTTCAGTCCATTTTTGAGGGAATGGAAGAAGTTAAGAATGATAAATAAAAATAAATGAATAAAAAATAAAATAAAGAAGGCAAAGGTTTTTAGCATCTATTTTCATTTCAGTTTAGCATTTATGAGGCAAAAACTTGCTCCACTGAAATTTGGTTCATTTTGCTTTGAACGTGGATCTTCCCAGTGTGCCCCTTAGTTGAGAGTCAATATTATAGCCCCTTGGCTATAGTACCCCTTGGCTATAGTACCCCTGTACTTTTGCTCTTTTCTCCTCCTCCTTTTCCTGTTCATTTACTTTTCTTTTTCTTAGCCATCAACAAAGAGAGTTGTTTTCCTTCTTGTCAAACTTTTTGCCTTCTTTAGAAAGTGTGGGTGCCTTGTGGAATGGAGCTGCAGTTATAACCTGGCCTATTGATAGCTCAGAGGATTTCTGGGTTCTGATATACTTTGATATAAGTAAGAAAATGCAGAGGCCAAACCAAATGGGAGAGAGGGAGGGGGGGAGGGAGGAGGGAAGGAAAGAAGGTTGGATGTGAATGGGAATTCCATGGAGCAATAGGAGCTCAAATTCTATCTGTCCACCAGCCTTTGTGTAGAGTCAGACCATCCCTTGAGGGACATCAGCAGATCCAGCTGTCATTCATCTTCTCTGATAGGCTGTTCACACCATAGATGCTTCACATTGCTGTGGACCCCAATTTCTCCTCCTGAAGTACTATTTTTGTGTTCAAAAAAAAAAAAAATACTGAGTAAGCTGTTCAAACCTAACACAGCTGTCCTTAATGGAAAATGATCTCACTTGCAATAAGCAATAAATGTCAGCCAAATCAACATCCGTAAAAGGAAAAAGTGCACATTTTAATGTAATTAAACAGAGAACTTTGATCCTGGGAGGTGGGGGGGAGGGGGAAGCAAAAGAAAAACTTCATCAATTAGTCTGACAGGTATGAAGAACATCCTGTACCGGACATAAACTCAAGCTGTTTCATTCCTTTGCAATTAGGGGTGTTGCCTCTGTCTTTTCTGCTGACGGTTAGGTTGTCTTGATAGAAGAAATGTTAGGATTGCACAGAATGAAGGTGAAGGAGTTGGAGGTGGGTGGATTGCAATTAAGAAGTAGATATTATGGGCTATGAAGAGAGATTGCTATTACATTTGTTTCCAACAGCCCAGGAGATTTTGAAGTTCAAGATAGTGCCAAATTGCAAGCTGAACTATTCCTGAACCATAGTACCTGCTTGTATGTACTTAGTCTGCCTATATTTAAAGGACTGGATAATGGCATAGTTTGAACCTCTCATGTAATTTACATTAATTGCTTAATGTACTGACCTCATATGCACTTTCTCTCTCTCTTAAAAAAATAAATAAAAGAGGAACATGGTTGGTTTGCTGTTTCATAACAACTTGTTGGCTCATATTCAGAACAGTTTGCTAAGTTCCTCCTAGCTGAGCAATGGCATATCTGAGCAAAGCAGAGCTTTGTCTCATGGAGGCAGAGAGCAAAGTGCCAAGTTAATTTTTCTGGGTCCCATTGGGATTCTGTTCTTAGTTTCCTGCTGATGTATCCGATGCACTCCCTGATAGCATCTTCTGCAGGTTCATTCAATCATTGACAGCAGTCAGGGTCTCTTTATTGCCCAAATTGCATCATCCTTTATTCTTACCATATCATCTCATATTACTTTAAAGGCATCAGCAATTGTTCAGTCCATGTGTGTTGTTGTCCTGTATAATGAACTATGAATTCGAGGCGGCAGTTAGTCAAGGAGATTCTGGACTTGCTCTATTCACCCCAGGTGAATTGAGAGATGGCTAGGGTAAGTGACTGAGCACAAGGATTCCTGATCCAGAAAAAGGCACAAATAGTACACAACATGTTAATCACCATTGACAATCTGGAACAGGTATGGCCAATTAGGCCCCTTTACAACCTGTGGGCTTCAAATCCCAGAATTCCTGAGCCAGTTATGCTGTTGTAACTGGGCTTGGAATTCTGTGAGTTGAAGTCCACAGGTTATAAAGGGCCCATCATTACCCACTTCTGGTCTGGAATGTATGATCGGACCTCTTCTAGATTAAATAATAAGGGATATTATCGGTAGATGTATTGGATATCTTAAATAATGGATGCACAGCTTCAAAACTCAAAAAAAACAAACAGCTCCTGAAAAGTCTCTTAGAGTGGCTCCTGCCCTTTATTTCATATTTCTCACAATATTTTAGACACCCCAATTGCTACTCCTGTGACTGTGAGGATTCTCTTTCCTTCATGTGCCCCTTTTAGTCCATGTATCTTCAACCCACAGGACAGTTTCCTTTTTCCCAAATACCCAAACCCTAACACTGCTCTCTATTTAACATATAACAATGGGATAGGTTTACCAGCAAATGGAACTTTAGAATTGTGACCTGAAAGGCCTTATTTTTGTTTGTTTGCTTGTTAGTTTTGGTTTTTACCACCACTGGGAATAGCTTTGAAAAGGAGTTGAGCATGTTTAAATCACTCGTCAAAAAATACCTTCCTGCATCTTTAGTTGTAAGGTTCTCTAGGTAAACTCAAGGTCAGAAGTCTCTTCTTTCAGTGTCCTTTTTGTTGAGGTTGCAATGGACAACCAATTCCAGGACAGTTCTTACATCAGAAATGTATCTTCAATATTTTAAACACTTTTGCCCCTAATAGGAAGTGATAGTTGTAACTCACAGTGGGATTTCCAGTGATAAGGTCAAGGAAGAGAAAAAACAGGGAAAAATTTTGTTTTTAACATAGTAACTCCAACATACCCGTTAGAAAATTCAAGCATGATGTGGCTAATAAGTTCAACCAAACCAAATAAATTGTACAAACTTTCACGATATATGGTTGACTGCATGTTACCAAGGTTATGCTCTGATTATACTGCATTTTAATTTTGTTATATTTTGCTGGCTACTGTCTTTGTATGCGATCTAGAATTCTCTGGATTGAAGCTGGTTATAAATAATATATAAATAAATGGCAATTGTTCAATATTCTGCATTTCCCAGTGTGATAGTATGGTTTGTGACATAGTCAGATGTTTACGTTGTATTTAGTATTTTGATGGACTTTTCAAGTCCTTCCCAAGGATCTAGGATAGGTACAGACAGTTGCCTAGAATGTTATAAAGTCTTCTACTTGAGCAGGAGTTTAGAAGATCTCCAAGATCCTTTCCAAAACTCTGTTATTCTATAAATGTTGCTACTTGATGGTGTATAGCTGCCTTTTGCAATTGACTGATGGTGATTTTTGCCAATGTCAACAATATTCCAGATGTTTAGGAATTGCACCCAAGGTGCCTGTTACTATTGGTGTTGTTTTCTTTTTCCATAGTTATTCTATTTCTACTTGCAGATCTTTGTATTTTGTTATTTTCTCCAGTTCTTTCTCCTCTCTTCTTCTGTCTCAAGTATTGCCACTTACTATCCAGAGTTTTTGTCTTTCTTATTGACACTGGGGTGTTATACTTGGCAAGTGCTTATCTGTTTGGATTCTAAAGTCCCATAGCACTTTAGCTCCCTCATTTTCTATTATTTTGTCTATTTTATGGTTCTACCAATTCTTGCTTGCAGGCAAATGGTATTTCTTATAGTTCTTTCAGATGTTATTATTATTGTTGTTGTTGTTGATGATGATGGTGATGATTATGTGTTTGTCAACTTGTTTTATGCTACTTTGAATCACCTGTAATCAGTCAGCTTTCTATATTCAGAGTTTCATGGGGTTTTTTTTTCATGATGTTAATTAAAATAAAATAAAAAACAGTCCCTGGTCAAGAGGCATTTTCTAATCATCGAAAATTGTACTTGAAGAATGAGCCTTTGTTGCTGATTATGCCTTGAGTCTCTTATAGAATGGCACCAATTTCTCACAGAGTTCCATGGCATTTGAAAAATCCTGCTCTATATCAAACCCAATCAAAATAAATACATTAATAATAAGTTTTATAATACTTCAACCTCACATAGGTAGGTTAAATTAGAGAAAAGGTTTGGTAATTATTCCTTGAACCTTGAGATTCCTAAGTTCAATGTGAATGGTCTTTTTTTTGTTTTAGACATAATAAGCACTCTGCTGATGTTCGGTCAGAGTAAAGAGTTTTTTAATCCTATAAAGCATAGAAGAATCTATCATGATCCAACTTAACTACTGAACTCTTACATAGGATGCACATGTTCTCATTGGAGCTGCTATAAAAGAGAGAAACCTTAGATCCCAGATAAAGCTTATTGAACAAGACGTACATCCCAAAGTTTTGAGTAGCCATGTGCGAATAGGCGGCAACATAAATTTCCAAAATAAAATAAATAAATAAATAAATTGCATATCTAAATTCAGAAATTGGGCCTTGACCATAGAAACTACCTCTTATAAAGAATATTGGGTTCTTAGGGAATGATGCGAAGGAAAATAAATGACTTTAATATAAAATAACTGTAATCCAAAATACTTCTGCTTGCAATAATGCAAGTCACTGACTTGTCACTAGCCCCATCCTTTCTAGATAATTGCACAAGTAGTGCAGTGGTGGGCTGCTGGGTGGTCGGTAGCCCTTGTGCTGTGCTTTCCCTAAATAACTGACTTTTCCCTCACCCATGCTGCCCAGGTGAGTTCCATGTCACCCTGCTGTACTCACTGGAGCTGTCTGAGTCAATTAACTGCCTTTTTGAAGCTGTGTTTCAGCCCCAAAGCATGTGCATGCTCACGACCAGCCCACCTCTGAAGTAGTGTAAGTAGTTTCTTGAGGGTGTGAGAAATCAACAAAAACCATTTTGTTTAAGTGCTTTGTGTTAGTGTGCTGCATATAACTTTTTGTTCTACTAGTCCCTTTCTGTATTGAACTGATCTTTGTTTCATGCCAGTTTGTCTTGATTATTTTTGCTCCTTAACAGTGTCCCATCCAGATGTGCTGTCCTTTCAAGATAATAAGTTGATCCTTTTGGCCTTTGGAATAATGTTGAATCAGCAGAGCTGTGCATACAGTCTACTTATTCAGAACAGATTAACTGCAGGGAAAAGAAAGGTATGAGAAGACAGGTGGTGGAATTAACCTCCTCAAGTCCCAAAGATCATAGCTTTATTGTCTTTATAATATTGAAAATAGTCTTTACACTACTTCTGTATACTTGTCAGATGAAACTCAGTATCACACAGGCACAGAGCATAACAAAAGTGGTTCTGGTCTTTAGTCAATTATTCACAGATCAAGTGACAGATGGCATCTAGGAGTGTATCAAGATTCCAGTGTTTATCTGCAAAGAGCATTAAATATAATACTGTGTAGCCAAATAAAATTATTTGCAGATAAGATCGACCTTGCACAAAAGTTTATTTTGGGTGGCATCAAACTCAAGCTATTTTAGACCACTCCTTATCAAAATGTGAGACTGATAGAAATACAGAACTTGCTCTCCATCAACAGCAGAGGAGGAAAAGATGTGAAAAGTTCCATGACAGATCAGTTCCATGACAGAAACAAATTTAGTTATTTATTTTTATTTTTTAAAATTAAAGTTATTGGTTGCCTCTCTTACCATTGTGTCAGTGTTCCAATGAAACTCCCCATTTTATTCAACATTCAGAAACAAGGTTCATCCAAATAAGAATTTATTAAGAAAGTCATACTGGCACATCTGGAAAAACCCGAATCTGAAAATTCTGGATTTTCCCTTCCCAATTGAAAGTTCAAAATCCCTCCCCTGCACCCACCAAACCATCACATGGCCCAATCAACCATCATCCCAACTGGAGGCATTCCTCCAATCTTTCCTTTGCAGGTTCAGGGTATCTTGTCCTTGACTTTATGAGAAGAATGTTGCTATGTCCAATCTTCCACCTCTTCATGAAATCCTCCCTCCAAAATTCCCAGGCACTAAGATGTGACAGCTTGAAAACTTCTGAGTAAAATATGGCTTCCAAAGCTGACACATGGGCTAACTCTGGGCAGCTTATAATGTTAAAAAGGTAGAACTATACAAAACCTATTAGATCTTAAGATAACCTTTATTGTCATTTTTTTCCCCCTATGGGCACTCTGGCACACTTAAAAATGAAATTCTGTTGCCTGCTCTCAAAAGTGTACATGTGGGGGGGGGGGGGGGCGGAGCTGGTATCGCGATGATATGGCATGTGATCTTGGAGGTCTGAGATCGCTGCCGATATCTTTGCTCCTGGACGGTCCAAGTGGATCTAAACCATCCCGAAGAGATGGTGAATGTAAAGAGAGCATCCTGTCGATCCCAGGGATATCACAAAGTCCCTGATAGATCCAGGAGAAGCTCTTTTTGCCAGCTCTTTTTGCAAAGCTCTTTTGCAAAGTTCTTTTTGCAAAGAGGCAGCCATTAAAGCTGCTGAAGTTGGGACAGCTCAAAAATGAAAGAGAACGGAAACAGAGAGTGTGCCAGTTTGGTGAGAATTTTTTCCCTTATTTTAAGACTTGAAAGGACACCCTAAAGGGAAAGAAAGAATCTGTAAAAGTTTTGATAGAAATGATTGATCAGTGATTTTAAACAGGAATGTCAAAGTAAATTTTTATTTTTTTTTCTCATTGCTGGATTTTCTACACATGATCTTATATTTTGAAACTGGACTGGCTTTTTTTTTCTTTTTATCTATTCTTTTCTCATTTTTGACTTTATAATATTCTAAGCCGGAGACTCCCATTTAGTTATTTTTTAAAAATATCTTTTCTTTTTTTAATTAATTCTTATTATATTTTGCTTGGAAAAGGAGGGGGAAAGTGAAAGCTAAAGAAACTTTGTAACACTGCCAACTAGAGGCTTGGAAATATTCTATTTCTCTTTTGATCAGACAAAGCTGAGAAAGAACTGAGACTTTTCTTCAAGGACATTGCCTGTTTGATAAGATAGAGGGAAGAGCATGGGAGAGTATTATTGCAGGTGCTCTTCTGGGTTTCCATCAACAGCTGGAGTCTGGTGTTGAAGCTTAGGAAAAGAAAAGGTGATAAGCCTTTGGAGAAGAGAGTTATAATAAAAGCCTTTGATAATTAAACAAAGTGCATTTTTTCTGTGCTGTGCTACCCCTCCTCATCAGTTTACTTTTTTTTTTTTTTTTGTAATAGCTATTTGGATTTTTGGCTCTTTGGAACTTGTCTTTGTTTTTTTTTTCTTGTCTTTGGAAGTTAAATTTCTATGTCTGCTTTTTATTTTAAAGGAAAAGCTTTAGTATTAATGTTTCCCTTCCTTTTTTTTTTTTTAAGGGAGTAGCCTTTTTTTTTTTCTCTCTCCCTTCCTGATATTTTTTTCATCTACCTTCCATATTGGGTTTTTTTTTTTTTGGGGGGGGGGGTTTTTTTTTTCCTTTCTTTTTTTTTAGCCTTTTTCTTTACTTTTTCACCTTTTTTAGGATTTTACAACTTTTTCTTTTTTGTGTGTGTTTATGGTGTGTTTATGGTCTTTTCCTTCATTTTTGAATTTTTACTGTCATCTAACCAACTGATTGTATTAAGATATACAAAAACCTGAATAATTTTCTTCTTTTTTATTATTATTACTATTTGGCTTCTTTTTTCCTACTATTTTTATTTGGAATTGCAATTGGTTATTTCACAATTGGATTAAGGTCTAGAAGAACCTGAAGATTTTAAATTGCTCAAAATGAGTAGGAAATTAACAGATCCTGGTTCTTCAACTTCTACTTCTTCCTCTCCACCATCTGGAGGACAACGTTCAATACAGACAATATTAAGGCAAGAAAAAGAACAAGAAAAAGTGACCCTGCAGATGATTATGCAAGGAATTCAAATTATTCAAACAAGATCAGAGAATATTGAAAAGAGAATAGAGAACACTGAACAAAGAACAGAGAATATTGAACAAAGAACAGAGAACACTGAACAAAGAACAGGGAAAACCGATGAAAAAGTGGAAAGCATCCAACAAATGATGATGAAATATGATGAGAGGCTCCAAGAAATTGAAGAAAAAGATAAACAAAGAGTTTAGAAGATCGGAGACATTGATAACAGATTAACTGTGGTTGAACAAGATGAAAGTGGTATGCTGAGATGGGAGATGGACAGATCAGAATTTTATCTTAGATTCCAAAACATAGAGGAAGAAAAAGGACAAAATCTAGCTGAGATAATGATAGGAATATTGGCTGAAGCTTTGGAAATAACTGAAGAGAAGATGATGGATGGAATAGATGAAGTTTATTGAGTCTTCACAAGATATGCGATGAGAAATAGCTTAGAAATAGAAGAGAAGTTCACATCAGATTTACAAAGAAAGCCATTAAATCGCAAATATTGCAAGTGGCAAGAGAGAAAACGTTGAAATACAAAGATAAGGAGATTGTGGTCTTGAAACAAGTACCCAGAAGAGTGAGAGAGATGAGAAGAGAATAACGATTCTTGACCAAATTGCTACTTAAAAAAGAGGTGAATTATACATGATTGATTCCAGAAGTTTTAATGTTCACTTGGCAAGAACAGAAATAAAGAATTGATTCAATTGAGAGATCTGGATCATTTTGCACAGAATTTTTCAGAAGGGAGGAAGAGGCAGAAAAAGAAATTTCACTTATTGAATTCCAAGAGGACTCCCAAATGATGACTGAAAAAGAAGAAGGTGCAGTACCTACTGAAAGGAGGAAGCCAAAGAACAATGTGAACCAAGATCCACGAGAGCTGTCAAACCTAACAACAAACTATAATCATGGAAGAGAAAAAAATGATTACAATTAATATAAATGGACTTAACTCAGCCGTTAAGGAAAACTTTTCATAAATTAGAGAAATTAAAATCTGACATTATCTGCCTACAAGAAGTACATATTAAAAAACAATATGAAAAACAATTGTTGATACAGCCAAAATTAAGGAAAATATTTACTTCCTTGTCACAATGTAAGAAAAGAGGAGTGGTTTTATATATTAAAGAGACCATCCCAGTGAAATTGATTTATAATGATGATGATGTAAGAATATTAATGGTGGAAATAATGGACAACAATACAAAAACACTCCTGATTGCAATCTTTGCCCCAAATGACAATCAAGAAGTATTGTATAAAAAATTACATATGAAAAAAATTGAACTGGACTATGTTAATATAGTTATGATGGGAGACTTTAATGGAATTGTAGACAATAAACTGGACTATACGGCACAGAAAACAATAAAGCAAAATAGAAAGACTCTCCCTAAATCTTTTTTTTAAAATGGTAGATGAAATAAACTTAAAAGATACATGGAGAGAAAGAAATGCTAAAACTAAACAATACACCTTCTACTCAAATAGACACTTATCATGGTCCAGAATAGATATGATATGAATGTCAACAGAATTGTAAACCAATATTCAAGAAGTAAACATTGAAACAAGTACTTGGGCAGATCACAATCCAATGACAATTCAATGGAAAGGACAAAGAAGAAGATCTAGATGGATGTTAAATAATACTATTTTAAAGGAAAAAGACTTTACGCAATGGATGGAGAAAGAACTGGCTTCTTTTTTTTAGAGAAATACATCAATCCAGAATGTAAGGGGTACAATGAAGGCATATGCCAGAGGCTTGATAATAGACTATATAAGGAAAAGAAATACCATGAAAAGATTAGCCTCGAAGGCATTAGAAGATGAGTATAAAGGACTTGAAAAAGAACTACAAAAAATGCCACAGAAAAAGGACAGTAAGTTAAAAATGGATATAACCAAACATAAAATGGGTCTAATAGAAAAAGAAGAATTAGCACAAAAAATTAGATGTGCTAAACAGAACTACTTTGAAGATGCAAATAAACCAGGTAGATGGTTAGCATGCAAACTGAGAAAGGAGAAAGAATCAAGGAAAATATTGCAATTAATAGATGACCAAGGCCAAGTTTGCTATGGTAGTAAAGAGAAGAAGGAAATCATTTGAGACTCTTATGGGAAACTATACACACAAGAGAATATTGATGAGAAAAGAGTTAAACAGTATTTAGAGAATGCTAATTTACCCCAGATACCTAAAGAGATTGAAACAATGTTAGAAAGCAATGTAACGATAATGGAGTTAACTGAAGCACTCAAGAAACAAAATAATGGAAAGGCGCCAGGCAGAATTATATGAAACATTACAAGAATTGCTGAACTTTCCATTGTTAGAAGTTATGAATGAAGGTATGTTAAAGAAGAGGATACCTAAATCATGGTCAGAAGCTTATATCACACTTGTTCCAAAACAGGAGACCAATCCATTGCAAATCAAGAACTATAGACCTATTTCCTTACTAAATGCAGATTATAAAATTTTTGCTTCAATATTGGCAGAAAGACTTAAAAAATACTTAAATAATTTTATCCATGCTGATCAAAATGGATTTCTGCCAAAGAGACAAATTAAAGACAGTATGAGAGTAATTTTGAACACTTTGGAATACTATGAGGCTCATCCTGAAAAACAAATGGCTTTGATATTTCTAGATGCACAGAAGGCATTTGATAAAGTGAACTGGAGATTCATGTTGTTACTGCTGGAACAGATGGGCTTTACTAAAAAATTTACTCAAGCAATAGAAGCTATATATCATAAGCAAACAGTAAAGGTACTGATAGAGAGAGAATTGACAGACTCTATTGATATAAGAAAACGAACAAGACAAGGATACCCAATGTCACCCTTGTTGTTTGTGTTAATCTTGGAAGTGTTAAACAGAAATATTAGAGAAGAAAAGGAAATAATAATTGAAGACTATGAAATGGAAGCACAAAACAATTTGTAAACCAACCGGCACACCGTATGTACATATATGGAAGATGACTTGATGTTTTTATGTTTTGTTTGTTTATGTTTGTTTTAAAAACCAATAAAATTTTTTAAAAAGTGTACACATACACAACACACATATAGATATGCTATATATATACATATCCACATTACACCTACATATTAACACCTAAACATATTAATACATATAAATATGAATCACTGTCCATCTTGAATACATAGCGGAAAGAGGACGCTCGAGAGTTCACAAGGTTGATCCTGTATGAAACAAAACTGTGGCTGAATCTGGATGTTGTGCTTTGAATGCCATGAAGCCTCCTCCCAAAAGGTAACAAGGAAAACAGGTCATAAAGAGGATGTGTTACATCCCAGACAATCCTGGTCAAGCAACGCTTACATGCTATATTCTCAGTGGTGAGATTCAAATAGTTTGCCCAGGGTTAGATTGCCCAGGGTCAGGTTGGCCATCATGGGAGGCATGGCCCATCCCATCCTCCAGCTCTGCTGCACTCCTGTGATGGCCAACCTGACCCTGGACAAACCGATTGTTAAATCTCCCCCTTGCGCTATCAAAGTGGATTCTGGGCTGTGTGCTGCAATGGAAAAATGGCCAATGGAGCAGCTGGCACAAGGGAAGGAGGAGGAGCAGGGAGAAGGAAGAGGGAAAATGGCTTTCTCCATCCCTCTTGCTGGCCACTCTGTTGCCCGTTTCTCCATTGCAGTGCAGTGCCCAGGATCAACTTTGAACAATTGGTTTACTCAAACTAGTGCGAACCAGATAAATCTCACCACTGTATGTCCTGGATAGAAGGGAGTGAACTGCTAATAATATATTCTGCCATCTTCACTACTCTCTGTGCCACCTTCTTGTCTGAAGCACAATATGTACAATACAATGTGTATTTGTATACATGATACAAACAAAACACTATAAAAATACAAATACTCAATCCTAATTAAAAAATGGAGAGGGTGTAGGATGAGCAGGGGGGGAGTAGAATCCATTATTAATCTATCAACCACTCCCAATGTGAACCCCTACCCCAAATACAGAAAATCTGGGCCTTAAAAATGATGGGTGGGTAGAATTTAAGTGGGGGCTTTGCTTGAACTTGATCCTAAGCATATTTATTTGAAAGCATACCAAAACTTTAATAGCTCTCCAGTATATGCCTAATAAGCTGACCTTAGATGTAAATACCGTGTTTATCACACGTCACCATTAAAGTATATATTTGCAAAAAAATAGGGCATTCTGCTACGTATGATTATTATTTTTTTCTGGCAATAGCAATTCTGTATCTTACAATTAGTCATGAAGTGCTCTTCAAAATAAAACAGAAAACAATATTTCTTCTTTATTCTTAAAGTATGTATTCATCTTACCGAATAACAAAGATGGAAGGGACCTTGGAGGTTTTCTTTTCAATTTTAAAAATACTTTATTGAAGTTCAAAATATTAGAAAGTTTACAAAAATTCAAAAAAATTAAAAAAAATTAAAAAATGTCTGTAATATAAGAATTGTCAATATTTTTCAGTATCATGTTTTGACAGTACAATAAATACAATACATACAATTAATACTTGACAGTTATGAGTAGTATTGGTAATACTAATTCACAGTGCGTTAATATTATTGGTAAAAAGTGATTCATGTATATAGGTCATTGGTTCAGAAGAGAAAAATGTCATATTAACATGAAATATATATTCATATATATATCCGGACCTTGGAGGTTTTGTAATCCCCCTGCGCAATCAGGAGAATCTTTACCATTTCAGACAAGGGGCTGTCCAGACTGTTTTTAAAAGCCTCCAGTAATGGCACACCTACAACTTCTAAAGGCAAGCTGTTCCATTGGTTAATTATTTTCACTGGTAGGAAAGTTCTGCTCAGTTCTGTCCTTAACTAGTTTGTATCCACTATTTCTTGTCTTGCCTTCTGGTGCTTTGGAAAATAGGTTGACCTGCTCTTCTTTGTGGCAGCTCCTCAAATATTAGAACACTGCTATCATGTCTCCCCTATCATGTTCTTTTCACTAGACTAGACAATTCCTGCAACCATTCTTCATATGTTTTAGCCTTCATCCCCTAATAATCTTTGTGGATCTTTTCAGCACTCTTTCCAGAGGCTCTACATCTTTTTTATAATATGGTGACCAAAACTGGATGCAGTATTCCAAGTGTGGTCTTACCAAGGCATTATAAAGTGGTATTAGCACTTCACATGATCTTGATTCTATCCTTCTCTTAATGCAACCTAGGATAGGGGTAGCTTTTGTAAGCTGCCACCACACCTACTGGTTCAGATTAAATGATTGTCCAGTAGCATTCCAAGATCCCTCTCATAGTTCCTGCTATTGAGCTGGGTTTCACCTAATCCATACATTTGTTTTTTCTTGCCTAAGTGTAAAACTTTCCTTTCTTACTTTTACATTCCTTTCCCATTTCAAAATCCTGTTAAAATGTTAATGGAAGCCACATATGTATGATGATAAAAAGTCTTTTGCAGATTATTACTAAATAAAAGACCATCCATAAGGTTCTAGTTACAGGCCAATGTCTTCTTTTCGCTGAAGCTATTCCAGTACTGCATGCTGGCCAGTTTTGGTATATATGCTTAGTGAAATATTTCTGCTGTTAAAAATCTGATTTGGACGCTAATGTGCCATTCAAATTTTATTGATTAGGAAGTGGAAAGCAGAGATTGTCATTGGAAAAAAGATCAATTGCATCTTTATTTTTATTTTATTTTAAAATAGGAAAGGCATTAATGTTCAGAATTGTTAGGAGTGTCTGGCAGCCAGCAAATTAAGTTATGGATTTGAATCTGCATTATGAATGATAAGAAATCCAATCTGACAAGGTAATTATTAAGGCATTGTTGTGAATAGAAAGCCAATGAGATATAAGCTGATCTTTGCTTAACAGAACTTTGTACTGACTGTAAGTGTATAGAAATTCTCAGTCTTCCAAGTCATGGTTGTCCCAAAGTTGCTTTTTCAAAAGGCAGCTGGACTTTGTTTTTCTTTGAAGATATTTCACTTCTTATTCAAGAATTTTGACTGAGTGGTGGAGAATAGAAAGGATTTATATTACTTGAAGTCATCTGATTATTAGCACTTTTTCTGAGAGTCATTAAAGCCAGTTGAATGAGAAGTTCCAAGAAGGTTCCACACCATTAGCATTATTCAGATGATTCTGGAGGCACAGATAAACCTCCAGATGGCCCCAATGACTCTCAGAAAGAGTACTAACAACCAGATGACTGCAAGGAATTTAAATCCTTCCCATTCTATCAAAACTGAAGAAGCTTTTTGAATGAGAAGTGAAACATCTTCAATGAAAAACAAAGAAAATCCAGTTGCCTTTTGAAAAAGCACCTTTGGTACACTAAATATAAGGTTTTGATCTTTCTTATTTATTTATCATTAAATTAATATGCTGCATCTCACTATTAGAGTGATTCTGGATGGCTTAGAAAATGACAAAAAGATAAATATAAACATGGTAAAATCAATAAACTTAAATAAAGGCTAAAAATTGAGAGGAGGGATGGCACGAGGCGGAGATCTTCCCTCTTACCCCTTTACCCACCTCTCTCAAATAGTGCCCCCATCAATGTCCTAAGCCAACTGAAACAACCAGATTTTAAGGCCCTTCCAAAAGGCCAAAAGGATGAGGGGTAATTCTCATCTTTGGTAGCAAAATGTTCCACGGGGCAAGAGCCACTGCAGAAAAGGATCTTCTCCTGAACCATGCCAGCCAAAATTCTGGCAAACAGAGTCAGTAGTAAGCCCCTTCTTCTGGAGTGAATGGAGCAGGCCACTTCAGATACCCTGGACCCATTGCCATAATTTCAGAAATGTAGAATCAATGAGTGCTGTGTGAGGAAAGTCTTTAAATGGTATGTGTGATTGCTTCATCTTTTACCTCCTTGATTTTACACCTGTGAGTTTCTTTTTAATTGTTCAGGTGATATAAAAATATCTAGCCTCAAAAGAACAGATGCAGAACTTAGAGAAGACACTTATGGGAGCCAAATGAAAATAATGAAAGTTTGATATTTTTTCTGGTTTTAGTTCTCAGGTTATTTAAAATGAAATTGCACAGAAATGACTGATGAATGCAAAATTGTAGATAATGAATAGCTGGCACTTCCAGCTTTTTTGAAGCAACTAACCAATGAACACCTTTAAAAATATGTCCTCTTGAACAAGTTGCAATTCTTCTTTAAAAATGTGTCCTCTTGAACAAATTGCAATTTGAAAAAATAAATGCTAAAATCATTTCTTGAGAGTAATGGTCAGATTGGTCAATTACTAAAGTATGGCCTCTTTGTTTTCTTTCATGAGACAGTTTGGGGAGAAAGGTATCAATTTTGTAATTGCACTGGATTTTTCTGCATTTGGTGGAAGTTTGGATTTTCCCTGTTTCAGAAGATCCACACTTTGATTTGAATATTTTTCAAATCTTTTGAGTCAACCAATTAGTACTGGGTTTGCAATTGGATTGGATGTGATAATACCATATTTCCGAAGAACCGTTTATGAATGAACAAATATACTTCCTAAAGTGATATGAAATAAGCGGTTTCAAGATCCATTTTTTTACATTTCAAGCCATTTGCTTTGATATGGGGAATTCATGCTCAAACATGCAATGTCTTCATAACTGTAATGGTCAGATGTTCCTATGGATGGATCCTCATGTGCTGTGTTCATTAGTGAAAGGTTCATGTGTATGCATTTGAACTGGAAATCTTATTAGCAAAAACCTTGTAACCAATATCAATTATTATTTTTTCACTATATAGACCTGTTTCCTGAACATTACGAGCTGCTGTCCTTGGTCCTGAAATATTGATCTCAAAGCTAAGTCACACAGCTGAACATGATTCTCTTATCAGCTGAACCTAACCCAAAGTTTTAAGCAATACATTTGTAATAAAGTACATCAAACTATTTTTTAAAATATGGGTAATCCTTGAATGATGATCTCAGTTGGGTTGTTAGGTGAGCCATGCCTTTATAACCTTTTTTTGTCACAGTAGTTAAGTGAATTATATAGTCATTAAGAAACTCAATAGACTTCTCTCATTGACTTTGCTTGATTAAAACCAGATGAAAAGGTTGCACATGGAGATCACATGACCCAGGTATACTGCAACCATTGTAGATCCATGCCGGTTGCTAAGCACCTAAATTCTGATTATGTAACTATGGGGATGTTGTGACAGTCATAAGTGTGAGAATCAATTTTAAGTCACCCCACAGGTGCTTTTTTCAAAAGGCAACTGGACTTTCCTTGTTTTTCCTTGAAGATTTTCTGCTTCGCATCCAAGAAGGTTCTTCAGTTCATGGAAAACATCTTCAAGAAAAAACAAAGAAAGTCCATTTCCCTTTTGAAAAAGCACCTTTGGGACAGTCATGACCTGGATGACAGAGAATCTCTGTAGACAATTTTAAGTCACTTTTTTTCAATGCTGTTGTAAATTTAAATAATCACTAAAAGAATGGCTGTAAAACAAGGATTATGTGTACAATGAAAACTCAATAACCAAACAAAATTCAGTCACTTCTACGAATTATGACAAACATGTAAAAATAAAAAATAATAAAAATGCTATTTTCCAGAATCTAGGCATGTTATTAAAAAGGACAAAAGTTACTGTAAATCTGCTCTCATCCATCCTGAATCCTCGAGATGTGCTGGATTTCAATTTTATAGCATTTTCAGGCAGCAAAAGATTTGAAATGTAGCAATTGGAATCCAACACATCTGGAGGGCTTTAGAAAGTTGTGGTGTATATTTGATCATAGGCAATATTTAGTCATGAGTTGTATTAACAAATTTAAAACTGCCTTACTCTAGGAAATCCATAAATGCTGGAAGATACACAGTTGGATCAATATTATGACAATCACAGTTCAGTTCAAACATAATCTGGATTTCCTGCACAATTACTGGAAAAACTCAAGTCCATATATACCATTAAATAATTTGTTATATTTCTTGTTTAGTCCTGATGCCTTAGCAAAAGCTTTGAATGTACTGAAGAAGAACTTATAGAGGCTAAATGCTATACAATTTTTTTAAAAAAATACAAAAGGACATTAATATCCAACAAGACTGGAATAAAAAATAAAATACATTATGTAGCAATATAAAAACAATTATTGCAAGTTCTAAGCAATGCTACATTTTAAAATGATTTAATAAAGATCTGGTTGGTTCAGAAATAATGCCAGTGGATTTCAACAAGTATTAATAAATGGTTAACTTGTCTTTTTTATGCTGCTGGTACAATAAATTTAAAGGAATATTTGCAGATGTTTGCTTTTTACATGTCCACAGGTCATTTTTAACTGATTGTTATTGCCATGATAAATCACATAATTGGTGTCCCTGTTCCATGTCTTCTCCCCAGATGAGAATTATTATTAATAAGTCCTTGGGCCTGTCTTTACCATAGATCAGTGTTTCTCAACCTTGGCAACTTGATGATATGTGAACTTCACTTCCAGAATTGAAGTCCAAACATCTTCTAGGAGTTGAAGTCCACACATCTTCAATCTGCCAAGGTTGAGAAACACTGACATAGACCGTTTTCTCTTTCAGAGGCTTTCAAATGGACCACTGTCTGAAGGTTTTTCTATCTGAAAATCTATCCAACCAAATCTTTCATAAAAAAATAAATAAAGACAGACCATTAATTCTTAGGTTCAGACTCAGAGGTGATATTCAGCAGGTTCTGAAAAGTTCTAAAGAACCAGTAGAGGAAATTTTGAGCAGTCTGGAGAACCAGCAAATGCCACCTCTGACTAGCCCTGCCCCCATCTATTATCTGCCTCCCGAGTCCCAGCTGATTGGCTGGGTCTTCTTTTGTTGCCTTGCACAGGAGAATGGAGCTGGAAAGCAGGTTACTGAAGTGGGGAAGGAATGGGATTTTGCAGTAACCTTCCCCCAGGAGTGGGGAGGGAATAGAGATTTTACAGTATTCTTCCTCTAACATGCCCACCAAGCCCTGCCCACAGAACCAGTAGTAAAAAATATATATGAATCCCACCAGTGCTCAGATTGGCTGCAACAAATTTAGTATTCATGCTAAATGTCTACTTATCATCTTCTTATTATGGATAAACCTTATATCTTTCTATTTAAATTAAGATTGGATCCAGACTACTCATATTTAGAGCAATGTCAGTACCTCTTGACTAAAACAAATATCAATAAATCCAGTATTTGCTAGCTCTGGATCCAGACCTACTGAAGATACATATTTGTCCTCTTTTTAGATGATGTAGTATTTGGAAG
The DNA here is from genome assembly GCA_015471245.1 of Laticauda colubrina. Classification (NCBI taxonomy): domain Eukaryota; kingdom Metazoa; phylum Chordata; class Lepidosauria; order Squamata; family Elapidae; genus Laticauda; species Laticauda colubrina. Next base: position 14,016,371 of record BLBF01000040.1, read on the forward strand.
AGGTAGTGATATATCAATGGAGAATTAGGGGTATTTTGCTAAAGAGTCTAAAACTCCTGAAAACAGCCGTGGCCAAATCTGGTAGTAAGCCCAAATAAGTAGGAAAAAATAAAAGGCATTGTTGTCAATCTATGCCTGGCAATGAAGTTCTCCAAATGAATCACTTCTATGCCTCCCTCGTCATTCTGTGGCATTCATTGGCACTGATCAGTGTTTGATATGGGTATGAGATCAATTCTTGCAATAACCGTCATCATAACATTTAGCTTCCTGGCTTTATCTCTTTTAACCAATGGAATAGACTACAATTCATTCTGTTGCAAAGATAATGTTTCAAGCAACAAGGGATCATCCCCCAAAACAGAATGTGTGATGAACCTGGATTATCTTCCCATCTGCTAAGTGATTTATGCCAAATGAGAAGGTGAAGCTAGGATTTGAGCCCAGTCAATTGCCATTCTGGTTCAGCTTTACCGAATCATTCTCTCTCTCTTTCTCATAAGTGTCTATGTGTGTGTAGTAGGGCATTAATATGCTAATGTATCAAGTAAGAAAGACAGGAAAACTTGATTAAATTGTTTTATGAAACAGAAGGAGAGATGTTAACATGTTTTTAAAAAGATAATTAAAGAAATTGTTTAAGTTTACAATGAACATTTGTTTACAATGAGTTGCAATTTAAGTTTACAATGAGCAGATGAGGGGAGCTGCATCTCCCTCCCCCCCCCGGGCTTGGTCTTTTTCCCTCCGCAGACGACTTCAGCAGTGGTTCAAAATGGCCACCCCAAAGAGGAGGACTCAGCTGGATTAAGATTTGTGCAGGAGGGAAAAAAGAGGTGGATAACATCTGAACCAGGACAACTTGGCAATACAACTAAACAAAAGTACCCTGGGATTAAGGTAACATGGAATTTTTAAGAAAAGAAAAGTGAGTGGCGAAATTACAAAGGGACAGGAAAAAAAAAGAAAATATTTTTGACAGCTAAGTGGTGCTTCGAACTGGGAAAGGAAGAAGACGGAACTAAAGATTTAACTAAATTGGACTAAAATATTTTGGGAATAAACAGGCATCAAATAAAGCTGAATGTAAGATTGTCAAAAAATAACAATAATAATTTTTACGAATTGGAGACTGGACTGTGCTGGAATATTGAGGTTCAAAAAACCCTAAATAAAAAAAATAGGGGAAATAATGTATAATGGAGAGTGCCATCTTTTGACAAAAACTCAAGCTCAAACAAAAAGGAAAGCATCCTGTTTCTGAATGAAGTTGTGTGGATATAACATTAAAGAAATATTGAAACAAAGTAAGAATCTTAGAAAGTGAAAGCAGAACCAAAATAAAGAAAAAAGCAAGGAAAGACTGACTGTGGGATTGATTGATGTTTTTGGTATAGACCCTCAGCTGGAATAACTGAGAACTTTAGAAAATTGAAAGAAGGAAAGTAAAAGTGGTTTTTTTGTGGACTTTAACGATCATAAAATATAAGAGTGTGTAATGATGACACCTCTTCGGGAATTAAAAATGGAACTTAAAAATATGAGAGAATTACTACAGGAAAGAGGTGAATCACTTTGCTTTGTGTTAGAAAAAAATGGAAATGGCGATTGAAGAACAAGAAGAAAGAGCTTCAGAGAAGGAGGAGTTGACTCAAGGAGAAGACATTTTAAATAGACAATTAACACAAAGAACACTACAAAGAAGTGGGGAAAGAAGGAAGGTTAAAAAGTTGAGACTTAAGAAGGCAATCAAAAGGGGGAATACCTGTGAAGTCAGGAAAGACAGAAAGACCTGAAAGAAAAGGGGAAAGGAAAATATTAAGGAAGAGAGGGATATAAACTGGAATGAGAAAAGATATGGGGAAAAGAGGGGGAGGAGAAGCAGTAAGAAACAGGTGCATGAAATAAAGAAATACGGAAATAGTAAAATGTTGAAAAGAAATTGTTTTTTCAGAGATAATGGTTGATGAATTAAAAAGGGGATTCTTCAGGGTGACAAGGGGTAATAAGAATATTTCTGCAATTAAAAATATTTAGAAAATAGGGGAATATAGATATTGATAACTCTTATTTAAAATTAAGGGGGGGAAATATGCTGCAGAATCCAAATGAAAAGATATCATGATTGTTATTGTAACTTCTTAAAAATAATGGTTTATTGGGAATCAAGATGAGGGAATAAAGGTATATTTTAATCATTGAGGTGTCACACTCAAAGCAGTAAAAGGGGGGAAACCTATAATTTTTTTTTTTTTTAGTGTTAAAATTTCTATTAATCTAGAATTTATAAATAGAATGTGTCATGGAAAGGGAATATGACAGACTAAAGAACCAACCAAATTAATAAGTTAATATAGTCTATTAAAAGCAAGGAGAGACATTGATAATTTTATTATTATTATTATTATTAAAACACATATTGTTTATCTTTATTTTTAAAATAAATATTAAAGGATTATATTTGAAATAATTCAAATGAAACAAAAAGATGTTTCGACTGAGATTAATGAAAGAGGCTAGAATTAATGTGTTTGTTTCTTTCCTTACTGAAAATTTGGAATGGAAAAGGTAATAGTAGAATTAAGTATGCATATATGAATGTATAATTGCTGTCATATTTGTATGTAAAGGTGATGACCTGGAAATATGTTGTCCGTTAAAAAGAGATTTTTGTTTTTAATGTGAAAAACTGAATAAAATTTGTTAATAAACAACAATCCTGTGAAGTAGGTTGGGCTGACAGAGAGAGGGACTCGCCAAAAGTCAGCCAGCAGTCTTTCATAGCTAAGGCAGACTTCAGGACTTTACAGTCTCTTGCTTTCTAGCCTGGTGCTTTAACCACTAGACCAAACTGGCTATCACTGTGAAGATCTTCACGTTTATGTTCTTATATGGGGATATAGCAGTGATAATAATCTTCTCCCTCCTCAAATTCATGAATATGGTGCAAAGACAAAATCTAGTAGCCTGGATACTCAGGTACAATGAAGGCTTAGATCTCACTCCTCTTTAAACATGTTCTGGTTAGTGACCAGCATCATAGCATGTAGCTAATTCAACCAAATACTATATGAAGAAGTAACTTGTAGAACAGTTTATTTTTATCTGATCTGAATCTTCCACCATCCTGTCACCTTATGAGGTTTTAAAATATTAAAATAGGTTTTAAAATATTAAAATAGGTTTTAGAAGCAGTTCTGGTATGAAGTGTGAACAGGTACACATCCAGGAATATGAAAAGTTAGCTTTGCTGGTCCTAAAATATTTTCCTTCATTGTTTATTCATTGGGGTTGTAGTATGAACATGCAAATTTCAGATATAGAGTAAAATGTCATTCTAATGTGAAACTGGAGACATTTCAGATGAAAATTGGTTTAGAATTAATTTTCTGGGTGGCCACACATTTTGAAGAGCTGAAGAACTGAAAAAGTATCTCAGAATGATTTAATCAGTTACAAGCTTGTCTGATGTCAAATGATTATGCTCAGCACCTACTTCTTCTTGAGAGTTTAGCAAACCAAATGGTAGCTGCTGTGTTACTATCAGTTGATAACATTAGATATCAGTACTGGGCATCATTATTATCATGCAAGCATCTTCCCTATCCAGGCATTCAAAATTATCCAGTGCTTTTTTCTTGCACTTTCTTGGTTGGTCTTCTTTCTGATTTCTTTTAGGTTTGTGGTTTGTACAAAAAGATTGATTTTTATGCTGGTGTGTGCTGCTGATTGACCATATTGCTGCAGCATCTCGCATAGTTTTGGGTAATTTGGCAAAGTCTATTTTTGAGGTTTAATGCCTCAATTGAGTGGAAGCATAGCTTTTAAATGTGCATCTTTCTTCTTTGAAATGTGCATCAAATTGCCTTGTCTTTCTCCTCCTTGAAAGTGGATTGCTGATTTTGCAGGTGTGCGATGCTTCGCTGAAGCTTTCTATTCCCTGTTCTAAGGCCAGATTTGACTTTGAGGGGCATGTCACAAATAATAGCAGATATTCATCATGCCAGATTTGCCTACTTTATCAGAATGAGATGCTCAGCTCAGCTTTTTTATGTATTTAAACTGGGGGTGGTAACAAAAGATCAAATAGAAGATAGATGATGGTGATGATGATGATAGATAGATAGATAGATAGATAGATAGATAGATAGATAGATAGAT
>BLBF01000040.1:14020541-14033050 GCA_015471245.1 Laticauda colubrina
TAGATAGATAGATAGATAGATAGATAGATAGATAGATAGATAGATAGATAGATAGACAGACAGACAGATATGATAGGAAGTCAGTCAGTCAGACAGATAGATAGATAGACAGACATGCCAAAAAAAGCCCAAACTTACAAAATAATCAAATCTGCAAGCTTCCTGTATCCTCAACTAAGCTCATACATAGACATTTAGAATTTTTAAAACTTGAGTATTAAATATGTAAATGAGAAAATTATTTTGAATTTTGTTTTTAAATTTTTCTTTGTCATCCATGAGAGAGAGCAGAAAGCTGAGACAATGCTTGGAAAGATTACCTTTCATGATCCAAACATCCACTTCTTGCTTCATGTTTATCTTTCATTACCAATCTCATTCCTTGTTGTGTTGTTACTATTTTGCTCCCCCTGCCTCAACATTTAGACTGTCTCAGTAGGAAGAAAAAACTTCCAAAAACAAGAGGTTGAAAGCAGTAAGATGTTGTATGTGTACAGGTACACAAATGTATACATTCCCCTTTTTGATTTTATACCTCCTCAGTGTGATTCAATTTTGAGTCAAAGGCTGCAGGATTTGGGATGCCTTTCTTGAATGAAAATAGGAGAAATACTCTAAAAACATAAGGGATTAATCAAGAGCTCAGGACAAAGTTCAATTTGATTTGAGTTAATAAGCTTGCTTCCCACCTATGTATTTAACAGTTAATTGATTTATTAGCTGGTGACTAATTAGTTACTAAAGTAGGAACTGGATTTTATGTAGGATGTTAAATTTCCCAAACAACTTGGACCCAGAGTGACTAATAGACAACTTTCACTGTAATGTATGTACTCGAGCTCTGAAATTACAGTCAGGTGTGTTATTGAGGCACTTACTCTATTGTCATGTATTTTAGATGTTTCTTGAAGATCCACCAAGCTTTTTTTATGGGAATGTTGGACAATTATTTTTTCCCCCGGCAATTTGGATTCAAAGAGCAAACACCTGTAAGTATGCAGGTAAGCTCTATTGGAAAGATCTTAAAGCAGCTATAGCCTTTCCTGAACTCTCATACAGGCTTCCCACAATTGATGCACTGTCCTGGAAAAAAGATGCTTAAGGACTAAAATGTTCCTAACTGGGGTTATTTATCCACCCACTTATCAACCTGACTGATCCTAATTTTTATATCAATTTTATCTAATTGTATACTTTATATTTATCAACTGATGCTTTTATAGATGATGGTGGTGGTGGTGGTGGTGATGATACATTAAAATTAGAAACTGACAGCAACTTTTGAAAGAGTTGATGTCTACGGAGATTCTCAATCATCCAAGTCATGCTTGTCCCAAAGATGCTTTTTCAAGAGGCAGTTGAACTTTCTTGTTTTTCTTTGAGAATCCTTTTCAGAAGGGATCTCAAACCTTTGATAGAGCTCCATGTTCCATGTTATACTTTTTCCACAAATAAGGTTTGTAAAGTATGTTTTTTCCAATATGTAGCATTTTCCTTGAAGTATATAACATCAATGAAAGTAACAAATGGGATGGGGCTCTGTCCATAATTGGGAATACCAGGACAGGAACAGCATGCTAGTTTTCTTCATACTCTTCCTTTCTGTGTCAGTTCCACAAATATTGGAACATTGCTGTCATGTCTGCCCTAGTCCTTCTCTTCAGTAGACTAGCCATGCCTAGCTCTTGCAACTGTTCATCGTGTGTTTTAGCCTCCAGTCCCCTAATCATCTTGGTTGCACTTCTCTGCACTCTTTCTAGAGTCTCAGCATCTTTTTTTATGGTGTGGTGATCACAACTGGATGCAGTATTCTAGGTGTGGTCTTACTAAAGCTTTATAGAGTGGTATTAGTATCTCCTTTGATTTTGAGTGTATCCCTCTTTTAATGCAATTTAGGAATACATTGTCTTTTTTGGCTGCAACCCTTGGCTCATATTTAATTGGTTGTCCACTAAGACTCCGAGATCCCTCTGACAATTATTGCTATTAAGCTTGGTTTCATCCTGTCTATATATGTACTTTTTGTTTTTCTTGCCTAAGTGTAAGACTTTACTTTTCTCTACATTAAATTTCATTTTGTTAAATAGGGCCCAGTGTTCAAGACTGTCAAGATCCATCTGGATTTTGAGCCTATCATCTATGATGTTGGCTATTCCTGCCAGTTTAGAATCATCCGTAAATTTGATAAGTTTCCCTTCTATTCCCTCACCTAAGTCATTTATGAAAATATACAGAACTTTGTGGTACTCCATTGCTTACTTCCCTCCATGTAGATATAGTACCATTAAGGACAACTTGTTGAATACAATTTGTCAGCCAGTTACAAATTCATTTGATGGTGATGCTATCTATCCCACTTTTTTCTACCTTGATCAGCTTCCATCCATTATTCCTTGTCTGGCCTTCAGGTGCTTTGGAAAATAGATTGACCCCCTCCTCTCTACTTGTTATTTGTTCTCATCTTTAGGAAATTCTTCCTTAGTTTTAGGTTGCTTCTCTCCTTATTTAGTTTCCACTCATTGCTTCTTTTTTTGTATTCTGAAGCACTCCAATGATATTACATAATCAATCCTTGCAATTGCTTTTTAAGTATGTTCCTTCACCATAAAAACTTTAATCCTGCTTTGCTATAGTATATCAACTTTTTTGATAAAGTTGTTTTGTTTTCTTCCAAAAACTCATTCCATATCCCCTTCTTTATAAATTTCAGGAATATTTATGCCAACCTGGGTGACTTCACTTCGCTGACTTTTTTTTTAATCAATCACAACAAGATACTTATGTACCATAACTTTATCTTCTAAGTCTGATTTAAGTTTGCACCCAGACTTGTTTAATGTGATCTACAGAATACCCCTCCCCCAGCTTTGCTTCCCCTCCTTCCTGCTGGCACTGCTGTTGAGCAAAAGGAAATACAATTCCAGATAGAAAAGAACATCTCAATTAAAAATTCTGCTTGTCATTTCTGATTGTGGTATATATACATATATAGTCATGATTCTGACTTTGAGATGATAATGATGATAAATAGATAGATAGATAGATAGATAGATAGATAGATAGATAGATAGATAGATAGATAGATAGACAGAGATAATAATACAGATACAAACACACACACACAGTGTTGGTAGTCCTCTACTTTCAACCCCAATTGTGCCCAAATTGTTTGTTGCTAAGTGAGACCTTTTTAAATGAGTTTGCCCCATTTTATGAGCATTCTTGCCACAGTTGTTAAATGAATCACTGCAGTTAGTAACCTGGTTGTTAAGTGAATCTGGCTTACCCATTGTCTTTGCTTGTCAGAAGGTTGCAAAAAGGTGATCACAAGACTTTGGGACACAGTTGCCAAGCATCTGAATTTTGATCACAGGATCACGGGGATGCTGCAAAGGTCATAACTGTATGCACACACACACACACACACACACACACACACACAGAGAGAGAGAGAGAGAGAGAGAGAGAGAGAGAGACAGAGACAGAGACAGAGACAGAGACAGAGTATAAAAAAATGGAAATGGGTTGATTACATAGGAAGAAGAATGATGGCAGGTTGACCCAGGCAGTCATAGAATGGATCCCACTTGATAAAAAGCATGCAAAAAAGAGACCTAAAAACAAGATGGATCAATGAAATCAGCAAGTATTGCAGGTCCCATTGGCAAAACAAAGCTCAGAATTGTATTGGTTGGAAACATGAGGAAGAGGCCTTCATCCTGCAGTGGATAGACAATGGCTAACATGATGATGATGCTATATAAATGTACAAGTACATATTTATACTTAACCTCTGTTAAAGAAAACAATTTGTGTGAAAGAGAATGATGCATGTGTGTGTACACACACACACACACACACACACACACGGAGTATACTCACAATCATAATCTTGTACAGCAATATTTGTGTTCAACAACTGGGCTTTTTCATTTCAATGTACAACTTTTTTTCTCTTTTAATGTATAATGCTGAAATCCTTTTCAAAAAAACCTGACAGGTATTGCATCTGCTAGCCTCCCTTTTAAAGATGGCACAGATACATGATATAAATGCAATCAAAATGACTTCTTTCTGCATCAGAGATACCACCTGTTCCGCAACCAAAGCCAGTTACAAATTATTCAGTGTGGAAATGGATGGAAGTTGAAGTGTTGTGAGCATTCTGGAAAGCAGGTTCTAAATTAAACAACAATTGGTGAACCAGGTTTGATAACTGTAACAGAAAAGATACTCATACACTGGAGATATATGTATGTATGTACGTATGTATATATGTATGTATGTGTGTGTATATATATATATATATATATATATGTTTTCTTAGGCTTTCGCGGGTACTTACATGTGTGCTGTTTAGCTTCCTTCGGGTATTATCCCACGTCATTGTAGTTCTGTTAAAGTTGTAGCAACGTTTCAGCAGAATCTCATCTGCCATCATCGGGCTTCCGTATAGAGTTTGTATGTGGGTCAGGGTCTCACAGATATTGGTTTTAAATTTGAGGCTAGCCTATTATTGTGGCAGGATGTTTTTTTTCTACATCCTGATTGGTTGGGAGTCTTGGTCTGTGTTTATTGTTCTTGGAGTTTGTTTGATTGGTGTTTCTGGTTTCTTCTGTCTGTTTTGTGGCTTTGATTGGCTGGCAACACTGTGTTCCTGTATTGGAGGCTTTCAATGCAGCTTGGCTTCATGTGAAAGGATGGCTATTATCTATTAGGAAGCTAGGTTTCATCTGAGTGCCTGGTTGGGGTGTGTTTGAGCTGGAGGTATCAGAGGGAGTCTGTGCCCAGGTGTTTGCCTGGCTTGTGGTGTGGAGACCTTTCTATTTGAGATTGCAGGCTTCCAAATGATTGACAGTCTGGTGGAATCATCTCTTCTATTCATGCTTTCAGGTCTTTTTTCAATCTCTATGGCTTCTCTGATGATTCTGTGGCTGGGGTTTTCTATAGTGGCTAGGGTTTTGGTGCCATTGAAATTGATGTTGTGACCTGTGGTTTTCATGTGTGGGAGTAGTGAGGAGGTGTGTTCTAGCTTTTTTACTGCATTTTTGTGTTCATCCAGGCGGGTACTTATTCTTCTATTGGTCTGTCCAATGTATATGGCCAGGCATGATGCACAGGGAACTTCGTATATGCCTTGGTTTTCAAGGTCAATTTTGTCTTTGGGGTTTCTAAGGATGGCTGCTATTTTTTTGAAGGCAGTTTTGAAGGCAGTCTTGATGTGATGCCTGTGTAGTATCTTATTGATTTTGTCTGTAGTACCTCTTATATAGGGCAGGACAGCTGTTCCATAGGTCTGTTGATCTTCTAGGTCTCTATTATGTCTTAGTGTGTTTTTGTGGATCAAGCTGGTGATTTTTTATTTTTTTTTGTGGAAGCCGTTGGCTGTCAGTACTTTAGTCAGGGTGCATAGATCAGTCTTTATATGTGCCTTGTCTGTCGGGGGTTTGGTTCTGGTGATTAGTGTTTTGGCCACAGAATTTATCTGTGCTGGGTGGTGTTGGGATTCGGCGTTGAGGTTGCGGTTGGTGTGTGTTTTCTTCTGGAATATGGTGTGTCCTAGTGTGCCATCTGTTCTTTTGTAGATTAGTACATCTAGGAATGGTAGTGAACAGGTTTGAAATGACGGGTGACAGTGGTGATCCCATAGGGGCTCCTTCAATTTGCTTGTATCTTTGTTCTTTGTATATGAAATATGTGTTGGTTAAGGAGTGTTCTGTTAATTCCATGAGGTGTTTAGCTGGTTGGTATTTATTTTTGATGATTTCGAGAGTTTCTTTTATCAGGACTTGAGTGAATAGTGAAACCAAGTCAAAACTTACAAACAGATCTTCTTGTTCCCCATGTAGATCTTTGATCATTTCTAAGAAGTGGTATGAGTTTTGTACATATGATGCTGCAGTTTCAGCATGGGGCTGTAGTTGTTTTGCCAAGTGTTTAGCTAGGTTTTGTAGTGGTGCTCTGAGACCCATAATCAGCTCCAAAGGAGCACCACTACAAAACCTAGCTAAACACTTCATGTCCCTTGGTTTTCCAGGTGAATTTTATCTTTGGGGTTTGTAAGGATGGCTGCTATTTTTTTGTCTGTTTTGAAGGCAGTCTTGATGTGATGCCTGTTCTGTACGGAACTTGGTAGGTTCCAAGTAATTCATTTTGATTGTCCGAAAAGGCCACTTACAGATTGGTTCACTAGGAACCAATCTGGGAAGCCGCCAAATGGCGGGAAGAATTAAATAATTGTCAATGGCCACAAGCCGGCAGGCTAGCTGCTATATAAAGGGCTGTCACGGCTTGGGCTATGTTCCGTTTCTTTACCTAGCAGTTTGAAATAAAGAGTTGTTGTTTGGAACCCAGTCTCATGCACTTCTTTCTAGATGGAACAGTGGCGACAAAGGTGGGATTGTCGTAGAAGCAGAGACCGAAGCACGTGGCGATCTGAACCAAGCGAAAAGAGATGGCTGGTAACAACGCACCGCTCGCACCCTTCAATCCATATGTAGAGGATTGGGAATCGTATATCGATCGCTTTCTTATGTTATTAGAAAGCAATGAGATGGAAGAAATCTCCGATCAAAGGAAGAGAGCTGTCTTCCTTACACACTGCGGACCGGCCATATTCAAAATGGCAAAGGTGCTGGCGAAACCCAGAGATGTCAAGCAGATGACCTGGTCCGACCTGAAATGAATGCTCCGAACACACTACGCACCAGTGGTCTCCAATCTCATCAAAAGGCACGAATTTTACAAAAGGGACCAGAAGGAGGATGAAACCATAGCAGACTTTGTGGCAGCCTTGAGACATATTGGAGGAGCATGTGAGTTTCAAAACATGGACAAGGCTATGAGAGACCATGTAGTCCTCAGCCTGAAAGACTACCCTTCAGACCAAACTACTCAACAGGCTGAACATAGCCGTGGCCGAGGCCATTGCTGAGGCAACCACTGCCAAAGCAGCGAAAAAGGCAGGAGCCACCATGCGGCAAATGAACACAGTTCCAGACCTGCCAACCCAAACCAGGGAGAAGAAGGCAAAGGGAGGAAAGAAACAGCCCACAGCGAAAACCAACCACGAGGACGTCGAAACCCAGAGTGACACTGAAGAGGCTGACGAAGATGTCCATAGACTCTATTCAGATAGAAAATGGTGCGAAAAGAGGAAAAATCAGTGGGAATTTCAATGTGCAGGCTGCGGAGGCAATCACCCATGGTCTGAATGCAGGTTCCTCGACGCAATATGCCGGGCTTGTAATAAAAGGGGGCACATCGAAAGGATTTGTCACAACAAAAAGACCTATAGTCTAAAAAGATGCGGCAACATACACACCCCAGACACGACGACAGACAAGCCGGCAACCGATGGAACCGAAATAAAAGAACCGGTGACAGAGAAGAAACGCATCAGACAGTCACCATCGATAATGCCAGGGCGGAAAGCGGAAAGAAGGTTCGGATAGAGGTGAGCATTGAGGGGAGACCCTGCAAGATGGACTCAGGGTCGTTCCTATTGATGGTATCCTGGAATACCATCCGGGCCTAATTCCAAACATCAAGCAGAAAGAACTAAAGAAACAAAAACTTGTGCTAAAAGACTATCAGGGAAATCGAATCCCAGTAGTTTTTTAGTTGAATTTAAAGAACACGGCAAAGTTTTGCCTCTGACTATTGTCGACCGTGACCGCCCGAGTCTGCTAGGAATCGAATGGTTCATGCCTCTGGGAATCAAGATAACCGGGATCAACCGTATCACTACTACCAACTGGGAGGAGAACCTACTCCACAAATTCCAAGATGTATTCAATGGGACTCTAGGCAAATACCAGGGGACCCCAATTTCATTTAGCCTAGACCCAAAAATAGCCCCCATTCATTTAAGCGCGTTCCATTCGCAGTTAAACCAAAAATTGACGAACAGCTGAACAAGTTGATAGCGCAAGGGGTTTTAGAACCAATCGACCACGCCAAGTGGGAAACTCCTATCGTCACATTGGTGAAGCCAGATGAGTCAGTGTGCATCTGTGGGGACTATAAGGCAACCCTGAACCACGCGCTCCAACAAAGCACATACCCAGTGCCAGTAGTGCAACATTTATTGCACTCGCTAGAGGGAGGAAAAATATTCGCAAAACTCAACCAAGCACAAGCTTATGAGCAGCTACCCATTGATCCAATAACAGCAGAGGCACAAACAATAGTAACACATAGAGGGGCATTCAAATGTAACCACCTCCAATTCGGTGTTAGCGTTGCCCCAGGTGTTTTCCAAAGCCTCATGGAATGCCTACTAAGTGGAATCAAAGGTGTCTTCCCATACTTTGATGATGTACTGGTCTCAGCAAAAAATGCCAGCCAGCTAGAGACCAGGTTAAGAGAAGTCTTAACTCGCTTTAGAAAATCAGGCCTAAAAGTTAAGAAGGAAAAATGTGAACTGGCCACTAACCGGGTCGAATTTTGAGGCTATTTAATCGATGAGCAAGGCATTCACCCAATCGAAAAGAAGGTGAAGGCTATCAAAGATGCTCCTAGACCAAAAAACAAAACCGATCTCCCGGCGTTCCTTGGCCTCATAAATTTTTACAATGTGTTCCTACCCCATAAGGCAACAATAGCAGAACCCCTACATCAACTGCTAGATAAAAAAAACCGCTTGGATATGGGGCCACCGGGAACAGAGAGCCTTCCAAGGTATTAAGGACCTATTAACGTCAGACACCATTCTTATCCAGTTTAGCAACACCCTGCCTCTGATGGTCACCTGCGATGCTTCACCTTTTGGGGTCAGCGCCATCCTGAGTCACCAGCTTCCAGACAGCAGAGAGGCACCAGTCGCCTTTTACTCAAAGACGCTCTCCAAGGCAGAACACAATTACAGCCAACTTGATTGCGAAGCCCTGGCAATCGTCACCGGGGTCAAACAATTCCATGAGTATCTTTTCGGTAGACCCTTTTCTGTCATAACCGACCACAAGCCTCTCCTTGGAATCCTAGTGGGAAATAAGCCAACCCTGAACATTCTGTCTCCTAGAATGACGAGGTGGTCTGAATTCCTTGTTGCCTACTCCTACACGCTACTCCACACACCTGGCAAATCCATCTCACACACCGACACCCTGAGGTGTTCGCCGTTGCCCATCACAGAAGACGAATCTGCTCCAACTACCTCCACATTTCAACTTGAGACCTGCCCGGAGCTACCGCTGACTGCAGCCGACATTGCGAGAGCCACAGCCAAAGACCCTTTGACAGCGCACATACTGAACTGGGTAGGTAAAGCTGGCGGGAGGAAAATAAAAAAACTAAGACTTTTAAATATTTCCGTACCAGGCAGATCGAGCTGTCTATTGAAAAGGGGTGCATCTTATGGGGTGACAGGGTGGTAATCCCAAGCAGCCTACAAGAAACTGTCCTAGGCATGTTGCATGAGGGTCACCCGGGCATAGTTAAGATGAAAGCCCTGGCCAGGAGTTATGTCTGGTGGCCAGGGCTGGACAAAAACATTGAACGCTGGGTTGCAACATGCCATGCCTGTCAGAAAGCGAGGCCTCCCCCCCCCACAGGCACCAATACGGGACTGGGAAACTCCCCGGGGTCCATGGTCTAGGGTACACATTGACTTTGCTGGGCCAACAAAGGGGAACACCTTTTTGATTGTGGTCAATGCATATTCGAACTGGTTGGAAGTCATCCTCATGGCTTCCACAACCACCGAGGCTGTCATGAAACAGCTCAACAAACTGTTTGCAACTCATGGGCTACCAGATGTACTGGCTTCGGACAACGGGCCTCAGTTTACCACCTTGCAGTTCGAACAATACCTGGCTGCCCAGGGTATCTGTCACGCCTTAACCATGCCGGCCCATCCGGTTGCGAATGGCAGGGCCGAATGCATGGTTAGGTATACTAAGGAGGGCCTTGAAAGAATGGACAGGGGGGACGTGAAGGACAAACTCAACTGACTCCTAACCTTGCAACATATTATCCCTCATAGCACTACAAATAAAAGCCCGGCTGAACTGTTAATGGGTAGGCAACTATGGTCCTACCTGGACAGGTTACACCCCAGGTTACACCCATGGGACAAGCCCCCCGACTCCTCCAGAAAACACCGTCCCTTCGAAATTGGCAACCTAGTCTATGCCAAGAACCTTACTGGGGACCCTCTATGGCTGCCAGCCACCATCACACAAGTCACAGGCCCCTGGTCCTACCGACTAATGCAAGACGATGGGAGGGAATGGAAGCAGCACATAGACCAGCTTCTTTCCCGCAACTTCGAAAGAAAAACCACTGCAGAACCAAAAATAATAAATTCCGATGAAAAAACAACCAGGGGGGGGGAGTACAAATAAATAAAAAAGGGAGAGACGAACCTCCCATAACAAGACAACAAACTCTGCAAAATGACAATCTAACCAAACAAAAAGAGCACTCATGGTTAGATGAACCCCAAGAAAGAAGTCCAGGAGCAGGAGAGTGAAGTGAGGCCTTCCTGGAAGGTGGCAGCCAGGCCAGCTCAATCAACCCGGCCAAACCAGGAGGGAGTGGCAGAGCCATCTCAACCAGCCCGAGAGACTCAGGCGGGAGCGGCATGGCTGACTCAGCCTTCCAGGAGGTTCCATGGAGAAGGTCGAGAGAAGCAGTGATCCCGTCTGAATCGCTTGAAGACCAAAACAAGACTGAGCCACGCAGGTCAACTAGAACTAGGAAAAGCCCCACCTACCTGCGCAACTACATCACTCACGTTGGACTGAACTAAAGGGGGAGGGGTGTTCTGTATGGAACTTGGTAGGTTCCAAGTACTTCATTCTGATTGGCCGAAAAGGCCACTTGCAGATTGGTTTGCTAGGAACCAATCTGGGAAGTCGCCAAATGGTGGGAAGAATTAAATAACTGTCATTGGCCACAAGCCGGGAGGCTAGCCGCTATATAAAGGGCTGTGGCAGCTTGGGCTGTGTTCCGTTTCTTTACCTAGTGGTTTGAAATAAAGAGTTGTTGTTTGGAACCCGGTCTCACGTGCTTCTTTCCGGACGGAACAATGCCTGTGTACTATCTTACTGATTTTGTCTGTAGTACCTCTTATGTATAATTATGTATATGTATGTTTTATATATATATATACACTGCTCAAAACAAAAAAAAGGGAACACACAATGTAAACAACACAATGTAATTCCAAGTCAATCACATTTCTGTGAAATCAAACTGTCCACTTTGGTACCAACACTGATTGATAATCAATTTCACATGCTGTTGTGCAAATGGAATACACAACAGGTGGAAAGCATAGGCAGTTAGCAAGACATCCCCAATAAAGGAGTGGTTCTGCAGGTGGTGGCCACAGACCACTTCTCAGCTCCTATGCTTTCTGGCTGATGGTTTGATCACTTTTGAATGTTGGTGGTGCTTTCACTCTAGTGGTAGCATGAGATGGAGTCTACAACCCACACAAATGGCTCACGTAGTACAGCTCATCCAGGATGGCACATCAATGTGAGCTGTGGCAAGAAGGTTTGCTGTCTGTCACTGTAGTGTCCAGAGCATAGAAGCACTACCAGGAAACAGGCCAGTACAGCAGGAGACATGGAGGAGGCCGTAGGAGCACTCCATGTGCTCGCCAGAGGTAGCCTGACTGCCATTCGGTATTCAGTACCGAGATGAGATCCTCAGACCCCTTGTGAGACTATATGCTGGTGCAGTTGGGCCTGGGTTCCTCCTAATGCACGACAATGCTAGACCTCATGTGGCTGGAGTGTGTCAGCAGTTCCTGCAAGATGAAGGCATTGATGCTATGGACTGGCCCGCCCGTTCCCCAGACCTGAATCCAATTGAGCACATCTGGGATTTCATGTCTCGCTCCATCCACCAGCGCTACGTTGCACCACAGACTGTCCAGGAGCTGGGGGAAGTTTTAGTCCAGGTGTGGGAAGAGATCCCTTTGATTTTCATTGATAATTTTTGTGTGATTTTGTTGTCAGCACATTCAACTATGTAATGAATGAAGTATTTAATAAGAATAATTCATTCAATCAGATATCTAGGATGTCTTAATTTTGTGTTCCCTTTACTTTTTTGAGCAATGTATGTATATATATATGTATATATGTGCTGTTCAGCTTCCTTCGGGTATTATCCCATGTCATTTTAGTTCTGTTAATGAAGAGCAGCCGTCCCTTCACAAGGAGCCAAGCTGCACTAAAAGCCTCCAACACAAGAACAGACTGTTGCCAGCCAATCAAAGCCACAAAACAGACAGAAGAAACCAGGAACACCAATCAATCAAACTCCAAGTCCAATGAAACAGGTCCAGGCTCCCAACCAATCAGAATGGACCAGCCTCAAATTTAAAACCAGGAGCTGTAAGACCCATATCCATACAGAAGCCTGAAGATGGCAGATGAGATTCTGCTGAAACGTTGCTACAACTTTAACAGAACTACAATGAGGTGGGATAATACCCGAAGGAAGCTGAACAGCACACATGTAAGTACCTGCGAAAACCTAAGAAAACATAT
>BLBF01000040.1:14048050-14071658 GCA_015471245.1 Laticauda colubrina
TATTATTTCACCTAAACCAGTTAGGGTAAACAATGTTATCCCTAACAGTAGGTATTGGCGAACCACAGGAAAACATGGGGAAATTTCCATCTTACAAACCCAATTCTCAGATGTCGTGCTCTGAAAACCTTGGTTACTTGAAACTTTTATTACATGATTGTCCATTGTTCATCAGGCTCTTCCTTTTAATCATCCATCTTTGTAACCATTTCTAAGATATGATCATTTGATGTTTTATTGTGATTGTTTATTGTTATTGTTATTATTATCTCTATACCCATGCTTCACTACAAAACTATGTGATCAGTTTTTGGGGAGGAAAATAAGGGGGGTGGGGAAAATTGTGTCTCTGCCTACCAACATCCATCGGTATTCATCTGGCTAGCATCCTGTGTGAGAGAGAGTTGAGGGCTGTTTGGAAACTGAAACATGGAAACTGAAACAGTATTTGCTGTTGTGAGCAAGAAGGAGACAGCAAGGAGCCTGGGTATGGCTTAGCTCAACTGATGATAAAACTGTACTAAAGCTGCTTGGTGCTGTGAAACTGAAACTGAAACTCCTCTCTACTGTTTGTATTTTGCATTTGGAACAGATTTCTTTTCAGTGGGGAGGGGGAGTAGAACTCCTTAGCATCAGAACATGTTAATAATAATATACGAAATGCGAATGCTCTGATGGTCATTTCAAAAAATCCTTTCTTAGTGAGCACCTAAAAGCCAAGAGGAACATACGTACCAAATTTCAAGTTTGTAGGCTTTACAATTCTGAAGATGTTGTGATGATATGTGAGTGGTATTTCACTATATATATGTTCAGTCGCATGACATCTGCAGATGTCAAAGAATTTTCTATATTTTGGCAGTGGTTTGCTCTCCAAGCTTGTGTCAGTTTAGTTTCTGAACATTTCATTATCACACTAGGTAGCATTATTTGCAAGATTGTCTTGTCCTGTTCTCCATAGCTTATAAATGGCTTGTGTGCCAGTGTGGTCAGTTGGTTGTTCATTTGGAACTATATTTAAATTCTGAACAACTGATTGGTTATTTTGTTGATTGGTAAAAAAATACAATCAACAAAAGAACCAATCAGCTGCTCAGAATTTAGATATAGCTCCAAACAACCAAACGACCAACTGAGCACATTGGCACACAAGACATTTATAAACTGTGGAGAATAGGACAAGATGACAATCCTGCTGTTGATGTTAACCCTCGTCTTGGAACAAAATGTTCAGAAACTAAATTGAAACAAGCTTGGAGAGCAAACCACTTACAAAATATAAAGCGTGAGCTACAAATATTTTCTATTATTTCAAAATCTTCTATATTATTAGACAGCATTCTCACGTTCTACAAAGTGAGTAAATGTATATGTGTAGTGAGATTCCTCAGAATGCCTCATATCACTTCATGCAAACTCTCAGAGGTGAGATCACTCAGATCTCATATTCTGATGACAATGTGTCCTGTCAGTGTGTTGAGGGCTGTTTGGAAAATGAAACATGGAAACTGAAACAGTATTTGCTGTTGTGAGCAAGAAGGAGACAGCAAGGAGCCTGGGTATGGCTTAGCTCAACTGATGATAAAACTGTACTAAAGCTGCTTGGTGCTGTGAAACTGAAACTGAAACTCCTCTCTACTGTTTGTATTTTGCATTTGGAACAGATTTCTTTTCAGTGGGGAGAAGGAGTAGAATCCTTAGCATCAGAGCATGTTAATAATAATATACGAAGTACTAATGCTCTGATGGTCATTTCAAAAAATCCTTTTTTAGTGAGCACCTAAAACCCAAGAGGACTTCAAAAAGAAACTGGCATAAGAGATCCCTGAGAGATTGCTTCAAATTGTTCCTCTCAGGTGCAAGCAGTTGGATCCATTCATGAAAAGTCCAAGTCAGCAACTTTATTGTGTTCTACCTATATTACAGGCTCCCCAGACTGCTTGCCTTCCCTTGGAAACAAACAGACAAGGTCTCATGGAACTTAGGGAGAGTCATGCTTATGTCTTTTAAAGCTGCACAAGAACTCAAGACTACTTCCTCACTCGACCCTGCCTACATGCCTGTCTGGCTGGCTGAGAGTTTGCCAACAGTCCCAATCCAATCTGTTCCTGTTACATAGAGCACCACAGGGGTGGCTGTTCCGTTCGGAAATAAGTTGCGCGAGACCGGGTTCCAACAACTCTTTTATTTAAACATGTAAGGCAATGGTAACAGAACAACAGCCCAAGCCACAGCAACCCTTCTTATAGTGGCTTGCTCACAGCTTGTAGCCAATGACAGTTCTTTGAGTGATCCTGCCATTAGGTGGACCAATCGGATTGGTTCCCTAATAGCCAATCCAAGAACAGCCTTCTTGGCCAATCAGATTAAGGCACTTGGAACCTACCAAGTTCCATACACAACACCCCTCCCCCCTTGGTTTCGTCCAAAGTATGTCACGTAGTCACACAGGTAGGTGGGGCTTTTTCGAGTCCTGGTTGACCTGCGCAGCTCAGTCTCTGTGTGGTCTTCAAGCAGTTTGGACAGGTTCGCTTTCTCTATGTACCTTCTCCATGGAACCTCCTGGAAGGGTGAGTCAGCCTTGCTGCTCCTGCCTGAGTCTCTTGGGCTGGATGAGATGGCTCCGCCACTCCCTCCTGGTTCATCCGGGTTGGTCAAGCTGGCCTGGCTGTCTCCTTCCAGGAAGGCCTTGCTTCGTTCTCCTGCTCCGGGACTTCTCTTTTGGGGTTCATCGAATAGTGAGTGCTCTTTTTGATTTGTTTGGGAGTCTTTGTGCAGTGTTTGTTGTTGTGTTATGGGAGGTTTGTCTCTCCCTTTTTTATTAGTTTGTGTTTCTCCCCCCCCCCCTTGGCTGTTTTTGGTTCGTTTATTATTTTTGGCGCTGGTATGGTGTTGCATTCTAGGTTGCGAGAATGAAGCTGGTCGATGTGCCGCTTCCATTCTCTTCCATCATCTAATACTAATTGGTAAGATCGGAGGCCTGTGATTTGGGTGATTGTGGCTGGAAGACATAACGGGTCCCCAGTAAGGTTTTTTGCATTAACCAGGTCACCTATCTCGAATGCGCGGTATTTGCTGGAGGAGTCAGGGGGTTTATCCCAGGTATAAGTGGGGTGCAGTCTGTTGAGATAGGAAAGCAATTTCCTACCCATTAAGAGTTCTGCTGGGCTCTTGTTGGTTGTTCTGCTAGGGGTAATGTGTTGCATGGTTAATAATCAGTTTAGCTTTCCTTGCACGTCCCCCTTGTCTATTCTTTCTAGGCCCTCCTTAGTGTGCCGAACCATGCGTTCAGCCCTGCCATTTGCAGCCAGATGAGTCAGCGCTGTCAAGGCATGTTGGATGCCCTGTGCAGCTAGATACTGCTCGAATGCCAACGCGGTAAACTGGGGCCCATTGTCTGACACCAATACATCAGGCAGTCCATGTGTGGTGAAAAGTTTGTCTAACTGCTTCTCACTGCTTCGGTGATACTGGAAGTCATAATTATGA
Organism: Laticauda colubrina; assembly: GCA_015471245.1. Classification (NCBI taxonomy): domain Eukaryota; kingdom Metazoa; phylum Chordata; class Lepidosauria; order Squamata; family Elapidae; genus Laticauda; species Laticauda colubrina. The sequence continues at coordinate 14,051,540 of BLBF01000040.1, forward strand.
CCTCTAACCAGTTCGAGTAGGCATCCACGACTATCAAAAAGATGTTGCCTTTTGTTGGCCCAGCAAAGTCAATATACAGTCTCGACCATGGGCCCTGGGAAGTTTCCCATTCCCTGACTGGTGCCTGTGGGGGGGTAGGCCTCGATTTTTGGCAGTCATGGCATGTTGCCACCCAATGTTCAATATCTTTGCCCAGCCCTGGCCACCACACGTAATTCCTGGCCAGGGCTTCAATCTTAACTATACCTGGGTGCCCCTCATGCAACATGCACAAAACATTTTCCTGTAGTTTTTTTAAGGATTACCACCCTGTCACCCCACAAAATACAGCCTTTCCCAATAGACAGTTCAGTTTGTCTGGTGCGAAATGGCTTAAAAGTCTTGGTTGTGTTCTCGTCCGGCCAGCCCTTACCTACCCAATACAGAATGCGAGCTGTCAGCAGGTCTTTCGCAGTGGCTTTAGCGTTGTCCGCTGCGGTTAGTGGCAGATTCGGCCAGGCCTTGAGTTGGAGAGTGGAGATGGTGGCAGCTGGGTCATCTTCTGTGATGGGCAGCGGGGAATGGTTCAAAGCGTTGGCATGGGTGATGGTCTTCCCTGGGCGGTGGATTAGCGTGTAGGTGTAGGCAGTGAGGAATTCCGACCACCTCATCATTGTAGGCGACAGAATGTTTGGGGTCAGTTTGTTTCCTGCTAGAATCCCTAACAGGGGTTTGTGATCAGTGATGATCGAAAAAGTTCTGCCGTAAAGATACTCATGGAATCTTTTGACTCCGGTTATGATTGCGAGGGCTTCTTGGTCGAGTTGGCTGTAATTTCTCTCCGATTTGGAAAGCGTTTTTGAATAGAAGGCAACTGGTACCTCTCTGCCATCTGGTAGCTTGTGGCTCAGGATGGCGCCGATTCCAAAAGGCGATGCATCGCAGGTGACCATCAAAGGCAGGGTATTGCTATACTGGGTCAAAACGGTGTTAGACGTTAATAGATCTTTGATACTTTGAAATGCTGCTTGTTCCCGGTAGCCCCATTTCCAGATGGTTTTTTTGTCTAAGAACCGATGTAAGGGTTCTGCTACAGTTGCTTTTTGGGGCAGGAATATACTGTAGAAATTTATGAGACCTAGGAATTCTTGTAAGTCAGTTTTGTTCCTAGGTCTGGGTGCGTCTTTGATTGCCTTTATCTTTTTTTCAGTGGGGTGTATCCCTTGCTCATCTATGAGGTAGCCCAGAAATTCAACCTGGTTGGTGGCTAATTTACATTTTTCTCACTTTACTTTAAGGCCCGTGTCTCTGAATCTTCTTAAAACTTCTTTTAATCTACTCTCTAGTTGGTTAGGGTTTTTTCTGACACTAGAACATCATCAAAATAAGGGATGACTCCCTTGATTCCATTTAAAAGGCACTCCATGTGGCTTTGGAAAACACCTGGGGCAATGCTAATGCCGAACTGGAGTCGGTTGCACTTGAACACCCCTCTGTGTGTCACTATAGTCTGTGCCTCTGCGGTAGTGGGGTCTACGGGTAGCTGTTGGTACACTTGTGCGAGATCAAGCTTCACAAAAAATTTTCCTCCTCCTAGGGAGTGCAATAAGTGTTGCACTACTGGCACTGGATATGCACTTTGTTGGAGCGCATGATTTAGGGTTGCCTTATAATCTCCACAGATGCGCACTGACCCCTCTGGTTTGATAGGGTTCACAATGGGTGTTTCCCACCTGGCATGGTCGATTGGCTCTGAAACCCCTTGAGCTATTAGTTTGTTTAGTTGTTCATCAATTTTTGGTTTTAATGCAAAAGGAATGCGTCTGGCTTTGAGCTGGATGGGGGATATTTTTGGGTCTAGGCTAAATGAAATTGGGGTCCCCTTGTACTTGCCTCAGGTCCTGTCGAATACATCCCAGAACTCTTCTAACAGGCTCTCTTCCCAGTTGGCCACAACAATGCTATTGATCCCGGTCATCTGGGGCGCAAACCATTCAATTCCTAGCAGGCTAGGGTGATCACAGTCAAGGATGGTCAAAGGCAAAATTTCAGCATGATTTTTAAATTTGACAAGGAAATGTCCAAGGCCCACTACTGGAATTCGATTTCCCTGGTAGTCCTTTAAGATCAGTTTTTGTTTTCTAGTTCTTTTTGTTTGATGTTTGGTATCAGGCGTCAGATGGTGTTCCAAGATACCATGGATAAAAAGGATCTGGAGTTGACTTCCATCTCACAGGGCTTCCCTTCGATGTTCACCTCTATCCGGACCTTTTTCACATTTGTTGCCCTGGCATTTCCGATTGTTACCGTCTGGTGTGTTTCCTCTCTGTCACTCGTTCTTTTACTTTTATTATCTTGGTTCCATCTGTTTCTGGCTTGTCTCTTCATGTCTGGGTGGGGTGCTGCATCGTCTTTTAGGACTATAGCTCTTTTTGTTTCGGCAGACCCTTTCAATGTGGCTCCATTTGTTACAAGCTCTGCAGATTGCATCAAGGAACCTGCATTCAGATCGCGGATGGTTGCCTCCACATCCAGCACATTGGAATTCCCGCCTGCTTCTTCTTTTTTCCCACCATTTCTTGTCTGATTGAAGTCCATGGACATCTTCATTGTCGTCAGCAGTGTCGCTTGGGGAGTCGAGATATTCATCGACTGCTTGGGCAGTCGTTGTGGGCTGTTTCTTACTTCCTTCTGCCTTCTTCTCTCTGATCTGATTTGGCAGATCTGGAGTTGAATTCATTTGGCACATAGTGGCTGCGGATTTATTTGCTGCTTCGGCGGTGGGGGCTTCTGTGATGGCCTCAGCCACAGTGATGTTCGGTCTATTTAGCAGCTTACTTTGAAGTGTAGCATCCTTCAACCCGAGGACCACGCGATCCCTCATGGCTTCGTCCATGTTCTGGAACTCGCAGGCTTCTCCGATGTGTCACAGGGCTGCTACAAAATCTCTGACGGTCTCATCTTCTTTTTGGTCTCTTTTGTCGAACGTGTGCCTTTTTATCAAGTTGGAGACCACAGGTGCGTAATGTGCTCAGAGCATTCTGTTCAGCTCAGGCCAAGTCATCAGTTTAATGTCTCTTGGTTTGGCCAGTGCCTTTGTCATTTTAAAGATGGCTGGTCCACAGGAAGACAGCCCTCTTCCTTTGGTCAGATATCTCTTGCAGTTCATTGCTTTCTAAAAACATTAGAAAGCGATCGATATACGACTCCCAATCCTCCTCATCAGTGTTGAATGGTGTGGGCAGCGCGTTGTTACTGGCCATCTCTTTTACTCGGTTCTGATTGCCGCATGCTTCAGTCTTGCTCTCTACGATGACCACACCTTCGTCACCAGTGTTCCGTTCAGAAATAACTTGTGCGAGACCGGGTTCCAACTACAACTCTTTTATTTGAACACGTAAGGCAATGGTAACGGAACAACAGCCCAAGCTGTGGCAGCCCTTCTTATAGTGGCTTGCTTATAGCTTGTGGCCAATGACAGTTCTTTGAGTGTTGCCGCCATTAGGCGGGCCAATTGGATTGGTTCCTTCAATAGCCAATCCGAGAACAGTCTTTTTGGCCAATCAGATTAAGGCACTTGGAACCTACCAAGTTCCATACACAACTTCAAAAATTTCAGCAACCGGTTCTCTGCCCGGTGGCTGGGTGGGCATGGCCATGGTCGGCATGGCCTAGTTGGCCTCTTGCACCATGGTGGGAGGGGGCGTTTTTGCCCTCTCCAGGCTCTGGAGGCTTTCTTCGAGCCTCTGGGAGGGCGAAAATGGCCTCCCCTTGGCTCTGGAGGTCCTTTGGAGGGCCCGTTTTTCACCTTCTCCGAGCCTCCATATGGCATCCAAAGCAGGTTGTGTGGATACTCCTGGGAAGGGCAGTGTGGGCAGGGCCAGCCAAGGGTGGGATTTACTGGTTTGCCAAACTGCATAGAATTTTAGCCTGAACCCATAGCAGCTCACTCCTGGAGTACCACCATTTTCCTTTTCATCTCTCTACTGTACATTAATGGAAAAAGTCCATTTCAGACTTATGTACCGTGAAAACTACACATGGACTTCTTCCATTCTGGCCCAGATCAAAAGACTCTGTCTGACATTTGGGAGTGAGTTAAAAAGCCAAATGGCAAAACTATTTGACATGGGATCCTTTGTCTTATTCTTGGAGGAATATTTTCTAATTATAACCCTTCGCTGCCTTTCAATGAGACTTGGGGGAAGGCAGGTTGCTGCTGCATAACTAGGATCACTAATAACCACTACAGCCCTAAATGTCCCTGCAGGATCTTTTACACAACCATCACTATTATTTTCCCTCCCTCGGGGACTTTCCTTAATTCCATATGACTCACACTTGCCCCCTAAGAACTGATCAGCCATAAATAAACCTGAATTGAATGAAAATGCATTCAGGGTATTGCTGTGCTCCCAAAATTATATAATATTTACAGGCAAAGAAACCATAGAGACCATTCAATTTGATTATGCTCAGGAAAGGGAAGGGAGAAATCTTCCATTCTTTCTCAGGATTTCACTTCACTATTATTCATGGGTTCTTTCTTGTCTCCAAATGTTTGTTCTGTTCCTTTCTTGTCATTACTACAAATGGCAGGTAGGAAGTAAAAAAAAAAATACTGCATATAATCAGTGGCATCAGATTCCCACTTCACTCTCTTTGGAATGCTGACCTAAATACTGAGATAGGAATCTACTGACAAAAAGCTCCAAACTTATGGCTACAAACCAATATGATAATTTGTAATGTTTAATTCTTCATAGATTCAGCAATTTTCCTTGTCCTTTTACCTTAAAACCCACAAAACAGGTTGAATGCAAATGAAGTAGATTTCTAAATCTGCAAACTGGAAGACTAAGGTTTCCAAACGGCATAGTCCAGAAGTTTCTGGGCATTTTTTATCTTTACATTGAGTAGTGGCTTGGTTGTTCTTTCTGCTACTGCCCATCATCCCTGCCATCTGAGGGAGAAACATCTCTCACAGCTCTGCTGCCCATCTAGTAATTAAAAGTTTAAAAGGAAAATATTTGACAAAAGTCAATAATGCTAATCTCTCCAGGTTTCTAACATTGGAGACATAATAGAGATTTGGGCCTCCTTTCCTTCTTCAGGACAAAAACAATGTCACAGAAGGTATACAAATTAAACATATATGTATATAAAATATAAACAAATAATCTGTCAGGATAGTGAGTTAAGAGCTGACCAGCTACTATGATGATGCAAGGATACACTGATGTAATGATGGGAATGAGTCAGCGAGGTTTTTGGCTGCTATCTCTTTTAGAGCCTGAGGCCCTATTAGGTTGTCTCCCCCTCTCTCAGTATGCTCTTCCCTGATGTAATTTGCTGATTGTCTGACTTCTGCCTATAGTACTGTATGTATAGTATATATTGTTTTGTAGATAAAATTGTTATTTATGACAAACTTCTGTTTGCTGTTATTGCTCCTGGGATGTCTCATGTAGTAAAGCTGTACTCACTCTAACACAATCTTTTTAAACATATTATTTGTCCTCTATTTTCTTTATTCACATTTATTTTTCCATCTTGGGATTGCTTTGATACAAATAGAAAATAAATATATACATATTGTAAAAAAAATAGTTGTGTCATTGCTACCTGGACAGTTATACAATCAGACAATATATTTGCTCATAATTTATTTTGGCAAGGAAATGTTTAAATTTTTTTGTAAATTTTGAAATGCGCATATCTGATTTTCGATGGGTCAGTGGTTAAAGATACTGAGTTTGTCAGCTGGAGAGCTAACATCCTAAGTTTGAGGCCCAAGCCCTGCACAATTGGATGAGCTCCCATTACTTGCCTCAGCTCCTGCCCATTTTACAGATTGAAAGCATGCAAATGCAAGTAGATAAATAGGTACCACTTCAGTGGGAAGGTAACAGCATTCTGTGCACCTTCTGTGTTTAGTCATGCTCGTGACATGACCACAGAAATGCCTTTTGACAATGCTGAATCCTTCAGCTAAGAAATGGAGATAAGCACTACCCCCTAGAGCCAGAAATGAATGGATTTTACCTTTGTATTAAATAAGGATTCCTTTAGTGCTTGGGAAAAAAATCATATTGTTTTATACTTTCACACAGTCCTTCCTAATCTGTTGCCATCCAGATTACACTATCCATCATCCCCAACCATATCAATGAAGAAAAGTTGCTGGGTCTGAATTAGAACAGAAAATTAGGAAACATTATGATCTTGAATGAGATCCACATTTTTAGGGCTGTATATGATGATGTGCTGTCACTTGCTTTTGCTAAACCAAATTAACATTTCTGTGCATTCCCATTTCATGGCTCAATAGTGTGTGAATAGAATTAACAATTACCTTTTAAAAAGTGCCCATGTAGCCACTCATTTGTTCTTTTTCTTCCACTCAACTGAAAATAAAGTATAAAAACTAAACTAAAATGAAATCTCAGAAATGAATATCTTAAAATACATTCCTGCCAAAAATGGAAAATAAAAAAGGAAGAAAGAAATAATTTAGAGCCAGGCAGGTGTGATTTCTAAGAGGCACACAGGTGTTGGGAAATGTATTGGATTCAAGAAGAACACACTACTAGTAGTCAGTAATTTATGGCCCTACTGTCAGTGATTCTTAGTTGTGCATGTCTTTGTAACTTTCTGGCATGGAAGAAGAAATCAGTTCATCACATTCCTGATTAATGGTAGTGGCATGACCATCATTTGTGTCCTCACTAAAGTATCAATACACTTCCCAACCTCATTTACTCCACACATTTCCATTAATTCACAGCTTTAATTGTCTGCCTTGGCTGAAAGATATGTAAATGTATATTTGCTGAGCTGCAGCTACAATAACTAAGGTTTGCTTCATGTGCAATTAAAGAGCAGGGAAGTTAATTTTTCTCTGTTTTGACTTCAGAATCATTGCCCTAAAACCTTGCTACCAAACTTGGCTATTGAGATAATTGTCTAATGTCCCATTATCTGAGCTATTGGCTGTCCATATCTCTGCATTGATGGAGCAAAAGAACGGGAATCAGAACTGATAGAGAAATGAATAAGGACATTGTTCCAATTATCTGTCTTCCAAATTCCAATTGAAATTTCAAAGTTTGGTCACTTTTATCCATCAATACTGGGTGAAATTTCAAACTCAGCTGATGGAAATTCTTTGCAGTAATTGTATTTGTGATGCCCATATTTATCTTATCAGTTCATATTTTGTCTATCTTCTCTTATCTCATCTTTATTTTTATTTTACTTGTATCCCACCTTTGTTACTTTTACAAATAACTCAAGATGGTAATTGTATCCAACACAATTTCATTGTCTTATTTCCCCCACTAAAGCAATCCTGTGAGATGGATTGGGCTGAGAGAGACTGACTGGTCCAAAGTCATCCAGCTGGCTTTTATGGCTAGGACAGATCTAGAACTCACAGTCTCCTCCTTTCCAGCCTGGTGTCTTAATCACTAGACCAAACTAAGCTTCCATATCATATACTGGAAGGTATTGCCATGTTTCAGAAGTAGATTGCTATTTCCTCCTTCCTAGGCTTTTGAAAAAGTGATGGATCCAAGGTCATCCAGCTGGCTTTCTGCCTAAAATGGAACTAGAATTTCCAGTCTCCTAGAATCTAGCCTGATGCCTAACTGGTCTCCTTTATTTCTTTGGTTGCTCCTTTTTATTGGGATTGCTAAAGTTTCTGTGCTGTTTTTAACTAAAGAAATATTGCTGCTTGTAAAATATTTTCTTTCTGATGCTATTGAATTCTCTCACTTATGCTAAAGTTCTCAGTCGCTGTATTTACAGCACCCTAAATAACCACTAGTCTAGTTTAAAAAAAAACCAGCAAAAATAATTCAATATATGTCATAAAAATGACAGGTTTTTATCCTGGCTTATAACAACTGTATGCCAAAATACTAAACAGTATTTGTCCTTAGCATCTTTTTAAAAGATATATTTTTAAACTTTACCTTTACCTTTTTCAACAGGTAAGTAGACAGAGGTGAGATTTTACTGGTTGGTACCAGTTCAAGTGAATTGGTAGTTCTGGCAATCATTTGGCCCCACACATGAGTCCCTGCCCTAGTCTCTCCTTTATTTCCAGGTTTTGCAGCTCAGTTGATTCACACAGCACAATGGATTGCCACGCCTCAGCTGTTTTACTCACTGAGGTTGCAGTAGAATGTAAGTATTACAGCTTAAATGCTGAGTTTTCAAATGCTCTATGCACACAAAGTGCATGCTCACTGAACTGGTTGTTACACTGGTTGAATCCTACCCCTGCAGGTAGATAACTTCACCTCCTTTGATTGGGGAAATAAGCCCACCGTGAGCTTGTTTGTTTGGACACATTTGTACAGGTAGTCCTTGACTTATGTTCACAATTGCACCAGAATTTTCATTGCAAAGCAAACCAGTTGTTAAGGGAGTTGTGCCTGATATCATGACCTTTTTGCCACATTTGTTCAGTGAATCACTGCAGCTCTTAAGTGAATCATGATTGTTAAGTGTTTCCTTCATTGACTGAGTTGGAAGCCAACTAAGAAAGTCACATGATCCTGAGATGGTGCAGCTATAGTAAAGGCCCTGTCACACTGCCCAACGGATGCAAAAAGTTTGTAAAAAGGACACAGTGGATGAGAAAAATGTTCCGTCCGTTGTTATCCGCTCTCAAAAGGGGCAAAAATTTGCATAAACAGGGCAGATAACATGGAAAGGAACGGACGGGGGGAGGACACAGAATGGATGGAAAGCAGATGCGGAACGGAAGCCTAGTGGATGGAAGCAGATGAGAGCGGAGGGCACATCGACTAGGCTTCCGGGGGACCTCAGCAAAGTGGACGCAGAACGGAAAGAGCGGATGCAGAGCGGATGCCAAGCGGATGAAGCGGATGCACAGGAGATGCACAGCGGATGAAGCGGATGCAGAGCCGAAGCCTAGCGGATGCCTAACGGATGCCTAGCGGATGCCTAGCGTTGGAATGCATTGCGTCAGCCCCATGGATATAAAGGGAAGCAGATCCCAAGCAGGTCACCATTCACAGGAAAGACCTGCATCCAGACACATCCGAGTGCTTTGCCAGCCTGCCCTGCCTGCATGCCTGCCTGCATGTCTGCCTGCCAGCCTTGCTGCCAGCCTTGCTGCCAGCCTTGCTGCCTGCCATCCTGCCAGCCTCCCTGCCAGCCTTGCTGTCTGCCAGCCTTGGTGCCTGCCTGCCTGCCAGCCTGCCTGCCAGCCTGCCTGCCAGCCTTGCTGCCTGCCTTCCTGCCAGCCTTCCTGCCAGCCTGTCTGCCAGCCTCTCTGCCAGCCAGCAACCCCACAACCATGGGGAAGAAGAGAAAGCCTCAGCCATCTGCTGCCAGCACTGGCAAGAGGGACAGGGCCACCCTCCCACCCCCTGGCCCTCACTCTGCTTCTGCTGGGGCTTCTGTAGCACGGGCTCACTCTTCTGCGGCTGGGGCTTTTGCTGCTTCTGCTTCTGGAGGAGCTGATTATGATGCTTATGGCGGTGATGCTTCTGCTGGTGCTTACTCTGCTGAGGCTGCTCCTGGCGGTGGCGCTTCTGCTGGTGCTTTGCTGAAGTTGCTCCTCGTCCTGCTGGTCCTGCTCATGCTCCTGGTCCTGCTCGTGCTCCTGGTCTTGCTTGTGCTCCTGGTCTTGCTCGGCCTGCTGGTCCTGCTCATGCTCCTGGTCCTGCTCGTGCTCCTGGTGCTGCTCATGCTCCTGGTCTTGCTCGTCCTGCTGGTCCTGCTCATGCTCCTGGTCCTGCTCGTGCTCCTAGCACTGCTGGCGCTGCTGGTGCTTACTCTGCTGCTGCTGATCCTGGTCCTCCTGGTGCTGCTGCTGCTGCTGCTGATCCTGCTGCTGCTGGTGGTGGTGGTGGTGTAGAGGAGCAGCCCCTACAACCTGGAAGCCCCTCTGATGAGGGCCCATCTGGTCCTGCCAAAGGGAGGAAGAGGCATATGTGGGAACAGGAGAGGAGGCAATACTCCATTGAGGAGGAACATGAGGATGAGGTGCTGGAGTGGCTGAGAGAGAATGACTATCTATGGCAGAAGGGACACCGGCTCTACAGGGACACCAAAAGGAAGCAGGCTGCTTGGAGAGAGAAGGCGGAGAGTCTGGGCTACACATCGGATGTGCTCCTCGGCTGGTGGAAACATATGCACACCTGATACAGGAAGCTGCACCTCAAGAAATCTGGCCAGGCCACGGTTAAGCTGACGGACAGAGAGACCTACGTCATGGCCAGGTGCAGCTTCCTGGAGGGTGAGATCCGCCACTGAGGAGCAGCTCACGACCTCTCACGACCCTCTCTCTCAGGCAGCCCGCTGAGAGCCAGTCCTCTTCCGGCCAAGAGTCAGCTCCTGTCTCCAGGCAGGTTTCTGTGGAGAGTCCCACAGTGGAGAACCCGCGGACAGCTATTTTTACCATGGTGGAGCATGTGGAGGACTCCCTGGTGCAGTGGGAGAAAGGAGACGGCACGTCCACCACAGCCCTACCCGCATCCACCCCCAGCTCCAGCTCCACCTCCACAGAAAGGCAGAGAGCCAGAGAGGAGGGGCAGAGCCACACTCTCCTGCTGGAGATCAGGGACACCATCCAGAGCAGCATAGATCTCCTCTCTCAGCTGGTCCACACCAACTCCTCATCCTCCAACCGCAAGCCCTTCCTCACCTATGTCAACCAGACCCTCACGGACATGGAGGAACCCCAGTACCAGGTGGTGAAGGACCGGATCACCGAGCTGCTTCACAACTCTCCAGACCCAGAGGAACCTGCTCCCACCCAGTCCAGGTCTGCTCCTCCACCCCAGCTGATGTCCCTCCCATTCCAACGCTTTCCACAGGCCCTCACCTACGAGGGCTACGGCTACCAGGAGGTCCAGCAGCACAGGCAGCAGCCCTTCCCAGTCCAGGCACAGAGTCATCGGACCCCACCGTTGCCAACGGTTCCACTGATGCCACGGATGCCACCCACACCACTGATGCCACCGATGCCACCGATGCCACCGATGCCACCCACGTCACAGATGCCACCCACCCCAGTCCTCACCCAGCTGCAGACCAGACAGCCCCACTACACTGCTCCTTCCTCCACCCCACAGCCAAGCCCGGCCTCAGTACATCTGTCCTCAGTACTGGGGCTGACACCCCATGGCATGGAGGAAGGAGCTTTCAACATCATGGGGCTGAGCCAGCTGTCTGAGAGCTTCCTCAACATACCGTCACCTGTTGTCCTCTTGGGGCCAGGCACCCCAATGACGCCGCAGACCAGCACTCCAGCAACAGCCACCTCCACAGCACCTGGACCCTTCACCCCTGATACTGAGGACATCTCCGAGTGACCAAGAAGAGTGCCAGAGACTGGGTGGCTACCTGTAGACTTTATTTGGACACTTGACTTGGGTCATTTTTCTTTTACAGCTTGTTATTAATAAAGTTTATCGTTGCTTCACACACTTGCTTCATTTATTTTTTTCAATAAAGTCTTGGTGGAAACTTTTAGAAATGGTTTAAGCCTTTGCATGCTTGTGGGATGGTAAAGATAGCAGTGGGATGGGCAGGGATACCTTTGGGATGGGTAAGGATAGCAGTGGGATAGTATGGTCCACCCTCCCAGGTGCCACACCTATGGCCCTTCATTATCAATAACAATGTAAGCATTGATCCACACATGTCAACATAAACACAACTCTTTATTAAATGCCCTGTTCATTGTAGGCCCACCAAACATACATGGCCCAGTCTCATCTGTGTGATGAGACAGGAAGAAGGAAGCATCCATTAATCATCTATCATCCTGTCTTGCCACTCCACCGCTCCAGCTGGGGAGTTGCACCAGTGTTTCAGGAGGTTGCGCTGCTTCTTCCCTTCACGTGAGGCTCTGTTGGGGCCTTGCACATCCTCAGTGTTATCAGGTTTTGCTCTTGCCTCCATTCCCCAGGCTCCATGTCCCCATTGCCTTGTTGGAGGTCCATGAGCCTGTTCTGCAAGACTGGGTAGCGGGTGCGCATGAGATTGTGCAGGATGCAGCAAGCTTCCATGATCCTCCTCACAGTCTCTGGGCGAAGCTGCATGGTGGTGAGAAGTATCTGGAACCTATTGGCCAGGATGCCAAAGGCATTCTCCACCACCTGCCTTGCCTTGGACAGCCTGTAGTTGAAGATCCTGTGTTCACGGGTGAGGAGTCTGGAGGTGTAGGGCTTCATGAGGTAGGTTCTGAGGGAGAAGGCGTCATCCCCCACGATGAAGTAGGGCACATCTTGTGTGTCGTTGGGCAGGGTTTCTGGATCTGGGAAGCCCATGATGAGGTTGTATTCCAGCCCTTCCTTGAGGTCACTGGCGTTGTATTCCTGGGCATCTGAAGCTGACCCGTTTCCTGAAGCATCGATGTACATGAACAGCATCGACCATGGCGAAGAGGACGATGCTGAAGAAGCCCTTGTAGGTGAAATAAGTGGACCCCGACTTGGCTGGAGCTTTGCAGGCCACGTGCTTTCCATCTATGGCTCCAACGGTGTGTGGGAAGTTCCACTTCTGATACCACTGCTCTGCAACTTTCTTCCATCCTTCTTCAGTGGAGGGGCACTGTAGGAGCTCCTCCAGGTATTCTTCGATGATGGCCTGCATCACTTCTCTGACCACAATGCTGATGGTGTTGTGTGTCCAGCCGTACTGCATGCTCCTGTAGGTGGTCCCTGAGGCCAGGTGGCGCCGAGTCAGTGCCACCTTGAGCCCAGGGTCCAGGCTGGACTGGAAGTTGGTGCTCTGCTTGGTCAACCTGGGTGTCAGCCGCTGCACAACTTCGTCAAACATGGCTGGAGGCATCCTCATGAAGTTCTGGAATGCACGAGTGTCTTCGTTTCTGAGCTCCACCATCAGCTTGTTGTACAGTCCATACTCTGCTCTTCTCCCGATCCATGTTCGGATCCAGATGCTTCTTGGCCGCCTCCTTTTCTTCCCGTAGTAGAGTTCACAGAGCCTGTAGATGGCTTTGCACTGTTGCAGAACGATGGTGGCTGCCAAAAGGACTGTGTTACGATCCATGTTGGACATGACTGGATGCTGTGGAAGAGGAAGAGGCAGATGAAGGCTGCAGAGGTCTGCACAGCAGGGCTGCTGGTCTGAAAGTGAGATCCAGGTGAGTTGCTCCCCCTTTTTATAGGCAATATATGTTTTCCACTATGTTTCCCTTTGCATCCTCTCGGCATCCTCTTGACATCCTTAATATCTGAGATAGGTCCCCTCTGCGAATGTTTTTTCTGTTTTAAATGCTTTCTTTGCGAGCTGCATCCGCTTTCATCCTTTCTCTGTCCGTGCTACTAATGCTGCGCGTCCGTTCCACATCCGTTCCGCTTCCTCCCTGCATCCGTTTACTGCTGGAGCGGATTTGAGTTGCGCGGATGTGCAGCGGATGCCTAGCAGATATAGCGGATGCGTAACGGATGACAACGGATGCAGAACGGATGTCCCCCGTATGCCTAGCGGATGCAGAATGGACGCATTTGATACATTTTCTGCTCAAAAGTTTTGAGCAGCTCAAAACTTTTTGAGCGGATGAAATGTCAATAGACGGATGCTGGATGGATAGAGAGGAAGCAAAATGGAGGCAATGAGTACAGAACATTTTACATCCTCTTTCCATCCGTTGGTGCAGTGTGACAGGGGCTTAAGTACATGCTGGTTTCCAATTACCCAAATTCTGATCACATGACCTGCAACAATTTTAGTGCAAGGACTGATTGCAAATCACTAGCTTTTTAGTGTCATTATAACTTTGAATGGTGTAAGTTGAGGACTACCTGTACAGCTGTTCATCTTAAACTCTAGGCAGCAAACAGAACACATACCAAAGCTATTAAAAAAAACCTCAACCCAGTTAGAAATCCAAACCACTTCTCAGGCATTTTGTGGAAGTCTCAATGGAAACAGTCTTCCAGGAGTTTATTGATGTCCTACCATTTTATTCAGGCACAGACAGGATTTTAGGGATAGCTAAGTCAGCAGTAGTGAAAACCTCTGTATCAGACACAAAGAATCAGGACCATTGATAAGATTTCAGCATAAACAACTTGTTTATACACCAGAGGTGGAATTCAGCAGGTTCTGACCAATTCTGGAAAACCAATAGCAGAAATTTTGACTAGTTCAGAGAACCGGCAAATCCCACCTCTGACTGGAGAATTTACAGTATCCTTCTCCTGCCATACCCCACAGAAATGGTAATAAAAAAAATTGAATCCCATTACTGCTTACACTAATAGTAAACTAATGGTCAGCTCTAAATTGGCACTAGATAAAGAGTTGATGGAATTCAAAGGGGCCTGGGTTTGAAACATTTGTGAACATGTAATACTTCTAGGCTAAGTTCTCTCTTGACTCTGCCCCCAGGCTCTGCCTTTTCTTGTCCTACACTTTGGCCCAGCAGCATATGAATTTCCTGACTTTTAGGAAGATGTTTTGATCAAGCCTGCTTGATAAATCAATGAAATAGAGACTTCGGAGGATCTCTGGTCATGAGATTCCCTTTCTGAATTGGCTGCCTCCTCTGCCACTGCTGCTTCTATTGACCCATAGGTTTCTTCTTGTGGACCATATGTGAACTGCTGAACAGTTATCAAAGTTAAGAACACTTTTTGCTTTTTGCTCTTCTCCCTAGGTATATTCTGATCAAGGACAAGAAGTTGAATATATAGAAATAGTGAGACAGGTGTGGTTTTTTTTTCAAAAAAATGGTAAAATGACTGGGGTATATCTTAATATTAGCTTATGTGATCAATAATACTATAATCTCATCATAATTAGTTATAATGCCTGAGAATTTTCTATTCATCCTACTTAGAATTAATGCAATATGAGTCATTAAAATTATGAAACTAATTTGCTGTTTTAATTCTTGGATATTATTACCTCAACATGCAAAAGTCCATAGGGATATGACTAGGAGTCACATTTTTTTTAAAAAAATACATGTTTCTATTTACATACATTGAGGAAAATGGAAAGAGGGACAAGGAATTATTTTGTAGCTTGTTCTAAAGATGGCCTTCATGGCTGCTGTTGGGAGGCTGAAGTGTGGGAGATCCCATGATTTTACTTTTCTAAAATTTTATTCTTTTCTTTTTCTTTGGTTCCTTGCCTGTGACAAGACTGTGATGAAGGTCGGCATCCAGCAATCTTGAGTGGGTGATATCTGTCAGTCTCACCCTGTGCACACACACTATTGCTAGGCAACTGGCAGTAGCACACCACCCACATCCTGCCATTTCCTCCTAGAGATTTACTCTTTTTTTTTCTTGCATGTAATATATTAATCATACCGAACTTTATTTCATCTGCTATGAGTAGGTTGCATTCAGCAGAACCCAGTCGTTGCCTGGTTCAAGTGGAGGAGTTCATAGAGTGTACCTAACGAAACTTGAATTCAGTGCCATCAGAAGTGAAGACTGTCTCCAAGATAGAAACCCCAAAAGGTGAGGCTACAAGAAAGGTCTTAAATGGGGCAAAACCCACTTAACAGCTGTCTCCCTTAGCAACAAAATTTTGGGCTCAGATGTGATTATAAGTTGAGGACTACCGATATTAGGCTTCAGTTAGAGCAGGGGTGTTGAACTTGCATTGTCATGGCATCATCATATGACGTAGCATGACTTTTTTTCCCTTCGAGAATCTGGGCATGGGCATGGCCAGTGCGTGATGCATCCGGCCCACAGGCCACAAGTTTGACAGCCTGAGTTAGAGGCAACCCAACTTAAATGCCCATTGCCCATTGCCCATTGCTAAGGAACAACAGTGGTAGAACTTTATTACTTTCTGTCAAAGTTTATGAGCTACAAAGCCTATGCAGTTGACTTTGTGAGATCCTGAACATTGAGCTAAGAAGCCCTTAGTTGGATTCAAGAGGACTTTTACTGTGCAGGGGTCGCCAACCTTTTGGATCTCAGGGACCACCAAACTCATAATTTTAGAACCCAGGGTCCACTAACTGGTTCTGTGGGTGTGGCCAAATTTGTGGGTGTGGCCAAATTTGTGGGTGTGGCTTGGTGGTCATGTGACTGGCTGGGTATGGCTTGTATGTAAATATTATAAATATTTATGTAAATATTGATTTTTTTACAAAAAAGAGCCAAAATCAGGCAAAGCAGGCAGGCAGATTGAGTTGCTCACAGAATCACAGATTCATTCAGTGATCTATCTATCTGCCATTGGCTAGCTCAGTATGTCACATAAAATTTGCTTGGAAGCAAACTCAAAAAATTTGCTAACAAGCAAACTCACAAAATTAACTCACAACACACCATGTATGTAAATATTGCTTTTTTTATATAAAAAAGAGCAACTTTTACCCAAAATCAGGCAAAGCAGGCAGATTGAGTTCCTCACAGAATCATTGAGTGATGTATCTATCTGCCATCGGCTAGCTCAGTCTCTCAAATTTGCTTGCTGTGAGTCTGCACTGAATTTGCTTGCAAGCAAACCTTGAGTCCTAAGGGAAGTTCGGGTGTACTTAAAAGCGGAGCCAAAGATCTAAAGCCTAGCTAGAAAGCAAGAAATCCAACCATTTTCTGCTTCCTAAATAATCTTAAATCTCCTGGCACAGCAGAACAGATGAACAGTTTACCGGATAAGGAGTGAGTGGGCAGGGAGGGTTCCCGTGGGCCATGTGGGTGGTGCAGGCTTGTGTTTCTGCACAGCCTGGATTAATTGCTGGGGGGGTGCTCTGGGGGTGAGATTTTTCTATGGCCCACCAAAATCTATGGCCGTGGCCCATCAGTTGGCGACCGCTGCTTTAGTAAATCCTTTATGCTCTTATGGAGCCATCTTGCTATCGTGGCATGGCTGGTAGCAGATTTGCCATGAAGCCAAAATATAACCTTTTGCTCTCAAACTTTGCTGCTGAATTGCATTTTTTAAAAAATTGGCATAGGAGAGGATTATTACCTGAATAAAGATGTAATTATGTTAACGGTCTTTTCCTCGTACAATTTAATTAAGTTGCAATCCGATTCAAATGTTTATTCCTGTCTCGCTGACTTTTTTCCCCAAGCCATACCTATTTTTTGATTTTTTGGCATGTCACTCTAAGATCTGCTGTGACCCTCAATTCCAAAGAAATTGGACAATACAAATTACACAATATGATGCTAGTAAAATTTCAGAGTTGTACCCAAAGCAAGTGGTCACGAACTCGACAGATTAGAATGGAGGTTAAAGATCGTTTAATGAAAAATTAAGGCATAATGAAGATGTGGAAATTCCACTACAAGTTAGCTTTTCATTAAATTTGGCTACTGCACAAGTGATCATGGTTTTGAATCCCCTAGAAAATGGTTTATGTGGATTTTTTTTTTGTTTATACAGCTTATATGGCTGCCTACCTCATACAATGACTCGAGATGCCTCACAATTATCCATAAAACATAGCTAAAAAGAAAGGTACCATCCCCTCCAGGTGCCAGACCAAACTTCGTCACAAGTCAACCCCCATCCTAACTCAGTGTTTGGGCAATAGCCCTCTGGAAGGCTATAGTCCTCTGGAAAGTAGGGGAAAGTACCTTCAGGTAGAAAATATCTCTGATCTCAGGTGAGAGGCTGTTCTAAAGGTCTGGGGCAGCCACAAAAGAGATGCACTTCCAAGATCCCGTATGATGGCAACAGTTAGGGGAGGAGATCTGAGCTGCACCCTCCCATTCCCACTAGGAATTCACCTATTCAACAGAACATAAAGTAAACATAACAACACCAACAAAAATAGTCACCACAATAATCCTTGGACTGTTGGGGAAAAAATGCTTCTGAAAATGCTTTGACATCCTCAAGATAATAATTCTCAATAAAAACAGATCAGAAAATGCCAAATTCGCATAAACTTCATTGCGGTGTCACAGATGGATCAGTTAAAGATAACGGTGAAACCAGATGTTACACGATCTGACAATATCACAGAAATAAAGAGACTTTTAAAAACACAAAAGAGGAGAAGAAATCTACAGAGGACTAAAACATCTGAAAGAATCCACAGTCTTTTCCTGTACTAAATTGAGCTGACTTGGAGGTTGTTTTATCATTGGACAAAGGCTGCTGGATTAGCAGTCTTCAACATTTGAGAGAATATGTGACGAAGATTTTGGGAGAAACAGAGGGGGGTGGGGGGAGAGGGAGGGAGAGAGAGAGAGAGAGAGAGAGAGAGAGAGAGAGAGAGATTTAAAGCAGTTTGCTATTCTTGATGCAGCATCTCAAGTTTGGATAGTCTCAGCACCTTTAGCCAAGGAAAAATAATATTATTCATGTGTTATATTATAATTTGGCTCTAATGACTAGCCAACAATTATATTCTTTTCTTAAATTTCTAAACCAGGTCCTCCCATTATTCTGCCAATACAGGATATTTCATTCTTTTATTCTTTCTGCTCCTTGTGTTCCATTTCATCTTTAGTTTCTCAAGAACCAGGTCTGATATCATTTTCTCAAATTCTTCTATCCTTGAAATTGAATTAGTAATTTCAAATCTTAAATTACGGGCTTGTAGAGTCATTCAGGTGAAAGAGACATTTAGCTATTGAATCTAATCTCCTGTTCGATGCAGGAATCCCAATTAAATCATTCTAAATGGATGTGTCAATTTCTGGAGAGTGTGGGGGCAGGCAAACAGACCGGAGTCAAATAGCAGGTGTCCAAGGAAACCCTTTTATCTAGTAAGTGAAAATACAAATCTGGAGAAATGGAATGTTCAATCCTCTATGGAAAGTTGGGAGTCTTGACCCCTACATTAAACTAAGGGTGTCAATCACACTAAATGTGCCATGTTGAAGTCATCTTTGTGGGAATAGGAACACATCAATAATCTTGACCAAGGGTGTCAACTCAAGGCCTGGGGGTCAGATCTGGCCCACTCTCAAAACAGTGAAGGACTGGCCCATGATGCCTCTGCCAGCAAAAATTGAGCTGGGGAGGGCTGCATATGGTCCTCCTGAGCTTCTTTTTCACTGGCAGAGAGTTGCAGGAGGCCATCACAGCTGAAAATGGAGCTTGGGAGCCCATTTTCTCTGGCAGAGCACTCAGCCACCACAGGCACACCCAACACGAGTGATATCAAGGTGGCCATGCCCACCCTGCCACACCCACTCCACCTTCCCTGAGGTCATACACAACCTTGATGTGGCCCTCAATGAAATCGAGTTTGACACACCTGGTCTTGACAGTTCAAGTAAGAATGAATGAACCACTTTTTTTCTCTCTCCATCTGCCCAGAGATAATAGAAAATGTCTTACTTAGGGCTGTAAGTAAACAAGTGATAACTTTCTAACACACTTTGGATCAGTGTTCCAACAGTTTGGTTCAGTGGCAGGATTAAAAAAAATTTACTACTGGTTCTGTGGACATGGCTTGGTAGGTGTGGCAAAGGAAGGATACTGTTAAATCTCCAATCAGAAGTTGTATCTGCCAGTACTCTGAACTACTCAAAATTTCTGCTACAGGTTCTCAAGAACAGGTCAGAACCTGCTGAATACATTTCACTATCCTTGTCCTCTGGTTTGGATGTACCTGATATATGTGTTAATTTTCAGCTCTGTGTAATAGAAGACTCTGTGATTTTCACTTCTTTTAAGCAAGGGCTACACAGCACAATGCCATTTATTTATTTATTTTTAAAGTGTGGAGACAAGCTAAGGCTTGTGCCCCTTTATGCAAGTGCCCAAGCAAGTGTGGATACTTGAAAACTAAATTGAACTTCCCTTTCTCAAAAACAATTAAATATTGCAAGATGCAATCTGGGTCAGTCAGCGGGACAAGAGAATGGGCTTCAGCATAAGACTGAAAGCTCATAAAACGTGTGAGTGAGGGGGGGTGCAGATATATATTTATGTATATTTATAACATGGGTATATGTATGTTATGTTTGTGTTAGGATACATATACACTTTCTATTCAAGGGCAGACAATGGAATTTCATTTTTAATGTGGGCCAGTTGTGCTCACAGTGAAAAAATGACAACAAAAGTTATGCTATTCTGTCCTATCCCATCCTAAACTATCCTGTCCTATCCTATTCTTCCCATCCCATCTTATCTTATCTTATCTTATCTCATCTCATCTCATCTCATCTCATCTCATCTCATCTCATCTCAT
>BLBF01000040.1:14076088-14097481 GCA_015471245.1 Laticauda colubrina
AATGAATGAATGAATGAATGAATGAATGAATGAATGAATGAATGAATCGGTGTGGGATGTGTACAGAAATTGGAAGAGGGTGTGTGTATATTATAACTTTAGATTAGCAGAATGTACAAATATTTCCCCCTTTCACAGAATTTGGTAATGCAGAAGAATTTATCTCTGTGGAAATGTGACAATTGTAGATTAATGGGATTTATGTCCCAGGAAGAAAACAAACTTTCCCTGTTACTGTGAATTCCACTGGACCCACGAAACTATTCTGGCTGCCAAGCCTCCGAAAAATGGGATGGGATTTTTTAAAAAAGATTGTTCCCATCTGCCTGTTTTATTGAGGGTGGGAGCTTTAGCCAGATCTGGGAAAGCATGCAACACTCTGGAACTCCTGCCAGCCACCTAATGAGGAAAGAATTCAAGCTCCCCTTCATTTATTGTAGAAAATGCCTTTGCTCAATCATGTTTGATTGTTTTTTTAAGGCAGGAGTGGATACAACTGCATGTTCATTTCCCCGTGTAGAAATGAAGCTCTGGCCCTTGGTATAAAGTGGCTGGAATGGTTTTATCCCATACTGTGCCAAATTTTTCCATTTCCTTTTTTAATTCATTCTTTGAGTCTGGAGGTGAAACAGAAGGGACAAAAGATTAACAAATTTGTTTCCCAATTGTAAATCTTATTAACAAGACCAACCTTCTCTCTGTCTCTCTGTCCTTCTCTTTGTCTCTTTCTGTTTCTTTGTCTTTGTCTTTGTCTGTCTCTGTCTCTGTCTCTGTCTCTGTCTCTGTCTCTGTCTCTGTCTCTGTCTATCTGTCTATCTCTCTCTCACACACACACATTTTCGACCTTGCCTTTCTGAAAATGGTTCTGCAAGACAGAGAGGCAGCATGCAAGAACTGAATTCCAGCCACATTCTTTTTCCACTTTCCAAATGGATTCTTTCAAATGACATTGAAATAAAAGTGTGTTTGTCACCAAATGAGGGGAGAAAGGGGAGAGAAAATATCTAAAAAAGAAGATGGAACAAGACAAGAAACAATGGATGAAAACTAATGAAGGAGACAAGCAACCTAGAACTAAGGAGAAATTTCCTGATAGTAAGAACAATCAACCAGTGGAACAACTTACCTTCAGAAGCCATGAATGGCCCAACACTGGAGATTTTTCAGAAGGCACTGGACAACCAGTTGTCTAAAACTAGTATAGAATCTCCTGCTTGAGCAGGGGTTTGGACTAGAAGATCTCCAAGGTCCCTTCCAACACTATTCTGTCATTCTGTTAAATCTTATTGAATGTATGAGATTTTGAAGACACGAAGGAGATCTCTGTGATTGATAATATCAGTAGCAAAAGGATAATTGAAACCAGAGCTGTCTCAAAGCTAAGGCCTAGAGCACGGCTATCAAACTTGATTGCATCAGGTGACATATCATGAAGTATTGTGATGGTTTTTGTCTTTGCAGGGCCAGGGTGGACGTGGCCTGGGCATGACACATCAGGCCTGTGGGCTACCAGTTTGACAGGCCTGGCCTAGAGCATGAAAGATTGGGGAGTGCAAACTTCCCCTCTTTCTGAATCATTCTAAAAATGAAAATCTTTGCATTGGTGGAGGTGGCAATATCAGTCAGTGAGGCCTATAGGCACCATAGAGTCTTGAGCCTTTGTTCTGAGCCCCATGCAGGTTGGCTGAAAGCAAATAAAATGTTCTCCGAGTAACAAGACTGAGCACAATATTTCTGTAACCACAGCCTGACAAAAAAAAATATGAAATAGATAAAACTGGTGCCATGTGGAATCCTGCCCTTTGCTTTTAAGAATTAATTTACTCCCTTCCAAACATGCATTATTTCCTTTTGCCTTTTTCATAGAAGGAGGAAAAATGGATTTCCTATCTCATGAACTAAATGTCCCTTAACATAATTTGCTAAGGGAAATATACATGAGAGTGAAAGAAACAGTAGGTGGGGACAAAGTCCAAAGTGCTTGAGAAGATCCATTTTCTTTCTGATGCTCCCTCATCTTTTGCTAATGTTTTCTGCCTCTTCTAAATAGCTGGATGAATTGTTCTGTTCAGAGAACCAGATAAGGTTTTCTTGTCTGTAAAAAGATAGAGCATATTCTGAAGGAAGAAGACATATTTAAGGCCATAAAAGAACACTCTTAGCTTGCTTAAAAGTGTTGGAAACAAGGGCCGTACCAAACATTTGAAAGGGATGCTTGACAAACAATACTCCCCTTTGAATCATAAAAGCATTTTTTTTTTTGAAGGACTACTTCTGAACGTCTCTTCAGCTGCACTCCTGATCTTATGAAGCATTTCTTTCAAGTGAATTGAGCAACCCTACTAAGTCCTAAGCATATGCCCTAGATTAGAACAAGGTGAGGTTTTCCATGCCACCATTTTAGCAAGCTTCTTTGTAATTTAAGGCCCTGTCACACTGCCCAACTGATGCAAAACGTATGTAAAAAGGACACAACAGATGAGCAAAATGTTCCATCCATTGTTATCCGCTCTCAAAAGGGGCAAAAATTTGCATAATCGGAGCGGATAACACAGAAAGGAACGGACGCAGGGAGGACGCAGGATGCGGAACGGAAGCCCAGCGGATGGAAGCGGATGGCACATCCGCTAGGCTTCCGGGGGACCTCAGCAAAGTGGACGCGGAATGGATATGGCGGATGCATAGCAGATGCACAGCGGATGAAGCAGATGCAGAGTGGAAGCCTAGCGGATGCACAGCAGAAGCCGAAAGGATGCCGAGTGTTAATTGTGTATGCGGGGGGGGAATGCATTGCGTAAGCCACGCGGATATAAAGGGAAGCAGCTCACATGTGGCCAGCATTCGGAGGAAATTCGGAGATTCAGAATAATGTCAGGCGGAGCTCCATTCGAAATCCAGGAAAGAAATACTTAGACTCTTTAGTTTAGAGAAAAGATACCTTTTACTGAAAGTGAAGTGGTAGCAACCAAAGAATTTTGAATCTGAGAATTTAGGCGTGCAATTCACATATAGAAAGTGATGGAAATATTCCCACCCCCAATAGTTCAAATGACACTTCCAATTAGAAGTTGTGGATATGATCATGTGGGCATCTTCAGATGATGATGAGGCCTCTGTTCGTTGACCTTGGCATATTTTGATAACGGGTTGCAGTTGCGCAGAAAGAAGAAAGCTAAGCGAGAAATAGAAACCTAACTCTATTTTATGCTCCCCCCTGCCATTTATACAACAGATGAATGTAACACCTCCAGCTCATTTCCCAACTATTCCTACCTCCCTTCCCCCCCCCCCCGTTACTTATGGCAGTCGAAAAGATGCAAAGCAATAGCAGAAGATCTTGAAGACTGACATTCGGCCCTCCTAGAAAAAGGAAAATCATCAGTCCTAGAAGTCTTAGAAGAGAGAGAGAGGAGAGAATATAAAGACAATTATTAATCATTAAACAATTTCAAAACAATATACTCCTAAGGTTTATCAGGATACTTGGAATGAAATGCTTTGATCAACTTAGGTGCTTTAACATCGGTTTCATTAACCCATTCGGCTTGTGAAGAAGGGAAATGTTTCCAGGCTACAAGATACTGGAGTCGACCCCTCCAGTTGCGAGAATCCAGAATTTCTTTAACTTCAAAATGTTGTTCGCCTTCAATCAATATTGGTATGGGAGAGTCAGTCTGGATGGGTCTTAGGTCAGAAGTACGTTCAGGTTTTAGCAAACTAACATGGAAAACCGGATGAATTCGTCGAAGAGTTTTGGGTAAGTTCAGCTGGACTGTTACAGGATTTATAATCCATTCAATTGTGAATGGACCAACGTACTTAGGACCAAGCTTCTTTGACTTTTGAGTGGTCTGCAGGTATCTGGTGGACAGGAAAACCTTGTCGCCCACTTTATATTCTTTCTGTGGGGGATCTTTTCTTGTCTGCAAATTTCTTATGAGCTTGATGGGCCTCATCTAATGCTTTGCGTGTTACTGGCCAGTTAAGTTGGAGTTGAGTTATCCATTCATCCAACGAATGGATGTTAGGTTTTTCACAAGGAAGTTCAGGTATGGGAACGAAATCTTGTCCTGAAGCCACTTTAAATGGAGTAAATCCAGTACTGCTGTGTACGGAGTTGTTGTATGCCACTTCAGCAAATGGTAGTAATTCGGACCAGTTATCTTGTTGATAATTTATGTAACATCTGAGATATTGTTCTAACACTGCGTTAGTCCTCTCACAGGCCCCTTTGGTTTGGGGGTGGTGGGCGGAGCTTAGCCCCTGGGAGGAGCCTATTAACTTCAGGAACTCTTTCCAAAAATTTGAGGTAAATTGGACCCCTCTGTCAGAGATTATGCGTTCCGGGATGCCATGTAACCTATAGATATGTGATATAAATAGTTTAGCCAGCGTCTTAGCAGAGGGAATCTTGGAACAAGACATGCAATGTACTTGTTTGGAAAACAAATCAGTCACTACCCAGATGACCGTGTTTCCACCACTTTCGGGTAATTCTACTATAAAGTCCATAGAGATTTCCTTCCAGGGAGCCGTTGGTCTAGCTAAATTTTGTAACAATCCTACTGGCTTACCAGGAGGTCTCTTTGCCGAAGCACAAATCGGACAGCTAGCTACATAAGCTTCAATGTCCTTCTTTAAAGTAGGCCACCAGAATTGCCGCTTAACCAGATGTAAGGTCTTCACAAATCCGAAATGGCCAGCTGCTTTAGAATCATGAGCCTGTTGTAGTATTTGGCTCCTCAGTACCTGTGGCACATACAACTTGGCCCCCACCCAAGCCAAACCATCTCTAATTGTATAGTCACTTGAATGAGCCAGGAACCATTCGTCCAGTTTTAAAACTTCTTTTAATTGTTCGGTAAGGTCATTCGATAAGACCACTTCTTGGTTCTTCCTTTGGGCTCTGGTGACCACTGGGGCAGCTAGGTGTTTGGCTGAGGCAATTGGGCTTATCACCTCCTGACACATACTATTATATTGAGGTAATTTAGAGAGAGCATCCGCCATGAAGTTCTTCCCGCCTGGAATGTACTCCAATGAGAAATTGAATTGCTTGAAGTACTGGGCCCAGCGAACTTGTTTAGGGGAAAGCTTCCGGGGTGTTTTTAAGGCTTCCAGATTCTTATGATCAGTCCATACCTCAAACGGGTGTTTTGCTCCTTCCAGGAAATGTCTCCAGGTCAGCAAGGCCCAACGAACTGCAAAAGCTTCTTTCTCCCAGACGGCCCATCTTCTCTGTTACGGATAACATTGTTCACCCTAACTGGTTTAGGTGAAATAATAACTATGAATCATAGTTAGTGTATGCAGCTTTAACTGTAAAATAGCAAATGTGGGAGTGGTTATGAAAACCATATAAAAGTAGCAAGTCTACAGCTTGCTCTCTCTCTCTCTGGCTTTGATGATCCCTGATTACTGCTTGGAATCAAGACTGCATTGCTCGAACGGGAGAGACAACAACGGACTGATTTATGTGAACTGACCTAGGATATTCTACATGGACTTTGCTAACTGAATATCCCTGAATGGACTGACTACATGGTAAATGAATATTGGACTGTTTTTGACTATGCTATAAACTTATACTGGAATAAAATATATTCTTGATAGCACAAGCGTATCTGTTATTTTTACTGTATGTTAATAAACATACAAGCTTAGCTCACTCATTTATCTGTGTGCCTATCTGACTAACGCTGCACATTCTGTTTAGCTTGTCTACCTAACCCTGGTTGGGGAACCCAGGCTTAACACTCTCTCTGTTTCAGACAGTTTACGGGAGGTATACGCACAAGGCTGTAAGGTCCCTTTCTCGTTGATTTGAAGTAATACCGCTCCAATAGCTACATCACTTGCATCAGCTTGAATCACGAAAGGAGTGTCCATATCCGGGTGTTTCAGCACTGGTTCTGCAGCAAACAGTCGTTTTAGCTTTTCAAAAGCGGCTTGGCACTCCATGGACCACTCCAGCGGCTTTCCTGGCCTTGGCTTCACCTCCCCTTTTGTTTTCAAGAGATTTGTTATGGGCATTGCTATCTTAGCAAACATCGGGATGAATTTCTGATAAAAATTTGCAAATCCCAAAAAGCTTTGAAGTTGTTTTCTGGTGCGTGGTGAAGCCCACTCCAGAACGGAACGCACCTTCTCTGGATCCATCTCTATGCCTTCGGATGAAATGCGATATCCCAAATAGTCAATTTTGTCTTGGTGGAATTCACACTTTGACAATTTAGCATACAACTTAGCGGCACACAGTTTCTGTAAAACCGACCGCACTAACTTCACATGTTCATCCAGGGTCTCCGTGTAGATAAGGATATCATCAAGATAAACCAAAACCCCCCTGTATAAATGTTCATGTAACACTTGATTGATCATTTGCATGAATACAGCTGGGGCCCCTTGTAAACCAAAAGGAAGGACGTTGAATTGGAAACAACCCATCGGGCAGTTAAAAGCGGTCTTCCACTCATATCCTTTCTTAATTCAAATCCGGTAGTATGCTTCTCTCAAATCCAACTTCGTGAAGATCTTTCCCTTCGCTAAATGGGCCAACATGTCCTTCATCAAAGGAAGGGGGTACACGTTTTCCACAGAAATAGCGTTCAAATTTCTATAATCCACCACCAAGCGTTTGGAAACATCTTTCTTTTCACGGAACAACACTGGGGCCACTACCTGGGGTCTAGCGGGTTGAATGGAACCACGTTCCAAATTTTTATCAATAAACAATCTTAGCTCTTCCAATTCCCATGGGGTCATTGAGTACAACTTTGGTTTCGGGAGCTTCACCCCAGGCAAAATCTCAATAGCACAGTCTGTTGGTCGGTGAGGCAGAAGCTCATCCGAGGCCTTCTCACTGAACACTTCTTTTAAATCCCAATACTCTTTAGGAATTTTTTCCTCATCTTTTACGGGCTCAGTACCTGTGGAAGCTATTTCAATTAGGCCCCCAGGCTTCGGCTGAGATCTGGCCCCTCCTCCCGGTCGCTGCTTTGTGCGTATGCGCAACAACCCCTTTCTCCAGTTAACCTGGGGATTCCATTTCCGGAGCCAGGGCAATCCCAGTATTAATGGTTGCTCCATCCCAGGAACCACAATAAATTGCAGGGTCTCATCATGCTCTCCCATGATAGGTTCCGTGACAAAATGTGCAGGGCAACCTCCAGCCACTGATCCATCTAGTTGGCAAAAGGAAATGGGCATCTTCAAAGGTTTTAACTTTAGGCCCATTTTCTTCACTACTTCCGTGTTTATTATACACCTGGTGCACCCAGAATCTAACAGGGCTAGCATTTCCCCTTCGACCCCTGAATTGAGTACCCTCAACTTCACCAGAATGGTCATAGGGCCCACGCTTGGACTTACCAGGAAGTTGTCTTCCGAGTCAGAATCCTCCTCCTCAGGGGTCACTGGGGCTTCTGATTCCTCTCCTGCGGGAGGGATGACCTCTGCTGTCTCTTTCGACTTTAGTGCTGTTTTGCGAGGCTTCACTGGGGACTTTTCAGGTTTCTTTCCTTCCTTTGGCGCCCACTTTGGCTCCAACTTGACTCTGCAGTTCACAGCCCGGTGACCTTCTTTCCTGCATCGAAAGCAGGCCGAGGGGTTGAGTCTTGCCGCCACTCCTCCCTTCTGAGGTTTAGGAGCCTCTTGAGGGCGCGAGGGGGAAAACTTGCTCCACCCATAACCTCCCCGCCGTTTACTTCGGATTAAATCAATCTCCACTTCTTCTGCCAGCAGGTACCACATCTGCAAGTCATTGGGGTCTCTTCTAGCAGTGCATCTCTGGTACACATATTCATTTAAACCATCTTTAAACAGTTCTATCAGGGCTTCTTGGGGCCAGCCTCGGAAATGGCCTGCTAACTGTCTAAATTCTTGAGTGTAATCAGCCACAGACCTCTGCCCCTGTTTTATGGTTTTCATCCTAATTTGGGCCTTGCGCTCCGCCAGTGGGTCCTCAAACCTAGCCTGCAGTGCAGCCATAAATAGGTTATAATTCAGCAACTGAGGAGCATTATCATGATGCAAAGTCACCATCCACTCTGCCGCTATTCCCTCCAGAGCCCTGGTAACACACCTCACTTTGGCTGCTTCTGAGGGAAAATCCTCCCCATACTCCTCCATATGGCTCCAAATTTGAGCTAAGAAAAATCCCAAGGCTTTGGGATCCCCTCCGTATTTTACTTCTAATGAAGGCAGCCTAGGAGCTCTACGCCTTCTAGGAATTAAACCTCCTGCTGAAGGCCCCGGGGCTGCTGCTGGATCGGGTTGATTTATGGGAGAGGGAGCTGCTCTGCTTCTTCTGGCTGGGGCTACTTCCCCTCCCCTTCATACCTTTGTGGAGCTTGAGGTTGTTCAAAGGCTTCATTCAGGAGTTTCCTGGCTTGATCCAGCAAGAGTTCCCTCTTTTCCTTCTCTTGCCAAGGCTCCTCTTTTCCACGCCGGCAAATAGTTGTGACCCCAGGGGGGGGGGTCCTTCTCCGGATCTTTCCAACCAACTCCCACCGACCATCTAGGCTTCACAGCTGGATCCTCTTCCAGACTGAGCTCTGCTAGCGATTGGGCTTCCTGCACCAGCAAAGAATCTTGGCCTCCAATGGCTCCCAGATCCTCCTGGCCACTATTTGAAGATGACATGATGTCCAGGCCCCCTCAGAAGAAAATTGGGTATTCTCTCTAGGTGGGCAGGGGGGGAGATTCAGAATAATGTCTCATTATTCTCAGATTCAGAATAATGTCAGGCGGAGCTCCATTCGAAATCCAGGAAAGAAATACTTAGACTCTTTAGTTTAGAGAAAAGATATCTTTTACTGAAAGTGAAGTGGTAGCAACCAAAGAATTCTGAATCTGAGAATTTAGGCGCGCAATTCACATATAGAAAGTGATGGAAATGTTCCCACCCCCAATAGTTCAAATGACACTTCTAATTAGAAGTTGTGGATATGATCATGTGGGCATCTTCAGGTGATGATGAGGCCTCTGTTCGTTGACCTTGGCATATTTTGATAACGGGTTGCAGTTGGGCAAAAAGAAGAAAGCTAAGCGAGAAATAGAAACCTAACTCTATTTTATGCTCCCCCCTGCCATTTATACAACAGACGAATGTAACACCTCCAGCTCATTTCCCAACTATTCCTACCTCCCTTTCCACCCCCCCACCCCCCCGTTACTTATGGCAGTCGAAAAGATGCAAAGCAATAGCAGAAGATCTTGAAGACTGACAGGCCTGCTGCCGGATACATCGAGTCCTTGCCTGCCCTGCCTGCATGCATGCCTGCAAGCCTTGCTGCCAGCCTTCCTACCAGCCTGCCTCCAAGCCTCCTGGCCAGCCTCCCTGCCAGCCTTGCTCTCTGCCTGCCTGCCAGCCTTGCTGCCAGCCTGCCTTCCAGCCTCCCTGCCAACCAGTCTGCCTGCCAGCCTTGGTGCCTGTCTGCCTTCCTGCCAGGCTTCCTGCCAGGCTTCCTGCCAGGCTACCTGCCAGGCTTCCTGCCAGCCTGCCTGCCAGCCTGCCTGCCAGGCTTCCTGCCAGCTTTGGTGCCTGCCAGCCTCCCTGCCATCCAGCAACCCCACAACCATGGGGAAGAAGCGAAAGCCTCAGCAACCTGCTGCCATCCCTGGCAAGAGGGACAGGGCCAACCTCCCGCCCCCTGTCCCTGACTCTGCTTCTGCTGGTGCTGCTCGGGCTCGCTCTTCTGGTGCTGAAGGTTCTGCTGAAGCTGCTCCTGGCGGTGGTGCTTCTGCTGGTGCTTACTCGGCTGAAGCTGCTCCTGGTCCTGCTGGTCCTGCTGGTCCTGCTCGTGCTCCTGGACTTGCTCGTCCTGCTCGTGCTCCTGGTCTTGCTCGTCCTGCTCGTCCTGCTCGTGCTCCTGGTCCTGCTTGTGCTTCTGGTCCTGCTCGTGCTTCTGGTGCTGCTGGTGCTGGTGCTGCTGGTGCTGCTGCTGATGATCCTGCTGGTGCTGCTGCTGCTGTTGCTGCTGCTGCTGTTGATGATGATTATGATCCTGCTGGTGATGATGATGATGATGATGATGATGATGATGATGATGATCCTGCTGCTGGTGGTGGTGTGGAGGAACAGCCCCTACTACTTGGGAGCCCCTCTGATGAGGGCACATCTGGTCCTGCCAAAGGGAGGAAGAGGCGTATGCGGGGACGGGAGAGGAGGCAATACTATATTGAGGAGGAACACGAGGATGAGGTGCTGGAGTGGCTGAGAGAGAATGACTATCTGTGGCGGAAGGGACACCGGCTGTACAGGGACACCAAAAGGAAGCAGGCTGCTTGGAGAGAGAAGGCGGAGAGTCTGGGCTACACATCGGATGTGCTCCTCGGCTGGTGGAAACATATGCACACCTGATACAGGAAGCTGCACCTCAAGAAATCTGGCCAGGCCACGGTTAAGCTGACGGACAGAGAGACCTACGTCATGGCCAGGTGCAGCTTCCTGGAGGGTGAGATCCGCCACTGAGGAGCAGCTCATGACCTCTCACGACCCTCTCTCTCAGGCAGCCCGCTGAGAGCCAGTCCTCTTCCGGCCGAGAGTCAGCTCCTGTCTCCAGGCAGGTTTCTGTGGAGCGTGCCACAGCGGAGAACCCGCAGACAGGTGTTGTAACCATGGTGGAGCGCATGGAAGACTCCCTGGTGCAGTGGGAGAAAGGAGATGTCGTATCCACCACAGCCATAGACGCATCCACCCCCCGAGCTCCACCTCCACAGAAAGGCAGAGAGCCAGACAGAAGGAGGGGCAGAGCCACACTGTCCTGCTGGAGATCAGGGACACCCTCCGCACCAGCATAGATCTCCTCTCTCAGCTGGTCAACACCGACTCCTCATCCTCCAACCGCAAGCCCTTCCTCACCTATGTCAACCAGACCCTCAGGAACATGGAGGAACCCCAGTACCAGGTGGTGAAGGACCGGATCACCGAGCTGCTTCACAACCCTCCAGATCCAGAGGAACCTGCTCCCACCCAGTCCAGGTCTGCTCCTCCACCCCAGCTGATGTCCCTCCCATTCCAAGGCTTCCCACAGCCCCTCACCTACCAGGGCTACGGCTACCAGGAGGTCCAGCAGGACAGGCAGCAGCCCTTCCCAGTCCAGGCACAGAGTCATCAGATGACACCGTTGCCACCAGTTCCACTGATGCCACCGATGCCACCCACGACAATGATGCCACCGACGATAGCTATGCCACCCACGCCAGTCCTCACCCAGATGCAGAGCAGACAGCCCCACTACACTACTCCTTCCTCCACCCCACAGCCAAGCCCGGCCTCAGTACATCTGTCATCAGTAGTGGGGCTGACACCCCATGGCATGGAGGAAGAACCTCTCAGCATCACGGGTCTGAGCCAGCTGTCCGAGAGCTTTCTCAACACACCGTCACCTGTTGTCCTCTCGGGGCCAGGCACCCCAGTGGTGCTTCAGACCAGCACTTCAGCAGCAGCCACCTCCACAGCACCTGGACCCTTCACCCCTGAGACTGGGCACACCTCCGAGTGACCATGAAGACTGCCAGAGACTGGGTGTGGACTTTATTTGGACACTTGACTTGGGTCATTTTTCTTTAACAGCTTGTTGTTCAATAAAGTTTATCTTTGATCCACATACTTGCTTCATTTCTTTTTTTAAATAAAGTCTTGGTGGAAACTTTTAGAATTGGTTTAAGCCTTTGCATGCTTATGAGATGGGTTAAGATAGCAGTGGGATGGGCAGGGATACCTTTGGGATGGGTAATAGCTGTGGGATAGATAAACCTCCAGTGCAAGCATAGTGGGACTGGATGGTCCACCCTCCCAGGTGCCACACCTATGGCCCTTTATTATCAATAATAATGTAATAATCATCCACACATGTCAACATAAACACAACTCTTTATTAAACGCCCTGTTCATTGTAGGCCCACTCAACTACATGGTCCAATCTCATCCGTGTGATGAGACAGGCTGAAGGAAGCATCCATTAATCATCTATCATCCTGTCTTGCCACTCCACTGCTCCAGCTGGGGAGTTGCACCAGTGTTTCAGGAGGTTGCGCTGCTTCTTCCCTTCACGTGAGGCTCTGTTGGGGCCTTGCACATCCTCAGTGTCTATCAGGTTTCGCCCTTGCCTCCATTCCCCAGGCTCCATGTCCCCATTGCCTTGCTGGAGGTCCACGAGCCTGTTCTGCAAGACTGGGTAGCGGGTGCGCATGAGATTGTGCAGGATGCAGCAAGCTTCCACGATCCTCCTCATGGTCTCTGGGCAATGCTGCATGGTGGTAAGAAGTACCTGGAACCTGTTGGCCAGGATGCCAAAGGCGTTCTCCACCACCCACCTTGCCCTGGACAGCCTGTAGTTGAAGATCCTCTGTTCACGGGTGAGGAGTCTGGAGGTGTAGGGCTTCATGAGGTAGGTTCTGAGGGAGAAAGCGTCATCCCCCACGATGAAGTAGGGCACATCTTGCGTGTCGTTGGGCAGGGGGTCTGGATCTGGGAAGCCCATGATGAGGTTGCCTTCCAGCCCCTCCTTGAGGTTACTGGCATTGTATACCTGGGATTCTGAACATGAGCCATTGCCTGAAGCATCGATGTACATGAACTTGTAGTCAGTATCGACCATGGCAAAGAGGACGATGCTGAAGATGCCCTTGTAGTTGAAATGGAGGCAGTGAGTACAGAACGGATACATTGCATTAACCAATGGATGGCAAGCTTTTTTGTCCGTTTTGCATCCTCTTTGCATCCATTGGTGCAGTGTGACAGGGGCTTTAACACCTGATTATTATAATTAATACATATATCTTCATAGTAATTGGCATGACGATATCAAAAAAATCTGTGTTTATTTCTTCACTTTTATTCTCTATGCTTAAAGGTTGATAGGAGGAGGAGGAGGGAAGGAAGGAAGGAAATAAAAACTCAAATTGTTTTGAGTTGACATAGGCCCAAATAGACAATATAAAAAAGATAATCCCTAAATGTACCATAATTCTCACATAGGACATTGTCTCCTCTGTTGATAAGTAGAAGGTTGATTAAATATGTTTATTTCTTGATTGCATGTGCAATCATTGTCTTGATTGGATCCTTCCAATTATAGCCAAATATTACATTTATTGTAAACTTTCTTTTCCCAGGAACTGAAAGTTCTGAGAAAGTATTTCTGTGAAGAAATCAAGGAAGTTTACTAATTAAATAGAATATAGATGAAGTGCAAGTATAACATTTTCTACCCATTGTGCATTCCCAGTTCATTTTAATGAATAGACAGAACCATGTACCATGCATATCTGGAGTGATTCTGTGTACTGTAACAAGGGAAGGTGAAATGTA
The DNA here is from genome assembly GCA_015471245.1 of Laticauda colubrina. Lineage (NCBI taxonomy): Eukaryota > Metazoa > Chordata > Lepidosauria > Squamata > Elapidae > Laticauda > Laticauda colubrina. The sequence goes on from BLBF01000040.1 coordinate 14,089,407, forward strand.
TACCAGAAATTCTTCGGTGCAGTGGCTATCTCATTGGGGGGAACCCTACTTTATTTCTTTGTTTATTTATATCTTGCTTTTATTTTCACAAATAACTCAAGGTGGCAAACATATCCAACACATCATCTTCCTCCTATTTTTACCCATAACAACCCTATGGTCAAAGTTAGGCTGAAAGATAGCAATTGTCCAAAGCCCAAGCTGGCTTTGAAGACTAAGGCAAGACTAAAACTACAGTCTGTTGGCTTCTAGTCTGGTACCTTAACCAGTAAATCAAGGGTCTTCAAACTTGACAAGATTAAGACTTGTGGACATCAACTCCCAGAATTCCCAATTTAACATGACTGAAGGAGGAATTCTGGGAGTTGAAGTCCACAAGTCTTAAAGCTGTCAAGTTTAAAGACACCTGCACTAGACCTAATTGAATTTATTCTCCATTTGTGGTAGCAGAACCTGACACTGCATGGAAATGATACCAATTGTGACCAGCCCCTGGCATGGCTGAGAAAAAATCCCAATCAGGAGATAAGCCAGATTCATGCATACCATAGCTTGGGTTCATATTGTTGGGTTCTTATTCCAGAGTTTCTGTCTAGCAATGAATAAACAGGAAGTCCATTTGGGCTGGTTTGACTATTAAATTTACAAAGTATTTTAATTTCCAGTTTTCTATTAAATTCTCGTTGCATCTGACAAGAAGCCGTAAACAAAATTTCACTTGTCTTCTAAAATTGCATGGCTAAGAATGAGTTTAGGCTAGGTTTCTCATCTGAGATGCATATAAATCAAATATAAGTAGAGTCACATTTATGTAATGCCAGTAATATTAAAAGAAGAATGGGGCCTTTGTTTTCCTCCTCTGCTCAGGTCAGGCAGAGGAAAAAACAATATTTATATCATTTCTCAATTTTCACTGAATGCTGTATTCTATTCAAGAGGTTTTATATATGATTCAAGCTCACAAATGTTTCTTGTCTAATAAAATGTCTGAACTGAATACATATCTAAGATGGACTGGAGATCTTCATAGTCTGGTACTGCTAAATACTTCAGTTTTCCCTACAGTTGCTGTAAAGTAAAGCCCACAGAACCAAACTGGAAAAGGAAACATATTTATTTTATAAAATTTATATGTCACCCATCTCACTCTCCTAAGCACAAATAGAGCTGCACCAAACCCAGGATTTTCTACTTTTGAACCAGTTCAGATGTATCTTCAGACAAGGGCAACAAGAAGAATTGCACAGAAAAGGCATTATCCAGTACTGGGATTCAAAAAATTTTTACTACCGGTTCTCTGGGAATGGCTTGGTAGGGGTGGCATGGCTTGGTGAGTGTGGCAGGGGAAGGATACTGTAAAATCTCCATTCCTACCCCATTCCAGGGGAAGGATACTGCAAAATCCCATTCCCTCCCCACCCCACTAACCTGCTTTCCAGCACCGTTCTCCTGAGCAGGGCAACAAAAGAAGATCCAGCTGATTAAGTGGGACTTGGGAGGCAAAGAGTAGATGGGGGTGGGGGCAACCAGAGGTGGCATTTGCCAGTTTTCTGAACCAGTCAAAATTTCCGCTACTGATTCTCCAGAACTGGACAGAACCTGCTGAATACCAGCTCTGGCATTATCTGATTTTGAAAGATAAAATATATGAAGAACAGTTGCAGGAATTGGGTATGTCTAGTTTAAGGAAAAGAAGGACTAGGGATGACACGAAAGCAGTGTTTCAATATCTCAGGGGCTGCCACAAAGAAGAGGCAGTCAAGATATTCTTCAAAGCAACAGTTGGAAACTAATCAAGGAGATAAGCAACCTAGAACTAATTTCCTGACAGAACAATTTATCGGTGGAATGACTTGCCTCCTTTGGTTGTGGGTCCTGAAAGAGAAGAAGAAAAGAGAGGAGAGGAGAGGAAAGGGGAGAGGAGGGGAGAGAAGGAGAAGGGAAGGGAAGGGAGGAGATTGGACAACCATTTTCTTCTGAAATGATATAGGGTTTCCTGCTTGACCAGCGGATTGGACTAGAAGACTGCCAAAGTCCAAAATTGATTGTTTCCTAGTATGATTGATTGCTTATTGTACCCTATGACTATCATTAAGTGTTGTACCTTAAGCCCATGTCACATTGGCCAACGGATGCAAAAAGGACACAGCAGATGAGAAAAATGTTCCATCCGTTGTTATCCGCTCTCAAAAGGGGCAAAAATCTGCATAACTGGAGCGGATAACACGGATGCGGGGAGGATGCAGGGCGGATACAGGGCGGATGGAAAGCGGATGCGGAACGGAAGACCAGCGGATGGAAGCGGATGGAAGTGGATGGCGCATCCACTGGGCTTCCGGGGGGCCTCAGCGAAGCAGATGCGGAACGGATACAGCGGATGCAGAGCAGACGCTGAACGGATAAAGCGGATGCACAGCAGATACAGAGCGGAAGCCTAGCGGATGCCTGGTGTTAATTGCACATGCGGGGAGGATGCATTGCATCAGCCCCGCGGATATAATGGAAGCAGCTCGGAAGCAGGTCGCCATTCAGAGGAAAGACCTGCTGCCGGACACATTGACTGCCTTGCCTGCCCTGCCTGCATGTCTGCCTGCCAGCCTTGCTGCCAGCCTTGCTGCCAGCCTTGCTGCCAGCCTTGCTGCCAGCCTTGCTGTCTGCCTTGGTTCCTGCCAGCCTCCCTGCCAGCCAGCAACCCCACAACCATGCGGAAGCACAGCAAGCCTCAGCCATCTGCTGCCAGCCCTGGCAAGAGGGACAGGGCTACCATCCCTTCCTGCCAGCCTTGGTTCATGCCTGCCTGCCAGCCTTGGTGCCTGCCTCCCTGCCAGCCTTCCTGCCAGCCTTCCTGCCAGCCTTGGTGCCTGCCTGCCTGCAAGCCTTGGTGCCTGCCTCCCTGCCAGCTTTCCTGCCAGCCTTGGTGCCTGCCTCCCTGCTAGCCTTCCTGCCAGCCTCCCTGCCAGCCAGCAACCCTACAACCATGGGGAAGAACAGAAAGCCTCAGCCATCTGCTGCCAGCCCTTACAAGAGGGACAGGGCTACCATCCCGCCCCCTGGCCCTCATTCTGGTTCTGCTCGGGCTTCTGCAGCACGGGCTCGCTCTTCTGGGGCTGGGGCTTCTGCTGCTTCTGCTTCTGGAGGAGCTGATGACAAGTACTCCAGCACCAGCCACCTCCACAGCACCTGGACCCTTCACCCCTGGGACTGAGCGACCAAGAGGAGTGCCAGACACTCATCTTTGTCTTATAGCTTGTTGTTAATAAAGTCTATTTAGGAGAAAGACTTTATACAATGGATGGAGAAGGAATTGGTTTTTTTTTTTTAAAGAAAATAAAAAAGAAGATACTTCAATACAGAATGTTTGGGATACAATGAAGGCATATGTAAGAGGTTTGATAATAGACTATACAAGAAAAAAGAATATTAGGAAAAGACAAACCTCCAAGGCCTTGGAAGATGAATATATAAGACTTGAAAAAGGATTACAGAAAATACCACAGAAAAAAGATATTAAATTGAAACTGGATGTAATTAAGCATAAAATGGAATTAATAGAGAAAGAAGAACTGGCACAGAAAATTAGAAATTCTAAACAGAATTATTTTGAAGATGCAAATAAACCAGGTAGATGGCTAGCATATAAACTGAGAAAGGAGAAGGAATCAAGAAAAATATTGAAACTAATAGATGATCAAGGTCAAGTTTGTTGTGGTAATAAGGAGAAAAAGGAAATTATTCGAGATTATTATGGACAACTATATAAACAAGAGAATATTGATGAGGAAAAAATTAAACAGTATTTACAGAATGTTAACTTACCGAAGATACCTAAAGAGACTGAAGAAATGTTAGAAAGCAATATAACAATGATGGAATTAAATGAAGCATTTAAAAGACAAAATAATGGGAAAGCACCAGGTCCAGATGGGCTTCCGGCAGAATTCTACAAAAAATTTCAAGAATCATTGAACACCCCATTGTTAGAAATTATGAATGAAGTTATGTTAAAGAAGATGACACCCAAAACATGGTCAGAGGCTTATATTACACTTATTTTAAAGGAAGAGGCTGACCCGTTGCAAATTAAGAACTATAGACCTATTTCCTTATTGAATGCAGATTATAAAATCTTTGCTTCAATCTTAGCAGAAAGACTGAAAAAATATTTAAATAATTTTATTCATCCAGATCAAAATGGATTTCTGCCAAAGAGACAAATTAGAGACAATATGAGAGTAATTTTGGATACCTTGGAATATTATGAGGCTCATCTTGAAAAACAAATGGCTTTGATATTCCTAGATGCTCAAAAGGCATTTGACAACGTGAACTGGAGATTTATGTTATTACTATTGGAACAGATGGGCTTTGCCAGAAAATTTATTCAAGCAATAGAAGCCATATATAATAAACAGACAGCAAAGGTAATGATGGAGGGAGAATTTACAGATCTTATTAATATAAGAAGAGGCACAAGACAAGGATGTCCCCTATCTCCTTTGTTATTCGTATTAACTTTGGAAGTGTTGAATAGAAATATTAGAGATGACAAAAATATAAAAGGAATGAAAATTAAAAAGGAAGAATTTAAACTACAAGCTTTTGCTGACGATTTAGCTTTTATTCTGGAAGACCCATTAGAAACCGCTCCAAAGTTATTGGAAGAGATAGAGACATATGGTGAGATGGCTGGCTTGAAAATAAATAAAGATAAAACAAAGATTTTGACAAAAAACATGTTATTGAGACAAAGAGAAGAACTGACAGATCTTTTGAAAATTCAAGTTACAAATAAGGTTAAGTATCTGGGGATATACTTGACAGCAAGATGTAGCACATTAAAAGAGAATAATTACATTAAACTCAAACAACAGATAATTACAGATTTGAAGAAATGGGAAAATTTACAATTGTCATTAATAGGGAGAATTTCAACAAGTAAGATGAATATTTTACCTAGAATTTTATTTATCTTTCAAATAATACCAATTAGACTTGGAAAAGACTATTTTGAAGATTTAAATAAAACTATGTTGAAGTTTATATGGCAAGGTAAAAAAGCGAGAATAAAGTTAAAACTTTTGCAAGATGCTAGAAATAGAGGAGGTTTTGGCCTGCCTAATTGGGAATTGTATTATCAAGCTGCAAGTTTGATGTGGGTCAAAGAATGGATAACATTAAGAAAACATAGATTGTTGACATTAGAAGGACATGATTTACTGTTGGGCTGGCATGCTTTTTTATGGTAGAAGGGAACTAAAACACATGGGTATTTCAGAAGACATTATATACGGGAGTCTTTGTGGTTAAATTGGGAGAAGATAAAAAAACAATGTTACTTGAAAATTCCAGTTTGGTTATCGACTATTGAAGCATTTTCCTATCCTATGATCTATAAAAAGGAACAAACAGTTAGATATGGGGAACTGTTGGATGAAAAGGGTGGACTTAAAACGATCCAAAACTTAGAGGAACAAGGTATAAGGATGAATTGGTTTTCATATGCGCAAATACACTCAAGATATCTTGAAGATTTTAAAACGGAAGGATTCTATGATAAACAGACTGATTTAGATAAGATATTGATGGGTACTGATGAGAAAGTGATTAAAAAGTTATATGGTTATTTATTGGGAATTAAGCTAGAGGAAGAACAAGTTAAAGAAACTATGATTGCTTGGGGGAAGAATTTTGGATATGGGATTGATTTAGAGCAATGGCAAAAATTGTGGTCTCAAAATTATAAAATGACAATGTCAATAGCATATAAAGAAAACTTGTATAAGATGTTTTACAGGTGGCACCTTCCCCCGACAAGAATAGCAAGAATGTTCAAGAACAAATCTGAAAAATGTTGGAAATGTCATCAGATACCTGGCTCATACTATCATATGTGGTGGACTTGTGAGAATGCCAGAAAATATTGGACTAAAATTCACATGTGGTTGGAAAAAATGACAAAGAAACACATAGACTTGAAACCAGAGATCTTTTTATTGGGAATTTTACCTGATATATATAATAAAGACTTGAAATATTTGATTGTAAATGTATTAACAGCGGCTAGGATTGTATTTGCTAAAAACTGGAAGAATGAGAAAATACCATTGCAGGAAGAAATTATTAAGAAAATATTGGAATGTGCTGAGATGAGTAGATTGACATTTGAAATTAGAGAACAAGAAGATAAACAATTTTATGCAATTTGGGGTTTTTTTTATCAATGGTTAGATGATAAAATACAATAATAGAGCATTAATATTATATATATGAAGAGTTTTTAGGATTGATTTGTTATGATTATATGATAAATTATAGAATAAACTGTTTGAAGTATTGTTATCTCACAAAGCATGAATGATTAAAAGTATAGTCAGAAAAAGATTTTTTTATTTTTTTTTAGTAATATTAGAATATGGATTGACAATATGAGTGGTTATGCAATATAACTGTAATTGACACTATAAAACTGATGAACCAACCGATACACCAGAAGTATATATGAGAGTAGATGTTTTTAATGTTTTGTACGTTTGTCTGTTTGTAGAAAATTAATAAAAAAAAATTTTTTTAAAAAAATAAAGTCTATTTATGTTTCACACACTTGCTTCATTTCTTTTTTTTAATAAAGTCTTGGTGGAAACTTTTAGAAATGGTTTAAGCCTTTGCATGCTTGTGGGATGGGTTAAGATAGCTGTGGGATGGGCAGGGATACCTTTGGGATGGGTAATAGCTGTGGGATAGATAAACTTCCAGTGCAAGCATAGTGGGACTGTATGGTCCACCCTCCCAGGTGCCACACCTATGGCCCTTTATTATCAATAACAATATAATCAATCATCCACACATGTCAATATAAACACAACTCTTTATTAAATGCCCTGTTCATTGCAGGCCAACCCAACATACATGGCCCAATCTCATCCGTGTGATGAGACAGGCTGAAGGAAGCATCCATTAAGCACCCATTAATCATCTATCATCCTGTCTTGCCACTCCACTGCTCCAGCTGGGGAGTTGCACCATCTTCAGAGTGAGTGCCACCTTGAGCCCAGGTTCCAGGCTGGGCGGGAAGTTGGTGTTTGTCTTGGTCAACCTGGGTGTCAGGCGCTGCACAACTTCGTCAAACATGGCTGGAGGCATCCTCATGAAGTTCTGGAACGCCCGAGTGTCTTCGCTTGTTGTACAGTCCGTCCTCTGCTCTTCTGGCGAACCATCTTTGGACCCAGACTTTTTTTGGGTGCCTCCTTTTCTTCCTGTAGTAGAGTTCACAGAGCCTGTAGATGGTTTCGCACTGTTGCAGAAGGATGGTGGCTGCCAAAAGGACTTTGTCACAATCCACGGTGGACATGACTGGATGCTGTGGAAGAGGAAGAGCCAGATGAAGGCTGCAGAGGTCTGCACCGCTGGGCTGCTGTTCTGAAAGTGAGATGCAGGCGAGTTGCTCCCCCTTTTTATAGGCAGTATAGGTTTTCCGCTAGGCATCCTCTAGGCATCCTCTAGGCATCCTGTAGACATTCTTAATATCCGAGATAGGTCCCCTCTGCGAACGTTTTTTCCGTTTTAAATGCTTTGTTTCCATTCTGCATCCATTCCGCGTCCGTTCCGCTTCCTCCCTGCGTCCGGGAGGATGCGAGTTGCACAGATGCGCAACGGATGCCTCGCGGATATAGCGGATGCGTAGCGGATGCGTAGCGGATGCAGAACGGATGCAGAACGGACAAACTGGATACATTTTCCGCGCAAAAGTTTTAGGCAGCCCAAAACTTTTGGAGCGGATGACACGTCAATAAACGGATGCTGGATGGATAGAGAGGAAGCCAAACGGAGGCAGTGAGTACATCGCGTTTTCGAACGGATGGCAAGGTTTTTTGTCCGTTTTACATCCTCTTTGCATCCGTTGGTTCAGTGTGACATGGGCTTTATGATTCTCAACTCCTGATGAATGTATCTTTTCTTTTAGGTATACTGAGAGTATTTACACCAAGACAAATTCTTTGTGTGTCCAATCAAAATTTGCCAATAAACTATTCTATTCTATTCTATTCTATTCTATTCTATTCTATTCTATTCTATTC
>BLBF01000040.1:14098193-14159896 GCA_015471245.1 Laticauda colubrina
ATCTATCTATCTATCTATCTATCTATCTATCTATCTATCTATCTATCATCTATCTATCATCTGTCTGTCTCTATCTGTCTGTCTATCTGTCTATCTATCTGTCTGTCTGTCTATCATCTATCTAATTTATAGCTGATTTATAGCAAAAAATCAAAATAGACCCTCAATCATTTGCACAACAACAAATAATATTTAAACTTCATAGAGTAAAAGCTAAAATAAAACAAAAAGTCAAATGCTAATCTCAGAAATTTAAAGAAACAACTACTATAGAATCTGTTGAGCCTGACTATCCTGTCATTTGTGTAGGCCCCCCAGAATAAATTCAAGACCGTAAAGTAAACATGATTGTGATTTCTGTAATAGTATACACTACAGTATGAGAAAGAGCTTGATTAGACAGTGAGAAGAAATACTGCCCACAGAACAGTCAGATAAGAGAGGCATACAGCTCACAGTTGTATAATGGGTGGAAAAAAAGACTTAGAAGGGAGCCTCTCTATTTTTCAAGCTTAAAGGGAGAACAGGAGATTTGCATTTTCAGACTTGCAAGATACTATTAACGTAGCCTTACACAAAAGTAGAAATAGCTCATCTGGTGGTGTTTCTTGCCTGGGTCACCTAGAAAGGTTGACAATACCACAGTAAGAGGTTATTCCATGGTATAGGATGAAGAATAGGACTAAGTAGACTTCACTCCATGCACTTCAGAGAAATCACTGATAAGTCTACTTTGCTTTCTGTGAGCAGACGTCTCTTTTCATGCAACATAAGTAACTGCAAAGAAAAAGACAATTAGTGTGATCTGAAACAATACGTTCAAGTGGAAGGTTAAACCAGTTGATGATTAGTGGATGTGACTTGAACCTTCTATGAAGGTCTTCATTTTCTTCTTCACAGTCTCCAAGGATCATTTGATTGATTATATGTCATTTTCAACTCCTAGCAACCACATAGATGGTTTTCTCCATGATATCTCCAAAGATAGTTCTCCTTAAAGGGCACCTGGGCACCTGGCTTTTCCAGAAATCCTTTGGGAACAGATGGGATTAAATCCCTTCTATAGTTATATTTTGTTCTTGGTTTCTTGATATAGCATGAAGTGAGTATCTTCTTGATATGCCATATATTGTTTTGAAGGAAATTAGTGATATGAGCATCTTAATATGATTAAAACAGCCTTTAAACCTAAGTAAGAAAATAATAAACTGGTGATTACGACCTTGACAAACAAGAAAGAAAGGTCCAGCAACACAGACTTCTGTGGTGGTTACTATCTGCTTTGATTTTTAATTTGGACAGAAAGAAATATTTCCAAAAGAAAGAAAAAAGCAGGAAAATTAACAATTTCATGAGGATAAACAGTCACTTTAGGAATATGGACTTACACCCAAGGGAAAATCATGTTCAAAGTAATGCAGTGCTGGAAAATTCTCTTACATTTTCTTCCTATCTACTGTTTGATGAAAGAGAATTTGCTTTTGAAAAGTTTTTTCAAAGAGAAGAGATGTTTTTATGAGAAAATGTAGTGTCCTTGCACTTATTAAGTGACAAGGTTGCCAAAGAATGTTTAAGAGAAGTCTGTTTCATTGTGGTATTATTATTAATAAATATTAATCTATAGTTAATTCACAGTGTAAGAATGGTGGAAACCTAATCATTCAAGTCCTAACCAAGAACTTAAGACTTAAGAGAGTTTGATAATATAGTCAGGTCCTAGAGGGGTGGTTTTTCTGGAAAAATAAGGTACTCAGGTCTCATAAATTCAAAATTTCCAAATATTGAAGGACTCCTTTGGATAACAATAGCACTTATATACCACTTCACAGTGCTTTAGAGCCCTCTATAAGTGATTTACTGAATCAACAATCTGGATCCTCATTTTACTCACCTCAGACAGATGGAAGGCTGAGTCAACCTTGAGCCTGGTGAGATTTGAACTGCCAAACTGCAGGCAGCCGGCAGGCAGCAGAGGTAGCCTGCAGTACTGCACTCTTACCACTGCACTTCCATGGCTTAGTTATTACTCCAAGGCAAGGGTCTTCAAACTTGGAAAGTTTCAGACTTATGAATTTCAACTCCCAGAATTCCTGAGCTAACATGACTGGAGGAGGAATTCTGGGAGCTGAAGTCCACAAGTCTTAAAGCTGTCAAGTTTGAAGATCCCTTGCTCCAAGGGTTCTATTCATTGTATAAAAGCAGATGTCTTTTTCCATAAGCATACCATTTCCATCTACAAGTTCTAGCATTTTGTTATTTTTTCCAGTTGTTTTCCTCAATCATTCAGAATAGCAACATTAATGAACTAGACTTCCTTCTTTTCAGTAACTGTTCTGTCAGGCATGTTAGACAATGATGCCTATCTGTTTATATCTTAAGTTCCCATAAGATATAAAGTCCCACGCCTTCAAAACTTTTTCAGTATCATAGTCCCAATGATACTTGACACATTTAAATCCAAACCTCTGGTAATATTTCCAGTGAATAATTTTGGCAACATGGGCATGACTCTGCTAGGAGCCAGTTTTTGTAATTTTGGTGAAGCCAAAACTGATTAATTTTTTTCAAACTTTTCACAACAAAGGCAAGATTTGCTGTTAGTTACATGCTGAATTTTCACTTTCATGCAGTTCATTCTTCATTATTAATTAATATGTTTCTTGATTGTATGAATTGATTATTGATCATTATTAATAACTGACATTATTGTTCAAAATTAAGGTTATTCGCAATAACACTTAGACTTGCATACTGATTCATAGTATTTTACAGCCCTCCCTAAGTGGTTTACAAATTTGAGCATATTGCCCCTAACAATCTTGGTCCTCATTTACTGACCTTGGAAGGATGGAAAGTTGAATCAACCTTGAGCCTGGTGAGATTTGATCTGCCAAATTGCAGGCAGCAGAGGTAGCCTGCAGTACTGCACTCTAACCATTGCACCATCACAGCTCCTAGCAATAATGCTATTGCTATTAAGGGTATTGATAATGATTTCCACAGCTATCCTTGTCCCTTCCAAAAGAAAAGCTCCATGAAGAAACTCCTTCTGTGGGGCCTTTTTTTAATTGGAAATGTAGGGAATAGCAATAGCACTTAGACTTATATACTGCTTCACAGTACTTTACAGCCCTCTCTAAGTGGTTTACAGAGTCAGCATATTGCCCCCAACAATCTGGGCCCTCATTTTACCAATCTGGGAAGGATGAGTCAACCTTGAGTTGGTGAAAATTGAACTACTGAATTGCTGCTAGTCTGCAGGTACTGCGTTCTAATCACTGTTCCACTCAAGGAGGTTTCAAAGTGATAGGTTAATGGGATGGGGAGGGAATGGAGATTTTACAATATCCTTCCCCTGCCATGCCCACCAAGCCACACCCACGGAACTGGTAATATTTTTTTTAATCCTACCACTGCTTTGAAGGTCTTTCAGCCCATCCCCCTGCTTAAGCAGGAGAACCCATTCCATCCATACTGGGTCTCGCCCCTCTATTTTTTTGAAAGTGAGTGTCCACAATAAAGAACTCATTGTCCAAGTGGAGACCTCAGCCTGGAAGAGATTGTGGTCTTCTACTATATTATCCTCTCCCCCCCCCCCACTGCTCTCCACTGGTCATAATATATATGCATTCACAAATAAAGAAGGAGCTATGTTTCATTTTTAGTGATGGGTTCAGTCATCCCATTCTCCAGGCACTTGATGAATTAGTAACTTCAGTTCAATAGTTGCTAGGCAAGACTGGTTCTCACAATGAGATTGCCTTCACTGAAGTCCTGGAAAACCTTCTATAGAGACTGCAGAATTTGATCCATCATTTGGACTAATGTGATTTTCCTCCTACATCTGCCTGCCTTCACCTTGAGCTAAACTTTTGCAATATGCAAATATGTTCCTAACACCATAGAACTAAATAATATCTTTGTCCCAAGAAAAATCAGCATTACAGGTAGTCATTGATTTATGACTGTCACTGACCCAGGAATTATGGTCATAAGTCATATCACTTATGAAGCAGTTTCACCATGTGACTGCACTAGTGGTGGGATTCAAATAATTTAACAACCGGTTCTCTGCCCTAATGATTTCTTCCCCAGTTCACCAAACTGCTCAGAAAGTTAACAACTGGTTCTCCCGAAGTGGTGCGAACTGGCTGAATCCCACTGGACTGCACCCAATTTTATTACCTTTTTTGCAGCCGTCATTAAGGGAATCCATTGTCCACCATGGGCATTTCTGATGGAAGCCAGAAGCAAATGCTGGTTTCCAGAAAGAAAAAAAAAACATCATAAAGAGCCATGGTGGTATAGTGGTTAGAATGCAGTATTGCAGGCTAATTCTGCCAACTGTAAGCAGTTTGATTCTGACTGGTACAGGGTTGACTCAGCCTTCCATCCTTACAAAGTCAGTAAAATGAGGGCCCAGATTGTTGGGAGCAATAGGCTGACTCTGTAAATGGCTTAAAAAGGGCAATGAATCACTATGAAGAGGTATATAAGTCTAAGTGCTATTACTATAAATCACTGCTATGTCACTATGGGACATTGAAAAGTATGGTAAATTCAGGCTGACTGCTAAGAGACCAAAACTGGGATCATGTAACTAAGGGGGTGGCAGCCATTTGATGTCCAAACCTGAATTGTGAGTAGCTGTGGGGAAGGTGTAATGTAACCCCAAATGGTCGCAAAGCAACCAGTCATAAGTCAAGGACTACTCACACATTGGATCAAATCAAACTGTAGTAAGATCTGTGGAAGTGTTGATTCCTGAGGGAGAAAGTTCAGCAATTCTGAGTAATGAGGTTGGGCATTATTATTTGGGAGAATAAATACAGTTCTAAGTTCAAACTGTGTTACATTATTTTATTTTTGTTGCATTTATTTTTCAGCACGAGATGCCAAATTATTCATTCTCTGCTAAGCGAAACTAGAACAGTAATCTGTTGCAATAACGTGCATTTTCATTGTTTCCAACTGTGGTAACTGTAATGGTATGTTAATGGTTCAGAGCTGATGTCCCTGACCACCTTATCACTCTGTTTTAAGGCAGATAGTCCTCATCGCATATTTATAGCATATTTAATAAATAAAAACAATAAAATAAAATAGCATGCTTATTTTCCTTATTGGGTTGTTAATTTGTTCTTCCTGCAACAAATTTTACATTGATGTTTCTTTTACTTTCTCACATGCTTATAATTAGGCAAAATGCAATTACCAGTCAAAAGTAATTTAAATGTGAGTTCAGAACATGCTGAACTAGGCTAAAATAAAGATAAATAATCTGCAGTTTAGTGTATTGAGTGAAAACAGTCATTACCTTAAACTTTTATTCTGTGAAAAAGGCCATTATGTTAATCCATAATATGGTTAGACTGGAAATGCTGGATAGTGTTAGCATGCATTTATGATTAAGCATTATGTGTGAAACCAACCAGAAAGTTAAGTAGAAATTGAATTCAAAGCTATTTACCAGTATTATAATGTCGTAGTGATATTATGCTGACTCATTATCTATTTTTGTTTTTCTTTCTGGTGTCCTCGATTCTGTGTTGACTTCTGACAACTACCTGGTATTGCCAACACAGTTTTCTTGGCAAGATTGTTGGAAGTGTCTATCAAGAGTCTCACTCATCCAGGTCACGGTTGTGCCAAAAGTGCTTTTTCAGAAGGCAACTGGGTTTTATTTTTTCCTTGAAGAAGCTTCTTGAAGAAGAAGTGAACCATCTTCAAGGAAAAAAACAAAGTCCAGTTGTCTTTTGAAAAAGCACTTTTGGGATTTCTGGAGGTAGTTTGCCATTGCTTCCTTCCTAATGAGTGGAATGACTGGCTCAAGGTCAATTGGTTGGATTTAAGGGAAGACTATAATTCATCGTCTCCCAGTTTCTAATCTGATGTCTTAACTGTTATACCAAACTGTCTGATTTCTATCAGAGAGGTCCTTGATGTTCTTGAAAACTTGATGGTCTTTTTGTAGACATTTCATAACCAATCCAGGTAATATCAATGATATTATCTAGTTTGGAAATGAAACATCTGCAAGAAAACTACAAAGCTCAGAAGCACCCTTGATCTCTCATTTCAACCCTGAGCTACAAATATTTTCCTCTATTTCTTATATATTTATTATTTCCTCTATCTCTTATATCTCTTATATTTTCCTCTAGCTCTTATATGATCTGAAAAATCATTAAAACCAAATCAAATCAAACAATTTCTATTTTGCATAAAATATGTCTTCTGATACTGGTTAATACATTTAAAACTGATTGGGAATAATCTCAGTTTGATTTGACTAGGTTGCCTAATCTACTATAGCAAGATTAAGATTTACCTTAAAAAAAAGAAAAAAACTTAGCAGATTCTAAAATTTGAAAATGTTAAGCCCCTGTCACACTGCACCAATAGATGCAAAGAGGATGTAAAACGGACAAAAAAGCTTGCCATCCGTTGGTTAACGCGATGTATCCGTTCTGTACTCACTGTACTCACCATTTTGCTTCCTCTCTATCTGTCCAGCATCTGTCTATGGACGTTTCATCCGCTCAGAAAGTTTTGAGCTGCTCAAAACTTTTGAGCGGAAAATGTATCCAATTCGTCCGTTCTGCATCCGCTAGGCATCCGCTAGGCATCCGCTAGGCATCCGTTCTGCATCCGTTCTGCATCCGTTCTGCATCCGTTACACATCTGCTATATCCGCTAGGCATCCTTTCAACATCCGCGCAACTTGCATCCGCTCGGACGCAGGGAGGAAGCGGAACGGACGCAGAACAGATGCCTAGCGGATGCAGCACAGAAACAAAGCATCTAAAATGGAAATAACGTTCGCAGAGGGGACCTATCTTGGATATTAAGGATGTCTAGAGGATGCCTAGAGGATGCAAAGGGACACATAGGGGAAAACCAATACTGCCTATAAAAAGGGGGAGCAACTCATCTGGATCTCACTTTCAGAACAACAGCCCTGCGGTGCAGACCTCTGAAGCCTTCACCTGACTCTTCCTCTTCCACAGCATCCAGTCATGTCCACCATGGATCGTAACAAAGTCCTTTTGGCAGCCACCGTCCTTCTGCAACAGTGCGAAGCCATCTACAGGCTCTGTGAACTCTACTATGGGAAGAAAAAGAGGCGGCCAAGAAGCGTCTGGGTACGAAGATGGTTCGCCAGAAGAGCAGAGGACGGACTGTACAACAAGCTGATGGTGGAGCTCAGGAACGAAGACACTTGGGCATTCCAGAACTTCATGAGGATGCCTCCAGCCATGCAGCGGCTGACACCCAGGTTGACCAAGGCAAACACCAACTTCTGGCCCAGCCTGGAACCTGGGCTCAAGGTGGCACTCACTCTGAGCCACCTGGCCTCAGGGACCACCTACAGGAGCATGTAGTATGGCTGGAGGGTGCCACACAACACCATCAGCATTGTGGTCAGAGAAGTGGTGCAGGCCATCATCGAAGAATACATAGAGGAGCTCCTCCAGTGCCCCTCCACTGAAGAAGGATGGAAGAAAGTTGCAGAGCAGTGGTATCAGAGGTGGAACTTCCCACACACTGTTAGAGCCATTGATGGCAAGCACGTGGCCTGCAAAGCTCCAGCCAACTCAGAGTCCTCTTATCACAACTACAAGGGCTTCTTCAGCATCATCCTCTTCGCCATGGTCGATGCTGACTACAAGTTCATGTACATCGATGCTTCAGGCAATGGCTCATCTTCAGATGCCCAGGTATACAATGCCAGTCAATTCAAAGAGGGGCTGGAACGTAACCTCATCGTGGGCTTCCCAGATCCAGACCCCCTGCTCAACAACACGCAAGATATGCCCTACTTCATCATGGGGGATGACGCCTTCTCCCTCACAACCTACCTCATGAAGCCCTACACATCCACATGCCTCACCCGTGAAGAGAGGATCTTCAACTACAGGCTGTCCAGGGCAAGGCGGGTGGTGGAGAATGCCTTTGGCATCCTGGCCAACAGGTTCCAGGTACTTCTCACCACCATGCAGCATCGCCCAGAGACCGTGAGGAACATCATGAAAGCTTGCTGCATCCGACACAATCTCATGCGCACCCGCTACCCAGTCTTGCAGAACAGGCTCGTGGACCTCCAACAAGGCAATGGGGACATGGAGCCTGGGGAATGGAGGCAAGGGCGAAACCTGATAGACACTGAGGATGTGCAAGGCCCCAACAGAGCCTCACGTGAAGGGAAGAAGCAGCGCAACCTCCTGAAACACTGGTGCAACTCCCCAGCTGGAGCAATGGAGTGGCAAGACAGGATGATAGATGATTAATGGATGCTTCCTTCAGCCTGTCTCATCACACTGATGAGATTGTGCCATGTATCTTGGGTGGACCTACAATGAACAGGGCATTTAATAAAGAGTTGTGTTTATGTTGACATGTGTGGATGATTGATTACATTGTTATTGATAATAAAGGGCCATAGGTGTGGCACCTGGGAGGGTGGACCATCCAGTCCCACTATGCTTGCACTGGAGGTTTATCCATCCCACAGCTATTACCCATCCCAAAGGTATCCCTGCCCATCCCACTGCTATTTCAACCCATCCCACTGCTATCTCAACCCATCCCACTGCTATCTTAACCCATCCCACTGCTATCTCAACCCATCCCACTTCTATCTTAACCCATCCCACTGCTATCTCAACCCATCCCACTGCTTTCTTAACCCATCCCACAAGCATGCAAAGGCTTAAACCATTTCTAAAAGTTTCCACCAAGACTTTATTAAAAAAAAGAAATGAAGCAAGTGTGTGAATCAAAAATAGACTTTATTAACAACAAGCTATAAAACAAAAATGAGTCTCTGGCACTTCTCTTGGTCACTCAGTCTCAGGGGTGAAGGGTCCAGGTGCTGTGGAGGTGGCTGGTACTGGAGTGCTTGTCTGATCCCCCGCATCATCAGCTCCTCCAGAAGGAGAAGCAGCAGAAGCCCCAGCCCCAGAAGAGCGAGCCCGTGCTGCAGAAGCCCCAGCAGAACCAGAGTGAGGGCCAGGGGATGGGATGGTAGCCCTGTCCCTCTTGTAAAGGCTGGCAGCAAATGGCTGAGGCTTTCTGTTCTTCCCCATGGTTGTAGGGTTGCTGGCAGTGAGGCTGGCAGGAAGGCTGGCAGGCAGGCATGCACCAAGGCTGGCAGGAAGGCAGGCAGGCAGGCAGGCTGGAAGGCAGGCATGCACTAAGGCTGGCTGGAAGGCTGGCAGGGAGGCAGGCACCAAGGCTTGCAGGAAGGCTTGCAGGCAGGCAGGCACTAAGGCTGACAGGCAGGCAGACAGCAAGGCTGGCAGGGATGCTGGCAGCAAGGCTTGCAGCAAGGCTGGCAGCACGGCTTGCAGGCAGGCATGCAGGCAGGGCAGGCAAGGTTGTCAATCCATCCGGCATTCCTCTGAATGGTGACCTGCTTCCGACCTGCTTCCCTTATATCCGCGGGGCTCACGCAATGCATCCTCCCCGTATGCGCAATTAACGCTAGGCATGCGTTAGGCTTCTGCTGTGCATCCGCTAGGCTTCCGCTCTGCATCCGCTTCATCTGCTGTGCATCCGCTGTGCATCCGCTTCATCCGTTCTGCATCTACTTTGCTGAGGCCCCCCGGAAGCCTAGCGGATGTGCCATCTGCTCTCATCCGCTTCCATCCGCTGGGCTTCCGTTCCGCATCCGCTTTCCATCCGCTCTGCATCCTCCCCGCATCCGTTCCTTTCCGTGTTATCCGCTCTGGTTATGCAAATTTTTGCCCCTTTTGGGAGCGGATAACAACGGATGGAACATTTTTCTCATCCATTGTGTCCGTTTTGCATCTGTTGGGCAGTGTGACAGGGCCTTTAAGCTCATCATTAAAATCCAAAGTTGTCGGAAGTCATTTTGGTTATTAATAGAATAAAATGGAATGGAATAGAGCTGGAAAGGGCCTTAGAGGTTTTCTAGTCCAGCCCCCTCTCAAGCAGGAGAACCTATACCATTTCAGACAAGTGAATATCTAATTTCTTCTTAAAAACCTCCAGTGATGGAGTGTCCATGATTTCTGAAGGCAAGCTGTTCCACTGGGTAATTGTCTTCACTAGTGGTGGGATTCAATTTTTTTTACTACTGGTTCTGTGGGCGTGGCTTGGTGGGCGTGGAGGGGAAGGATACTGTAAAATCTCCAGTCATGGGGGGGGGGGCGTATTTGCTGGTTCTCCAAACTACTCAAAATTTTTGCTACTGGTTCTCCAGCACTGGTCAGAACCTGCTAAATACCACCTTTGGTCCTCACTGTTAGGAAACCTCTCCTTAATTCCAGATTGCTTTTCACTTTGATTAATTTCCATCCACTGTTTCTTGTCCTACCCTCTGGTGCTTTGGAGAATAATTTGACCCCCTCTTCTTTGTGGCAGATCTTCAAATGCTGGAATACTACTATAATGTCACCCCTTACTCTTCTTTTCTTTAGACTAGCCAAACCCATCTTAGTTGCTCTTCTTTGAACTTTTTCCCAAATATCAACATCTTTTTTGTAGTATAGTGACCAAAATTGGTTGCAGTATTCCAGGTGTGGTTTTAACTAGGCTTTTGTAAAGCAGCACATGATCTTGATGCTATGTCTCTGTTTATACAACCCAGGATTGTATTAGCTTTTTCGGCTGCTGCTGCACACTGAATTGTGTCATAACCAGTCTTCTCCAAGCTGATACCTTCTAGAATCAGGCATGATAGGAGCTTCAAACCACCCATACAGAAGATACCAGCATCAGAAATATTGATCTGGTCTATTTATATAAAGTCAAATTGCTGAGGCTTTTTTCATACTATAATGTAAGCAAGACACAAAATTCAAAGTTCAATTTTAAAGAAGACTGCAG
Organism: Laticauda colubrina; assembly: GCA_015471245.1. NCBI lineage: Eukaryota > Metazoa > Chordata > Lepidosauria > Squamata > Elapidae > Laticauda > Laticauda colubrina. The sequence goes on from BLBF01000040.1 coordinate 14,109,048, forward strand.
CTTTGCAGAGAGAATTAGAATCAATACTAAATGGCTAACATTGATTTTTATATGATACAGTAAAAGCTAGGTGCTTTGCATGTAGTATAGCAATTCCTTTCAGGTTTTGGCAAGCCATTGTCATATTTTTGGGGAGAATCCTAAATAAATCTCTAAAAATTACGCCAGCAAAATTATAAAGCTGGTTTTCAGTTGCATGGTTTTTCATGTTTTTTTTAAACAACGATTAAAAGAGTACATTTCTATTCTTCTACACTTAACACAAATATTTTGCTTAAAAAAAGTCTTAGATCTTTCCCCTCAACAAAACATTGGAAATCCCTCCTTTGATGATACCACAATCACGCTTTCTTTGAAACGTGTTAGCAGAAGAAATGTTGCAAAAAATAAGAATTGAGATTTACTCAAAAACATTTCTTTCTCTTTGCATAGAATATAGAATAATAGGGTTGGAAGGAACGTTGAAGGTCTTTTAGTCCAACCTCCTCCCTGCCTATAGAGATTCTTTACTATTTCTCCACAGAGATTCTCAATCATCCAAGTCAAGGAAAAAGCCCCAAAGGTGCTTTTTTAAAGGGCAACTGGACTTTTCTTTGTTTTTTGCCTGAAAACGTTTCACTTCTCATCCAAGAAACTTCTTTAGTTCTCAGTGATGAAGAATAGAAGGATTTATATTCTTTGCAGCCATCTGGTCAATAGCACTCTTTCTAAGAGACTTGGGGACCACTTGGAGATTTATCTGTGCTTTCAGGGTCACCTGAATAGTTCAAATGGACATGGAGCCTTCTTGGAACTGTTGAAAGGACTGTTGTGATGGCTCTATAGGGACAACAAAAGGAAGCAGGCTGCTTGGAGAGAGAAGGTGGAGAGCCTGGGCTACCCTTCGGAGGTGCTCCTCGGCTGGTGGAAGCACAAGCAAACCTGGTACGGAAAGTTGCACCTCAAGAAATCTGGCCAGGCCGCGGTCAAGCTGACGGACAGAGAGACCTATGTGATGGCCAAGTGCAGCTTCCTGGAGGGTGAGATCCACCACCGAGGAGCAGCCCCTCTCACAACCCTCTCTCTCAGGCAGCCTGCTGAGAGCCAGTCCTCTTCTGGCAGAGTGTCAGCTCCTGTCTCCAGGCAGGTGTCTGTGGAGCATGCCACGACGGAGACCACCCCAACAACTGTACTACCCGTGGCAGAGTGCGTGGAGGACCCCCTGACACAGTGGGAGAAAGAAGACGGTACTTCCACGACAGCCCGACCCACATCCACCCCCAGCTCCTCAACACACCGTCCCCTGTTGTCCTCTCGAGGCCAGGCACCCCAGTGGCGCTTCAGACCAGCACTCCAACAGCAGCCACCTCCACAACACTTGGACCCTTCACCCCTGACACTGGGCACACTTCCGAGTGATCAAGAAGAGTGCCAGAGACTGGGTGGCTACCTGTTGACTTTATTTTTGCTTTGGAGACTTGACTTGGGTCATTTTTCTTTTACAGCTTGTTATTAATAAAGATTATCTTCGCTTCACACACTTGCTTCATTTATTTTATTAAATAAAATCTTGGTGGAAACTTTTAGAAATGGTTTAAGCCTTTACATTCTTGTGGGATGGGTTAAGATAGCAGTGGGATGGGCAGGGATACCTTTGGGAGGGTAAGGATAGCAGTGGGATGGGCAGGAATACCTTTGGGATGGGTTAAGATAGCTGTGGGATGGGCAGGTATACCTTTGGGATGTGTTAAGATAGTTGTGGGATAGATAAACCTCCAGTGCAAGCATAGTGGGACTGTATGGTCCACCCTCCCAGGTGCCACACCTTTGGCCCTTCATTATCAATAACAATGTAAGCATTGATCCACACATTTGAACATAAACACAACTCTTTATTAAATGCCCTGTTCATTGTAGGCCCACCCAACATACATGGCCCAATCTCATCCGTATGATGAGACAGGCTGAAGGAAGCATCCATTAATGATCATCTATCATCCTGTCTTGCCATTCCGCTGCTCCAGCTGGGGAGTTGCACCAGTATCTCAGGAGGTTGCGCTTCTTCTTCCCTTCACATGAGGCTCTGTTGGGGCCTTGCACATCCTCAGAGTCTATCAGGTTTTGCCCTTGCCTCCATTCCCCAGGCTCCATGTCCCCATTGCCTTGTTGGAGATCTACGAGCCTGTTCTGCAAGACTGGGTAACAGGTGCGCATGAGATTGTGCAGGATGCAGCAAGCTTCCACGATGCTCCTCACGTTCTCTGGGCGATGCTGCATGGTGGTGAGAAGTACCTGGAACCTGTTGGCCAGGATGCCAAAGGCGTTCTCCACCACCCGTCTTGCCCTGGACAGCCTGTAATTGAAGATCCTCTCTTCACGGTGAGGCGTCTGGAGGTGTAGGGCTTCATGAGGTAGGTTGTGAGGGAGAAGGCATCACCCCCCACGATGAAGTAGGACACATCTTACGTGTCGTTGGGCAGGGGGTCTGGTTGTGGGAAGCCCATGATGAGGTTGCGTTCCAGCCCCTCCTTGAGGTCACTGGCGTTGTATACCTGGGCATCTGAAGCTGACCTGTTGCCCAAAGCATCAATGTACATGAACTTGTAGTCAACATCGACCATGGTGAAGAGGATGATGCTAAAGAAGCCCTTGTAGTTGAAATAAGTAGACCCCAACTTGGCTGGAGCTTTGCAGGCCACGTGCTTGCCATCTATGGCTCCAACGGTGTGGGGGAAGTTCCACTTCGGATACTACTGCTCTGCAACTTTCTTCCAGGCTTCTTCAGTGGAGGGGCACTGGAGGAGCTCCTCCAGGTATTCTTCGATGATGGCCTGGACCACTTCTCTGACCACAATGCTGATAGTATTGTGTGGCACCCTCCAGCCGTACTGCATGCTCCTGTAGGTGGTCCCTGAGGCCAGGTGGCGCAGAGTCAGTGCCACCTTGAGCCCAGGTTCCAGGCTGGGCCAGAAGTTTGCTTGGTCAACCTGGGTGTCAGCCGCTCCACAACTTCGTCAAACATGGCTGGAGGCATCCTCATGAATTTCTGGAATGCATGAGTGTCTTCGTTTCTCAGCTCCACCATCAGCTTGTTGTACAGTCCGTACTCTGCTCTTCTCCCGATCCATCTTTGGACCCAGACGCTTCTTGGCTGCCTCCTTTTCTTCCATTAGAACAGTTGAAAGAGCCTGTAGATGGCTTCGCACTGTTGCAGAACGATGGTGGCTGCCAAAAGGACTTTGTTACGATCCATGGTGGACATGACTGGATGCTGTGGAAGAGCAAGATCTAGATGAAGGCTGCAGAGGTCTGCACAGCAGGGCTGCTGGTCTGAAAGTGAGATCCAGGTGATTTGCTCCCCCTTTTTAAAGGCAATATAGGTTTTCCGCTAGGTGTCCTTTTGCATCCTCTAGGCATCCTCTAGACATCCTTAATATCCGAGATAGGTCCCCTCTGCAAACATTTTTCCATTTTAAATGCTTTGTATGCAAGCTGCATCTGCTTTCATCCTTTCTCCGTCTGTGCTACTAGTGCTGTGCATCCGTTCCACGTCCGTTTCGCTTCCTCCCTGTGTCCAATTACTGCTGGAGCAGATTTGAGTTGCGCGGATGCGCAGCAGATGCCTAGCGGATGTAGCAGACGCGTAACAGATGACGACAGATGCAGAACGGATGTTCCCCGTATGCGTAGCGGATGCAGAACGGATGCGTTGGATACATTTTCTGCTCAAAATGTTTTGAGCAGATGGATCCTCAGTCGACGGATGCTGGATGGATAGAGAGGAAGAAGAACGGATGCAGTGAGTATAGAATGGATGAATCACATTAACCAACAGATGGCAAGTGTTTCCCTCCGTTTTACATCCTCTTTCCATCCCTTGGTGCAGTGTGACATGGGCTTTACATATAAACTGTTTAGAGCACGTCTTCTGAAAGGTGGAGATAAGTTAGCTCATTTGAACTTCATGAAAAGAACTTTTCCAGAGCTACATGAAAAAGGAACTGATATTTTCAGAACTGCATCAAGATTACATCATTCTTTCCTCATTGGATGAAAGTTATGATGATTATGTATCTTCACTGGAAGTCCTGCCCAGAGATAAACTGACGTTGACTGACATAACTGGAAGGTTGTTAGAAGAAGCAAGAAGATGGCCAGATAGGGACCAACTGAGGAAGGAGCAACCACAAGAAGAGGATTTGTCTTCAACTTCCTATACTGTTAGGAAATGTTTTTCTTGTGAGGCTAGGGGACATATACATAAATTCTGTAAGAAGGGAAAATAATAGAATACTGGTAATCACCAGAAGGCTAAGAAGAATGTTAGTTTAGCTATGTCTAGCAATTCAACTGTCAACCATGATTTGTAGGTTGTTGATAGTAGAGCATCACAATGCATTACTAAAGATAGAAAGAAGTTGTAAACAACATGTATCATTGGCAAATTGATGAAAGATTAAAGTATCAGGTGAAGGTACTGCATATTGTTCTTGTATAAATGAACATTTAACTATATTATATGTACCTAAACTGAAATTTAATTTGTTATCAGTAAGGGTTTTAGTTAATCTTTGTTATGTAGTAACCTTTAGGTGAGATAACTGTATAATAGAGAAAGAGGGTAAAAGTATTACTGCTAATTTAAAGAATGATTTATATGTGATACATAATGACTAGTTGAAAATGGCTAACTCAGTTTCTAACAATGTTAAGCCACATGATGAATGTGTACATTTACTGCATAGATGTCTAGGGCACATTAATTTCAAAATGCTCAAACAAACTGTTAAATTGTCAGAGGGAGTAAAATTAAAACCATGTAGCAAGTATTTAAACTGTAATGCTTGTAGCCAGGAGAAAAGTAAAGTTACTCCAGCAAACAGACTAAATGGGTTTAAGACCAAAGAACCTTTAGAGGTTGTGTTTGCTGACATAATTGGTCCTAAGAAACCAAGTTTGGGAGGTGTCTGCTATATTTTGAGTATTATGGACCATTACTCTTGATATGGTTTCTGCTATCTCATGAAAAACAAAACAGAAACATTCCAACATTTCTTTAACTGGCTAAGGCTTGCTGAGAGAAAAATGAAAAGTAAAGTAATTACTTTAGTTACTGATAATGGGACTGAGTTTGTTAACAAAAGATTCCAAATTATGTTGAAATTGGCTGGTGTTGAGCATAAACTATCTGAACCTTACAGACCACAACATAACTCATTTATAGAATGAAGATGCAAACATTACAAGCCATGGCTTGCACTATGTTATCTGATTCACATTTACCTGAAACACTGTGGGGTGAGGCCATAATGTGTAGCAATCATGTGTTAAACAATGTAGTTAACACAACAACTGGTGAATTGCCATTCACTCGTTGGCATGGCAGAAAACCAAATTTAACTTATTTACACACATTTGGAGCTCCAGCATGGGTGCATATTCCCTACAAGTAAGACTGAAAGGGCAACATAGAGCTAAGAAATCATTCTTTGTGGGTTATGAGGCCAACCATAGATCATTTAGATTCTAGGATCAAGGCAGAGCTCATGTTTATTGTTGTGCAAAATTTCTTGAGCACGTTGGGTGGCATATATTGGAACAGGAATCCAGCAATGATATTATTATTGACACCCAAATAGTCCCAAAATATAAAATCAGTAAACCATGAATAACCATTTAAGAGGAAGGACAGGAGGAAGTAGTGGAACAGGCATAGGAGGAGGTAGAAGAACAGGATCAGGTGGCACAGGAAATTCTACCAGTTAGCCCTATATTACCAATATCAGGCTAGTGTTGTATGCCAAGTGAATACAGTTCCAAGTAATTATACTGAACTGAAACTGTATCCTGCTAAAGATCAGGCTGCTTGGCAGAAAGCAATGGATAAGGAATTAGAATATTTAAAAAGACTGGAGGTATACGAAAATGTTAGGTTACCACCAGGTAAACATGCCATAGGGTGTAAATGGATTTATAAACTGAAGACAGGTGCAGATGGGACTGTTACCCATAAATCCAGGTTAATGGCACAAGGGTTCAATCAGACAACAAATGACTATCATGAGGTGTTTGCACCTAGTCTGAAGGCTACTACATTAAGAGCAGCATTAGTGTGGGTAGCTAAGAAGAAATACATTGTAAATAATTTGGATATAGATATGGCATATCTCATGCACCATTGCAACACTCTGTATATTTAAATAAACCTTTAGGTCTCAAAAATGATAATACAACTGATTGCTATAGATTGAAAAAGAGTCTTTATGGTTTGAACCAATCAGGATATGAGTGGAACCAATATATAGTTAAGGAATTAACAAAGATAGGCTTTGTAGCTGGCATGGCTGATCCATGTTTGTTTAAAACAGAAAGTAATGGTGTAATTTCATTCTTGATATTGTCTACTGATGACATAGCATTAATCACCAAAACTGAACAAGAAGCTACTAAAATAATCTCACTGTTAGAGAGGAAATTTAAGATAAAACGGTTAGGAGAAATCAAACAATATCTTGGTTTAAAGATAGATAGAACCAGGGGAGGATATAAGATCTCACAGGCAGATAAAATTAACCAATTACTAAAAAGTTTTAAAATGGAACTTTGTAAACTGGCTAAAATGCTGAAGAGCCAGGAGTTTAGCCATAGTGATGTTCAAAGTCCTGTTTGTGAAAAGAACATTTATCATTGCATACAGTGTTCATCAATTAGCAAGAATTAATGCTGAGCTAACTGAAAGGCACTGGCAAGCTGCTAAACGTGTGTTAAGACAGTGGTCCCCAATATTTTTTGTACCAGCAACCGGTTTCATGATTATTCATTCTTCAACGGACCAGTACCTGAGTAACGTGAGACTCCACAGCCATCAGGATGGCTCTTTGTTCAAAGCCGCCCCCCTCTTTGATGAAACTAAGGCGCAAGGATTCCTTCAGCACCCAAATGCTGCTTTCCAACTGAAAACCCAGAAGCACTTTCCAACCGAAAACCCGGAAGCAACCGAAAACCTGGAAGCACCATCAAAACAAGATGGCAGCGCCCAAGCTTTGTGGCCCGGTACAAAATGATCCACAGACCAGTACCGGTCCAGGGACCAGTGGTTGGGGACCCCTGTGTTCAGATATCTGAAATAAACAATGCATTATGCATTGTATTTGGAGCCTAAAGATAAACTGAGTTTAACTGCATATGCTGATGCAAGTTTTGCCACAGACATAAATACACAAAAATCTACATTGGGTACTGTATTATGATTGAGAAAAGTGTTGATTGGATGGAGATCTATTTGACAGAAACATCTTAGTTTGTCAAGAATGGAGGCTGAACTCTCATATTTGTCTTTATTATGTACAGATTTAATTTTGTATAAGCAACTACTATTTGAAATGTTACATGGGAATTAATGGAACAGATCCTATTGTTGTTTACGAAGATAAATATTGCTATTAAGACAAGAACGAAATATTACTGTTAAGACAACAATGAAACACACAGATTTAAGATATTTAAATGTGAGACAATGTGTGCAAAGTAAAATGATTAAGCTGGAATACTGTATGTTAGAAAACAATATAGCAGATCATTTTACAAAGGCCCAAGGCTCTATACAGCATAAAGCTTGCTATGAAGATTATGGACTTAGAATGTAAAGTTATATATATTGTCTTACCCAAAAGGGGAGAATGTTAGGAATGCAAGTAATCTAACAGCTATTTGGGCTGAAAATATATAAACCAGGATGAAGATTTTAATGCTGTATCTTTAAGAAAATGCAAAAGTGTAATTGGGTGTGGTTTCTCAAATGGCCATAAGATGGAGCCAGAAACCTGGGTTGTTTTAGTCTTAGTCTCAGAAGAGAGTGTGAGTCAGTCTCTGTTTCCTTCTGTTGGAGAATATTGCCGTTCTTCCTAATTGACTAATATTCTTGGATTTGATGTAAGTCTGATATTGAACTGTTTTTGACACTGGAATTTGTTATTGGATTATCCCTGGATGAAAACTGACTGATCTTACCTGTGAATGACTTTGGACTGCCTATTTTGAACTTTGCTTAAACCTTTATTGAAAGTAAAAAAAACCTACATTTACTGTACAGTGTATCTGTGTGCTGTGTGTGTATTATTGAAACACTACTCTCAAATACGTCTCCCTGTATGCGCTCTTTCTCCTAATGGGGAATTACCTCAACAATACATACAAACTGTAAATAAAAATCCATACAAACCACAGTGCAGTCATTAACTTGACAGGGTAGGAGAAGGAATTGCAGACTTGAAAGCCCAGCAAAACACACACAGTTGGGAAGATGCCAGGAACCCAAATAAGCCTTGAAGATACCAGATAATTCATTATTTTCTCCCAACAATTTTGCTGTGCGCAGCTTCCCTTTTTAAACACTGTTTTCCCAGCTGCAGCTAATGAAGGGAATTAGGGCCCTTTCCTCCCATGTAAGCCACACAACCCACATTGCTCTCTTCTGCATTCCTCCTTGTGTGCCCTAGGATGAAGAGGGGTTGGGCCTGGGTCTTCCTCCGAATTCCCTCCCCCTTGCTCTACCTCTTCCCTGCTCTGCCCAGCCGGCCTTTGCCCTTCCCCAGTTTCTTCCACAACCAACGGAGCCACACTCCCACTCCCTGTCAGCTGCTCGGCCTCCCCCTCTGAATCAGATTTCAACAGGGGCATGACAACTGTGTTGTATACAGGAGATAGGTGGTATTGTATCCCCCCTTGAAATAGAACTGTTCAATCTTAATATAGATTGCCTCTTTGACCCTTTTCAACACAGCAGTCCTGTCCAGAATGTGCACTTGTCCAAGTGTCCAAAATGTGCATTTTGCTGTCTTCCAAAAAGTGACCTTTGTCTTTGAAATGCAGATGGATTGTTGAATCTTGTCCAGAAGGGTTTATTATCCTGTGCTATGCATTTGTGAAGTGGTTGTTTTGTTTCTCCAACGTACAATTCTGTACATGTCTCACTGCATTGGTTCAGTTTGTGTCTAGGTGTTTTATACTGAGGGAGTGGGGGACACAAGCTTCTGCCTTAGTCTATTTTTGGGTTTAAAGTGTGCGTGTATATTGCATTGGTTGGAAATCCTCCTGAGTTTTTCAGATATTCCTGCAACATATGGAATGACAATGTTACTTCATTTGTTGTTGTCTTCTTTGTCTCTTATGGAGAAGTACCTGCTGGGTCTTTTTTTGTGAGGGGGGGCAGGATTTGGTGGAGACCCAGTTGGGATAGCCACAAGTTCTAAGGGCTTCCTTGACATGTTTAATTCTTTTTCTTTCCAATCTTTGCTGGTAAACAAACTTTCAGCCTGGTGGTGTAGGGTTCTGGTCACTGATAATTTCCTAGTTCTCATTTGGGAATCTATTAAAGATTTAGGTCCTTTAGTCATTGATTAAAGCAAAGGTCTACAACTTAATTTGAGATTCTAATTATTGAAACAATAATAATTTGGCCACGTGTTCCAAATTAATTTTTTTTCCAAGAGCATAAACATTCTAAATAGATTCACTACTTTACAGAGCCGCCATGCCCCCACTTAGAGACTGTAATCACTTATTTTGTGTATTTATGTAACACCCTTGCAAACTACTTTACTTTTCTTTTTTAAAAAGTCCTCAAATTAATCATAGCACATGAGTTGATTTTTAGAAATGAGAGATTTGTTGTTCACAAGGGTAAGGTTTTCTCAACTTTTGGAATTTTGCTATCTACCCACAAACTATGTTAAATATTTTGGCTTCATTTGGCTTCTCAAAACCTGAAGGAATTACTAGTAAAAGGGCAAAAAAAAAAAAAAGAATTCCCAGAATATCAGAATATCAAATGCTTTTCCAAGCTTTTATCTGTGGAATATAGATATGAATTAGTCAGAGGGAGCAGGAGGGAGGGAGGGAGGGAGGGAGGAAGGAAAGCTCATCTTAAATAAGGCCAAAAACCAATCCATCAGTTCCCATCTGCTGCCTATCAATTCACTATGGGAAAATTATGTTTTATAGCAAGTGGAATTCAGAAGCATAAGTGGAGTGATACACAGCCACATTGACCAATAGCCATTAATCCTTCCACACATTTGTCTAATCCCCTTTTAAGGCTATTTGACTTGATGGACATCAATATACTTAGTGGCAGTGAATTCTAATTTAGCTACACACCATGTGAAAAAAATAATAATCTTGTCTTCTTTTATCCAGAATCCTATGCAACTTCATGTCATTCAGTGAACAATGCTCCTGGCTTTGACTAATTCTCTGTCCTTTGCATTATTCGAAACACTTCCGCTGCCTTATTTTTATTTATTAAATTTATAGTATTAAATTTAACTGACTATAAGCAATTCTTGGTGGCTTACAGCATGATAAAAATATAAAACTTTAAAATGATAAGTAATACATTTAACAAAAATGAATTAAGATAGGAATCAGATACAACAGGGTGGAAGTGGGGCCTTCTTTTTAAACCATACCTCACCTCCAGCATGGAAAGTCTCCATCAAGATCCTGTGTGGAGCCAAGTTTTAAGGTCCTTCTGAAAGGCCAAGAGAGCATAGACCAGAGTGGGCTGCTACAGGTTTGGCTCGGTTCAGAAAAACCCATAGCTAACATTATGGCTGGTTTGGAGAACCACCATATCCCACCCTGGCTGGCCACTCTCACCCCATCCTGCCCTTCCACCCTTCCCCTTCCAGGAGTTTCCATGCAGCCCATTTTGGATCTGAGGTAAGTGAAGAACCCATGTGGAGGCTTTGGGAGGGTGAAAAATGGGCCTCCTGGAAGTTCCAGAAGCCCATTTTGCCCTCCCATAGGGCTACCCACCCAGCAACCAGGCAGAGAACCTGTTGCTAAAATTTTTGAAGCCCACCTCTGATGTGGACAGATCTCATTTTGATGGTCCTCAATGTTCCAGAGGGTGGGAGCATAGCAAAATGAACACTTCTCCTGGACCTCACTTGCCAGAATTCCTTAACTGACACAGTCCATAGCAAGCTTCCCTTTTTACTCTCTTTTTGGAGGTGTTGAGGTTTCAGCAAAGATGAATGAACCTTTTCTTATTGCCTCTGGTTTATTCTAGTTTTGGTGAGCAGAAGATCATGTTGAGAGAAATAAGGTCGCATGCCTTGAAGGAAATTTCAATACAATGAGTTGAATAAATTCTTACTGCCTACCAGTTCTTGCCAAACTTCAGAAGCACCTTGATGGTGGCAGATTTTTTTTTAAAAAGGGCTCGCTTGTAGATATTTTGTTCTTAATACAAGACAATTATTACAATTCTTCAGAGCAAAAAATATATATCTTGTTTTATTATGCATTTTGCATAACTGTTTTAAGATCCCCCTACCCTCCCATCCCAGCTCTTGGCAACTGGTGTGTTTCTAATCATTCTTGCTGGAATACACAAAGGCGAATTAATTTTCGAAAGAGGTTTCTTATCAAACAGCACTACAGGCTCAGACATTTCATGAATCAACAAGAGATTTTTCAACCCGAATCTAAAATGCCAGGGCCTTTGACCTCTCTGGGGTGCTTTGCTTGGAGACAACCTGGGCAAGTTCCTATAGTTTTCTTGGCAAGTTTTCTTTAATATCTTTGCAAAGACCCAAAGCAAAAGTTTGATTCCAAGTTAGTCAAATATGTAACTCGTGACATGTCTTTTGGGGGCAGAAGTAATGGTTGTATTGCTATGCCTAGAATAATATTCTTAATCTCAAGTGTGATTGAAGATAATGCCAGCTGAGCTAATTGTCTAGTGTTTCCCAATGGACTGATTCTGGAATAATTAATTCAGCTGAAATGTTTTTCCTTAAGAACTACCTTTCTCAGCACAATTTTGTGCTGGGTTTCTAACTCAGAAAAGCCTGTGAGATTCTCTGCAGTGCACTGACACTTAAAAGAACAATGCAGGTTGAACGGAGTCATGCTGAACATCAAGATAAAGTTCATTTGGAGCATAATTGCATTAGTTAACTGAACGTCCTGGACAGACACTTGCACCAAAGAAGGATGTGAAAATATCTACAGACCTGTCACATCCTGGACATAAATTATTTCAACTTCTTTCCTCAAAATGATGCGATAAGGCGCTGCATACCAGAACAACTAAACACAAGGACAGTTTTTCCCCCGAAGGCCATCACTCTGCTAAACAATTAATTCCTACAACAGTGTCAACTTATTTACTAAGACTGCATTACTATTATTCCTCTCATCCTTCCTAGTGCCTATCTCTTCCCACTTATGACTATAACCATGTTGCTTGTAATTTTCCAGTTTTTCTGAAAGATACTAAAGTTTGAAACTGGACCAACTTTAAGGGAGATGGAAAGAGCACATTAAATTTTAGAATTATTATACTCAATTAAAATTTAATCCAAAACAACTATGTAGAAGATGGAAACATTCATTGCTCCTATCATGTCTCTGTGTAAGTAGTGTTTGTATGGTTTCCCCAATACAGAGATAACATTATGTTTGGAGAGCCATGCTGGTGTCATGATTATAATGCAGAATTGCAGACAAACTCTGCCCACAGCCTGGAATTCAATCCTGATAGACTCAAGGTTGACTGAGCCTTCCATTTTTCTGAGGTCAGTAAAATGAGGATCCAGACTGTTGGGGGCAATTTGCAAATAACGCTTCTACATTGTAAATCATCTGGAGAGTGCTTTAAAGTGGGAGAGGAGCAGTATCTAAACTTGAATGCTATTGCTGCTTTTAAGTGTATTGCCCCTTAATAGATTCATCCTTCATGAGTTTATTCATCTGTATACATTGCTCATAAGGAAATATAACAACAACAACAACAACAATAATAGTAGTAGTAGTAGTAGTAGTAGTAGTAGTAGTAGTAGTAGTATATATTAATAGGTAACATTTTAATACATTAAATAAATAAAATAGAAGGTCACTTTGGTGTTATGGTTAAGGCATCAGACTGGAAATCAGAGAATATAAGTTCTACTCTTGAACTGGGCACAAAGCCAGCTGTGTGACCTTGAGCCAGTCACTCTCTCTCAACCTTAAGAAGGAGGCAATGACAAACCACTTCTGAAAAGCTTTGCCAAGAAAACTGAAAAGACTTGTCCATGCAATCTCCAAGAATAGGACATGATTGAATGGAATAAAAAATAATTTTATATTGAATAATACTAAGTAATCATAATACAATATATTGAATATTACAATTAATAATTCTGGTTATTGATTTTCATTGAGACTTTGCTGAAGGACGGGCACCGCTCTGGGTCTTCTTGGATCTCTTGATGACTTTTGAGACTATTAATCATGGAATTTTCCTGGCTCAATTATTTTTGCCCTGCTGTTTAACTTCCAAGTGTTAAGCAGGTCATCTGTCTGTTTTGGATGAAAAAGTATCAGGAGGTTGATGATACTCTTGCTTCTGATGTAGAAGTCTTAATCTGATATCTGGAGATTACTGAGAACAAAACTGAATATCAGAAGATAGTTGTGGTTTATCCAAAATGGATCTCTGCTCTAGTGATCATTCTGAATAAGATGGAACTCGCCCCTTTAATCAAGGCATCTTGGGTAAAGAGTAAGAGCATCCAAGCTGATTGCCTTATAGCAAGGTTCCATGCAAAAAATCCAACCAAGACTTGGGGGAGGGGTTTGCAACACTAAGTTCTATAACTGCACTCAATTTATTTTTCTTTTTGTGATGTACAGATCACCTTCAAGAAGTGAGGGGAGCTGAATGTCAACTCACAAAAATTTTCTATGTCTGTTCTAGAGTTGCCATGAAAAGAAGGGGGTGGAGAGAAATTTGAAAGAGCAGTGCAGCAGTTTGGAACTGAATATGCATTCCATTCTTATCTTACAAAGATTATAACTACGTGAATTATGTGTCTCAGAATCGGCTTCATACAGGTCATGCCACAGAAAAAATGGGCCGGCAAGACAGGTGTCAAGGTGTTGGGGTATCTCAGACCTGGCTACAACTGTCCGAAGGTAAGTAGTAGGGCAGCTCCACTGCCCCATCCCCACTCTCACTTAATTTTTACCAGGGCACCCTGAAGTGGGCAAGGTCTTAATTAGGGCTTAATTTGGAGGTAGGGCATGTGTAAAAATCAAATTAGGACTTACTTTCAGGGTAGATCATATTTTCGGGAACACACAGGTATGAGGGGAAGAGTGTAGTTCCCATCAAGGATGTTTTTCAACTACAGCTCCAGCTGATAAAATGGCTTCTTCTGGGAAGCTAGTCTGGCACCCTCAGAGCTGGCATTTCAGAAACTGTTAAAAACTGAGCTGTTCTGGGGGGCTTTTAGGGAGCACGAACTGTTACCCTTCTCCTTATTTGCACTGAATGGCACGTTTGCATGCTCTTGTTTTTATTCTTCATCGTCTTTGAAAATTACTTGAGATTTAAACATTGTCCATTGCCAACCATAAAAACATTCCACCCCGATTCTCTTCTCCTTTGAAATAATTTTAAAAAGCACAAATTCTGTATCATCAAACTAAAAGAAAGGCTGGTGGTAAAGATAAATAAAATCCAGAATTTCTCCGCTCAGCTTGGCTGCATTCATTCCCGCACAGGCAAAGGTTCTTCTATCTCTTTTGCACTCATGACAAAAAAATATTGAGAAGGCAGTCAGCGCAGGCTGTGAGCTTCCAAGTGATTGTGAAACACACAAACATACATAGACAGAGAGAAAGGCACATATCCAGCCTGATGCCCCATCTGTTTCTCCTTTGAAAAGCAATTTTCTCTATTGCATTTAGGGATATAAAATAATTGCATACAGAATTTATTTTTCAGGAAGGGAAGAAGTGGTTTCTCAACAGAAGAACTTATTCTGGAAAACATACAGGTAGTTCTTAACTTATGATCATAATTGATACCAGAACTTGCTTCACTAAGCAATATTTATTTATTTATTTATTTATTTGTATATTTATTTATTTATTTATTTGATTTGTCAATTGCATACAAGATAATAGGTATAAATATAAACATGGTTATGAATACATGAAATGGATACATATAAGAAAAATAAACAATAGGATAAGGACAGTAGGCACGCTAGTGCGCTTATGCATGCCCCCTACAGATCTCTTAGGAAAGGGGTGAGGTCAATAGTAGATAGTCGAAGGTTAAAGTTTTTGGGGTTTGGGGAAGAAACCATAGAGTCAGGTAGAGTATTCCAAACATTGACCGCTCTGTGGCTGAAGTCGTATTTCTTGCAATCAAATTTGATGTGATTAACCTTGAGTTTGTATCTATGGTGTGCTCTTGCATTGTTATGGTTGAAGCTGAAATATTTATTGATAGGTAGGACATTGCAATGTATAATTTTATATACTATACTTAGATTGAACTGAAGGCGGCGTAGTTCTAGGTTTTCTACATCTAGAATTTCAAGTCTGGTGGCATAAGGTATTCTGCAATGAGTAGAGGAGTGGAGAACTCTTCTTGTGAAATATTTCTGGACTTTCTCAACTGTGTTAATGTCAGATAAATAATGTGGGTTCCAGACTGATGAACTGTATTCAAGTATAGCAAATGTTTTGTATGCTCTAGTTAGTGGTGTGATATTACCAGAGAAAAAGCTATGTAGGATTAGATTAACAACTCTTAATGTCTTTTTGGCTATGTAGTTACAGTGGGGTCTAGATCATTAGAGATAAGTATTCCAAGTCCTTGACAGAGTTTGGATCATCAACAAGGTCTTGACGATTCAGCTTGTATTTTATTTTCTGATTTTTTTTTTGCCAATATGTAGGACAGGGCATTTATTTGTTGAGATTTGAAGTTGCCATTTGTTTGACCATTCTGATACATAGTCGAGGTCCTTTTGAAAGGTAGCAGTATTTTCTGTGGTGTTGAATAGCTTTACATCATCAGTGAAGAGAATGCAGTTACTCTTAATATGATCACAGAGGTCATTTATGTAGAATATAACGAGAGTTGGTCATACAACACTACCTTGGGGGACACCACTATTGACAGGTACAGAATTTGATAAGATGCTCCCAATTGTTGTCTGTTTGACAGAAATGCTTCTATCTAGTTATGCAGGTGTCCAGAGATACCATAAGATTTTAGTTTTAGTAGTAGTTTGTCATGTACCACTGAATCAAAGGATTTACAGAAGTCTATGTAGATTGCGTCTATTGCTTTGCCCTGATCGAGTTGTGTAGTCCATATGTTTTTCCAGTGTAAGAGTTGCAGATTACAGTATAGCTTTTTCCTAAAACCAAATTGTTTATTAGAGAGTAGGTTGTTTGTCTCTAAGTGGAGGATAATGGATTGGTTAATAATTGATTCCATGACTTTACAGGTGACACAGCATGAAGAAATTGGTCTGTAATTTTCAACTAGGCTGGGGTCCCCCTTGTTGCTAAGAAAGTGGTGCCCAATTTTACAACTTTTTTAACCCAGTCATAGTTCAGTGGCTAAGACACTGAGCTTGTCAATCAGAAAGGTTGGCAGGTTGGCAGTTCATTACTTGTCCCAGCTTCTGCCAAACCTAGCAGTTCGAAAGCATGTAAAAATGCAAGTAGAAAAATAGGGACCCCCTCTGGTGGGAAGATAACAGGGTCCCTATTTTTCTACTTGCATTTTTACATGCTTTCGAACTGCTGGGTTTGGCAGAAGCTGGGACAAGTAATGGGAGCTCACTCCATTACATGGTGCTAGGGATTTGAACTGCCAACCTGCCAACCTTTCTGATTGACAAGCTCAAGGATGCTGTGACAGTTGTATGTTTGAGGACTGGTTTTAAACTGCTTTTTTTTCAGCACTGTTGGAACTTTGGTCATTAAACAAACAGTTATAAAGCAAGGACTAACCATACTGGCCAACAGTCAGGCTAGCATCCATCCTTTCCCAAGTCTCTTCCACCAAATCCTCAGAGGGTCTAGAGGGTAATTTTTTATTTTTATTTCTTATTTTATTTTTTAAAATAATGAACATATTTGGCTGAGGGATCTTTTCTATTTGAATTTTTAAAAACCTGCTTCAGCAGCATTGGATTATTTATATGAAGCCTTCCTTTTTTCCCTCCTGTGTTTCTGAGAAAAAATGTGTCAAATATAGCATGCTGGACTTTTAATGTGAATCAGAAAAGATGATTTTGCATTTTTTTTGTGGGGGGAGGAGGAATAAGGACAACATAATGAACACTTTTTTCAAATTAATAATGCAGAAATCCGAACAGGAAAAAGTGTCATGGAATACACAAAAGAATGAGTTAGACCTTTAAAATATAAGACACAGGGAAAACACAGGTATGAATCTTCAGATAACAGATAATCAGAGTTGGAAGGGACCTAGGTGATCTAGTCCAACCCCCCCCCCCCTTAATTTTATAGTTTTAAAATTAAGTTCTTCTAATGGGTATTACTGACTGTGATTTTTAATACACACGTTGCCCTGGGAGTTTTAACTAGAGGGCAACAAACATGTTTTCTAAACCAGCCTAAACAGATGAATTTAAGAAACTGTGAATCTATACTTGTTTTGTGGTGTTCACAGATTTTGCCCCCTAATTTAACAGACTGGGAAGGGATTGTGCTGTGAGACTTAAATTGAGCCACAGCAATATTCATTCTTCATGTAATCAGACCCCTGTGTTGTAACTGAGATATTCAACATTTAATTGCAAATGTTCTGTCCTTAAATATATGCATATTTAAATACTATTTCACCTCAGAAAGATCTGATTCCTTTTTTTTATCAAATAGCCGTTTCTCTTTTAATATGGTCTTGTCTGCAAAACTCCAGACAACCAGTAGAAAAATACAGAAAATAAGGTGATTTGTGATTATGTGGATAATCACAATCCAGTGCTGTAGCCTTTCCTTCATTGACTTTATGAAACAAATTCCTCCTGACAAAGGAAACATATATATTTTATCTTTAAGAAAAAGAGGAACAGTTTTTTTTTACATATATCAAATTCTTAAGCTTACAACTATTTTTTTTTTTTTGTTCATAGTTGAAGACTCACTCACTTTTCAATCTATTGTTACGAAGCTCTCCAATAACTTTAGAATAGTTAATGGTCAATTTCTAAAAGTGATTAGAAAGTGAGATTAGTGAATTTAAGTGTCCTTAATAAGCCTCCACTGAAGTTGCAAAAAATATGGTTAATCCCATCACCCCCGGGTGCTCAAACCCTGCAGAAAACTGTGTTGTGGTCTAATTGCAACAAAAAGCTACCTGGAGCACATGTGGGTAATCTCCTATCTTCTCCTTATAGAGAGGTTCCAAGGAATCAGTCTACTCACCAGAGCTGGCCATACAGATAACAGATAATCAGAGTTGGAAGGGACCTTGTAGGTCATCTAGTCCAACCCCCTGCCAAAGCAGGAAACCCTACACCATTTCTGACAAATGGAAGTCCAATTTCTTCTTGAAAGTCTCAAGTGATGACACTCCCACAATTTCCAAGGGCAACTTCTGTTCCATGGGTTGATGGTTCTCATTGTCAGAAAGTTTTTCCTTATTTCCAGGTTAAATCTCTCTTTGTTCATTTTCCATCCATTATTCCTTTCTGTACATATAGTCCTCAACTTATAACAATACTTGAACCCAGAATTACAGTCATAAGTCTCAGTGGTCGTTTAGTGGTATGCCCAATTTTATGACAATTTTTGAAGCTGTTAAGTGAATTCAGCTGTTGTTAAATGAACCCACTATACCCAATGAGCATTTTTGCGGGAAATTGGAAGTAAATACTAGTTTCCAGCCCTTCCAAAAAACCCATCACAGATCACAATCACAAATGGCAGGAAATGAAGGGTGGTTGCCAAGCACCCAAAATATGATCACGTGATTATGGGGGGGGAGGTAGCCATTGGAACTTTGAAGCTGGATTTTAAATACCTCTGATGAAGTCGACGGTACTTCAAAGGGTTGCAAAATGACCAGCTATAAGTTGAAGACTACCTTGTTAGAGAGCAAACAAAGAGCACAGTTACCATGTGTGTTACTGCTCAGCTATACCTTTGTAACAGGAAACAGGAAACTCTACTTAGAACAAAAGAGCATAGGGTATATAGCATAGATCCAAATTTATAAATATTGCCATCTACTGGCTAAATACTACTGTAGTTATTGCATAAAAATATATTCCAACAATGGATTCCAAACCTGTTTACACGTGAGACTAGAGGCATAGGATGAAAAATTATATTCACTGGCTTCTAGGTTTCCCATCCCACTCCAAGCTGGTAGGTTACACCAGTAGCAAGTAACATGCAGCCTTCCAAATGTTAATTCATTTTAACACTTGGCTATGCCAGCTAAGGTCTTGAAAATCAGCAACATCTATAAATCTGTGCATAGTGGATTTACACTTAGTTAGACCATGCAGTTCAGTATATTGGAGATGTAATGGAAAATTAACTGGATTTCATTCAGTTTTGGTGGGTTTGTTCCAGGATTAATTGGACACAGATAATTAGGTAATTAATTAAATACATCAGAGTGTATGAAATCTAGAGACCCTGAAATGTGTCTTCTGAATAACATGAATGATAAAATAGAAAGTGATATTACTGAAGCTGTCATAAATCTATTATGCAGAAGCAAAATCTATATAGAATCATAGGGCTGGAAGGGAACTTCAAGGTCTTCTAGTCCAACTCCCTGCCTGGGGCAGGAGTCCTTATTCCATTCTGAACCACCGTTTTCCAGTCTTTACTTGAAAACTTCCAGTGACAGGGCACACGCTAATCCAGAAGGCAAGTTGTTCCATTAATTGATTGCTCTCACTGTCAGGAAATTTTTGTTTAATTCCAAGTTGTATCTCCCTCCATGAGTTTCTATCCATTGTTATTTGTCCTGCCCTCAGGTGCTTTGGAGAATAAATTTCTCCCTGTGGCAGTCTTTCAAGTATTGGAAGATGGCTATCATGTCACTCATAAGCCTTCTCTTTTTTAGGCTAAAGCTACTAGTTGCCTTGGAATTCACCATATGGTTTAGCCTCCAGATTCTTTATCATCTTTGTTGCTCTTCTCTGCACACTTTCTTTCACAATAACATCTTTTTTGTTTCATGCTGACCGGAACTGGACACTGTAATCCAAATGTGGCCTCACCAAGTGTGTATAGTTGTAACTTACAACATATAACTTTGTTGTAAGTAATTAAAGAGATAAGAAAACTTCTACTACAAAGGTCTGGAAATACAAAATGCTGAAGCTTTGTCATAATGGAAATTTAGCTGATATGGGTGGCTATAGAAATTGAATAAATAAAAATATATTGAAAGTGATGGTCTGAAAAAATGAAAGGAAGAATAAGCTTAACAATAGAAAGATGGAAGATTAAGCAGTTGGCAGCTTAGGTTAAAAATGGCAACTTACTCAAGGTGGCAGAAAATTTGGGAAGAAGCATTCCAATGAACACACTGCACTAATGTCCAAGCTTTTGTATTTATCCATGACTACTGTAGTAAGGTCATTCTTTTAATGGGATCACCAAATATGGCTAGTAGAGTAAGATGTGGAAAGATGTCTCAAAGGTGCTTTTTTCAAAAGGCAGGTGGGCTTTATTTTTCCTTGAAGATGTTTGCTTCTCACCTAAGAAGCTTAGTTAGTTCTGATGAGAAGCAAAACTTCTTCAAAGAAAAACAAAGAAAGTTCAGTGGCCTTTGAAAAAAATGCACCTTTGGGACAGTGGTGGGATTCAATTTTTTTTACTACTAGTTCTGTGGGTGTGGCATGGTGGGTGCAGCAGGGGAAGGATAGTGTAAAATTTCCAGTCAGAGGTGGTGTTTGTTGGTTCTCTGAACTACTCCAAATTTCCACTACCAGTTCTCCAGAACTGGTCAGAACCTGCTGGACACCACCTCTGCTTTGGGACAACCATGACTGGATGACTTCATAAACAGGCAGGAAGTTGCAATTCTGTAATACCAAGAGTTAATCCCTAAACTAAGTCTGAAACAAAGAGAGTAGAATTGAAAACTCAGTCAACATGGAAGTTCTATTCTAATAACATCTGGAAAGTCATTGTTTCAACATCTTTAAAATAGGCAAAATTTACACACCCTTTTAAGACAATCTGATCCTATCACTGTCATAATTTATATGACTGCCAGCAATTCTGGGCAGCTTGCAATTGTTAAAACATTGAAAAACAGTGAACAATACATTTAAAAAAAACCAAATACAAAAACAAAACAACGTGTGGTTTTTCTGTTTTTAGCATTGGAAGGAAGAAGAATAAACATGATAAAGATGGTTATCAATAAATGATTATTTGTAAACTGTGATTTATGGCCTGATGTGCTTATTCCATAAATGATGGGAAAACAAACGAGTTTATCATGACACACACACTTAGTCAGTGTCACCAATACCTGACTAGGTACTTAGTTCTTAATCATTCCATCTCAGGATGAGAGATCATGCAAATCGGGCATAATTAGGACTGATTTCTAAAGATTTAAAATATCATTATATTGTTACAAAATAGATTACCATTGTGAACAGTCTCAATCCAGAACAAGCCATAGTAGCACAATTTTAATTGGTTTCTTTCCAGTTTCATAAGTTTTGGTTTAATCCATCAATCTTCTTTTAAGGTATGTTTCCAAATTGTGTATTGTTAACTGGTAGTCTTCAACTTACAACCACAATTGAGTCCAAAATTTAGGTTGCCAAATGAAACACGTATTAAGTGAGTTTTGCCCCTTTTTACCACCTTTCTTACCACAGTTGTTAAGTGAATCATTATAGTTGTTAAGTTAGTAACATGG
Source organism: Laticauda colubrina (assembly GCA_015471245.1). NCBI lineage: Eukaryota > Metazoa > Chordata > Lepidosauria > Squamata > Elapidae > Laticauda > Laticauda colubrina. Next base: position 14,130,760 of record BLBF01000040.1, read on the forward strand.
TTGTTATGTGAATCTGGCTTCCCCATTGACTTTGCTGGTCAAAAGGTCACAAAAGAGGATCACAATACAGGAAACTGTAATCGTCATTAATATGAACCATTTGCCAAGCATCCAGATTTTGATCATGTGATGTGAGGATTCTCCTGCAGTCATAAGTGTGAAAGTGGTCTGCTCATTGGATTTCTTGCTTTCTAGCTAATCTAAAAGCAGAGCTGAACCTTCTTTAGGTCTGAAGCTTCTATTGTTCAGTGCAAACTCTAGTAGCAGAGTGCAGAATGGTAGATCTCTAAGTGAATCTGTGTTTCTGTGAGCAACTCAATCTGCCTGCCTGCTTTGCCTGATTTTGGGTAAAAATTGCTTTTTTTATTAAAAAATTCAATATTTACATAAATATTTATAATATTTACATACAAGCCATGCCCACCCAGTCACATGACCACCAAGCCACATCCACAAATTAGGCCATGCCCACAGAACCGATTATTAAGAAATTTGAATCCCACCCCTGGAAAACGGGCCTCCCGGAAGTTCCAGAAGTCTGAATATGGGCCTGTTTTCAGCCTCCGGAGGGTTTTCTGAACCTGGAGAGGACAAAACTGCCCCCCCACCAAGGTGCAGGAGGCCAACTGGGCCACACCTATCATGGCCACACTCACCCAACAACTAGGCAGAGAACTCATTGCTGAGATTTTTGAAGCCCACCCCTGCTCAAAAGTCACTTTTTTCAGTGACATTGTAACTTTGAAAGGTCACTAAATGAACTACTGTAAATCAAGGACTCTTTGTATAAGAATTATAAACTCTTGCTAAATCAGATTCTGCAAGTGTGAGAGCTCAGCTGATTCAAAATAAGTTGTCAAGCCCTGTTTAAAACATATTTCTCTTACTGTTCAACCTGTCACTTACAGAATTGAAAAGTAAGATCAAAGTAATTTTAAATAAGAATTCAATATTATTTGGAAGAAATCTTTAATACCATCCCTCTTCAATGAAAGAAATCAAGGATAGTAAGAAAATTGGGATACTTACCAGATAATGTATTGCACCATTTTGGAAGCAGCAGAGAAGAATCTCTGTCAATCTTAAGAAGGTGAAATTTGATACGGCTGGTCAATTTTAAGCACAAATTCATAATAAAATAGAATAGTATCATGGAGTTAGGAGAAGCTTCAAAATCAACTAATTCAATTCCTGTTCAATGCTGGATATTAAGTTCAAGATATTGCTAAATATCTTTGTTATAATTTTCTAATTCCATCTTAAATATTTCCAGCAAAGGGGAACTATTACATTTTGGGTCTTCTCCACAGACACTTAAATGGCTAGTTTCTTTCCTAAGATTCCTTCCTTCCCACCTTCCTTCCTTCCAGAGGTGGTATTCAGCAGGTTCTGACTGGTTCTGGAGAACCAGTAACAGAAATTTTGAGTAGTTTGGAGAATCAGCCAATACCACCTCTGACTGGCCCCACCCCATCTATTCTCTGCCTCCCAAGTCCCAGCTGATTGGCTGGGTTTTTTTTTTTTTTTGTCTTGCACAGGAACAACGGAGCTGGAAAGCAGGTTAGTGGGGTGGGGAGGGAATGGGGATTTTACAGTAACCTTCCCCCAGAAATGGGGAGGGAATGGAGATTTTACAGTATCCTTCCCCTGCCATGCTCACCAAGCTATGCCCACAAAGTCATGCCATTCCCACAAAGCCATGCCCACATAACCAGTGGTAAAAATGTTGAATCCCACCACTACTTCCTTCCCTCCCTCCTTCCTTTCTTCCCTAACCCTTCCTTCCTCCCCTAACCCTACATTCCTTTCCTAACCCTTCCTCTCTCCCATTCTGCCTCCTCTTGCCTCTCCCCTGCTCCCTCTCCACCCTCTCCTCTCCCTCTCATTTCATGGTTGCCTGACTCTATTCTATGACAACTCTGTGCAACTTACAAAAAGAACATTAAAAGAAGAGAAGGATTATCTAGTGTAGAAAGTTAGCATCTACCCCTCTTCTAGAAGAGTAAAATATTCTAAGAAATATTAAAAAGGCAGAATATTATATTTTCCTGGATGAAAAAAGGAGGAACATATTTTTAAAGACAAAGCAACTCCCTGCCTTCCTTCAGCTCCAGGGTGGTGGAATTTAGACATGGGCCTCAGGACATGATAGGATTAGCCCTCCACCTACCTCACCACATGACACCTGGGAAGATTGCATCACCCAGCAAGATTCAACCAAGCTTGGGACTCAACACAACTACAAATTACCTCTGCATGGTCCCATGGGAATCGAACAACCAGTCAGGATACATTTCTTGCTACAGGAACAGGAAGCAAGTTCAAAGCCAACAGATGGTATAAATTTCTCTCCCTCTCTCACCCATGTGCTATTTTTTTCTCAGGACCTCAATGTGATCCTGTCTACCATTAAACCATCTTTCGAAGTACTCCATGTTTCCAGTGTTTTTCTTCCCACTTGGAACTGAACCCAAATGGATATTTCTTCCAACACTAGGGGAAAAAAAGAAACCAAAAGAAAGCACCCAAATAGGTAAATACATCTTTGGGTGGCCTGTATCAACCCTCTTCAGTGAACCAGATAGGGTTAGATGAATTAGGTTAGATAGATGAATTCTACTTTATTTAAGGCTACAAACTTTGTTGTAAAGTGCAAACTTTCCACCTCTGCTTTTAACTGCTTCTTCAATTAGGGCAGACCCTTCCTAAGTGTCTTCCTCTGATTTTTTAAGCCACTGGGGGCACCTCTTCTTTTGTATGATTGATTCCTGGGCAGCCTCTCTTCCCCTCTTTCTCCAAGGTTATTTACACATTCTATTACAGCTGGTGTGCTGTGCAAGGCTCACCATAAAAAACAAACAATTCTTGTGCTTCTCTTTCAGAACGCCTTAGAAAGCTCCATTCTGCCTAGCTTTAGGTGACAGCAACCTTGATTCCGTAAGGCCCGGTCCCACTGCACTTACAGGTGCAAAGAGGATGTAAAATATTTAAAAAAGCTTGCCATCCATTGGAAAATGCTAGGCATCTGTTGTGTATTCACTGTATATGTGTTTCATACGCTCTATCCGTTGAGCATCTGTCCACTGCGATTTCATCCGCACAAGAAGTTTTAAGCTGCACAAAACTTTGTGAACAGATGAACTTTCCGCCACATACGATGTACATCCGGGACATATACAGTCAACAAACATTCTATGTCCGTTATCATCCGTTAAACAACCGCTGTATCCTCTCTGCATCCTCTGGCCATCCCCTCAACTCACATCCGCTGCAGCTGAAAATGGAAAGAGGGAGGAAACGAAAGGTACACGGAACGTCTACACAGCATTAGTAGCACGGAAATAGAAAGGATGTAAGCATATGCATCTCGTATATAAAGTATTCAAAATGGACAAAACTTTTGTATCTGGGATGTATCTCGCATATGTAGAATGTCTGGAGTATGTCTAGAGTATGTAGAAGGACACCTAGCGGACAACCGATATTTTCTATAAAAAGGGGGAGAAAATCATCTGGATCGCTGGGATGGTGGACCATATAGTCCCACTAGGGTTGCATTGGAGGTTTATCTATCTGACAACTATCCTTATCTATCCCACAAGCATGCAAAGGCTTAATCATTTTTTCAAAGTTTTCACCAACACTTTATTAAGTAAAAAAGATGAACCAAGTAAACTAAGTGTGTTAAGCAAAGATAACCTTTATTAACTTTCTTAGGTAAACTTTATGACTGTATTAAATAAGCAAAATTAACCAAGTAAAGTGTCTTAAACAAAGATAAACTTAACAAGTAAACAACTCAGTCTCTGACACTATTCTCAGTCACTCTGAGTCATGTCCATGGTCTCAGCTGTTAAGCGGCCAGGGACTGTGGAGGTGGCTGTGGCTTGAGTGCTGGTCTGAGGCACCATTGGGGTGCTTGGCCCGAGGGTACAACAGGTGGTGGTGTGTTCAGGAAGCTATCCGAGAGCTGACTTAGTCCCGTGAGGTTGAGAGGCCCTTCATCAAGGACTTGAGATGTCAGGCCCAATACTGATGACAGATTGTCCCTTGACGGGATTGGCTGTGGGGTGGAGGAAGGAGGAGTGTAGTGGGGCTGTCTGGTCTGCAGCTGGGTGAGGAGTGGTGTCTTTGGCATCTGATGAACCTGGGCCTCAGGCAGGTCCCTCAGGGTCTGGCTCACGTAGGTGATGAAGGGCTTCTGGCCCGAGGATGGTATGTCCAAGTGGACCAGCTGAGAGAGAAGTTCTGTGCTGGTCTTCATTGTGTCCCTGATCTCCAATAGCACACTGTGGTCCTGGCCCTCCAGTCTGCCTCTCTGCCTGCATACTCTGGAGCTGGGGGTGGGGGTGGGGGTGAGTTGGCCTCTGATGGCTGATGCTTCTTCCTCCATTTGTGACAGCAGGGCGTCATCCTCCACGGGATCCTCCAAGTCTGCCGGCATGGGGAGTCCAGCTATCAGGGGGGTCTCTGCTGTGGGGCCCTCTGAAGACACTTGCCTGGACAGACTCACTGGCTCCTAGCTGGAAGAGGACTGGCTGTCTGTGGGCTGTCTGAGGGAGAGGGGTCTCAGAGGGGCTGCTCCTCAGTGGCAGATCTCACCCTCCAGGAAACTGCACTTGGCCATGACGTACATCTCCTGGTCAGTGAGCTTGACAGCGGTCTGCCCGGATTTCTTGAGGTGTAGCTTGCCATACCAGGTGTGCATGTGCTTCCACCATCCCAGGAGTAGTTCTGCAGTGTACCCCAGGCTCTCTGCCTTGTCTCTCCAAGCTGCCTGCTTCTTCTTGGTGTCCCGATACAGTCTGTGGCCCTTTTTCCAGAGGTATTCTTTCTCCCTCAGCCATTCCAGCACCTCATCCTCATGCTTCTTGGAAATGGTGTACTGTTTCCTCTATTCCTTCTGTTTCCCTTGCCTCTTCCTCCCTTTGGCAGGGGCTTGAGCAAGGCCTTCAGGGGCTTGAGCAGCAGGACCTTCAGGGGCTTGAGCAGCAGGGCCTTCAGCAGCAGGGTTTTGAGGGCCTTGGGGCTGGTCCACCGCAGCAGCAGCAGCAGCAGCAGCAGCAGCAGCAGCAGCAGCAGCAGCAGCAGCAACAGCTTCAGAGTCAGTGCCAGGGGGTGGGATGCTGGTTCTGGCCTTCTTCACCTTGCCAGGGCTTGAACGAGTAGGCACAGGCTTCCTCTTCTTGCCTGACTGACGAACCATGGTGTCCTGCAAGATGTATGTGGCAGCACGACTTTCCCCTGCATGCTGACTGCATGCGTGCTGCATCCTTTTATACTCCCCACATGCGCAGTGAACGCTTTGCATCCAATATACATCCGCGCGGCATCCCCTTTGATTCCTATAGGCGTACGTGATGCATCCGGTTCATCCACTATGCATCCGCCCCTTCCGCTATGCGTCCACTTTGAAATTCTCCCCTGGAACCCCTTCGGAGGTGTCATCCGCTTCCATCCACTGTCATCCTCTAGGCTTCCTATGAACATCCGTTTAACATCCCCGCTACATATTACCCACGTCCGTTGTTTTCCATTCTTTTCCATTCTGTTTATGCAAATTTTTGCCACGTTTTGGAGCAGATGACAACAGATGGAGCCACCCCCAAAATTTTGCTCATCTGCTGTATCCTTTATGCATACGTTTTGTGTCCGTTGGCCAGTGAGACCTAGCCTTAACCAATGCTGGAGGCAAATGCTGGAGAAATTTTATTGCTATTGAGTTTATTTCTGATGATTTTGATGTATGCTTTGCTAACTTTATGAAATGGTTATACTATCATTTGTTATTTTAATCTTGTTTGGATGAACTGCCTTCAGGCTTTGCTGTATAGCAGGAGACCTGCTATACATTGGAAATAGAGATGAGGCATTCTTATTTTTAGATTCTTTTTTTTTTCCCTTCCTACCCAGGATGGAGACTGTGCTGTCTCAAAATAAAATAACCTCACAACTTTAGCCTTATGGAGACATTTACCTGCAAACGTGAGAGGTTAAATATTAAATGGATGTGAAACACACACTCTCTCTTCAAAACTCTCTCTCTCCCCTCTTAGTGGTATCTATCTGTTTCATGCAACAGTCATAGCAGAATTTATAAGTATATTATTCAATGTATCTGTGTGTTTTTGGATAATTGGAAGTTCCTCAAATGATGATGATAATATCATCTGTTCAGTTGTATTCAACAATTGGCAAGTCTATGGCCTAAGTCTCTCCACATCTTCTGGTTTTGTACCACTTCTTTGAGTTGTTCTGTGCTCTGTCTTGTGTCATCTTTGATGGTGTCCAGTCACCATTTGAAGACTATCAGATTCTACAACATCAAGGAAGCTGGGTTGAGTCAGGGCAGACATAAAGCTCTCTGCAAAAATCAGGGTTCACTATGCAACTGATGTCATCTGTTTTCTACCAACTTTGGTCTGGTTCTGGTTTCACTGGATGGTAGGAACTGCATCTGATTGGGCCAGCTCTGAGTTATCAAGCTCCAAATAGTCAACTAACCAGGAAACAAATAAACCAAGGCAAAAGAGTGAACACAATCCCATTGGTGTTGGAAGAATGGATGTATCTTTATTGTTCCAATATCTCCCTCTAGTGGCAAATCTTTACCCATTTGATAGTAACACATTTTTCATGTGCCTTTATCAAAATGTAGGTGCACAACAAATAGCCAAGCATCCTTTTCTCTGTGACTTTGCTGTGCATCCTGAAATATACACTAGCCCTGCCAAAAATGGCATGAATGTAAATGGTTCATGATGCAAACAAATTGACAGACCAGGAATACTTAAGAAGACTTAAAGTCTTCTTTAAGACTTCATCTTGTTCTTCATCTTGTGTTACTGTTTTTTTATTGTTCCTCCAGCCACCCCAGAAAACCACAAATTCTGAAATTTTACTTGAGATTATATCTTAATTGATCAGTTTTACTGTTTGGAATGAAAAACATTCAACCGTCTGTTGAATTTTCTTTGAGCTCACTGATCATTCTAGACTCTGAAGCTTGCTTTGAATGTCAATCCCCTTCATGTTTGGTTGTGAGATACTGCACTGTCTCTCAGATTTTTCCCTTTTCAAACAGGAATTGATCAAATACAATGGAAACAGGCCGAGAAAGCAAGCAGAGCTTTCTTTCAACTCCTTTATCAACAACGGCCAGAAGAAGTACCTCTATTTTTTTGTCAATAATAAAGTAATACCTTATGTATGTGTGTGTGTTTCTGCTCTTCTCATAGAGTCATACAGTCATAGACTCACAGGGCTAGAAGGGAGCTTGTAGGTCTTCTGTTCCAACTGCCTGCCTAGGAGAGGAGTCTGTATTCCATCCCAGACAAACAAATATCCAATGCTATGCTTTGCTTTACTCTGCTCTGTTCTGAGTGGGTATCCATATATGCACTGGGAAGCAAGAGGTTAGTTGCATGTACTAAGAATCATGTATCCCTCATGGAAGGAAAAGGGAAGAAAAGAGCTTACAATGAAGATGTTGCCAATATCCAGAGATGCTACCTAATTACCTTCTCTGTAGGGATACAATGGGGGACTTTTTCCTGTTTTTTTTTTCCTCCATAGTCCTTGGCCAAACCTGACTCATTTTCAGACTTGACCTTTTCTTCATTTGATTCTTTTTTTTTAGGTAATAATTTCATTAAGTTCATCAAGGTATAAAATACAAAAGAAAAATAAAACAGTGGGGAAAATGGGGAAACAAAAAGGGAAGAGAAAGAAATATGGGGGAAAGAACAAAAGAGAAAGAAAAGCAATGATTTGTGACCCCTTAAGTGCAGTAGACTAAGATTGCAATATTATAGCCTCAACTTTTACTTACTTTTACATATTTAACTTAACACACTGTACTAGCCAATTATATAACAACAAACTTATCTAATCAGTAAAACCCAAAGTCAAAGTTTCATTTTCTTTCCATCTCAAGTACAAAACCCAGAAACAGTCTGCAGGTAGAAACAAAATAGGATGTATTCTTTTCTTTTCAGTTTTAGCCATCTTTGCTTGTTCCATGAGTTTTTCCAGCCATTTCTTTGTTGGATTCTGTCCCCATAGCAAATGCTGGCCTGTGCTGATCAGTTTTCAGAGGTTACCCTGCTGATGAATGCCAATGGATTATTTGATAGAAAAGTGGCTAGGCTGAAAGTCCCAAGTCTCTTTATCTAACTTCTTTCCAGCATTCTGTTTGAAATAATAAAAATTGAACAACAGAACAGGCCAAGATAGGGGTGGCTCCAAAACACAGTTTTTGCTTTCTCTTCCCCAGTTCCATAACACCATTATCAATTTCCCACTCTGTATACATTGATCTATAAATGATTGCAGAGTGTTTGCTACTGCCACATTTATTTGGCAAAAATACTGAGCTGACCATATAGCAAATATGGTGAACAATTGATAAACATACAATGTCAAAATGTAACTTAAGACTATGCCAGAGTGGTCTTGATGTAAGAACATCATCATGAGGACATTAGTTAAGCCCTGTTGGGTCAGACTACAAATCTAAATATCAGGTTCTAGCAGAGTAAAAAAATAGGGTGGGCAGTCTGGATAAAATGCTGCAATAAATCTGTATCAAAGACAGATTTCTCTTGGTGGAGCAGGAATATCACAAGATAAGTTACAATCATCCAGATCTCTTTCTGTGACTGTTCCATATTAGAAGATACTGCTCAAGCTGCAGTTTCAGTCAGAGCACAGGTATTAGATAAAGTGGGTGTTTCATTCACAAACATTCAGTAAATCATTAACTATAAGTTTTCTGGTCAAAATAAATTGGTCATCTGCAAGCTATACAGTTAACCCTCAACTTATGATCATTCATTTAACATTGGCTGAAAGTTATGACAGCCTCAGAAAAAGTGACTTATGTCCTGTACTCATACTTAAAACCAGTGGTGGGATTCAAATAATTTAATAACTGGTTCACCCAGGATTAGGTTGGCCATCATGGAAAACATGGCCCATTCCCATCCTCCAGCTCCATTGCACATATGGGATGAGCCTCCTGCAGTGGCCATCCTGGGTGGACTGGTTGTTAATTTACACACACACACACACACACACACACACACCACTATCAAAGTAGATCCTGTGTTGCAATGGAGAGGCAGGCATGAGGGAAGGAGGAAGAGCAGGGAGAAGAAAGAGGGAAAGCAGCCTTCTCCTTCCATCACTCCATTGCCCATTTCTCCATTGAAGCGCTGCACTGTGCCCATGATCCATTTTGATAGCAGGGAGGTGGGTAATTTAACAACAAGTTCACCTGAACCAATGAAAACCAGCTGAATCCCTCCACTGCTTACAACCATTGTACCACTCTTGTGGTACATGATCACAGTTCCAGCATTTAGCAACTGGCTTACATTTATAACTAGTTTCAATGTCTTGCAGTCAGCTCATCACAATTTGATTTCCAGCAAAATAGCCATTGGGGAAGCTTAACCACCCTGTGATTATTTAAAGATGTGATTCACTTAATGATGGTTGTAAAAATTGTTCTAAACTCTGTCTCTGTCTCTGTCTCTGTCTCTCTCTCTCTCTCTCTCTCTCTCTCTCTCTCTCTCTGTGTGTGTGTGTATGTGTGTGTGTGTAAAACAAGGAACCTTGGCGAGTAATAAACCAAGTATTCCACCAAAAGTGATATAGTACAGAAGGGAAAAGAAATGAATAAGTTACAATGATTGCATAAATCCCAATTCATAAAAAAATAATAGTGCCATGCTGACACAGTTTCAACAAGACAAGTATTATCATTTCAGGGAGCTTTATATGTACAATAGATAAGTTATATCTATCTTGGCATGTGGGAAAAGTAAGTCTTGGTTTTGTTCAGTTTGTTTTCTTTCTTTCTTTCTTTCTTTCTTTCTTTCTTTCTTTCTTTCTTTCTTTCTTTCTTTCTTTCTTTCTTTCTTTCTTTTGTAGGTTAATTTTATCCTGCTGCCACCTCAATTTAGAAACTTGCTGAAGAAAAAAAATTACATAAATTATTTCTTCAGATTTTCTTTAAAATATGAATGCCATTGTGTATTCTCCCTCTTGGTTATATGTTGCCTTCCCTGTAATGTGCATTTACATGCCATATACCATTGCATTTTTCCATAACAAAAGCATTTACACAAGGACTCTTTTTTATCAGAAAAGGTACAGATTTCAATATGCTGCTATATTCTAGTTCAGGGGGTGCATATTTATGTCTGCCTCTTTTGTATCTGCCCAGACGATCTGATCTGGCAGGGTTATGGCCAGGTTCTTTCAATTTAAACAATACCACTTATCAGGAACCCAGAAGCACACCTTCTCCATAGCAGGTCCTGCCCTCTGCAATGAGATGCCCTCTGAGATCTGGATGGCTCCTATCTTGCTGTTGCTTCTAGACCATGAAAACTTTAGTTCTTCGCCCAGACCTTTGGCAAGCATGATTGAAGCACCATTTTGATCCGCAAAGGCTCTTTTCTCCCCAAGGACCAGACACATCACAGCATAACAAATCAGTGCACAATACTTTATTTCAGGACACACCTTCCCCAACCACAAAACAATACTTTTGGTCACCTCTCCCCTTCAAACACTTTGCAAGGTGATGTTGCCATATAAATATGGCAGTCTTTTACCATCAGTCTGTTAAAACTCAGTTTGCACAAAAGTCTCAAAGTCGATAAAGTAGCATACAACTATTGCCTTTTTCTGGGATATAGAATAGCAGAACTGGAAGGAACCTTAGAAGTCTTCTAAACCAACCCCCTGTTCAAGCAGGACACCCTATCTTATTCCAGATAAGTGGCTGTCCAGAAAACCTCCAGTGATGTTCTTGAAAACTTCTGGAGGCAAACCATTCCACGGATTGGTTGTTCTTACTGCCAGGAAATTTCTTCTTAGTTCTAAATTGAATCTCTCCTTCATAAAGTTTCCATACATTACTACTTGTCCTGTTGTCAAGTGGTTTGGAGAATTGGCTGACCCTTTGCCCCCACCCCACTCTTCTTTGTGACAGCCCTTTAAATATTGGAACATTATTATCATATCACCCCTAGATCTTCTCTTCATTGGACTAGATGTACCTACAGTAGTTCCCACAACTGTTTATTGTATGGTTTAGTAAGAAGTCTTCTACTACTTTGAGAGGAAGTGCTGTTTCAGTGTGGTTGCTCCTCTTTTAGGTGCTGCCAAGGTCCAAGTCCAAGCTCTGCTCTTCAGCAAGATTGTTTCTTGAGCACCCCAGCTGAGCTTCAGGCCAAGCTCCAGGCAGGACTCCCACCAGAACATACTGCTCACTGTACCTTGTGGTCCTGGAAGTTGTTTGATAATCATCTGGCCTGCCTTTAATAACTGTTAATCTTCAGAGGTTGCCTCCCACTTACTCACTTAAAAACTACCCACCCACCTCTGATTTAGCATTTTATTTTGTAAACTAAGGGCCTGGGTGCTGTGAGGTTGCCTCTGGATGTTGACATGTCCTTGAAAATGACAAAGTGTGCTGGAGTTCAGCTGGAATACCTATGAATACAGCTCTGAGGAAAGGGAGGAATACCTGAGAGAGGGGTGTGGGTATGGGGGAGAGAGAGAGAGAGAGAGAGAGAGAGAGAGAGAGAGAGAGAGAGAGATCTACAGGCCTTCAGCTACTTTAGAAATGACTAATTCCACTCTTTCAAACTTCTTTTTCTTCATAATCTCTAGGAGTTGGATGGCATCTATATAGTGTACAGAAGCCCCTATTTCAAAGTATCCCTTTAATTTCCTATTTCTAAGCATTAAGTTCCCAGTAGCAAAACAATTGTCTTCTCAATCTGTGAAATATCTTTGGAAACTACAGTTCCAAAGAATTCTTTATTGGCCAAATATAATTGGATACACAAGGAATTTTTCTTTGGTGCAGAAGTTCAATAGAGTTCCAGTTTGTACTAGAAACATTTGTATAAAAAATTACAAACTGCCAACAGCATATAATTTATTTTATTTATTTGTTAAATTTCTATTCACCACAAGCTTACTGTGGGGCTACAGTAGGCAGCTTACAATAATAAAAAGAAAGAAAACTAAAAGGAGTATAAGCAGAAGTAAAATACTAAATAAAAAAATGACAAAAGAACATGAGAATAGAAGATCAGTATGATAGCTAAAAATGTAAAGGTATATTCTGTGTAATGTGCCTTTGAATCAATTTTTTTATTCCCTGCTTGACTGCCTGGACTAATCTCTCCAATTTTCTTGGCAAGTTTTTTTGGATAGAGGCTTGTCATTGCCTCTTTCCTAGGGCTGACAGAAAATGACTTGCTAAAATCATCCAGCTGGTCCCTAATGCGGGACTAGAACTCACTAGTCTCCCAGTTTTAAGTATGGTGCCTTAACCACCATGCCAAGCTCTTCGACACCTACAAATTCACCTAAAGTTTCTATCTGTTGTTTGTATGATTACTTGTTAAGGTGATTTTTGTATAAACCTTGTATTAAAAAATTATCCAAAGCACCCGAGGGTAGGACAAGAAGCAATGGGTGGAAGGTAATCAAGGAGAGAAGCAACCTACAACTAAGGAGAAATTTCCTGACAATCAGTGGAACGACTTGCCTCCAGAACTTGTGAATGCTTCAACACTGGGAGTTTTTAAAAAGAGATTTGTCTGAAATGGTATAGGGTTTCCTGTCTTCGGAGAGGGTTGGACAAGAAGACCTCCAAGGTCTCTTCCAACTCTGTTATTCTACTCTATTCTAAAATGTTGTTTTTTTAGATTTATGTTAGGCCTCCTGCGTAATGCAGACAGGAAACAGAACTAGGCAAGCTAATTCTACTTTATTGTTAGGCTACATTAACAGAATCTTGCAGGTCTGAAGATACAAGCTTCCTGCTGACATTTTTAATTGCCTAAACAATTGGGAGGGGTCCTTCCTAACCTTCTTCCTTTAACTATTAAGCCATTAGTGTCTCCTCCCTCTCTTATTTCTTTGTTTCCTAGGTAGCCTTTCTTCCCTTTGCACCTCATTCTCACATGCCATCACTGCTATGCCAATTGGGTTTTCTTGGAACTTAATTATAGTTCCTGTCTACACAGCCTCAGGTTGGGGGTGGCTAATTTTGAGTATTGCAAGTATCTTTCACATCATATGCTGAATGCCTTGCACCTTCCAGCAACCATGTAAAAATGGGACTTCTTATTACTCATGGCATGAACCACCTGAGTGTCCAAATCTGCTTTTTCCTTTTGTGCTCTAGGACTTGTAGGCAGTTGCTGGTAGAATGTTTCATTTCATTTCAAAACCATTGCAAACATTCTACCCTGCACAAAAAGTCTGTTCCAGCTGTATTTCAAGAGACAGAGGAAGAGGATACCCATGAGCGGTGGACTCTCTACCCTGGGACTGTCAATCCTGTATGGTGAGTAAAAGTTGACAGTTTACCTTGGCAAGGATGACAGCTTTTATTGAACTGAAATGCAGCCTAGTTTTTTGGCCAGAAGTCCCCCTAACAGCTGATAATTTTCATATAAAAATATCCAATATAAAATGTGTTTTTTTTTTCTGGGACTTTGGATTCTACAGAGCAAACTATCAGAGAATAAACAAACACAGTTACAGAAGTAGCATTTTAAGCCAAAAAATACTTACTTACCTACTTACCTATCTTACTACATCTATCCATATATAAAATGTTGATCTGGCTTTAAAGTATGAATTGTACAGAAAATTTCATATTTGGCCCTCCTGTTCATTCACCAAACATGTTTGGAAATTTTAGTCACTCATATTTTTCATAATCTAACCAAAGTTATAATGTAACTTGAATGAGAAAGAGAATATATTGAACACTGCTCTGAGATCCATGGAAAAAAGGTAGGATTAAAATATAATGTCACATTAAACATGCACATAAATGTAGAATTCCTTTAAACTTTAGGAAGAGACTTATTGGTAAAATGACCCTGTTGTGTTTGACATTTGCCCCATCTTCTCTCTCTCTCTCTCTCTCTCTCTCTGTGTGTGTGTGTGTGTGCGCGCGCGCAGACATCCTGCAACATATCCTCAATTATGACTGAAATTGTCTGCTTCCAACCAATCACTTTTATAGAACTGGCTCATTATCTACATTGTGATAATTTGTGACTCATTACCTTGCAACATCTACCACCTGCTACATGTTGAAGCCAATTCAGGGACTGACAACGCTACAGCAAAATCCCAAACATGAACCAATGAAGTGGGTAATTTATTAAATATATCCATTTTGCTTGATGGGTCAAATGACCATGATCCAACAGAGTCCATTGATTAATTAATTAATTTTCATTGATATCATACTTTTATTTTTTACTTATTACTCAAGGCAGCACATGCATGTCACTTCCTTGTTTACTACATGCTAATGTTTCTCTTTTAATTGCTAAGCAATTAAAATTTAGACATTTGTCTGAATTTTGTTTCAATAATACAGAGAAAATTAGGAGAGCTAGCTAGTTGAATCCCACATGGTTCAGATGTACACTGTTTGCATGCATGCAAAGATGCTCAAAGATGTAGACATATCACTGATTGGGTTGACTATTTGTCAATTATTAATAGGATCAGAGGTGGTATTCAGCAGGTTCTGACCAGTTCTGGAGACTGGTAGCAGAATTTTTGAGTAGTTCGGAGAACTGGCAAATACTCTCTCTGATTCTCCAGGTTTTATAGTGTTCTTCCCCTGCCATGCCCACCAAGCCATGCCCACAGAACTGATAGTAAAAGAAATTTGAATCCCACCACTGAATAGGGTCCAAGTCAATCCCAGAAATGGACAAGAAATAAAAATAATTGCAGACCAATTCCTATGGAAATAAATTTCTCTATTCTTCCCCATGCTCAGAACTTTGATTTTCAACTTCATATTTCATTATTTTCTCCCAGGTAATTAATAATATGTAACATATCTAATTAACTGAGCCACAGTTATGGAGAAATAATAGCCAGAGAGAAGGAAAGCAACTTTTCCCCTTGATTAAATTTAACTCGAACACAGCAATCAATTTTAAAACATTGCCACTCATCATCATCTAGTTTAGGAGGGAAAATCCCTATCATATTGGTCCAATATTGTATTATAAAATCTTTTCTCAAGGTCTGGTCTTGAATTAGAAAAAGAGTTTTTTTGTGAATTAAGGAATGAATTGAGTTCTTTTCCTGAATTAAACCCTCATGCATTTTAGTATGGACTATTAAAACTTTGGGATTTTTTAATGCTGTACTGTAAAGGTAATGACTTCTTTGATCATGATACTGGAAATTTATCAGGAAGAATTGTTTTATTTCAGAGTTCATCTCTATGAAATAAAATCATAGGCTGATCAGATCATGCTGGTTTAAAATGTTTAACGTTTAAATCAACAGAACACCTGTTAATGTGAAGCAGCATGCTAGCCAGATTTACAGTAGATGGCTTTGGGGCTCATGCAAATCAATTGAATTTAATCAGTGGAGTCTATGATAGCCATGATCTCATAGTGCCTGGAATAAGCTTCCTCAAAGCCATAAGAAATGTTGTTTTATCTTTTCCAAAGAGACAGATTGGAGATGAACTCTTGAATGGGGAATTTAACATCAGATGCTGCTTCTATTATGTTTACCAGTATACAAGTCTAGCTTTTCTTCTAAAGTGGAAACAAAGAATACACTAAACAAGGGGATCATAAAAGATAATGTAAAATCAATCAGAAATGCAGGGAGGTGATATGAATCTTTGGGTTGTTAAGTCATCCCAGTTCTCGGACAACACGTTCAGTCAGACTATAAAAAAAAAATAGATATCTTGCAATGAATGAGACACACACTTATCTTCTAAGAAAAGAAAGAAAATCAAAAACAGCATAAAATCCAGAAGTCGTTTCTTCACTGTTCTACTTGCATAAACCATAAGAACATTAAATTTTTGAGGTGGAGGGGGGACTTCCTATGCTAGAACAATCCCAAAATAATGCATCAATTGCCCATTAATTATTTAGAAAGCAAACAATAATCAACCAAAAGATATTTTATTGATAATAATGGATGTAAGAAGAGTCCTCATTAAAAGACATGAATAGTTTTTGAAGGCAGAAAGATTCAGAAGAGATATTTTCCAGAATGTTACAGCTCAACATGTCAATTATTCTTGTTACTAATATGCAGTGTTGTTGGTTTTCCTCATAATTAAAACACAAATGTTGTACTCATCCCGTTGGTACTTCTACCACGTTCCCATTGTGTGGTCCATTGTAATTCATCTTTCAGAGGCAAAGCTCAAATGGATGCAGCAGAGATTCTACTAAGGTAGAGGATAAAGCAACAGGCTTAAAGAGAACTTCTTGGAGATCTTTGGCAAGGAGAACACTGATTCCATAGTCCTTCAGAAGGGTAGTTGAGATCTTAAAGGAGTTAGCAGAGATGGCTAAATTGTCTGCTTTGATTAAAGAAAAAAAACACCATTACTTTTGTTTCTACTTGGAAATCACTTCTGGACTTTGTGATTGAGGTGGGAAAAATGAAACTTTGATTTTGGGTTTTCCAATTAGATAGGTTTGTTGTTACAGAAATGACTAGTTTATACAATTATGTAAAAGTAAAAAAGTTGAGGTTTGATGTTACTATCTTATTCTACTGCACCAAAAGGAGTCAGAAATCAATGCCTTTTCTTTCTTTTTCCTCTTTTCCCTTCCCTTCCTTTCTCCCTCCCCTATTTTCCTATTTTCTTTTGTATTTTTTACTTTATAATATAAACTAATAAGAAAGGGAGGTATCACATAGAAGCTGCAGAGACAGAAGTTTCAATCACCTTGCAGTGAGAAATTCGAATGTCGACATTCTCTGCTCTTTGAGCTTTGTTAATTTTTTTGAAGGAAGATCATAAAATGAAGCATTCTTGCATGCTAACTTAAAGGATGCAAAATCATGGGTAATGCAGAAACATCAGTCTGGGACACTGCTGGCATCCTTCCAGCTGTCTGTAGGACATGAAAGAAGGGAAGGTCTAAGGAGAAAGAATACTTAAGTGACCATCTGTGTCTGGAGACAAATTCTTTTTCAGATAATTGAAGAAGAGTTGACAGAGATGCTGTTGACCACACTTATAAAATTAGCACTACTAAAATTGACCAAAAAATCCTTTAAAAAAAAGAACCAGTAGTAACCAGTACCTGTCTGGTTGCTTTAAAAAAAAGTAATATTGGAAACCTTCTTCCCAGTTTTGTCTTCTGTTTACATTGAGGTAGTATTGGTGGTTGATAAAATTTTGTTTTTATGCCTTCAAGTCAATGTTGACTTCTGGTGACTGCCCAAACAATAGCAATAGTATTTAGATTTATATGCTGCTTCACATTATTTTACAGCCCTCTCTAAGTGTGTTATAGAGTCAGCATATTGCCCCCAACAATCTGGGTCCTCATTTTACCCACCTGGGAAGGATGGAAGGCTGAGTCAACCTTGAGCCATTGAGAATCAAACTGCTGAACTGCTGGCAGAAATACCCTATATATATATCATATATTTATTAATACATATTAATTTATTATACATATATATTAGCTCGTTACCCGTGCTTTGCTACACAAACTATGGAGTCGGCTTAGTTTTGGGGGAGGAAAATAAGGGGGAAAAATTCTGCCTCTGCCTACCAGCATCCATCTGTATTCATCTAGCTAGTGTCCTGTCAGCGTGTGAGAGTTGAGGTTTGTTTGCAAACTGAAACGGTATTTGCTGTGTAAGCAAGGAGGAGACAGCCTGGGCATGGCTTAGCTCAACTGTTCTGTACTAAAGCTGGTTGCTGCTGTGAAACTAAAACCGAAACTCCTCTGCTTGTGTTTTGCATTTGGAACATATTTCTTTTCAGGTGCAGAGGAGGAGTAGAACTCTTTACCTTCAGAGCATATTAATAATATGTAGAAATGCTAATGCTCTGATGGTCATTTCAAAAAATCCTTTTTTAGTGAGCACCTAGAAGCCAAGAGGAACATACATACCAAATTTCAAGTTTGTAGGCTTTATAGTTCTGGAGATTTTGTGATGATGCATGAGTGGTATTTCACTTTTCTATATAGATTTTCAAGATTTCAGAAGTGATTTGCCATTGCCTAGTTATTTTTCATAAGCTCAAATCTCATGGTTGTATACAGGAATTATTTCACATAGACACATAATACATGCACATATGTTTTGTCCTGACAAACTTCCTTCTGAGTAAAAGTTCAAAGTTCAAGTCTATATCTACATGTACATCTATCTAATGCTTTTCAAACAACAGTATATTAAGGGCCTGTCACATTGGCCGACGTATGCAAAACATTTGTAAAAAGGACACAGAGGACAAGAAAATGTTCCATCCGTTGTTATCCGCTCTCAAAAGTGCCCCGAATTTGCATAAGCAGACCGGACAACAATGGAAAGGAACGGACGGGGGGAGGATGTAGCCAGGATGTAAAACAGATGCTCCATGGAAGCCTAGCAGATGGAAGCAGATGGGAGCGGATGGCACATACGCAGGGCTTCCGGGGGAGCACAGCGAAGTGGATGTGCAGCGGAAAGAGCGGGTGCAGAGCGGAAGCCTAGCGGATGCCTAGCGGATGCAAAGCGTTCACTGCGCATGCGGGGAGGATGTATTGCATCAGCCCCGTGGATATAAAGGGAAGCAGCTCGCAAGCAGGTCACCATTCAGAGGGAAGACCTGCTGCCAGACACTTGACTTGGGTCATTTTTCTTTTACAGCTTGTTGTTAATAAAGTCTATCTTTGATTCACACACTTGCTTCATTTCTTTTTTTTAATAAAGTATTGGTGGAAACTTTTAGAAATGGTTTAAGCCTTTGCATGCTTGTGGGATGGGTAAGGATAGCAGTGGGATGGGCAGGGATACCTTTGGGATGGGTAATAGCTGTGGGATGGGCAGGGATACCTTTGGGATGGGTAATAGCTGTGGGATGGGCAGGGATACCTTTGGGATGGGTAATAGCTGTGGGATGGGTTAGGATACCTGTGAGATGGGTAATAGCTGTCCGATAGATAAACCTCCAGTGCAAGCATAGTGGGACTGTATGGTCCACCCTCCCAGGTGCCACACCTTTGGCCCTTTATTATCAATAACAATGTAATCATTGATCCACACATTTCAACATAAACACAACTTTTTATTAAATGCCCTGTTCATTGTAGGGCCACTCAGCATACATGGCCGAAGGAAGCATCCATTAATCATCTATCATCCTGTCTTGCCACTCCACTGCTCCAGCTGGGGAGTTGCACCAGTGTTTCAGGAGGTTGTGCTGCTTCTTCCCTTCATGTGAAGGTCTGTTGGGGCCTTGCACATCCACAATGTCTATCAGGTTTCACCCTTGTCTCCATTCACCAGGCTCCATGTCCCCATTGCCTTGTTGGAGGTCCACGAGCCTGTTCTACAAGACTGGGTAGCGGGTGCGCATGAGATTGTGCAGGATGCAGCAAGCTTCCACGATCCTCCTCACGGTCTGTGGGCGATGCTGCATGGTGGTGAGAAGTACCTGGAACCTGTTGGCCAGGATGCCAAAGGCGTTCTCCACCACCCACCTTGCCCTGGACAGCCTGTAGTTGAAGATCCTCTCTTCACGGGTGAGGCATCTGGAAGTGTAGGGCTTCCTGAGGTAGTTTCTGAGGAAGAAGGCGTCATCCCCCACGATGAAGTAGGGCACATCTTGTGTGTCGTTGGGCAGGGGGTCTGGATCTGGGAAGCCCATGATGAGGTTGCCTTCCAGCCCCTCCTTGAGGTGACTGGCGTTGTATACCTGGGCATCTGAAGCTGACCCATTGCCTGAAGCATCGATGTACATGAACTTGTAGTCAGCATCGACCATGGTGAAGGGTATGATGCTGAAGAAGCCCTTGAAGTTGAAATAAGTGGACCCTGCCTTGGCTGGACCTTTACAGGACACGTGCTTCCCATCTATGGCTCCAACGGTGTGGGGGAAGTTCCACTTCTGATACCACTGCTCTGCAACTTTCTTCCAGCCTTCTTCAGTGGAGGGGGACTGGAGGAGCTCCTCCAGGTATTCTTCGATGATGGCCTGCACCACTTCTCTGACCACAATGCTGATGGTGTTGTGTGCCACCCTCAAGCCGTACTGCATGCTCCTGTAGGTGGTCTCTGAGGCCAGGTGGCGCAGAGTCAGTGCCACCTTGAGCCCAGGGTTCAGGCTGGGCCGGAAGTTGGTGCTCTGCTTGGTCAACTTGGGTCTCAGCTGCTCCACAACTTCGTCAAACATGGCTGGAGGCATCCTCATGAAGTTCTGGAATGCACAAGGGTCTTCGTTCCTCAGCTCCACCATCAGCTTGTTATACAATCCGTACTCTGCTCTTCTGGCGATCCATCTTCAGATACAGACACTTCTTGGCCGCCACCTTTTCTTCGCGTAGAACAGGTGAAAGAGCCTGTAGATGGCTTTGCACTGTTGTAGAACGATGGTGGCTACCAAAAGGAGTGCGTGATGATCCATGGTGGAGATGACTGGATGCTGTGGAAGAGCAAGATCCAGATGAAGGCTGAAGAGGTCTGCACCGCAGGGCTGCTGGACTGAAAGTGAGATCCAGGTGAGTTCCTCCCCCTTTTTATAGGCAATATAGGTTTTCCACTCGGTGTCCTTTTGCATCCTCTAGGCATCCTGCAGACATCCTAAATATCCAAGATACGTCCCTTCTGTGAACGTTTTTTCCATTTTAATGCTTTGTATGAGAGCTGCATCCGCTTTCATCCTTTCTCCATCCATGCTACTAATGCTTTGTGTCTGTTCCGCATCCGTTTCACTTCCTCCCTGTGTCCATTTTCCGCTGGAGTGGATTTGAGTTGCGCGGATGTGCAGCGGATGCCTAGCGGATATAGCGGACGCATAACGGATGACGACGGATGTAGAACGGGTGTTCCCTGTATGCGTTGCGGATGCAGAACGGACGCGTTGGATAAATTTTCCACTCAAAAAGTTTTGTGCAGCTCAAAACTTTTTGAGCACATGAAATGTCAGTCGACGGATGCTGGACGGATAGAGAGGATGAAAAACGGACGCAGTGAGTACAGAATGGAAGCATCGCGTTAACCAACGGATGGCAAGTGTTTCTCTCTGTTTTACATCCTCTTTCCATCCATTGGTGCTGTGTGACAGGGGCTTTAGTTATCTTGACGAGTCATACCAAAATACAACAGAATGTTAGAAAATAAAAGAGATAACCTCCTGTACAGACCTCCTGTACAGCTTGCATAGCTGCTTGCTCCCTTGTAAATTGAAGGTGATAACCTGAAGATGAGAAGTTTTTTCTTTTAAATAAAGTTTTATGACCTTCAAAATAATACATAATACATAACTTCCAATCGCATTCTGCTTGGTACATTCTTATAATACACATTATATCTTTTTTTAAAAAAAGAAAGATTGTAAATATATGTAATTATAAACCCTCATTCCATTCCAGTTCACTTCTATCATTAATAATCATGAAAATCTTAACATCTTTAACACTTCTTTTCAATTAAATATCATACTTCCTTAAAAAGCACATATCATCTCCACAATTAATTTTTCCTTTATTTCTCTTCACATATGTTTTGTAAATCACTAAATATACCTTTTGTTACATTTATTTATTGACAAGCATTCCACTGAATTACAATAGCTATTTGATCAGACATTTTATCATACAATGCTTCATATTTTCTAAAATTATTTCTGCTTCTAACATAACCATACTATCTCATGTACCTTTGCAGAATCCCTTTTTCCATTAAATTTTCACCCATTATCTCTAAATAGGCCCTGTTTCTCTATATTTTGCTTCTGTCCTTTAACTTCTTTTCCTTTCTTTCTTCCCTCTCTTCTTCTCCCTCTCCTTTTTACCCCCTTGTCTCTCTATTTCTAATTCTCTCTTCTGCATTTCCCTCTTCTGTTGCTTTCTGATTTTATACTTATTTTTCACTCTTTTTTTTTTTGAGTTGTTTTTCCCAATCTTAACCTTTCCATTCTCTTTCCTCCCTTTCCTTTTTTTTCCCCATCTAAGATTACTTGTTTATTAAAGATGGCTTCTTCTTTGTCGCAATCTTCTTATTCTGCAGACATTTCTTGTTGTTTCTCATAATTCCAAATCTCCATTTCCAAAAACTGAAATACGAAGCCAAAAGAACCTCTCCCTTCTTGTGCATCTTCTTTGTACTTTTTAAGTTCCAGAAATTTTAAGAATCCAGAAATTATCAAGTAATCCAGATAGTCCCAAGTTATATCTTCTTATTTCTTTTTCGACTTTCTCTTCCTGGGGTTTTTGTTGCGATATTTCAGTTAGAATGTATCTTTTGGAAGTCTTGTTGAGATTTTGCTGTAAGTTTTTTTTTAATTCCAGGCAGTCTCCTCCCTTCCAGATCCCACCCTTTTATTCTTTTTCTCTCCTTTCCTGTTTTCAAAAGCTTTTAATTATCCAGAAATCTTTATTATCCCTTTGACTTTTAATTTTCAGCATTAAATGCCTATTGATGTCAAAGTGGATTTTTTTCCAATTTCTTGCTTAAGTCTCTTAGCTATCAGTAAAAGAAAAGAAGAAAACTAAATCTTTCCCCTTTTCTCTCTCCTTCTCAGCTTAAAAATCTTCTCAGGGAACAATGTTTTTGTTTTTTAACAGTTTCAATTCCAGGTTATCTTATTTGTTGCTTTTGCTGTTTGACCCAGTCAACCAAAACTTTCTCTTGTTATCTTCCTCCTGCACATTCTTTTCCTGTCAAGTTCTTCTTTGTGGTGGCCATTTCTGACCACTGCTGCAACCGCCATCGGGAAAGGGAGTAATGGCCAGCTGGGGAGGAGAGATGTGGCTCTCCTCAACCCTGCAGGCAGTTTCCCCCCTCTTCACCACCTCTACGGGGTGGCTTAGCCCCGAAACCAGCCGGGCTCAGGGCGCTTCAGCAGCAAGCACGGATCAAAGCCTCACAGAAATGAGGTTTCGGTCTGTCACTGAAGAAGCGCAAACCGGAAGTCCCACATGGACGCATAATACATGCATATATGTTTTGTCCTGACAAACTTCCTTCTGAGTAAAGTTCAAAGTTCATGTCTACATCTACATGTACATCTATCTAATGTTTTTCAAACTATAGTATATTAGTTATCTTGATTAGTCATGCCAAAGTACAACAGAATGTTAGAAAATAAAAGAGATAACCCCACAGACCTACTATACAGCTTGCATAGCTGCTTGCTCCCAAGTAGACTGAAGGTGACAACTTGAAGATGAGAAGTTTTGAAAGTTAATGGGAGAAGTTATACTTTTTCATGCCACTTGGAAATTCCAGGATTTGGATGTGCATCAGATGATGTTCAATGTATGAATGCTTCATTGCCCTCCTACTGGTTATCACTCAAATTCCTATTAGGCAGTGGAGCAGAATAATTCCAATGCTATCTTTATGGATCACCTGAGAAGAAACTTCCAGACAAATAGCATTGGGAACAACACCCTGGCATTCTGTACAGCTAACCTGACAGACAGTGGCTTACGTCTGTCATCTGAGTGTAGAAATATTGGGGAGGGTGATGCACAGCCTGTCTGTTGCAGGGTAATTTTTTCTCTGCAAGTGCTGGACCTCACAAGAATTGGATTTTTGATTTCTTCTGAAATTATATGTTTCATTCCAGAGAAACCGAGCTTTTAGGAAGGAAAAAAATCTGTTGATGCTTCCCACCTCTTTCAGTATATATAGAATATCCCCTCAATTTTAAGAAAGAGTCCAAAACTAGCCTGTTAGTAAAATCCTTTCACGTAAATGCTAGTGCATTTGCTGTACATGCAAATACAAAAACTGCTGAAAGGATCCAGTATGATGCCATTTGGAAAAAGGGAAAACTGAAAACAAACACCAAGGCTTCTCTTCACAAGGTCTAGAGGTTATTTAAAACCACAGCAATGAATGCCCAGTTAAGATGTATTCTGTGAGATAAGGTCAAGCAAATAAAGGATGCTGCTTTCACCATTTTCTTATAGTATCTAGAAATGCATAAAAAAAAAAAATGGTCCCATTCAGGAATTAGGAAGCCTATTCTAATGAGGAGAATAAAAAAGAAACTGGCAGAAAAATCTGTAAATGATCATAAATAATACAAAAAAGAAGAATATGAAGAATGCAAAAGAGAAATACATAAACTGGAAGATCTTTCAATATATTTAAAGCAGAAAACGATCCAGGAAGTCAAGGTTGGGTCATTCATCAAGGGCTAAAAGGAATTGTAAGGCTCAGTCTAAGCGCTAATTTGACCCAACTAAATATGGAAATTTGGATTGATGCACCATTTATTGCCTTCAGATATTCCCACTACTCCCCTTTTCAACCAGAATCAAGGCCGAGATATTCCCCCCCCCCTTTTTTTTTCCCCTCCTAACTGAATAACTCAGGAGCAGTTTAAGCCAAATAGTTGGCCACTGATAGCCAGTTTAGAGAAGACGAGACCAGGGATGGGCTTCAAAAATTTTAGCAAAGAGTTCTCTGCCCAGTTGCTGGGTGGGTGTGGGTGTGGGCATGGCCTAGTCAGCCTCCTGTGCCATGACGGGGAGGGTGTTTTTGCCCTCCCCAGGCTCCAGAGGCTTTCCTCAAGCCTCCAGGAGGACAAAAATGACTTCCAGAGGCTCTTTGGAAGTTGGAAACAGGCCCATTTCTGGCCTTCCCAAACTTTCAAGAGGCCTGTTTTTTGTCCTCCCCAAAGCTGCATCCAAAACAGGCTGTGTGGGGATTCCTGGGAGGGGAGGAGTGGGGTGGATGGGGCCAGGAGTGGGATTTGGAGGTTCTCTGAACTGTACAGAATCTTAGCTAGGGGCTCTCCCAAATCCCTGTGAACCCCCAGCAACCCACCCTTGGACTAGGCCTAACACTGAATGAACTCTGCATCTGCGCTTATCCAAATAGACTGACTCTATATTGGCTTCCCAGGAAAGAAACTGGAACAAGTAAAGCAAATTGAGATAAGTAAAGAAGAAATTCTAGGATGTTTTGAGAAACTCCACTGTAACAAACCATTGGGTCCAATGTCACCTGCTTTGAGAATCTAAATGTAGAATTGCAAAAATATGTCACTCGGATCTGGCTCAATGGCATAGAACTAGAAAATGTCCTACTTTTTGATGACCCCAATTTTTCAAAAAAATCCAGGAAGATCCAGACATTACAGATTGTTTAGCTCAAGGTCAGTTCCAAGGAAATTAGTAGAAATCATAGCCAAAGAAAAAAATGAATAGGCGCTTAAAGGATCCTTGCTTAAAAGAAAATCAGCACAAATTTCCCAGAAATAAATTTTGCCTTACCAGTTTTTTCATAGGTATACTGATAGGGTGTATATCTAACCAGTAAAATGATCTTGAGTCATCATGGATAGTTTAATTAAGGTAGCCCCTCAATAAGTGTTTGCTGTGAAAAAGAAAATTTAAAGAAAAAAACTAGAATAGTCAAAGGGCTCAGACATGAGAAAAGTTTAAAAGTTTTAGATTATTTAGTTGAGAAACCACATGCTTAAGAGGGAACATGATTAAAGCACATAAGGACAGGCAGAAATTGTTGTTCTCTCTCTTTCGAAAGAATTAAGCCAGGGACCATCAACTGAAACCAAAATTCTGAACGGAAGGAGATTTATATACACTCATGCAACTTGAGGAATTCAGTACTACAAAATGTGGTGATAATCTTCCAATATCTAAGGGACTGCCACAAAAAAAAAGGGGGTGGTGGTGGTGATCCTATTCTCCAATGTACCTGAAAGCAGGACAAGAAGCAATGGTTGGAAATTAATCAAGGAGAGAAGCAATTTGGAGCTAAGGAGAAATTTCCTGACTGTGAGAACAATTAATCAGTGGGACGTCTTTTTTTCAGAAGTTGTGGGTGCTCCATCACTGGAGTTTTTAAGAAGAGATTGGACAACCATTGCCTGAAATGGTATAGGGTTTCCAGCTTGAGCAGGAGGTTAGACTAGAAGACCTCTGAGGTACCTCCCAACTCTGTTATTCTGTTAGTCCATGGGTCTGCAACCTGTGGCTCTAAAGCCACATGCAGCTCTTTTGGCCCTTTGCTGCAGCTGATCCCACCACTGGCTGCCCCCCCCCCTCCCCATCACTCCTTCCTGGCCTGAGAAGGTAAGAGTGATGGTGGGGGGGTGGAAACTCACTCCATATTCCAGAGCAGGAAGGTGACTGGATGGGAGTGAGTGACATGGAGTTGGCCACACCCACCCATTATTGCCTCCTGGTGTTTTCTTTTCTGTGGGAAACGGGTCCAAAAGGTTCTTTGAGTGTTTAAGTTGCAGACCCCTGTGTTAATCTGTTGTTTAGAATATGTCTATCAAGAGCTACTCGTCTTGAAAACTCTAGAATAATTTCAGATTGGGAGCAGCGTGCCTCAAAATACCAATTTCAGAAGAACAACAGCAGGAGATACATTAATTATGCCTCCCTTCTTCCTAGGCAACCAGTCCAGAAATATTTGTGTTTTTTTATAAAAAGTTTTCTATTTTTTAAGACAAACATATACAAACAGAACATAAAAACATAAAACCATCTTCCATTTCATATACATACAGTGTATCAGTTGGTTACAAATCTTTTGTGCTATCCTTTTGTAGTCATTACTCCCAGTTTATATAAATTTTCACAGTCCAGAAATATTTGTTGACCACTGTGAGCCACAAAGAATTGGAATTAAAAATATCAAATAGGATTATTACATTTTGAACATAGAGGTCTTAAGGCTGATTTCCAAGTCAAGAAGTACAAAATATAAGGGTTTGATTTGCTCTGTTCATTCAAACCAAACAATTTTATTTAATTTGCTACTTTTTAGATAAATATGTATGAGTAGAGTGAGTTCATTGGCTGTTATCTTTCTGATTTGTTTGGGGATTTTTTTGGGGGGGGGCAGTTCTTTGAATTTTGCAGTGTTGTTTTGACATTCCATATGCATTCAAACATATCTTAGGGTAAAATATACAGGCAGCTGTTTTATTATAAGACTTCTTCCTCAGTGAAAGAAATAAAATAAAAAATCAATTATGAAATTCAGAATAAATGAAATAAAGCAATTCTGGCAATACAGTAGATTTTTTTTTTTCAAGGCATGGCAACAGCTGCTCAAATCTTGGCATTCAACAAAAAAACAGACAATGAATGTTTGATAGGTCTGACTCTCACTTTAAGAAAACACTTTAGCTCTGGCTTCTATTGATGTGGTATTATTGAACTATTAGTGCATTCTATTACATTTTCTGCCAATTTTCTAAAAATCAAAATCCTTATCATTAATACCTTTACAGACATCTTTCCCTGTTGGCCCTTTATATAGCTGTATGGCTAGATAAACAAATTTTGGTTTATCAACTATTTATACTGCATATTTTGATTGCTGTTTTCTCGGAAAAACAGTTTCCTCAATATACTTTTATTCCAATGTATCTTTCCAAAACAAATATTCAGATATATGCAGTGTTGGTTCCCCTATTTGGGTCAATTAATCTTAATAAGCTTTCTCAATTACTTGCCCATTGCTGCTATGATAGATTCCTCTTGAATTCAGCTTGAATTTTTTTCCCCTAAGAAAAATGATAATAGATTTAATTCTGATAGCTAATAATGAAAAGTGGCAATATAGTTTTATCACAATTGTTTTGAATTCCCTACAATATATCATCCATGTGTCTACCCAAGTTATAGTTATGAGAGAGGCCGTGGTGGCTCATGTGATAAGATGCTGGGCCTGTGCATTGTTGAGGTCAGCAGCTTGGCAGTTCAATTCCCGTGTGTGAATAAACTGTGCAGGGACAAGAAAGGAGCCTCCCCAGAATGCTTAACTGGCATTCAGGTGTCCCACAGTAAAGATAATACTGCCTGAAAAAAAATTTCCTTTCAGGAAATCACCTCAGTGATCCCTGGCTAACATATGCCATACTGTTAAGGTAATGAAGATTTAATAACTGACCAGCTGCTGTAAGGCTGTAAGCCAGGATGATGGACTGAGGATAAGTCAGTAGGGTACTGCCACTTTAAGCTGTCTATATAAGGGAGGCCATGTGAGGGCATCTCTCTCTTCTCCTAATGTTCTATCTCCATTGTAGTTCTCTGTGTAGAGTTGAAGATTGATTGATTGCCTGGTATTTGCCTAACACATATATGTATCTATATAGTAGTCTTGTATACAAACCACTGTTAAAAGACAAAGCCTCTGTGTCCTGTTTTTTGCTCCTGGGTTGTCTCACAATAGTAGTCACACTGTAAACACTCTGACACATACGCTAAATAAATAAATATAGATATGGATAAAGAAATCCAGGCACCAAAAAACCTCTGTCATTAAAATATGGGAAAGCATTTTTTTGTTCCTGAAGTAGATAGGTTTCCTCCAAACTTTTCCCCTTCTTTCCTCTTACCTCCACAAGAAATACTTTAAAACAGGGGTTTTGTTGTCAGAAGCAACATTCCTCATGATACGAATCCTCTCATCTTGCTGCCAGCCTCAAGAAGCATTTGACACGTCATTTTCAGCAAGAAAAGCATTTTTAAAAAAGAGTAACTTAAAAATAATATGGGTCAAATGACAGTGACCGAAATGGGGTCATTCTTGTTAACCTAGTTTTGCAATAGAGCCAGGAGTGTCAACCTGACTAAGCCAAGAAGCTTTTTCAATATTGCCCTGCTCTTTAGTGATTTAGAAAAGACTCTGAAGAGGGAAAAAAAAACCAGTACTGAGATGGAATGAAATAGCAGCAAAAACAGAGCCACATGCAGTCCGGAGTCTGGAACTGCTTCATAATTTTCAGCTCAGAAAGTTCTCCCACCCTACCCCACCCCTTAGAACCCCTCGAGAATTATACACGTAGGAGCTAAAATTAGGTCTTGGTAAAAGGCAGGAATCTGACATCCCTTTAAAATGGCTTCACTTTTCTGGCATTTCTGTTTTCATTTGGGAAAAACTTGCCATTGTGTTTGTCATTTTTTTCCTCCTGACCTTTCATTGTCCATTTAACCAAAAGGGGGGGAAGGGAATAGAAAGGAAGGGAAAGGAAGGGAAAGGAAGGGAAAGGAAGGGAAAGAAGGAGAGGAGAGGAGAGGAGAGGAGAGGAGAGGAAAGGAAAGGAAAGGAAAGGAAAGGAAAGGAAAGGAAAGGAAAG